>CM016621.1:46781188-47394020 GCA_005393395.2 Gossypium australe | reverse complement strand
GAGATTTGATTTTGAGCAGTTATCTAACTATGTTCTCTATTTCAGTTGTCAAAGTTCATTTTTATTATTGATTTGTTAAAAAAACCGAAGTATATTCATTATTAGTGAGCTTACATGGTTAAATCTCAAATATTGAAAAAAAAAAAAAAGAGAAAGAGAAGCTCGTATTATTAGTTTTCAATTGATGTAATTATTTAGGATTAGTTCATTTTTCTAGTTAGGTAATTTTTCAGGTCAGTCTCGATTCTAACCTTCTGATTCAGCCTTTATCCATACCCTTAACCTAAGCCCCGTTACAACCCTACTAAAGACCTTTCGATTTGTGTATCATCTCATTTTACAGTGGTGGAGATTTGATTTTCATGCAAGCTTATGGGATTAACTTTTCATGTTCAACTTATTGAGTGCTTAATTTTGAACCTTAAACACTTTGAGTGATTTGAGTGAATCTTTAGTGAGGATGTCAACTCTTATCGATTTTGAATCAGGGGTAACTATTCAGGTAAAGGGAAAACGCCTATGTTTTCATGCTATAAATGTATGACTTTGATTGTTTAAATCTTTAGGATTCTTTGAGTTGAATTATCCATGTATGAATTATCTTTGAATTATGATAAAGCATGATTGATGAATTTTATGAATCAAGGAAGTTCGTTTTAATTATGAGTTGAGAATTTTACTTGAGGACAAGCAAAAGCTTAAGTGTGGGGGTATTTGATAAACCGAAAAAGTAACATATTTTAATCCCATATTTAGCATACTTTTGGATGATTTATCTTTTGATTTATGTAAAAAGGTGCTCTTAATCCTTTCTTTTCATGTTTTATACTCAGGAAAGCACCCAAGGATGAAAAGAACGAGAAACGGGCTTAAAACAGACAAAATTGGGCCAACAGAGAAATCGACACGGCCTTGCCCAAATACCACACGGCCGTGCCTCATTAAAAGTCCAAACACGACCTGGCCACGATTCACACGGGAGTGTGCCATGGTCGTGTCCCTGTCGCTGGAAAGAGCAATTTCATTTGGATTTGGATACTTGGAGGCAAAGAAACACATTCCAAAGCCTATTCAAACACTGTAGTAAGAATTCCACTTAGATTTGGATACTTAGGGACCAAGTAAGGCATCTCAAAGCCTATATAAACAACCAAGGGGGCAACTTGCAAGGGAGTTCGGAAGAAGCCAAAACCGAAGCAAAAGCTAGGCCAATGAGCCAAGCCGAGAAGGTCAAAGTTAGGGAATAACGCGAGGGTAGCCAGTTGATCCATCCCAAGAAGCCGGAGTTATACTCAAGACGGCGGAATTCTCCTTCGATTCCTTCAGGGGGTTTTAGGGTTTTCCTATGTTTTGTTTTATCTTTTCTCTTGCGATGTTTTCTTTATTCATTATGAACTAAACCCCTCAGATACCTGAAGGGGATGAAGCCTAGATGAATTTTATTATTTGATTTTTAAGTTATATGATAAATTACTTAGTTTGTTCTTAATTATGTTGCTTAATCCAAATTTAATGTGCTTAGGTGGAGGAGGAATAGACCCTGCCTAAGAGAAGATCTAACATAATTAAGCGGAGTTGATCGAACGCCTAGAGATAGGGTTACGAGATTTTGCCGGATTAGGGTGAAACCTAATATGGGAGTCCATTGATCTATTTACTGTTGTCCTAGGGGGTTATTATAAGCGAACGAGAGTTCCACTAATTAACCTAGGGTTAGACGTTATTCGCTTCGAGAGAGGGTTTAATATAGGTTAGGGAGTCTCACGGATCAAGCTAAGTAAAAGAAATCATATAATTAAAAGGTTAGATAATAAGAGAAGTCTAGGTGGATTCTTCCCGAGGGTATCATCTAAATCAACTGAGTTTTTCCTAAAGGTTATTTTCCAATTCGTCTTTTTGTCTTTGTGTCCTTAGTTTAGCTGTGGTCAATTTAGTTAAAAAGTAATCTTCACTCTAACTTTAAGGCTAAATAATAAAAAGAAAGTGAGTATTAATACTTTTAGTTCCTTTGGGTTCGATAACCGGTCTTGCCTAAGCTATACTACTGTTCGATAGGTACACTTGCCTTAATATTGCTGTCAGAGTTAGTCTCCAGGTTTGATCATTCTTTTATAAATATTTAAAGCTCTGATTTGCAGCGATCAGCATCGGTGCAAAAGTTTCCTAATGTCAAGAAAGATTTCAAAGGTCTGGAGCAACAATAAGTCGATACTTTGCAATTGTGGCCATTGATATAATTGCACTCGATGATCGTTCTTTTAGATCAATACACAAACAAATACGTAATGATTCTAGATATATGTTGCATTTTAAGGTAAAAGTTTAAAATTATATTATTATATTTTAATAGTTTTAACTGAAAAAATGCATGGGACTAATATGATTATTTGTTCAGGACTTTATAGGTGCAATTGATGGTACACATATTGTCACTATTCTTCCACCAAATGAACAAATTCCTTGCATTGAAAGAAAATATGTCCTGACTCAGAATGCTATGATAGTATGTGATTTTAATATGTGTTTCACATTTGTTATGGCTAGATGGGAAGGATCGAAGAATGACACCATAATATTTCTTGATACAATTCAATATCCAAAATACAAATTTCTGCACTCACAAAATGGTAAGATATTTCATTTATTTATTTTTTAAATAATAAAGTACAAGTTCTATAATTGATAATTTTAAAAAATAAACAACTTTCAAAAGCTTTAATAGTTTTACAAATTGGTATATGAGCTAGCTAAATCAAGTTCTCATAACCTCAAATCTATAAAATTTACAAGAAAATAACCTAATTTTTCTTACATATTGACGGTCGAATGTAAGGATACAAAAATGGCTTCTTTTCTTTATTTTCTTTCTTTTTGAATGTTGGGTAAGTGAAAGTAAAGAAGATGACACTTCTATTCCCACTAACTTAAATTTTATGCATTGATTATAAGTTAATTAAACTAACTTAATTAATCTAATTAGGTGCTAATTAATACACCAACTTCATAAATATCCCTATTTCATATTTATTGACTCGGTTTATGGAAATGGGGGTCCTAAAATCACCTTTTCTGGCACCACTTGTAATATCCCAAATTATGGCTTGTGCATTTATGCTCAATTATATGAAATAGCATGTCTTATGTGTTATGAATGTGTTGTGATCATTTTTAGAACCTTGGAAATGTAAGGAAATGTCTTAGAAATATCAAGTATTGAGCTTAGAAAGAGGAAACTAAAGCAAGGTGGCCTTAAGAGAATTAGTAGGGAGAGTATGACACACAAATGGGATTGGTAAAGTGGTTGTAAGGCACCCCTTAGGGCTCTGGAAATGACGCCACATGCTAGGGGGAAGGACTTGTGTTCGAGTCGCATGGGAAGCAAAATTTTAATGCCTTTATTTTTGCTTGTGACGTCAATAAGAGGGGAGTAGGGGGACGACACATATGCTAAATTTTAGGAGTTTTATCCCTTTTATTTTGAGAGATAAATGATGGATAATTGAAGGATTATTTCTATTAGTTTTAAATGAAGAGATAAGAGAAAAGCAAGGATTTGATAGTGTTGGCCGAATAGGGGAGTCTGTAGGTGATATTTTCGGCTAAGGAAGGGAGTAAGGCCATTCTACCTATTTTCTTTTCTTTTGAAGCATCTGCCAAATTCTCTAGCCATTCTTCTCTTTTTCTTTTATTTGTTCTAGCCAAAAACAAACTCAAGCAGTCATAGCCGATTTCTTCATAGCATTCAAAGCTGAAACCTTAATTCTCCCCCCATTGCCGAAGTTGATTCATCTTTTCAACTCAAATCACCCTATTGTCAATTTTCCCTAAGGCCTTATACCTTTCTACTTTCGTGGAGGCCGAATACACAAGGGGTCATAGTCGACTAGTCTTCAAGTCTTCATAGCCGAATCTTTGAGGGCTTCAAGTGAAGGTGGTGTCGATTTCTTCAAGTAAGGGAGTGTTCAGGATCTAGCAAGTGTCGACTACAAATAAGAAACTTTCGGGACTTTTAAGATCTAAGGTAAGAGCTTAAGACATTCGGCCAAAGGCCATGTATTATGATTCAATGTTAGAATCGGATCTAACACATATGTATAGGTATTTCGACAACTCCATAACCAAGGAGTAATTCCGGGATTTAAGACCCTTAAGGTAAGTACATATGTACATTCGGTCAAGGCTTATTTTAGTGTTTGGATCTATTCCCTATTCTCTTAAAAACCGAAAACTAACATGTGAATGATCTAATGTTTGGCTGAATGCAAGAAGGAATACAACAAAGTTTCGGGACTTGATTCTTAAGTCAATCGGCAGCAAGGTAGGTTTTAAGTGTACTAATCCTACTGGGATTTGGATTTATAGCCGAATAGGCTTTGTGCTAACATATTAAGGTTGGCCGAATGTAGGGATTTAAGATCTAAGGCTTTAGATCTAATTTTCGGGATTTAGATTGGAAGCCTTAAGTGAATCAGGTGTGTACCCCACACTATCTTTTAATAAAATTTATGGCAATACTTAATATGAACATGTTTATAAGAATGTGAATATGGCTAAGTACCATGTTACGGTACACAATACTAAGGTACGTTTTCCTACACCTACTATGAGTATGAAATGATTTGTTATGCCATGAATATGAATATGAAAAGAATGTGAAACAAGGCATTGTACTACATAATATGTATGACATGGGGCATATGGGATATTGTGAAAAGGGGAAGTGAAAGTGGTGACCTAAGACCACGATAAGTGAATGTGGTGACCTAAGACCACGATATCTGAATATAGTGTCTCATGACACGAACTATGTATCTGGTGGCTATGCCACGAATTTTATAAGGGCGATGAGCACGTCGACTGCAGCGACTGCCTTTGATGGTGTGTAGCGGATGGAGGGTTGACTTAGTAGTCCCCACGGTGTGCAGGATGGTACGGGTGATGTGTAGCGGATTGCATATAGGTTTGGGTTCGGGTTGCATCATTATTCCCTATCTGTTATATGAATGTGTATGTGATATGATAATGGATGCCTGAATTGTTAAATTTTAGTGTTGGTTACACATTGAGTCTGTTTAACTCACCCCGTTGGGGACCATTTTTCAGGTGACAATCAGTAATGGACCGGGTCAGCAGGAGCTTAAAGGTGGCCATGCTCAGCAAGGAAATTTTTATGATTTGGACATTTTTATTTTAAGTACTTTAAATTTATCTGGGATTGTTTGATATAATAAGGACATAGTGGTAAACTGTTTATGCATGCATTTTATTTATTTCAATATGTTATGAAATTTATCAAATTAAAGATCAAATGTTTTATTCAAAACTAAACCCTAAATGATTTAACACTTAAATTCATATGATTTCTAATTAAAGAAGAAATTCGGCAAATCTTCTAACTTAAAGTTTTTGAAACTTGACAATGAGATTTCATAAAACTTATATTTCAAAAATAAATTGGTTTTTCAACTTGAGCCCAACCCAAATTGAGTTTTTCCGAAATCACTTAAAGATTTTCAAAAGAACCCATGAATTTGAACTGTTTTTACTCGAGGAACATACCAGATCTGGTCGAGACTTGTGGGCTAGGTTTGGGGTGTTTCAGCTTGGTATCAGAGCCCAGTTTTAAATTCTCGGCCTTGGGTTTAAGGCCCAAAACATTTTCAAAATTAAGCCCAAAAGAAATTTTTGGGAAAATTTTGTGAAAAGCAGGTTTTTCTGGCATGGCACCTAAGTCTCCGACCCGAAGTCCACCAGGTAAGTACCTCTAACCTTTGTGTGGTTTATATTGTAATCTGTAGAAGGGTAGAAATGGAATGGAATGTAGACTAGCAGGATAAGTACTTGAACCCTAGGACTAGGTTACCCCAACCATTACATAAGACTTAATTGCCTAATTAAACACACCTGTGTCTAAGTCGCCGAGTTAGGGTGTAGCAACCATTGTGCGCATGTCTATGATTGGTATTCGGTGGGAGCTTGGTATTTAAGTAGTCCGCGTGACTCACCTCCTCTCCACTCGAATCCTACCTGGTGCGTAGCTTCGGTTCACCCTAACCAAGAGGACTTATTCATAGGCTAAACCCCTAACTAAAACCCGAAAGGGACTAGCCGTATTTTTATGGAAACCCTAGTTTTTAAAAAAAAAATTTCTAAATTACCCTTTTGATTTATAAAAGCTATTCCATAAAATTTTTTTTGAAACATACTTGATTTCTGAAAATTACTAAAATACCCCTATTTGCAAAATTACTAAAATGCCCTTGGGTTTCAAAATTTCCATATTACCCCGATTTCAATAAAATTTTCTTACTTTGTAAAAGTATCTAAAACCCTATTTTACGAATATCCAAAATACCTCGATTGAAAATTTTACGAAATTACCCCTGGTTTACCCAAAATTACCAAAATGACCCTGCTTTCTGAAATTTTAACCATACCCCTGATTTGGAAAATCTTTCTTCCAAACTACCCATGAGTTTGGAAAAATTTTGAAATGACTTTTGTAATTTTCAAATTGACCCTGATTTATTACCAAAATACCCCTGTAGGACAAATGACGAAAATACCCCTGGGTTAGGAACGGACAGAAATGTCCGAAGAGTGAATGTGTATGGGAGATACTATGGAATGGATGTGCTTTTCTGTGAATTAGGATAGAAGACTTGAAATTCTGAATGATCGAAAGAATCCCTATTAAGCTCTTTACATAAAACTCCTTCGTGAATAATCAGTGGAATAAAAGCTAATTCATAAAGTTTCTTAATCAGATTAAAGCACGATCGTAGAAATGAGTTCTAGAGGACGTGGTCTTAACATGCGAGGACGTGGTCGAGGAAGAATGATTGTGTCGGAACCCGTTAGATCGGGTCAAGGGTCTGACAATGAGGTACCACCGCCACCACCAGCAGCAGCTGTTGATATTGAGCAGCAAGCTCAGACGGGGGACGATGCTGTGTCGCAGGCTGTGCTGCGAGTTCTTGAAATGGTGGCTGGCGCGGGTGCAAATATGGGAGCTCAGAAATCTGTACCCGAGCGACTCTGAGCCAATGGGGCTAAAATGTTTCGAGGAGTATCTGGTGTGGCACCCAGTACAGCTGAATATTGGTTGGAAGCAACGGAACGAATTATGGATAAGTTGGATCTGACCCCTGAGGAGAAGCTGAAAGGAATGGTGGCGCTGCTACGCGATGAAGCGTATCAGTGGTGGCTCACAGTTCGGGATGGTGCCACAGCTGAGGATCTGACTTGGGAATATGTTAAGGTAGCATATCAAAGGAAGTATGTTGGAACCAGATATACTGATGCACAGAGGAAAGCTTTTCTGGGGTTGGTTCAAGGGAACAAGTCAGTAGCTGAGTACGAAGCTGAATTTCTGAGGTTGAGCCGGTATGCTCGAGGAGTAGTGGCTACGGAGCATGAGCGCTGTGTCCGGTTTGAGGACGGATTAAGGGACGACCTGAGGTTGTTAATCACTCCACATCAAGAACGGGAGTTTTTTGCATTGGTAGAGAAAGCTAAGGTAGCTGAAGGGATTAATGACTCTGTAAGGCAGCACTCGGATCGGAACAAGCAGAAAAGAGGATTTGGGCCATCTGGATCATCTGGGAACGTTCAGAAAAGGCCTAGAGTTGATGGGCCGCGAGGGCAGCAAACTGGTGCTGGAGGGCAATATCGTACTTGTGATCAATGTGGGAAGAAACACTTAGGAGAGTGTTGGAAAAAGACTGGAGGATGCTTTAGGTGTGGGTCCAAGGACCATATGATTAAGGATTGTCCTATGAGGCCAGATGGAAATCGACCAGTGGCTCAGAATGTTAATCAGGCTGGTAGAGGTGGTCAGCAGCCTCAGCGAGGTCGTGGTCCGAATGGCCGAGGAAATGGCGCTGGAAGAGGACGTGGAACACCTGGCAGAGGTGCTAATAATACTGAGGCAAGGCAACCGAGCTTGGTATATGCAGTTCGCCGTAGGGAAGATGGAGACGCGCCGGACGTCATAACCGGTATGTTCCTTATTTTTGGCAAGCCCTATTTTGCTTTGATTGATGTGGGCTCGACCCATTCCTATGTTGCATGTAGAGTAGTTGAAACTCTAGACATAGCCTCTGAACTTTCTGATAGGGAGATGACTGTAGTAAGCCCACTAGGTCAAACTGTAGTGGTGAATAAGATCTTTCGGAAAGTGCCTTTAGAAATTCAAGGAATAGTATTTTCTGCCGACTTGATGGAACTTCCCTTTGGAGAATTCGATCTCATACTTGGTATGGACTGGCTAGTGGAGCACCAGGCTGTGTTGGACTGTGCAGCTAAGCGAATGGAATTAAGGACCCCGGAGGACGAGGTGGTCATTATGATAGGAGAAAGAAGAAACTACTTGTCTAATGTAGTTTCGGCGCTAAAGGCTGAAAAGATGGTTTGTAAAGGGTGCAAGGTGTTCTTGGCCTTTGTTAGTGCGATGGATAAGAAGGAAGAAGGTGTTAGTGGAGTTCGAACGGTAAGGGATTTTAAGGATGTGTTTCCGGAGGAATTACCAGGAATACCCCCAGATAGGGAGGTAGAGTTTGGAATTGATCTGCTACCGGGAACAGCTCCTGTGTCAATCGCTCCGTACAGAATGGCGCCTAAGGAGTTGGTTGAGCTCAAGGCTCAAATTCAAGAATTACTCGATTGTGGGTTTATTCGACCCAGTGTGTCTCCATGGGGAGCACCGGTCTTGTTTGTGAAGAAGAAGGACGGAACTATGCGCATGTGCATAGATTATCGTCAGTTGAATAAGCTGACCATCAAGAACAAGTACCCCTTGCCAAGGATAGATGACTTATTCGATCAACTTAAAGGAGCAGCAGTTTTCTCGAAGATCGATCTAAGGTCTGGGCATCATCAACTTAAGGTGAAGGAAGGGGATATCCATAAGACAACTTTTTGGACAAGGTATGGGCATTTTGAGTTCGTAGTAATGCCGTTTGGTTTGACGAACGCCCCAGCTGCGTTCATGGATATGATGAATAGGGTTTTTCAACCTTACTTGGATAGGTTCGTCGTGGTGTTCATCGACGACATCTTGGTGTACTCTAAGTCCGAAGAGGAGCATGATGAGCACCTCCGAGTTGTGCTACAAGTGTTAAGGGAGAAGAAGCTATATGCCAAATTCAGCAAGTGTGAATTTTGGCTTAAGGAAGTTGCGTTCTTAGGACATGTGGTGTCTGTAGAAGGAATAAGGGTGGATCCTAGGAAAATTGAAGCAGTGTTAGATTGGAAACCACCTAGGTCGGTGGCAGAGATTCGTAGTTTCTTGGGATTAGCAGGTTACTACAGAAGGTTTGTGGAAGGGTTTTCATCAATAGCTGCGCCTTTGACAAAGTTGTTAAGGAAGGAAGTACCCTTTGTATGGACGGATAAGCAGCAGGAGAGCTTTGAGAAGCTTAAGAAAGTGTTAACTGAAGCTCCGGTCTTGATTCAACCGGAGGCAGGAAAGGATTTCACGGTGTATTGTGAATCTTCTCACACAGGATTAGGATGCGTACTGATGCAGGATGGTAAAGTAGTCGCTTATGCGTCTCGACAGTTAAGGCCACACAAGGTTAACTACCCGACTCATGATTTGGAACTAGCGGCAGTGGTCTTTGCTCTTAAGGTGTGGAGACACTATCCTTATGGGGAAAAGTCGGTAATCTACACAGACCACAAGAGTCTTAAGTACTTGTTGACTCAGAAGGAGTTAAACTTGAGACAGCGAAGGTGGGTGGAACTATTGAAGGACTATGACTGTTCTATAGAGTATCATCCGGGCAAGGCGAATGTGGTAGCAGATGCCCTAAGTCGGAAGGTTGTGTCGGATCTAAGGGCAATGTTTGCACATCTGAGTTTGTATGATGATGGAAGTCTGCTGGCAGAGTTGCAAGTTAAACTGACGTGGTTGAATGAGGTGAAAGAGGAACAGTTGGTTGATGATGAGTTAAGTGCTAAGCTACAGCAGGTACAGAATAGAGAGTTAGAGGAGTATGGTATTAATGACGAGGGAGTATTGTGTTTCAAGGGTAAGGTCTGTATGCCTAAGGATCAGGAGTTAAGACAGAGAATTCTTCAGGAATCGCATAGTAGCCCTTATGCTATGCATCCTGGAGGAAGTAAGTTGTACAGAGATTTAAGGGAACAGTTTTGGTGGCCTGGACTTAAGAGAGAAGTTACAGAATTTGTTGGCAAGTGCTTGACGTGTCAGCAAGTTAAGGCTGAACACCAAGTTCTGTTAGGATTGCTTCAGCCGATAAAGATTCCGCAGTGGAAGTGGGAGAAAATCACCATGGACTTCGTTAGTGGGCTTCCCCTTACGCCTACTAAGAAGGACTCGGTATGGGTAATAGTAGATCGGTTGACTAAGTCCGCGCATTTCATTCCAGTGAGAGTTGACTATTCTTTGCAGAGGTTGGCAAAGTTATATGTGGCGGAAATTGTGAGGTTGTATGGAGTGCCGGTGTCGATTATCTCAGATAGGGACCCAAGGTTTACTTCTCGGTTCTAGAAAGTGCTACAACAGGCGTTAGGCACTAAGTTAGATTTCACTACGGCTTTTCATCCACAGTCTGACGGGCAGTCTGAGCGGGTAATCCAAGTTTTAGAGGATATGTTGATAGGCTGTATGATGGATTTCAGAGGAAGTTGGGAGGAATACTTACCTTTAGTGGAATTTGCCTACAATAACAGCTATCAGGCCAGTATTCGGATGGCACCATATGAAGTGTTGTATGGACGGAAGTGTCGCACTCCGACGTGTTGGACAGAATTAGGAGAACGTCGAGTTTTGGGTCTAGAGTTAGTGGCAGAATCTGAAGAGAAGGTTGAGATAATTCGGGCATGGTTGAAAGAAGCATCTGATAGACAAAAGTCGTATACAGATCTCAAACGGAAGGAAATAGAATTTGATGTGGGAGATCAAGTGTTTCTAAAAGTTTCACCTTGGAAGAAGGTGATGAGATTTGGTCGAAAAGGGAAGTTAAGCCCAAGGTTTATAGGACCTTATCGAATATTGAAGCGAGTTGGACCTGTGGCATATCAATTGGAGTTGCCATCAGAGTTGAAGCAGATGCACGACGTATTCCATGTGTCCATGCTACGTCATTATCGATCGGGTCCATCTCATATAGTTCCGATTGAAGAGGTGGAGCTAAGGCCAGATCTATCCTACGAGGAAGAGTCGATTCAGATTCTAGCACATGATGTGAAAGTGTTACGACGGAAATCAGTGCCTTTAGTCAAAATATTATGGAGAAATCATGGATCGGAAGAAGCTTCGTGGGAGCTGAAAGAAGCAATGCGACAGCAATACCCTCATTTATTTCAACCAGGTAATTTCGAGGACGAAATTATTTTAAGGGGGTAGAACTGTAATATCCCAAATTATGCTCAATTATATGAAATAGCATGTCTTATGTGTTATGAATGTGTTGTGATCATTTTTAGAACCTTGGAAATGTAAGGAAATGTCTTAGAAATATCAAATTTTGAGCTTAGAAAGAGGAAACTAAAGCAAGGTGGCCTTAAGAGAATTAGTAGGGAGAGTATGACACACAAATGGGCTTGGTAAAGTGGTTGTAAGGCACCCCTTAGGGCTCTGGAAATGACACCACATGCTAGGGGGAAGGACTTGTGTTCGAGTCGCATGGGAAGCAAAATTTTAAGGCCTTTATTTTTGCTTGTGACGTCAAGAAGAGGGGAGTAGGGGGACGGCACATATGCTAAATTTTAGGAGTTTTATCCCTTTTATTTTGAGAGATAAATGATGGATAATTGAAGGATTATTTCTATTAGTTTTAAATGAAGAGAAAAGAGAAAAGCAAGGATTTGATAGTGTTGGCCGAATAGGGGAGTCTGTAGGTGATATTTTCGGCTAAGGAAGGGAGTAAGGCCATTCTACCTATTTTCTTTTCTTTTGAAGCCTCTGCCGAATTCTCTAGCCATTCTTCTCTTTTTCTTTTATTTGTCTAGCCAAAAACAAACTCAAGCAGTCATAGCCGATTTCTTCATAGCATTCAAAGCCGAAACCTTAATTCTCCCCCCATTGCCGAAGTTGATTCATCTTTTCAACTCAAATCACCCTATTGTCGATTTTCCCTAAGGCCTTATACCTTTCTACTTTCGTGGAGGCCGAATACACAAGGGGTCATAGTCGACTAGTCTTCAAGTCTTCATAGCCGAATCTTTGAGGGCTTCAAGTGAAGGTGCTATCGATTTCTTCAAGTAAGGGAGTGTTCAGGATCTAGCAAGTTTCGACTACAAAGAAGAAACTTTCGGGACTTTTAAGATCTAAGGTAAGAGCTTAAGACATTCGGCCAAAGGCCATGTATTATGATTCAATGTTAGAATCGGATCTAACACATGTGTATAGGTATTTCGACAACTCCATAACCAAGGAATAATTCCGGGATTTGAGACCCTTAAGGTAAGTACATATGTACATTCGGCCAAGGCTTATTTTAGTGTTTGGATCTATTCCCTATTCTCTTAAAAACTGAAAACTAACATGTGAATGATCTAATGTTTGGCCAAATGCAAGAAGGAATACAACAAAGTTTCGGGACTTGATTCTTAAGTTAATCGGCAGCAAGGTAGGTTTTAAGTGTACTAATCCTACTGGGATTTGGATTTATAGCTGAATAGGCTTTGTGCTAACATATTAAGGTTGGCCGAATGTAGGGATTTAAGATCTAAGGCTGTAGATCTAATTCTCGGGATTTGGATTGGAAGCCTTAAGCGAATCAGGTGTGTACCCCACACTATCTTTTAATAAAATTTATGGCAATACTTAATATAAACATGTTTATAAGAATGTGAATATGGCTAAGTACCATGTTACGGTACACAATACTAAGGTACGTTTTCCTACTCCTACTATGAGTATGAAATGATTTATTATGCCATGAATGTGAATATGAAAATAATGTGAAACAAGGCATTGTACTACATAATATGTATGACATGGGGCATATGGGATATTGTGAAAAGGGGAGTGAAAGTGGTGACCTAAGACCACGATAAGTGAATGTGGTGACCTAAGACCACGATATCTGAATATGGTGTCTCATGACACGAACTATGTATCTGGTGGCTATGCCACGAATTTTATAAGGGCGATGAGCACGTCGACTGCAGCGACTGCCTTCGATGGTGTGTAGCGGATGGAGGGTTGACTTAGTAGTCCCCACGGTGTGCAGGATGGTACGGGTGATGTGTAGCGGATGGCATATAGGTTTGGGTTCGGGTTGCATCATTATACCCTATCTGTTATATGAATGTGTATGTGATATGATAATGGATGCCTGAATTGTTAAATTTTAGTGTTGGTTACACATTGAGTCTATTTGACTCACCCCGTTAGGGACCATTTTTCAGGTGACGATCAGTAATGGACCGGGTCGGCAGGAACTTAAAGGTGGCCATGCTCAGCAAGGAAATTTTTATGATTTGGACATTTTTATTTTAAGTACTTTAAATTTATCTGGGGTTGTTTGATATAATAAGGCCATAGTGATAAACTGTTTATGCGTGCATTTTATTTATTTCAATATGTTATGAAATTTATCAAATTAAAGATCCAATGTTTTATTCAAAACTAAACCCTAAATGATTTAACACTTAAATTCATATGATTTCTAATTAAAGAAGAAATTCGGCAAATCTTCTAACTTAAAGTTTTTGAAACTTGACAATGAGATTTCATAAAACTTATATTTCAAAAATAAATTGGTTTTCCAACTTGAGCCCAACCCAAATCGAGTTTTTCCGAAATCACTTAAAGATTTTCAAAAGAACCCATGAATTTGAACTGTTTTTACTCGAGGAACATACCAGATCTGGTCGAGACTCGTGGGCAGGGTTTGGGGTGTTTCACCACTAGAAACTAGATCATTACAGCTACGGTAAGTCTAGTGATGCCCTGTCGGCTCAACTCTTATTTTTCCCACGGCTTCAACCCATCTTTAAACCAGTAGAATGCTTCTTTCTCACTCAGTCAAAGATTTGAAGCATTAATTCACTAAAGTCTTTGACATACTCCTGAACAATACCTTGTTGCGTAAGCCGGTGCAACTTAGCCTGAGCCTCATTCTTGGCATACTATGAGTAAAACTTCTTTTTCACCTCCTTTTGAAACTCCTCCCAAGTTCCAATTGCAGTTCCACCACATTTCTCATCTGTAGACTTATGACTCCACTATAAGAGAGCAAAATCAATAAAATATATTGAAGTAGTGTTTACCTTAGTGACATCATCCTCAATGACCATCACCCAAAAGTATTTTTCCATCTCCTATAAGAATTTGCCCACTTTTTCGGTTTGAGAACATCCATCTTGTATTGCTTCAGTCCTGAAACCAACATCCCCCTACTTAAAACAACCTTATAGATAGTGAGCATCCCCTTGAGCTCCTCAACCTATTCCTTCAAAGCTGTTAGCAAGGCTTTGAGAGCATTATTTTTCTCTATCTAACCACCCCTAACGGCATTAAGTGTTAGAAAAGATTCAATTCGAAAACGGTTTTCTAGCACAGCAGAAAAATAAAAATTTGAAAACTAGGTTGGTTTGTGATATTTATAGCAATCAACTTTTTTTGAAACTGTACCTGTGTTTTCAGCTAGACGGATCCTTGTCATTCCCGACTTTCAACCAAATGGTCTTCTCCACTATTCTCGTACCACGAATTGCTTCGAGTGTTGGCTCGAACAAATTTGAATCAAACACAAATCCAATAGTTTTTTTACTTTACCTTCAATAAGAGAGTAAAATTCCTCTTTAATAGAAACCGGTAGAATTGTTATTCTAGAAAATAGAATTTATACTTAGAAAATAAACTCACTATTTTTGGACAAAGTAACAATATCTCAAAGTTGTGTAAAACTTGCTACATCTTTAGCCCTATTGGTGCCATCTATTTATAAGGAAAGAAGTGAAGCCCTTGTTGAATTAGTAAAAGTTTATTTAATAGAAAATTGTCCTAGTTGAACTAGGAGAGAGAGAGAGAGGGGGGATAATAGGGTGTGTTTCCCCTCATATGTATTATAATGGGGGGTTCGAGCCTCTCTTGTATTAGGTCCAATTATAAGTACTTCCTAGACTTTTAACCCAACACTTTATAATTCAATCCAACCCAATACATGTTTTTCTATTTTCCAAAATAAACATCATAAATTAATTTAAATCAATTTTTCAATTAAATAATTTTATCCACCTAGTTCTAATTGTACTAAAATCATGACAACTTTACTGTAAAAGAACCTATGAGAAAATATATTTAACTTTTCTACATTCAAAGGATTCACTATGATCAATTAATTTAATTCCATTTTTGAACTTCAATTATTTAATTAATTAAATAATAATTTGAAAAACCATAAATTAATTCCCAGGTCATTTTCATACTTAATGAGAAAACCACATTCATTTCAAAATGTTTCCTATTTCTTTAACTTTACCATTTCTATTCATTTGATTCAACACGCATTTCATTTAAGGTTCCAACAAGCTAGCAGAGGGACCGATTTGACGTATATGATTAGGGCTCAAATGATTTAAAATTAATTTCCATCTTTTCACCTATTAATTATAACCCTTCCTCTTGGGGTGGTGATCGTTGGGTTTTAGGTATCCCCGAGGAGTGGAGAAGTGGAGAAGTTATTCAAGTCATCAAACTTTGTCTCTCGTTAAGGGTAAGATCACTACCATACTCTTAGAATAGGCCGAATATTCCTGTGGTTGGTAAGTTAGCATTTGTGGTTTAAGGCCACATATGTGATCACTATTTTGGTTAATAAGATCTGTTTGGATACAGATATTCAGCATAGGCGTGTGATCAATCCTGATCGGTGGTCTTAAGAGATAAAGGTCAGTCGTCAAGCAAGGTAAGGAAGGTGGGCTGGTTTAAGTGTCCATAAGAGGGTGTTTTACCCTAATGATTAACAGATTAACATGGGTCATGTTTGAATTCAGGTTGGGCGCTCGTAGATCTTGGAATGACTCCATAAAAAGTTGTGTAATCACACTACCTCCGCTAAGAATTGGGAAAAGCCGAAAAGCCAAAACTACGGCATTTGAGGCCTCATGAGCATGCGATGGCTTGTGTGAAAAAACTGAGCCCACAACCGAGGGCAGTAGACTGAAGAGACCATTATGAGTGTTCTCGTGCGCTTGGGTCGTATTGGGCCTCGTTGGGCCAAAATAGGCCTTGTGGGCCCAATGGGCTCGTGGACCCCACACGGGTAAAATTTACGAAAAGTAGTAGAAAATGTTTTAGGGCTACGTAGATCACATAACTATGATAGGATTTGGGCCAAACGGGCCCATTTGGGCCGAAGATTGGGCTTTGAGCCTATTTACACTGTTTCAACCAAATGGATTAACGGTGTCGCTCGAGGCAACTGTAGGCCTTCGAAAAGGTCGCTAACTGTACCGAGACCCCTAGGGAGTAAAATGACTAAAATACTCCTAATGTGTAAAATGACTGAAATACCCCTAATGTGTAAAATGACTGAAATACCCCTAATGTGTAAAATGACTGAACTACCCCTAATGAGTAAAATGACTAAAATATCCCTAGTGAGTAAATTACCAAAATACCCCTAAAGGACAAAATTACCGTTTTACCCCTAGTACATAAAAATGACTATTTTACCCTTAGAGATAGATTAACAGATGAAAATATGTACTGTATAACTGTACTGAGTAGGACATGTTGCATACATGAAATATTGATGACATGGCATACTGCATGGGGTTGGGATTCTGTTATGGAGGAAGAACTGTTACTGGTTGCTCTGCCACAAATACTGATACTGGTGGCTTTGCCACAATTATTGTTATTGGTGGCTTTGCCATATATACTGTACTGGTAGCTCTACTGTGTTATTATTACTGGCAGCTATGCTGCAATATTGGTGTAAGGGCTGGGTGGGTCGACGTTGTCCCTACATGGTGTGTTGACTTTGTCCCCACATGGTGTGTTGGGTTGGTACGGGTGGTGTGCTGGCTGGATTGGGGTGGGTTTGCATACTTGCGCCATACTGATATTGTATCGGGCTTAGGCCCACACTGTTACTGTATTGGGCTAAGGCCCACACTGTACTGTTACTGAATAGGGTTGAGGCCCAGACTGTTACTGCATGATAGGGGATTACACACTGAGTTCTCGTAACTCATCCTTTTTAACTGTACAGGTAATCCTCAGCCTTAGATGATTTGGAGCTACGAGGGACTCGGAGGTGGCCACACGTTCACTATTATTTAATTTTGGACTTAGTCATTTAATTTTTATATTGGTTTGATAATTATGTAATAAGGCCTCTGGTGATTTTTCTTAATTGCGTTTTAATTTCTTATTTTAAAACTGCCAAACTGATACAAATAAGTTTTCAAAGTTAATAACGGTTTTAAAAAGGCAAACACATATTTTCATACTTCAAAATGATATTAATTAAAGTAGCTTCTGCGGGTTTTAACCAACTAAGAAACCAACAGTAACAAACATGGATATCTTTTAAAAATGGATTTCTCTCAACAAGCCTGTTTTCGAAAAACACATCGATGTGACATGTCAGATTCAGTCGTAAAGTCTAGGCCGGGTTTGGGCTGTTACATTTAGTGGTATCAGAGCCCAGTTGCAAAACTCGGCTGTGGAATAGGTTTGAAATGTTTCGAAAGATGTACAAGTGTGGCACATCGAGTCTCTAGTGCCAAATCTGTAAGTTCTCTAATTCTGATTACTGATATACTGTGAAACTCTAAATAGAGGAAACTGAAACCTTAGGAGACTGTAAACTGTATTGAGACCTCGATCTGCAGAAACAAACCTCTAATGGTTGTATTTCATAATATGTTTGTTAATAATTATTGAAATTATAAGCTGATACATAAGACTTTTTAATCAGATAAAGCGCGTATCAAAATGAGAACAAGAGGTACTCGCGGAAGGGGTACACGGGGCCGCGGTAGAAGCCAAGGGGGTGCTCGGGCCGGATCGTCGGCATCGAGCCATATGCCTGCTAAGGAGGCACCAGCCTCACCAGTAACTGAGACGGGGTCTCATGATCAAGCAGCTGGGGATGATGCTCTATCCCAAGCAATGCTCCACGTTCTAGAGAGGGTTGCTAGAGCTAGTACTGGAACAATGGGCCGAGGTTCAATTTCAGGGCGACTCCGATCTAATGGGGTAAAAATATTTAGGGGCATTTCTGGAGTAGCCCCAAATATGGCGTAGTACTGGTTGGAGGCGACTGAACGAATAATGGACAATCTTGACTGTACTATGGAGTAAAAGTTAAAAGGGGTAGTGTCCTTACTACGAGACGAGGCTTACCAATGGTGGCTCACTGTGAGAGAAAGTACGCAGTCTGACAGAATAACATGGGATTTCTTTAAGGTGGCTTTCCAAGGGAAATATGTGGGTGCAAGTTATGTGGACGCCCGGCGAAAAGAATTTTCTGAGCCTGACCCAAGGGAGTAAGACAATGGCAAAATATGAGGCAGAATTCTTGCAGTTGAGTCGGTATGATCAATGGATAGTAGCAACTAAGTATGAACGCTGTGTGCGATTTGAGGATGGCCTTCGGGATGAGTTAAGGGTATTGATAGCTCCACAGAGGGAGCGAGATTTTGCTGCTCTTATGGAAAAAGAAAAGATTGCTGAAGAGGTGAAGCGCTCGGAGCGCCATAATCGTGAAAACGATAGGGGCAAAAATAAGAGGGATTTTGGGCCCTCAAGTTCTTCTGGGAGGCCTATTAAGAAGGTCAGGTTTGATGGGCCGGTTCGGGCTGGGGTTTCTGTTGCTGTTAATAGACCGCAACCTTGCGCTGATTGTGGGAGATCTCACCAGGGTGAGTGCTGGAAGAGGATTGGGGCGTGCTTTAGATGTGGGTACATGGATCATCGGGTTAAAGATTGTCCTCAGAGGCCTGTGCAGATGCAAGCTATAGGACAGGGCCATGTTCAGCCTGTGAGAGTAGGTCAGCAGCCACCGAGAGGCCATGGGTAGGCCAGAGGTGGAAACGATATGGGACGGGGTCGTGGAGCCCTAGGCAGAGGTACTGGTAACACTGTAGCGAGGCAGCCAGCTCTGGTATATGCTACTCGTCGCCGAGTGGATGGTGACGCCCCTGACATCATAACTGGTATGTTCCTAATTTACAATGTACCTTACACTGCTTTAATTGATATTGGGTCTACACATTCGTACGTTGCGTGCATTGTGTTGGGAACTTTGGGTATTTAGTTCAAAAATGCTGTTAGTGAGATTACTGTGATAAGTCCACTGGGTCAGTCAGTTAGGGTAAATATATTATTCGGAGATGTGCCCCTTGAGGTCCAAGGAGTAATTTTTCCAGCAGAGTTAATGGAACTGCCGTTTGGTGAATTCGACCTTATTTTGGGTATAGATTGGCTGGTGAAACATCGAGCTAGTTTGGACTGTGCTGCTAAGCATATGGTGTTGAAGTCTACTGAGGATGAGGAGGTAGATGTGCATGGGGAGTGAAAGAATTATTTGTCTAACGTAATCTTCGTATTAAGGGCCGAGAAACGATTCGCAAGGGTAGCGAGGCGTTTTTAGCCTACGTTAGTATTTCTGATTCTGAGGTTCTTCTGTCGGAGATATTAGAACTGTTAAGGATTTTCCGGATGTATTTCCTAATAAGCTACCTGGGTTGCCTCTGAACCACAAGGTCGAATTTTGTATTGAGCTCTTACCTGGAACAGCTCCGGTGTCCATCGCCCCATACAGGATGGCACCAGAGGAGCTGGTGGAGTTAAAGGCCCAATTTCAAGAGCTACTGGACAGAGGATTCATTTGACTGAGTGTGTCTCCATGGGGAGCACCAGTATTGTTCGTAAAGAAGAAAGATGGGTCCATGCGCATGTGCATCAATTATCGGCAACTTAATAAGCTGACTATCAAAAATAAGTATCTCCTGCCGAGAATCGACGATCTGTTTGATCAGTTGCAAGGAGCGTCAGTTTTCTCTAAAATAGATATCCGTTCTGGGTACCATCAACTGAGGGTAAAGGAGGCTGATGTGTATAAGATTACGTTTAGGACTCGGTATGGTCATTACGAGTTCCTAGTGATGCCGTTTGGGCTGACAAATGCACCAGATGCTTTCATGGACCTGATGAACCGAGTATTCCAGCCCTATTTGGATTGGTTCGTGGTGGTATTTATAGACAATATATTGGTATATTCGAGAACCGAGGATGATCATGATGCACATCTCTAAATTTTCCTGCAGATTTTAAGGGAAAAGCAATTGTACACTAAGTTCAGCAAGTGTGAGTTCTAGCTACAAGAAGTGACATTTCTTAGTCACGTGGTGTCTGCTGAGGGGATCAGGGTGGATCCTCAAAAAATTGAAGTTGTACTGGACTGGAAACCACCTAAGATCGTATCAAAAATTTGAAGCTTTATGGGTTTGGCAGGGTATTATAGACGTTTTGTTAAGGTGTTTTCCTTAATTACTGCACCTCTAACTAAGTTGTTGCGTAAAGGGGCACCGTTTAATTGGACTGATAAGCAGCAAGAAAGTTTTGAGAAACTGAAGAAGGTTCTGACTGAAGCCCCTGTCTTGATACAACCAGAGTTTGGAAAGAAATTTACTGTCTACAGTGACACATCACACATTAGATTGGGCTGTGTACTGATGCAGGAGGGTGAGGTGGTTGCTTATGCATCCCGTCAGCTTAAGCCTCACGAGGTGAATTACACAACTCATGACTTGGAGTTAGCCGCGGTGATATTCGCACTGAAAATTTGGAGGCACTATTTATATAGCGAGAAGTGTATTATCTATACAGATCACAAGAGCCTCAAGTACCTCCTTACTCAGAAGGAGCTGAATCTTAGGCAGCGAAGATGGGTAGAGCTGCTCAAGGATTACGTCTGTTCGATTGAGTATCACCCTGGTAAGGCTAACGTGGTAGCTGACGCACCGAGCCGTAGGGCCATATCTGATTTGAGAGCAATGTTTGCTCGTCTCAGCTTGTATGATGATGGTAGCTTGCTAGCTGAACTTCAAGTGAGACCATCCTGGACTAAACAAATTAAGGGGAAACAGTTGGTGGATGAGTCACTGGTTTCTCGGTTCCGACAAGTTGAGAATGGAGAGATTACAGATTTTGGGTTGAATGGTGAAGGAGTACTGTGTTTCCGTGGGAAAGCCTGTGTACCAAAGGATTCTGAGTTAAGGCAGTCTATATTGTGAGAGGCACATAGTAGTCCATACGCTATGCATCCTTGCGGAAACAAGTTATACCAAGATCTTCGTGAGTTGTACTGGTGGCCAGGGCTGAAATGCGAAGTTACTGATCTTATACCAAGATTTTTTGTTGTTTTTGGGTGTGCTGAAATTTTAACTTACCATTCGTGCATCTTTTTGTCTTGCAATTAACCATTCATGCACTTTTGTTGTTTGATTTAGCACTTCTTCTTCAGGCTCCTTGTTGGCCGAATCTCTGCTTCCCTCTCCCTTCCTCTTCATTCATTTGTTTTTCATCTTTTTTCTTTCCTCTCCTAAGCCGAATATCATCTCCTTCCTTTTTCTTTCGGCTTCCTATTGGCTTGTGAACTGAATCTTTCTCTTTTCTCTTGATTAGTTTGGTGGTAACCAAATTTCTGCTTCCTTCCCTATCTGTTTCAGTTCTGCAAGTATTCCTGAAATCGGTAGGTGTTCTTATTCTTCACTTCTTATTTTAAAATGTTCTCTCTTATCCCCCTTTTCTCTAAAAACTGAATGCTTCTACTACTTATGGTATTTGATTGGGATCCCTTCCTCTCGGGGTGGTGGTCGTTGGGTTTTAGGTATTCCCGAAGAGTGGAGAAGTGCAGAAGTTATTCAAGTCATCAAACTCTATCTCTCGTTAAGGGTAAGATCACTACCATACTCTTAGAATAGGCCGAATATTCCTATGGTTGGTAAGTTAGCATTTGTGGTTTAAGGCCACATATGTGATCACTGTTTTGGTTAATAAGATCTATTTGGATACAGATATTCGGCATAGGCATGTGATCAATCCTGATCGGTGGTCTTAAGGGATAAAGGTCAGTCGTCAAGCAAGGTATGGAAAGTGGGCTGGTTTAAGTGTCCAGAAGAGGGTGTTTTACCCTAATGATTAAAGGATTAACGTAGGTCATGTTTGAATTCAGGTTGGGCGCTCGTAGATCTTGGAATGACTCCGTAAAAAGGTGTGTAATCACACAACCTCCGCTAAGAATCGGCAAAAGTAAAAAAGCCAAAACTACGACAATTGAGGCCTCACGAGCATGCGATCGCTAGTGTGGAAAAACTGAGCCCACAACCGAGTGCTGTAGACTGAAGAGGCCACTACGAGTGTTCTGGTGCGCTTGGGTCGTATTGGGCCTCGTTGGGCCAAAATGGGTCATGTGGGCCCAATAGGCTCGTGGACCCCACACGGGTAAAATTTACGAAAAGTAGTAGAAACTATTTTAGGGCTACGTAGATCACATAACTGTGATAGGATTTGGGCCAAACAGGCCACATGAGCGTGTGGGCCCATTTGGGCCAAATATTGGGCTTTGAGCCCATTTACACTATTTCGTCCAAATAGATTACCGGTGTTGCTCGAGGCGACTGTAGGCCTTTAGAAAGGTCGTTAACTGTACCGAGACCCCTAGGGAGTAAAATGACTGAAATACCCCTAATGTGTAAAATGACTAAAATACCCTAAATATGTAAAATAACTGAAATACCCTTAATATGTAAAATGACTGAAATACCCCTAATGAGTAAAATAACTGAAATATCCCTAGCAAGTAAATTACCAAAATACCCCTAAAGGACAAAATTACTATTTTACCCTTAGTACATGAAAATGACTATTTTACCCCTATAGATAGATTGATAGATAAAAATATGTATTGTATGACTGTACTGAGTAAGACATGTTGCATACACGAAATATTGATGACATGGCATACTGCATGGGGTTGGGATTCTGTTATGGAGGAAGTACTGTTACTGGTGGCTCTGCCACACATACTGATACTGGTGGCTCTGCCACAATTATTGTTACTGGTGGCTTTGCCACATATACTATACTGGTAGCTCTGTTGCGTTATTATTACTGGCAGTTATGCTGCAATATTAGTGTGAGGGCTGGGTGGGTTGACTTTGTCCCAACATGGTGTGTTGGGTTGGTACGAGTGGTGTGCTGGCTGGATTGGGGTGGGGTGGGTTTGCATACTTGCACCATACTGATATTGTACCGAGCTTAGGCCCACACTGTTACAGATATTTTTCTTAATTGGGTTTTAATCTCTTATTTTGAAACTGCCAAACTGATACAAATAAGTTTTCAAGTTAATAACGGTTTTAAAAAGACAAACACATATTTTCATGCTTCAAAATGATATTAATTAGAGTAGCTTCCGCGGGTTTTTAACCAACTAAGAAACCAACAGTAACAAACATGGCTATCTTTTAAAAACGGATTTCTCTCAACAAGCCTGTTTTCGAAAAACACGTCGATGTGACGCGATAGATTCGGTCGTAACGTCTAGGCCAGGTTTGGGGTGTTACAAATTCAGAAACTTTAGTAATTTGATGGCCATTTGAGGTTTAAGGACTAAATCGTAAAAATCATAAAAGTTAATAGTTATTGATTTCAAAAAATCATAAAGGTTTAAGGGCCACCAAATTCGATTAGTAAGTTCATAAATATTATTATTTAATATTTACGAGTCAAGTGTGATTTTAAAAAGGCTTTTAATTTGATAATTTATGTTATATAAGCAATTTATTAAGTCCAAGTGGTAAGACTCTAAGGTCAAGTGGTTTTAGAAAATGAGAAATCAAGACCTTGTTTTTATAAATTGAGTCATAAATATTTTTATAAATATTAACGGAGTGTCATTAAGGTGGTATTAAATTTTCGTTGAAAAATTTTAACGTTTCGTTTGTTAATTATTTAAAAAGGACTAAATTGTAAAAGTTAAAAAAATCAATCGCTATTAGTTTAAAGGTGTTAAATTGATTAAAGAATTATAATTGGATGGCCTTAATGGGTAAATTACCCATTTGCAAGATGGTGGACTGTTAAAGCTTTAAATTCTTTTAAACTTATATGTTTATATGAAATTTTTATTAGAAAACATAATGTTTTCTTCCCCATTTTGCTTTTCATCACCGAATTTGCCATGGAAATAGAAAGGGAGAAGCTTGAAGCTTCAGCTTTCACTTTGAAGATGCATGTAAGTCTGATTTAGCCCCATTTCTAATAATTTTTATGTTTTTGAGATCGTTGCAATTAGGACTAGCTAGCTCGTATCTTTAATTTAGAAACTGTTAAATATTTTAAATGTTTCCATTGATGAATCTAGTGATTTTTTAAGTTAAATAATGAATTTGAAATATTATTTGTTATTTAAAAGTATTTTGTTAAGTGATTTTTGATGAATTTTCTGATTAGGGACTAAATTGTTGAAATAGTAAAATTACAAGGATTTGATGTGAAATTATTGCAAATATGGGCTGTTTTGTGTGCCATGAATTTTCGAATGGTGTGAATTGGCATTAAAAATCGTTAATTTGCATGTTTTACGCCCAGGAACTAAATTGAATAAAAGTAAAATGTTAGGGAAATTATGTAAAAATTTCAAAAATGACTAAATTGCATAAAATACATTGTTTTATTGTCTAAATGAAATTATTAATTTAGATCAAGATCGAGTGGAAAATCAAGGAGAATGAAAAATTACCAAAATGCCTATGTACTTTGACTTTTCTACAATTTAGCCAGGTAAGTTCGTAACTTGTTTAGTTCAATTAATTACTATTTCGATAAATTATTATCTATTTGTATACATATGTGAATCAAATTTGTCATCTTGAAGGAAACGAATAAGACATTATGGTAGCACAACATAAAGATGTAGAAGACCATGGTTGGACCATGGCAATGTTTACATAAGACTGTAGCGAGGCTATGGTAGTTTTTCAGATGCAAGACCATGGTTGGACCATAACAATGTTTACGTAAGACCATAGCGAGGCTATGACAGTTTTTCAGACGTAAGGCCATGGTTGGACCATGGCAGTGTATACATATATGTAAGACCATAGTTGGGATATGGCATTCTAATGATAATACCATAATCGGGTTATGGCACTATAAGCGTAAAACCATGACAAGGCTATGGCAGTGCACATGTAAGACCATAGTTGGACTATGGCACAATATGAAACGTGTACCGGGGTTTCAATCGTCTTTACAGTGTTTATCAAATATGAAATGGAATGATTTCGATCATCAATTAAAGAAAAGTGATGGTTTTGACCTTCGTTTAGCACACTTGTGTGAGCTCCGATAAGGGTTCTGATTGACTTCACTATGACAAATATGGAAATGTATGATGTATCAATGATCAAAGTATGAATATTCATGATTTGAAAGGTATGATTTAAGTGATGCTATGTTTATATACCATATCTTACCATGTGATAATATTGCTAAGTTATGTTTTAATCACTAGCCTATGACAATGATAAGTGTTCAATATGAACCAAGACATGTGTGTGTGAAACTAATTGAAATGATGATACATGGAAAACATGATATGTTGTGAAGGATAATAGATCCAATTGGATCATGCTCAAGTAAATGATTATCTATGTTAAGTTCACATGAATTATATTCAATTATGATATCATGTGTTGTTGTTGGTTGATCGGCTGTTTAACATCACAGCAATAATGTCCAAGCGTACACTATAGATGCAAGTATAGTAGACAGATATGAGTCTGTCGGATATCGATCCCACAAGGATGGTTGTCTTTTGTCTATCAATGTCAGTGCAATAAATGGATAGAAACAAGATAAATTGTGAGAGTAGGTGTCGAAGCAATAATTTGAAAACAACAAGATAAAATATGATAATGATAAACTGGCATCCCTAATGTGAATATTCAGCAAAATGCTAAGAGCTCACAAGGTATAAAAGGTTAGTTGATTGTCGATACAATAAATTGCAATGAATATCTTACCAAGCTTAACTTCTATATTTAATCAAATACTTAACATGCACATTAGCCATGCCTTCCGATGATGGAAATGGAACAATATTAAGAACAAGTGGATTAAATTCCTCTAATCCTCAAGCAACTTCCATTGTCATGCTTGTTAGCTTAAACTGTCACTGCACCTTCCAATGTTAGTGACCGCAATAACACTTCCGTGCTAAAAACATTCAAACCCAAAGATTAAATAGTAGAAGCAAGATTGAATAAAATAACATTTAACCCAGAAATCATGTGTACTTCCATACTAACATGAAATAGAAAGTAACCACCAGTGTTTAGAAAAGAAATATAAAAGAAACAACTAGAGAATACTATTCCTAGACAACTTAACTTGAATCTTTATATTCCCTCTTGTGTCGCACTCAGGGCTCCTCGTCAAGAGCTGGTCTGCATCCCTTTCACGTCGATTCACCTGTAGGAGACTTAAGCCGCCATATGTAACACCCCTAACCCATATCCGTCGCCGGATTAGAGTTACGACATTACTAAAACAATCCCAAGTCAATGCACCATATAAAGCTACTTCAAAATTTATACGAACTACTCTATATTTTTCACGATTTAACAAGTACATTCATTCAAATTATCAAAGCATCATTGAACCTTTCACAAGTGACCACATTAATATTGATTTAACTAGTTACTATCAATTAGCATAATACTATTCATTTGGTAAATTTGTATCTTATAGCCGAACACTTACAATTTCACATACCTCAACTCATTCAATAACATAGTACCTTCATTCGTCACATATACAAAATATGACCTAATCCCTTCATGTTATGAATCGTATTGTGCGTATAAATTTAAGTAAAATAATATTCATTATCCAAAGGTACCATATACCCTATTCGAAACAAACTTATGACCTCACTTATCCCTTATATACCATGATTTGAATTAAACTCCAAGTTTCGGATATAATGTATCCGAATATATCCAGTAATAACCAAAATCAAGCAAGACTAGTCAAGTTTAATTTAATAAGCATGCTGATATAATTCATTTTTTTCTAAGACAGACATGTACCATATTCCACCATCCACAAAAAACATAAAAGAAATACCAAACACAATTGAGACACAAAGCCACTTTCGCATGGCATAAGTTTATATACATATTTACAAGACTTTCAAACATTGTCCAAAAAGGATTTGATCTATACATGCCATAAGTCTTAAAAGAGAGCTATCAAATAAAATACCAAAATAGGTGATAGTATGACGAGCTTCCAAAACGATCCCTGAGCGCGGGCTGAGTTCCAAAAGAAGACTACAATGCAAAACAACAGAAACAATGTAAGCTTTCCAAAGCTTAGTAAGTTTAAGCAAAAAAATATCACATTCCTAGGTAAAGTATTTATATCGAGAATTCGAACCTACTTATTTATATCACCCTTACCGAATACCCCAACTCATTTAAGAGTTAAACTTACATCAACTTCATGTGCTTATAAATACATTCTATATGCCATTCCCGCATAGAAAATAACTAATATACATGTCATATACATTCACTAATTCATCTACTCATTATACAAGCTATCTAAGTCTCAACTCAATGATATAACACTTACCTCTAGTATACTTACCTTTCCAAACTTAACCGTTTGGTATAACGCATAATAATTTACTCGTACATAGAGCCATTACTTAATACTTCTTGTAATATGATTAGAAATAAAATCCTTTAATGAACCTCATATTTACTTGATCTTAATATAATTTAGTAACGTATTGCTCACATAGAGCCATTACTTAATACTTCTTGTAATGTACTGCTCACATAGAGCCGTTACTTAGTAATTCTCGTAACGTATCGCTCACATAGAGCTGTTACTTAGTAATTCTCATAACGTATCGCTCACATAGAGCCGTTACTTAGAAGTTTCCGTTACGTATCACTCACATAGAGCCGTTACATAAAAGTTTCCAAGCGTAGTGCTCATTGAACCATTTCGCACAACTTATGCTTTTCATAACTTGTTGTTCATTCGATATGTATACTTTGACATACAAAAATTTACGATCACACTTCACACAAGAACTGTAATATCCTGGATTATGGCTTATGCATTATTGCTTAATTTTATGAAATAGGATGTTTATGTGTGCTGTGAACGTGTTCTATGAATTTTTGTGAACCTTAGTGTGTAGTTAAAAGCCTTAAAAATTATGTGATTTTGAGTTCAAAAGAGGAAGCTAAGCGATGTGGTCTTAAGAAAATATCTAAAGGAAATAAGACATAAGAACCAGCTTAGTAAAGTGGCTGCAAGGCGCCACTTAAAGCCCATACAAGTGACGCCATATGCATGGTGTGAGGGCCAAGGTTCGAGTCGCATGAGAGGCTAAATAAAAGTTTTATTTTTGCGGGAACAAGGAAGGGTAATGGACGGCATGGGGACTTCATTTAGATGAGGATTTCTCTTTTAAAATTTGGCTAGGATAGAAGATAATTGTGGGTTTAATTTAATTATCATATATGAGTAGATAAGAGATAATATAGGAGAAACATGAGGGATATGATAAGTAAAGATAAGGTGGCCGGCCAAGGGATTCTCTTGGTGATATTTTCGGCTAAGGAAGGGAGGAAGGCCATTATTCTTTTCTCTGTTGAAGCCTCTGCCGAATTCTCTAACCACTCTTCTTTTTCTCTCCTATTTTTTTCGTCAAAAGCCGAAAACACAAGCAGTCATAGCCGATTTCTTCATAACATCCAAAGCCGAAACTTTATTCCTCTCCATTGCCGAAATTGATCTTTTCTCTTCCTCTGAAAGTTCTCTCAAAAGCCGAAACTTTTGTAATCATCAACTAGTTTTAGCCGAATATCTTGTGGATTCAAGCAAGGGTACAACCAAATTCATCATTAGGGGTAAGAATCACTTGATGTTGTTTCTCTCTTTAATTTAGATTAATCGAAAATAGGAATCTAACCCCTTAATGTTCTTGGCCGAAACTCTGAAGGAGGGTCTCGGGATTTCTACTAAGTCGACAACGATAGAAGATCATTCGGGTTTTGGTTAGCTAAGGTATTTCGACACCTTCATAACAAAGTAGCACTTTTCGGGATTTCAGATCTGAGGTAAGTAAAGTGAGATATTAGGCCGAAGGCCATTAATGGTGTTCATTAAGTATTGAAATCAGACCTGACATAGTGCTTGTAGGGATTTCGACAGATGCCTAAGACAAGGGATACTCTCGGGATTTGAGAATCGCAAGGTGCGTGCACATACACATTCGGCCAAGGCCTATTTAGGAACTTAGATCTATTTCTTACTTCGTTTAAAAGCCGAAAACTAACCTGTGAAGTGATCTAGTGCTTGGCCGATTACAAGAAGGAATATAGCAAAGTTACGGGATTTGATTTATAATAAAATCGGCAATAAGGGACTAGGATCTAAAGCTTAGATCGGGATTTTCAGGATTTCAGTGAAAGCATTAAGTATATCAGGTGTGTACCCCACACTAAATCTTGATAGATTTATGGCTTTAATTTGCTATATGTGTTAATATGAAAGTGTAAGATTATGGCTAAGGTACCATGTACTGGTACGAAGTACTCAGGTACGTTTACCTACTCCTACTATGAGTATAATTTATGGTACATAAGTGAATGTGATAAGAATGTGAAATAAGGCATGATATTGCATGATTTGTATGACATGGGACATATGGGAAATTATGATAAGGGGAAGTGATCTGGTGGTCTTTACCATGATATCTGAATGTGGTGACTTCGGTCACATTATTTGTATGTGGTGTCTTATGACACAAAACGTTATCTGGTGGCTATGCCACAATATTTATAAGGGCGACGAGCACGTCGACTGCAGCGACTGCCGTCGATGATGTGTAGCGGATGGAGGGTTGACTTAGTAGTCCCCACAGTGTGCAGGTTGGTACGGGTGATGTGTAGCGGATGGCATCTAGGCTTGGGTTTGGGATTGCATCATTAATTATAAATTGCTACATGTATATGTATGATATGTTATATGCCTAAATCGTTTGGGACTTAGTGTTGGTTATACACATTGAGTCTATTTGACTCACCCCGTTGTGGGAATATTTTTCAGGTGACGCTCAGTAATGGACTGGGTCGGCAGGAGCTTAGTGGTGGCCATGCTCAGCACGAATTTTATTATTTGGACATTTTATTTTGTTTAAGTACTTTAAATTTATTTTGGGATTGTTTTTGATGTAATAAGGCCATAGTATGAACTATTTTATGCATGCATTTTAATTCTTTTATTACGAAATGCTTAATGTCAAATCGAGGTTAAAACAATTTTTATAAAAATAAATCTTTAAATGTTTTGACACTTAAATTCAATTGATTCTTAATTTAAAAGTAAAATCTTTAAAACAAAATCGGCATATCTTTTTAATATAAAAACAAAGATTTTAATAAATCCCTGATTTGAAAATTAACAATGTTTTCAATTGAACCTAACATAAGCAAATCTTTCTTCAAAACCACTCGAATTTTTCCTAAGTAACAAACGAATTTTCAAATGTTTTCTCGAGGAACATACCAGATCCGGTCAAGGCTTGTGGGCCGGGTTTGGGGCGTTTCAGTTTGGTATCAGAGCCCAGTTTTTAAACTCTCGGCCTTGGGTTTAAGGCCCAAAACGTTTTCAAAATTAAACCCAAAAGAATTTTGTGAAAATTTTTTGAAATAAGCAGGTTTTTCTGGCATGGCACCTAAGTCTCCGACCCGAAGTCCACCAGGTAAGTACCCCTATCCATTGTGTGAATTATTGTATGATTTGTAGAAGGGTAGAAATGGAACGTAGATTAGTATGATAAGTACTTGAATCATAAGACTAGTTTACCCCAACAATTACATAAAACTTTAATTCCTAATTGAACAAACCTATGAATTAAGTCGCCGAGTTAGGGTGTGGCAACCATTGTGCGCATGTCTAGGATTGGATCCGGAAGAGCCCGGTACTTAAGTAGTCCTAGTGACTCACCTCCTCTTCGCTGGAATCCTACCTGGTGCGTAGCTACGGTTCACCCTAACCAAGAGGACTTATTCACGGGCTAAACCTCATAACTAAAACCCGAAAGGGATTAGCCGTATTTTTATAGAAAACCCCAGTTTTAAAAAAAATTCTCAAATTACCCTTTTGATTTGTAAACACTATTCTATAAAAGTTTTCTGAAATATTCCCGATTGACAAAATTACAAAATTGCCTTGGTTGTAAAATTACTAAAATGCCCTTGGATTATAAAATTACCATATTACCCTCGATTTATACTAAAATATTCTTACTTTACAAAAAAATCCAGAAACCCTATTTTGTAAAATAATAGGATACCCTGATTTGGAAAATTTACGAAATTACCCCTGCTTTACAAAATTACCAACATGACCCCCGATTTCCAAAATTTCTGCAACAACACCGATTTGGAAAACAAATTCTCAAAAAGAACCCTAAGTTTCGCAAATTTTGAAATACCTTTGATTTATAGAGATTTTTCAAATTGACCCCGATTTATTACCAAAATACCCCTATAGGACAAATGACGATAATACCCCTAGGATAGGAACAGACAAGAATGTTTGAATGATGAATGTGTGTGATAGGAACTACTGAATGGATTGTACTTCTCTGAATTAGGATAGAAGACTTGAAACTTTGAATGATCGAAAGAATTACTTCTAAACTTCTTTCATAAAACTTCTTCGCGGATAATCGGTGGAACAAGGACTAATTCATAAAATTTCTTAATCAGATTAAAGCGCGATCGTAAGAATGAGCTCCAGAGGACGTGGTCGTAATGTGCGAGGACGCGGTCGAGGTAGAATGACCGTGTCGGAACCCATTAGATCGGGTCAAGGATCTGAGAATGAGGTACCACCGCCACCACCACCAGCTGTTGGTGTTGAGCAGTAAGATCAGACGGGGGATGATGCTGTATCGCAGGCTGTGCTGCGAGTTCTTGAGATGGTGGCTGGAGCAGGTGGAAATATGGGAGCTCAGAAATCTGTACCCGAGCGACTTCGAGCCAATGGAGCTGAGGTGTTCCGTGGCATATCTGGTGTGGCACCCAGTACAGCTGAGTATTGGTTAGAAGCGACGGAGCGAATTATGGATGAGCTGGATCTGACCCCTGAGGAGAAGCTGAAAGGAATGGTGTCGCTGCTACGCGATGAAGCATATCAATGGTAGTTAACAGTTCGGGATGGTGCCACCGCTGAGAATCTTACTTGGGAATATGTTAAGGCGGCGTATCAGAAAAAGTATGTCGGCACGCGTTACACTGATGCGCAGAGGAAGGCATTTCTGGGGCTGGTTCAAGGGAACAAGTCCGTAGCGGAGTACGAAGCTGAATTTCTGAGGTTGAGCCGGTATGCTCGAGGAGTAGTGGCTACGGAACATGAGCGATGTGTCCGGTTTGAGGACGGATTAAGGGATGACCTGAGGTTGTTAATCGCTCCACATCAGGAGCGGGAGTTTTCTACATTAGTAGAGAAAGCTAAGGTAGCCAAAGGGATTAAGGACTCTGTGAGGCAGAACACGGACCGAAATAGGCAGAAGAGAGGATTTGGGCCGTCAGGGTCATCTGGGAATGTTCAGAAAAGGCCTAGAGTAGATGGGCCGCGGGGTCAGCAAACTGGTACTGGAGGGCAATATCGTACTTGTGATCAATGTGGGAAGAAGCACTTAGGAGAGTGCTGGAAAAAGACAGGAGGATGTTTCAAGTGTGGGTCCAAGGACCACATGATCAAGGACTGTCTTATTAAGATAGACAGAGGTCGACCAGCAGCTCAGGGTTATAATCAGGCTGGTAGAGGTGGATAGCAACCTCAGCGGGGCCGTGGTCCGAATGGCTGAGGTAACGGTGCTGGAAGAGGACGTGGGACACCTGGCAGAGGTGCTGGTAATGCAGAGACAAGGCAGCCAGGCTTGGTATATGCAGTTCGCCAGAGGGAGGAAGGAGACGCGCCGGACGTCATAACCGGTACGTTCCTTGTTTTTGGCAAGCCATATTTTGCTTTGATTGATGTGGGCTCGACCCAATCTTATGTTGCATGTAGGGTAGTTGAAACTCTAGACATAGCCTCTGAACTCTCTGATAGGGAGATGACTGTAGTAAGCCCACTAGGTCAAACTGTAGTGGTGAATAAGATGTTTCGGAAAGTACCTTTAGAAATTCAAGGAGTAGTTTTCCCTGCCGACTTAATGGAACTACCTTTTGGGGAATTCGATCTTATCCTTGGTATGGACTGGCTAGTAGGACATCGGGCTGTGTTGGATTGTGCAGCTAAGCGAATGGAGTTAAGGACCTCGGAGGATGAGGTGGCAATTATGATAAGAGAAAGAAGAAACTACTTGTCTAATGTAGTTTCAGCGCTGAAAGCTGATAAGATGGTTCGGAAAGGGTGCAAGGCATTTTTGGCCTTCGTAAGTGCGTTGGATGGGAAAGAAGGCGGAGTTAGTGGAGTTAGAACAGTAAGGGAATTCGAAGATGTGTTTCTGGAAGAATTACCTAGAATACCCCCAGATAGGGAGGTGGAGTTTGGAATTGATCTGCTGCCGGGAACAGCTCCTGTGTCAATTGCCCCATACAGAATGGCACCAAAGGAGTTGGTTGAGCTCAAGGCTCAAATCCAAGAATTGCTTGATCGTGGGTTTATCTGACCCAGTGTGTCTCCATGGGGAGCACCGGTCTTGTTTGTGAAGAAGAAGGACGGGACTATGCGCATGTGCATAGACTATCGTCAGTTGAATAAGCTGACTATCAAGAACAAGTACCCTTTGCCGAGGATTGACGACTTGTTCGATCAGCTTAAGGGGGCAGCGGTTTTCTCGAAGATAAATTTAAGGTCTGGATATCATCAGCTTAAGGTGAAGGAAGTGGATATCCATAAGACAGCGTTCCGGACAAGATATGGGCATTTTGAGTTCGTAGTAATGCCGTTTGGTTTGACGAACGCCCCAGCTGCGTTCATGGATATGATGAATCGGGTTTTTCAACCCTACTTGGATCGGTTCGTCGTGGTGTTCATCGACGACATCCTTGTGTACTCCAAGTCTGAGGAGGAACATGATTAGCATCTTCGAGTTGTGTTGCAAGTGTTAAGAGAGAAGAAGCTCTATGCTAAATTTAGCAAGTGTGAATTTTGGCTTAAGGAAGTTGAATTCTTAGGACATGTGGTGTCTGCAGGAGGAATAAGGGTGGATCCTAGGAAGATTGAGGCGGTGTTAGATTGGAAACCACCTAAGTCGGTGGCTGAGGTTCGTAGTTTCTTGGGATTGGCAGGTTACTACAGAAGGTTCATAGAAGGATTCTCATCGATAGCCGCGCCTTTGACAAAGTTGTTGAGGAAGGAAGTACCTTTCGTGTGGACAGAAAAGCAACAGGAGAGCTTTGACAAGCTTAAGAGGGTCTTGACTGAAGCTCCGGTTTTGATTCAGCCGGAGGCAGGGAAGGATTTCGTGGTGTATTGTGACGCTTCTCATACAGGATTGGGATGCGTATTGATGCAAGACGGGAAGGTGGTCGCTTATGCGTCTCGGCAATTAAGGCCACATGAGGTTAACTACCCGACGCATGATTTAGAATTGGCGGCAGTGGTCTTTCCTCTTAAGGTATGGAGGCACTATCTTTATGGAGAAAAGTCGGTAATCTACACAGACCATAAGAGCCTTAAGTATTTGTTGACTTAGAAGGAGTTGAACTTGAGACAACGAAGGTGGGTTGAATTACTGAAGGACTACGATTGTTCGATAGAGTATCACCCGGGCAAGGCGAATGTAGTGGCTGATGCCCTAAGTCGGAAGGTTGTGTCGGATCTGAGGGCGATGTTTGCACATCTGAGCTTGTATGATGATGGAAGTCTACTGGCAGAGTTGCAAGTTAAGCCGACGTGGTTGAATGAAGTGAAAGAGGGACAGTTAGTTGATGATGATCTAAGTGCTAAGCTACAACAAGTACAGAATGAGGAGTTGGAAGATTATGGTATTAATGACGAGGGAGTATTGTGTTTCAAGGGTAAGGTCTGTATGCCGAGGAATAAGGAGTTAAGGCAGAGGATTCTTCAGGAATCGCATAGTAGCCCTTATGCTATGCATCCTGGAGGTAGTAAGCTGTACAGAGATCTAAGGGAATAGTTTTGGTGGCCTGGTCTTAAGAGGGAAGTTACAGAATTTGTCGGCAAGTGCTTAACGTGTCAGCAAGTTAAGGCTGAACACCAAGTTCCGTCAGGGTTGCTTCAGCCAATAAAGATTCCGCAGTGGAAGTGGGAGAGAATCACCATGGACTTCGTTAGTGGGTTTCCCCTTACGCCTACTAAGAAGGACTCGGTGTGGGTAATAGTGGACCGATTGACCAAGTCTGCTCACTTCATTCCGGTGAGAGTTGATTATTCCTTGCAAAGGTTAGCAAAGTTGTATGTGGTGGAAATTGTAAGGTTGCATGGAGTTCCGGTATCAATCATTTCAGATAGGGATCCAAGGTTTACGTCTCGGTTCTGGAAAGCACTACATCAAGCTTTAGGCACCAGATTAGATTTCACTACGGCATTTCATCCACAGTCTGACGGGCAGTCTGAACGAGTAATACAAGTGTTCGAGGATATGTTGAGAGGCTGTGTGATAGACTTCAGAGGGAGTTGGGAAGAATATTTGCCTTTAGCGGAATTTGCGTACAACAACAGCTATCAAGCCAGTATTCGGATGGCACCGTATGAAGCGTTGTACAGACGGAAGTGTCGAACTCCTACGTGTTGGACGGAATTAGGGGAACGTCGAGTTTTGGGTCTCGAAATTGTGGCAGAATCCGAGGAAAAGGTTGAGATAATTCGGGCACGATTGAAGGAAGCATCTGATAAGCAGAAGTCATACGCAGATCTCAAGCGGAAGGAAATAGAATTTGATGTGGGAGATCAAATGTTTCTTAAAGTTTCGCCTTGGAAGAAGGTGATGAGATTTGGACGCAAAGGGAAGCTAAGTCCAAGGTTTATAGGACCTTATCGGGTATTGAAGCGAATTGGACCAGTGGCATACCAGTTAGAGTTGCCTTCGGAATTGTAGCAGATGCACGACGTATTCCATGTGTCTATGCTACGTCGTTATCGAGTGGATGCATCTCATGTAGTACCGGTTGAAGAGGTGGAACTAAGGCCAGATTTGTCCTACGAAGAAGAGTCGATTCAGATTTTGGAACGAGATGTGAAAGTTCTCCGGAGGAAGTCAGTTCCTCTAGTCAAAGTGTTATGGCGAAATCATGGATCGAAAGAAGCTTTGTGGGAGCCGGAAGAGGCAATGCGACAGCAATACCCTCACCTATTTCAGCCCGGTAATTTCGGGGACGAAATTATTTTAAGGGGGTAGAACTATAATATCCTGGATTATGGCTTATGCATTATTGCTTAATTTTATGAAATAGGATGCTTATGTGTGCTGTGAACGTGTTCCATGAATTTTTGTGAACCTTAGTGTGTAGTTAAAAGCCTTAAAAATTATGTGATTTTGAGTTCAAAAGAGGAAGCTAAGCGATGTGGTCTTAAGAAAATATCTAAAGGAAATAAGACATAAGAACCAGCTTAGTAAAGTGGCTGCAAGGCGCCACTTAAAGCCCATACAAATGACGCCATATGCATGGTGTGAGGGCCAAGGTTCGAGTTGCATGGGAGGCTAAATAAAAGTTTTATTTTTGCGGCAACAAGGAAGGGTAGTGGACGGCATGGGGACTTCATTTAGATGAGGATTTCTCTTTTAAAATTCGGCTAGGATAGAAGATTGTAACACCCCAAACCCGGCCCACAAGCCTTGACCGGATCTGGTATGTCACTGCGGGAAAACGTTTGAAAGATTTTGACTTATGAGTGAAACATGAAATTTTGTTGAGTTTGTAAAACTGTGTCCATTTAAAATTCATAAGTAAAGTGTGGTGTTAAAAAAAATATCCAGATTAAAACTTTATTATATGTATAGTTTTAAGAAAAATAAAACCATTTGCAAATAATATCTCAATTGTCATTCCATAATAAAACATAATGACAAAGATACTTAATAAAGATACTTAAATACTTTAATGGCCTTATTACAACGCAACAATAAAATGAAAATAAACTGAAAATAAACCACAGTCTGTTTAAATCAAATTTTCCATTGCATGGCCACCTCGAGTCCATCCGGCTCCTCATCCGCGATCTACGAGTCACCTGAAAAAGTTAAGGGAGAAGGTGAGTCACCAAGACTCAATGTATAACCCCACTCCCGATTAATGCAACAGCTTACACAAATCATAGCTAAGTATAGCATGCACCCAACCTAGCCATCCATAACTCCTTTTTCTACCCCGTGTGGTACCAAACCACTAGTGGTGCCAAACCACTGGTGACCCAAAGTCACGATATCCATCAATATTGTGGTGCCAAACCACTGGTGATGTAACACCCTGGTTTTAGGGGTTGGATTTCTGGTGCTTAGTTCGGGTGTTGGCACACTTCAGTGTGTGTTTGGGTAAGTTTTAGGGGTCCTGAGAACCCTAGGTGGTGGTAGGTTGCCTTAGAAAATTTTTAGTTTTAGGGGCTAAAAAGGGGAGCTTGGATAGAGGGGGCCTTAAGAGAATTTTTGGTGGAAATATGGCACAAAGATAGGCTTGGCAAAGTGGTAGGAAGGCGCCACTTTAGAGCTTGGAAGGTGACGCCATTTGCAGGAGGAAGGGTCTCATGTTCGATTCGCGGAAGCAGCAGATGGGCATTGTTTTTGCGTCATCTTGGTGGGGTGGATGGACGGTTTGAAAGGCTTAAAAGGTGGAGAAGACTTGGTCATCTTTTTTTTGAATTTGGCTAGTTAGGTTTGACTTTTTCAAAGCTTTTTGAATGGGTGGAAGGGAGGTATTTTAGGAGAATTTTGAGGATTATTTTTGGGGGGTTGGAGCTTGGCCTTTTAGTATAAATAGGGGGGGAAGTGCTCATTATTCATTCACCATCTGCCTTCTCTCCCTTGCCGAATTTTGTTCCCCATTTCCTTGGTTGCCGAAACCTTTTCTCCAAAGCTTGTTGTTCTTCTTCTCTCACATTTTTCCAAGTGGCCGAACCCTTCACTCTTCCTATTTCCCTTCCTTTTCACTTCAAAACCGAAAGTACACCCCACACCTTTCTTTCTCCTCTCTTTGGCCGAAACCACTGTTCTCTACCCCTTGATTTAATAGCCAAATCTACATCCATCACCCCTTTGCCGAATTTCTTTCTCTCAACTTGATAGCACTTGGGCCGAATGTTAGCTTAGATCTCTTCGGGTTCCGTGGCTGAGATACTCTGAGGTTTTAGTGGTTAGCCAAGCCTCCGTTTGTAGCAGTCGGTTTGATCAAGTGGAGGTAAGGTTATTTTTTAAGATTAAGTACTTAAGTGGTGTTTTGGGGGTTAACCTGTTTACCTGATTAAGCTTTTTGATGGAGGCCACAACCAGTCAGAGTGGGCAAGGGAAGGTCCCTATTTCGAAGTTCAAGAAAAGAGCGGTTTCAGCAGTTCGGGATTGGCCACCGGGGTGTGGGCCAGCGGCAGGAGATAGCTATAGGCAGATAGCGGTAGTTTCGCTAGTTGATAGCGTCGGGATCGAGGGTTTAGAGCTCCAGGTTATAAGGTGTGTAGTTAAACCATTGTTTCCGGGATTTGAGTATATCTGCTTATGTTGTATGATGCTAATAAGTGCAGTTAAATGTGAAAATGGTACCCTTAAGGGGTATGAAGATGATCAGGTTAGTAGCAAAGTTTGTAAATATGATCACTGATTTTATTATGTGAGTATGCCTATGATTGTGTTTAATATGTACACGCACCACCTTATCATCATTTTATGTTACATGTGCATGGGCGGGTTATGAAAAGAAGGTACGGGTGTACTTCGAGTACGTGGTTGATGTCAGCTTTGTGCTACATCGTGGATTGGCGCTGACTGAGGTCGCGTTGTGGATCTTTGCGATTTAGTTCGCGTGGTTACCTTGATTGATATTGGCTTTATGCCATATCGTGGCTTGATGGATTGCTGTGTGCTCCATCGTGGTTTGATGTTAGCTATACGCTACATCGTGGATGGCATTGGTTGCCTTTTTGGAGGGAAAAGGAGAGGGTGACTCGATAGTCCCCTGGTGTGTGGTAGGCTGGATAAGGGGGTGTGTAGCGGATGGACCCTAGGTTTGGGTGGGTTTCATGATTGCATTATTCCGTTTATGAAATAATATGAAAATGGGCCAAGCCCAATGAATAGGTATGTTTTGGGAACATACGTGGACATGGGCCAAACCCAGTGATCAGTGGACTAATGTGAAAAGGGCCTAGCCCAGTATTTGTTATAATTTGAAGGTGGGCCAAGCCCAGATTGTGGTAATGTCTAATAATTATACTTGCATGTTGCATTTGATAATTGGGATGTTATGTGGTTAGCATGTGGGTGGATTTCGATGGTTTGGTTACACACTGAGTCTGTATGACTCACCCAACTTTTTAAGCATCGCAGGTGACACGTCGATCGGACCGGGTTGGAGTGGACACATAGTGGCCCATGCAGAAGAAGAGATTAAATGTTTTAGGCTTACTTTAAGTATTTGGGTTTAAATAGAATATGTAATAAAGGCCTTTTGACTCTTATTTATTTTTGTTATTATTTTATTAGTATTTATTATGATTTGAAGAATTTGAAACACTTTGTGAAGATGATTATATTTTTCCAACCTACTTATTCAATTTGGCTTGTATATACTAAACTTTTAGAATTAGTATATTTTAATAACAAAGTTTTGAACATAAGTTTAAATAAACATGGATTTTTCAAAAGTTAGCAAGTTTTACTAAATTTTTCTAAGTTAAATAGATTTTCCACCGACTTTTTCGCACTAACATAACCAGATTCGGTCGTAGTGAATGGGCCGGGTTTGGGGATGTTACAGGTGACCAAAGTCACGAAATATGTGGTACCAAACCACTGGAGGTGCCAAACCTCTGGTGTCCCAAAGACACGGATATCACTTCCCCCTCCACTCATATCACCCACAATAATGCAATGTACATATAAAAGAGTTCATGCCAATCATGCTCAAATAATAACACACTGAATTTATTAAAGGCCATATTTTCATATACCATATATACCAAATATGTCATGCATCAACATGCATCATATAACAAGCTCATAACGAAACGGACTTACCCGAATCCTTGCTCATACCCTTACGGTATCAATCCATATCTATACATATCCGGTTTAACACATACAATTTATTAACAATTTATTAGCTATGAAGTGTGTAAGTACACACCTATTACTGTCGCGAATCCTATATCCCGAAGATCCGATCTACTGTGCTATATCCCTTGACCCTATATTCGGCCAACCCTTAGATCCATACAACAGTTAGCTTTAGGTTTTTCCCAAGTATCTAATGGAAAGACTACAGGGAATTCCTTACCATAGACTTACCAAATCGATTAGCAGAGAAATGAGGCTTAGTTCGACAGTTCCAAAATCCCGAAGCACCCTTTACCAACCGATTGGAGAAGAAATCCCAAGAAGAACCTATGCCCACTTGATATTCGGCCAATAGCAGATCTAATAGGAGAAGGGAGATTTCGGCATAAAGAATGGAGTAGATTCGGCTAGGCCTTATAAAATAATGATGGAAAAATCGGCCACAATAGGAAAAGGTGTATTCGGCTATGATGTTTCTTTTGGGTGCCAAGCAAGGAAAAGAGAAAGGAAGGTTATAGGATTCGGCTAATGCTAACAAATAGAGGAAAAGAAGAAACACAAATGACCTTTTTGGCTGCTTGGAATTCGGCACAATGAGAAAAAAATTAAAAAGAAAAAGGAACTAACAAAAGACGGCCACTCTCTTATTATACTACACCATTCGACACCTATTTTTCCTCTCCCAAACTCATTCAAAAATAATTTGAATTAAGCCAATCTTTATCTCCTATCTTTTAGCCACCTCTTCAAGTAGATAAATAAAATAAAATAGTAATCTTACACTCTTCCAGCCGAATTTAAAACTAAAACATCAAGCCTATCCTTATCTATTTGAGAGTCCATGTGCAGACCACCAGCTCTCTCCCTTCACGCCAGCACGCAAAAATAAACCCCCCAATTGCTGCCCACGCTACTCGAACATGGGACCTGCTGGACAAGCTTACAGGTAACGCCCCAGGCCACTCTACCAAGGCGTTTCTTTATGACACAAACTCGTCACAATTTCTTTTAAGAGCTCCTTCATTAGCTTCCCCTTGTTTTAACGCCAGAACAAAAATAAAACGTACCTTGTGCTTCCATCGTGACTCGAACTTGAGTCCTCCCTCTCCTGCTTGGGGCGGCATTTACCAAGGCCCTAAGTGGCAGCCCCAAGCCACTTTACCGGCCCGACTTTCATGTCCACCAACTCCCACAAAATCTTTGAAAACCTCCTTCACTTAGCCCCTTCCTTTTTAACTCCAAAAACCAAAAATAAAAACACCCTTCCCTGCTGCCCACGTTGCTCGAACCCAAGACCTGCTCAAGGCGTCACTTCCAGGCCCCTAAGTGGCGCCCTTAAGCCACTCTACCAAGGCACTCTTTGTGTCCAAAAGCGCCTATAACCTCTCTTAAGACCTCCCTGGCCCAATTCCCTTCTTGACGAAAAATACAAAAATAAAACACTCTCATGCTGCCCTCACGACTCGACCCTCGTCCCTCCTGAAGCCCTCTTGCACCTTAGCGCCCTAAGCCACTTTGCCAATTAATTTCTTGTGTCTTAAACTCCACAAAATTTCCTTTAAGGCCTCCTTGCCTAGTTTCCCCTTTTTACTTAAAAATCCAATATTTTCCAAAGTTTTTCCCCTTCACCTAAAGTTCTCAAAAACTCCTAAAATATATCCAACCACACTTAAAACGTACAAACCCTTGAGTTATGCTCCAAACGCATAACCCCTAATCTAGGATGTTACAGTTCTACCCTCCTTAAAAATAATTTCGTCCTCGAAATTACTTACTAACGAATATTCGTACATCTTAACTCTCCGCACTACGCTTATGTTGCGCACTCTGATCTTAATAAAACTATCTTACTTCCTAGGCCCAATCTCTAAGTTCACATCCAAGGTTTCAAGCACTTCACTAGCAATACAAGAAAACTCTACAATAATCAAAGCAATTAAGGGTATTCCAGAAATAAGGAACGTACCCGTTGTCACATCTGGCACATTTTCCTCCTCGCGACGGCCAACTGCATACACCAACCTTGGTTGCCTCGCCTCTGCACCCTCAGCACCTCGGCCATGCCCATTACCATTACCATTACCCCTAGCTGCACCTCGACCCCTCTGTGGTTGCTGGCCATCCCTCCTGAATTGACCACGTCCTTGACCCTCAGCTTGAGTTCTAGCCAATTTTCGCGGACAATCCCTTACCCGGTGCTCCATTGATCCACACTCAAAGCATCCTCTGTTTCCAGTCCAACATTCTCCCGAGTGGGATTTCCCACATCTACCACACTGAGGTGGCCACTGAGCAGGCTTTGCGGCCCTTTCTGTTTCCCCAAATCTAGCCCTCTTCTGTGAACCTCCAGCGGACCCTAAAGGCCCAAAATTCCTTTTATCCTTACTTCTGTCCTGATTTCGCCTCTCAATTCGCTTCACTGCTTCAGCTACCTTAGCCTTTTCCATGAGAACGGCAAATTCCCTTTCACACTGAGGTGCGATTAACACCCGTAGCTCATCTCTCAACCCGTCCTCGAACCTAACGCAGCGCTCATGTTCTGTGGCCACCATACCCCGAGCATACCTACTTAACCTCAAGAATTCAGCCTCATACTCGGGTACCGACTTATTCCCTTGCACCAAATTTAAGAACGCCCTTCGCTGTTCATCAATATAACCAGCCCCCACATACTTCCTCTGATATGCTGCCTTGACATACTCCCAGGTCAGATCCTCAGCCGTGGCACCATCCCGAACAGTTAACCACCATTGGTACGCTTCATCGCGTAGCAGTGCCACCATTCCTTTCAACTTCTCCTCAGGGGTCAAATCAAGCTCATCCATATTCCGTTCGGTGGCTTCCAACCAATATTCAGCTGTACTGGGTGCCACCCCAGACACTCCTCGAAACATTTCAGCTTCATTAGCTCGGAGCAACCCAGGCACAGATTTTCGAGCTCCCGAATTTCCTCCTGCACCAGCCACCAACTCAAGAACTCGCAGCACAGCCTGCGACACAGCATCTTCCCCCGTCTGAGCTTGCTGCTCAACATTTACAGCTGGGGGTGGTGGTGGCGGTGGTATTTCATTATCAGACCCTTGACCCGATCTAACGGGTTCTGACACGGTCATCCTTCTCCTACCTCGTCCACGACGACCACGTCCTCTAGAGCTCATTTCTAACGTCGTGATCTGATTAAGAAGTTTTATGAATTAGTCCTTGTTTCACTTGCTTACCTGCGAAGAAGTTTTATGAAAAGAGTTTTAGGAGGGGTTCTTTCGTATTCATACATGCACACAGTCTTCACATTCATTCATTCATCCATCAAACAATTATGAACTTTCGTTCATTCAGAGAATCGTTGTAGTTTTCATTGTTGTCGTTTTTCCACTACCCAGGGGTATTTTCGTAATTTGTCTTACAGGGGTATTTTCGTAATTTTTCAAAAGAAAAAATTCCTTGGTGATTTTGTCAAAAAGTATTTTGGAAATTTTACAATCCCGGGGCCTTTCGGTAAATTTGAAAATTCCAGGGGTATTTCGGTGATTTTTGAATTCCGGGGGTATTTTGGTAATAAACCAGGGTAAATTTTGAAAACTTTAATAAATCAGGACATTTTGAAATTTCCAGAACTTGAGGGTATTTTCGAAAATTTTCTCAAATTAAAGGCATGGCAGAAATTTTGGAAACCAGGGTTACCTTGGTAATTTCGTCAATCAGGGGTAATTTTGTAAAATTTCCCAAGCCAGGGTATTATTTTGCAAAATAGGATTTTCTGGATACTTTTGTAAAATCAGAAAATTTTATTGAATTCGGGGTAGTACGAAAATTTTCAAAAAAACCAAGGGCATTTTTGTAATTTTGCCACTAGGGACATTTTGGTAATTTTTTTGTAAATCGGAAATATTTTAAAAATTTTCTAAAATATAAGTTTTTGTTACTATTTAAAGGGGTACTTTGGTGATTTTAAAACTAGGCTTTTCATAAAAACATGGCTAATCCCTTTCGGGTTTTAGTTATTGAGTTTAGCCCGCGACCGAGTCTTCTTGGTTAGGGTGAACCGTAGCTACGCACCAAGTAAGATTCCTGTGAAGAGGAGGTGAGTCACTAGGACTGCTTAAATACCAGGCTCTTCTGGATCCAATCCTAGACATGCGCACCAGGGTTACCACACCTTAACTCGGCGACTTAGTCACAGGTTTGTTTAATTAGGCATTTAAAGTCTTATGTGATTGTTGGGGTAAACTAGTCCTAGGGTTCAAATACTTATCATACTATCTACGTTCCATTTCTACCCCTCTACAGATAATAATTCACACAGTAGTTAGAAGTACTTACCTGGGCGGATTGGTGCCGGAGACTCGATGCCATGCTGTTCAAAACAAAACCATTTTCATAATAGTTTACAGAAACCTACCAAAAACATTTTGGACCCTGGGCCCCCACAGCCGAGTTTTGAACTGGGCTCTGATACCAATTTGTAACACCCCAAACCCGGCCTACAAGCCTTGACCGGATCTGGTATGTCACTGCGGGAAAACGTTTGAAAGATTTTGACTTATGAGTGAAACATGAAATTTTGTTGAGTTTGTAAAACGGTGTCCATTTAAAATTCATAAGTAAAGTGTGGTGTTAAAAAAAATATCCAGATTAAAACTTTATTATATGTATAGTTTTAAGAAAAATAAAACCATTTGCAAATAATATCTCAATTGTCATTCCATAATAAAACATAATGACAAAGATACTTAATAAAGATACTTAATTACTTTAATGGCCTTATTACAACGCAACAATAAAATGAAAATAAACTGAAAATAAACCACAGTCTGTTTAAATCAAATTTTCCATTGCATGGCCACCTCGAGTCCATCCGGCTCCTCATCCGCGATCTACGAGTCACCTGAAAAAGTTAAGGGAGAAGGTGAGTCACCAAGACTCAATGTATAATCCCATTCCCGATTAATGCAACAGCTTACACAAATCATAGCTAAGTATAGCATGCACCCAACCTAGCCATCCATAACTCCTTTTTCTACCCCGTGTGGTACCAAACCACTAGTGGTGCCAAACCACTGCTGACCCGAAGTCACGATATCCATCAATATTGTGGTGCCAAACCACTGGAGGTGCCAAACCTCTGGTGTCCCAAAGACACGGATATCACTTCCCCCTCCACTCATATCACCCACAATAATGCAATGTACATATAAAAGAATTCATGCCAATCATGCTCAAATAATAACACACTGAATTTATTAAAGGCCATATTTTCATATATCACATATACCAAATATGTCATGCATCAACATGTATCATATAACAAGCTCATAACGAAACAGAATTACCCGAATCCTTGCTCATACCCTTACGGTATCAATCCATATCTACACATATCCGGTTTAACACATACAATTTATTAACAATTTATTAGCTATGAAGTGTGTAAGTACACACCTGTTACTGTCGCGAATCCTAGATCTCGAAGATCCGATCTACTGTGCTATATCCCTTGACCCTATATTCGGCCAACCCTTAGATCCATATAACAGTTAGCTTTCGTTTTTTTCCAAGCATCTAATGGAAAGACTACAGGGAATTCCTTACCATAGACTTACCAAATCGATTAGCAGAGAAAGGACGCTTAGTTCGACGGTTCCAAAATCCCGAAGCACCCTTTACCAACCGATTGGAGAAGAAATCCCAAGAAGAACCTATGCCCACTTGATATTCGGCCAATAGTAGATCTAATAGGAGAAGGGAGATTTCGGCATAAAGAATGGAGTAGATTCGGCTAGGCCTTATAAAATAATGATGGAAAAATCGGCCACAATAGGAAAAGGTGTATTCGACTATGATGTTTCTTTTGGGTGCCAAGCAAGGAAAAGAGAAAGGAAGCTTATAGGATTCAGCTAATGCTAACAAATAGAGGAGAAGAAGAAACACAAATGACCTTTTTGGCTGCTTGGAATTCGGCACACTGAGAAAAAAATTAAAAAGAAAAAGGAACTAACAAAAGACGGCCACTCTCTTATTATACTACACCATTCGGCACCTATTTTTCCTCTCCCAAACTCATTCAAAAATAATTTGAATTAAGCCAATCTTTATCTCCTATCTTTTAGCCACCTCTTCAATTAGATAAATAAAATAAAATAATAATCTTACACTCTTCCAACCGAATTTAAAACTAAAACATCAAGCCTATCCTTATCTATTTGAGAGTCCATGTGCAGGCCACCATCTCTCTCCCTTCACGCCAGCACGCAAAAATAAACCCCCCAATTGCTGCCCACGCTACTCGAACATGGGACCTGCTGGAGAAGCTTACAGGTAACGCCCCAGGCCACTCTGCCAAGGCATTTCTTTGTGACACAAACTCGTCACAATTTCTTTTAAGAGCTCCTTCGTTAGCTTCCCCTTGTTTTAACGCCAGAACAAAAATAAAACGTACATTGTGCTTCCATCGTGACTCGAACTTGAGTCCCCCCTCTCCTGCTTGGGGCGGCATTTACCAAGGCCCTAAGTGGCAGCCCCAAGCCACTTTACCAGCCCGACTTTCATGTCCACCAACTCCCACAAAATCTTTTAAAACCTCCTTCACTTAGCCCCTTCCTTTTTAACGCCAAAAACCAAAAATAAAAACACCCTTCCCTGCTGCCCACGTTGCTCGAACCCAAGACCAGATCAAGGTGTCACTTCCAAACCCCTAAGTGGCGCCCTTAAGCCACTCTACCAAGGCACTCTTTGTGTCCAAAAGCGCCTATAACCTCTCTTAAGACCTCCCTGGCCCAATTCCCTTCCTGACGCAAAATAAAAAAATAAAACACTCCCATGCTGCCCTCACGACTCGACCCTCGTCCCTCCTGAAGCCCCCTTGCACCTTAGCACCCCAAGCCACTTTGCCAATTAATTTCTTGTGTCTTAAACTCTACAAAATTTCCTTTAAGGCCTACTTGCCTAGTTTCCCCTTTTTACTTAAAAATCCAATATTTTCCAAAGTTTTTCCCCTTCACCTAAATTTCTCAAAAACTCCTAAAATATATCCAACCACACTTAAAACGTACAAACCCTTGAGTTATGCTCTAAAAGCATAACCCCTAATCTAGGATGTTACAAAGATAATTGTGGGTTTAATTTAATTATCATATATGAGTAGATAAGAGATAATATAGGAGAAACATGAGGGATATGATAAGTAAAGATAAGGTGGCCGGCCAAGGGATTCTCTTGGTGATATTTTCGGCTAAGGAAGGGAGGAAGGCCATTATTCTTTTCTTTGTTGAAGCCTCTGCCGAATTCTCTAGCCACTCTTCTTTTTCTCTCCTATTTTTTTCGTCAAAAGCCGAAAACACAAGCAGTCATAGCCGATTTCTTCATAACATCCAAAGCCGAAACTTTATTCCTCTCCATTGCCGAATTTGAACTTTTCTCTTCCTCTGAAAGTTCTCTCAAAAGCAGAAACTTGAGTGATCATCAACTAGTTTTAGCCGAATATCTTGTGATTCAAGCAAGGATACAACCAAATTCATCATTAGGGGTAAGAATCACTTGATGTTGTTTCTCTCTTTAATTTAGATTAATTGAAAATAGGAATCTAACCCCTTAATGTTCTTGGCCGAAACTCTGAAGGAGGGTCTCGAGATTTCTACTAAGTCGACAACGATAGAAGATCATTCGGGTTTTAGTTAGCTAAGGTATTTCGACACCTTCATAACCAAGTAGCACTTTTCGGGATTTCAGATCTGAGGTAAGTAAAGTGAGATATTAGGCCGAAGGCCATTAATGGTGTTCATTAAGTATTGAAATCAGACCTGACATAGTGCTTGTAAGGATTTCGATAGATACCTAAGACAAGGGATACTCTCGGGATTTGAGAATCGCAAGGTGAGTGCACATACACATTCGGCCAAGGACTATTTAGGAACTTAGATCTATTTCTTACTTCGTTTAAAAGCCGAAAACTAACCTGTGAAGTGATCTAGTGCTTGGCCGATTACAAGAAGGAATATAGCAAAGTTACGGGATTTGATTTATAATCAAATCGGCAACAAGGGACTAGGATCTAAAGCTTAGATCGGGATTTTCAGGATTTCAGTGAAAGCATTAAGTATATCAGGTGTGTACCCCACACTAAATCTTGATAGATTTATGGCTTTAATTTGCTATATGTGTTAATATGAAAGTGTAAGATTATGGCTAAGGTACCATGTAATGGTACGAAGTACTCAAGTACGTTTACCTACTCCTACTATGAGTATAATTTATGGTACATAAGTGAATGTGATAAGAATGTGAAATAAGGCATGATATTGCATGATTTGTATGACATGGGACATATGGGAAATTATGATAAGGGGAAGTGATCTGGTGGTCTTTACCATGATATCTGAATGTGGTGGCTTCGGTCACATTATCTGTATGTGGTGTCTTATGACACAAAACGTTATCTGGTGGCTATGCCACAATATTTATAAGGGCGATGAGCACGTCGACTGCAGCGACTGCCTTCAATGATGTGTAGCGGATGGAGGGTTGACTTAGTAGTCCCCACGGTGTGCAGGTTGGTACGGGTGATGTGTAGCGGATGGCATCTAGGCTTGGGTTTGGGATTGCATCATTAATTATAAATTGCTACATGTATATGTATGATATGTTATATGCCTAAATCGTTTGGGATTTAGTGTTGGTTATACACATTGAGTCTATTTGACTCACCCCGTTGTGGGAATATTTTTCAGGTGACGCTCAGTAATGGACCGGGTCGGCAGGAGCTTAGTGGTGGCCATGCTCAACACGAATTTTATTATTTGGACATTTTATTTTGTTTAAGTACTTTAAATTTATTTTGGGACTGTTTTTGATGTAATAAGGCCATAGTATGAACTGTTTTATGCATGCATTTTAATTCTTTTATTACGAAATGCTTAATGTCAAATCGAGGTTAAAACAATTTTTATAAAAATAAATCTTTAAATGTTTTGACACTTAAATTCAATTGATTCTTAATTTAAAAGTAAAATCTTTAAAACAAAATCGACATGTCTTTTTAATATAAAAACAAAGATTTTAATAAATCCCTGATTTCAAAATTAACAACGTTTTCAATTGAACCCAACATAAGCAAATCTTTCTTCAAAACCACTCGAATTTTTCCTAAGTAACAAATGGATTTTCAAATGTTTTCTCGAGGAACATACCAGATCCGGTCAAGGCTCGTTGGCCAGGTTTGGGGCGTTTCAAGAACATACATATATATATATATATATATCAAAGTGTTCAACATCCCAAGCCCTATATTACATTCTGCCTATACCTCATCAAGCCATCATCAATTTCATTTAGTGTGCCCGAATCTCATTATAGTGTTACTATCAAAATTGCCTATTTCATGTATCTAAGTACAACATCCAAGTAACATCACCATCAACTATCTTTTATCAATTTCATATATATATATATATATATATATATATATACATTCGGCAATGTATTATAATAGACTACCACCATTCAACTTAAACTTGTAAATAAGTATAAATTCAACTAAATTTTATCGCTTAAAACTTACCTCGATAGTTGACCAAATAAACTCCTCGGCTACTCGTTTAGTTTTTGTTTTTCCCCGATCAAACTCCTTTTCCTTTTGTACTTGATCTAATAAATGCCAAGTAAAGTTTATTCGAATTCATTTTCCATTCAATTTAATCCAATACTAAAAATTATAAAACTCTACTATTTTACTCTTATAATTTACACCTTTTCAATTCAGTCCTCAAAGCATTAAAACTCCAAATATCAAGATTTGATTAATACTTATTGAGGACCGAATACCCCTAGCCCTTATATCAATTCAATTCTTCCTTTATTTGCCTCTTAACCCTTTTGAAATTTCATTCCTAATATAATCTAACACAATTTGTTTCTCCATCTCCTATGGCCGAATATGCTATTTCAATACACAAATATTTCAATATATATATATATATATAACCAAACAATTAAGCTAAATAAACCTCATACATGCATATATATATATATATATATATATATATAACCAAATAATTAAGCTAAATAAACCTCATACATGCTCACTCCAACGTTTGGCCGAATGTAAAGAGCATATCTATGCCCAAATTAAAAAAACTTCCATAGCATTCATACAATTTAAATCACTATTCTCCATTTCATCTACATCTCTTTCTCAAATCATCTTGTATTCATCAACACAACAACCCACAATTACTCCTCCATGGCCGAATCTAAACAGGCTTAACTTTAAAAACTTTAACATGGTTTTGATAGTATTCAAGGTAACCAACTCAATTATGTAAAGATTTACTAAAACAAAGCTTAATTACTTACCTTACTACCACATGCAATGGTCGAATGATGGAGGATCAACTTTATTCTTTTCTTTGAAGAAAATTGGTGAAGAAAATGAGGGAAAGAGAGAGAAAATTAATTTCACATGTTCTTTTATTTTATCAATTTAATACATATTATAATATTCTTAAAATATAATAATTAAAATTATAAAATACTTAAAAGTCTTCCCCCGTCATCATTGCCGTCCACTCATGAAATGTGGGAAATTTGACATGCAAGTCCTCACATGAAATAAAACAATTCAATTGACCCTTCTAACTTCATACACACTACTTTTACTACTTTAACTATTTAATCCTTTTATTAAATTAAACATGTAAACATTCAAATTTTTATACGAAATTTTCACACATACTAATTCACATATAATTAACACAGAAAATAATATTTAAAAATTTACAGACTCGGATTCGTGGTCCCGAAACCACCATTCCAATTAGGGTCAAATTCAGATTGTTACGCCATAGCCGAAAGCTTCAAAGGGTAGGTTGAAGAAGATGATCCTCCCAAAAAGCCTTATTTTCCTCTTTTTATGTCAATATATATTTTTTTTCCAAATAGACCAGGAGTCCTTTTATCAGAATCATGCTTCCTCTGTTCGTACAAGTTTGTTGTACCAAACTATACAGCTCACGTATTTTTGTTCCTATCCGGAGAGCTGTCAGGTGTGGCGACAATTCTGGACGCAATATGAAAATACTCATGCAGCGACATCAGTACCAAAACATGACAAAATTAAGGATAACTAAGCTAAGATCCATTGATTTATAAAATGTAAATTACTAAACTAAAAATGCTAAAATATGTGCTAAAGATAACTAAATGGGGACAAATTAACCAATAAGTAGGGAGAAAACATATATTCTTTCTAGTACAATCATTGGTGCTTGGGCTTGTGCCAAGCTTATGATTGTATTATATCATGCTTAATCTTAATGAAATACATTAAAATGGTAAGTGCTCAATTGGAAACGTGCTTATGTCCATGAAAAGGTGAAATAAATCAAAGTATGTAATTTCTTGTGCAATGGTTGATTATGTAGTCGATTCCAAACGAGCTATGTTTAAATGCACTAGTTTATAGTCATAGTTGATATTATGTGCATATCTTGTGTGTTATGCATATGAAATGGGTGAGGAAAGGTAATGAAATGGTAAATTCATAGTTGAAATGAAATTTGATGAAAAGGGAGTAATGCGTTTGAATGATGTACTATATGTGAGAAGTTTACGTATACTATGAATGATTATACCTATATCATGGATAAATACACTAAGTCGGGAATTGAGAATATGGTTTAGGCTTATGATAGGAATTGGGAACGGAATGAAAAGAAAGTAGATTGAAAAGTGTATAATCTTATAGAAAAGTTGATGATTATCTATTAAGTCCCATAAAATCCTATCATACTATGAATGATAAATGTTTGTGGCATTAATGAACTTACTCATTTATGGGTTGATGATCATATCGATTTGTGAATCTTATGGAATTGACATGGATTTATGTTTATTCTATAAAGTCTATTATTGAAATGAAATATTATGCTTAAAGTTTATACGAACTTACTAAGCATACATTTCTTACGTAGTCATTTTCCTTTACTTGACAGATTATCGAAAGCTCGATCGGGTTGGAAGCTAGTCGGAGATCCATCACACTATCCATCGAATTTATTAGTAGATTTTAATGTTTTAGTCGTGGTTATAATGGCATTTATAGGTGGATTATGTCTAATGTTTAATTGATGAGATTGACATGTATATGTCATTTTGGTTAATGATATTGGCATGAAATGTTGCCTTGGATTTTAGGTACTTAAGGTACTATTAATGCCTTGTTGGTTGCAGTTAATATGATCAAATTGATGCATAGTTTTATGGCCAAAGTGGTATGTGAGCATGTATATATATGTGGTTTTATGAGTGATGACATTTTGACATTTTGGTGCTTAAATGGTTAGTGTTGAAATGGTCAAGTAGATGTATGTTTTTAATGATCAATTTGGTATATTTTGTTAAGGTTTGACATATAGTCAATTGTGCTATGTCTTAGCATGATAATTTGTGGTTGTGTATATTGATTCATGCCAAAACATGTATGTGTTTAGGTTGATTTTAAGATTTATGTTTAAGGTGCGTTTGGGGAATATTGGTTGTATGCAAAAATGCCATATTGATCTAGTTTTATTATGCATGTTTTAGGTATATTTTTTAATGTTCGAAATAGGTGCAAATGGCTTGTTTGTATGAACATGTTTTGGGTGAGAGAAATGGCTTGTAAATGGTTTATTTCTTGTCCGCATGCGTGTGTCTCAGCCGTGTGAGTCACACAACCGTGTGTCCCCTGTAGGTTTTTAAAGGTTACATTTCGAGAGATTAAACGGCTTGGCACACAGGCGTGTGGCTTGGCCTTGTGACCCAAATCAGTGAGTTACACGAGCTGGGACACGGCAGTGTGTCCCTACTTCAAATGCCCACACGGCCGTGTGACCCTTGTAGTGTGAATTTTTCTATCTTCTTCCATAAAGTTTTAAATGTTTCCGATTTGCTCCCGAATCATTTCTAAAGTGTTTTTAAGGCCTCGAGGGCTCGAATTAGGGATGATATGCATGTGTTTGAATGGAATATGATATGATTCATGAAATGTTTTGAAATGAATGTGTTGATGTTACAGTTTTATGGTAATGCTTTGTAACCCTATCCTAGCAATGGATACAAGTTAGGGGTATTACAATAATAAATTGGAATGGACGGTTAGTGCTATTGTTTAAGTGATTTTTATGTTAAATTTATAATTAAAATTAAGTTATATGTTATAATAAATAAACAAAAGGCATCACCCATTTTTATTTCTTCTTTCTTCAACTGTGAAAGACTAAGAAAACTAAGGAATCCATTGTTTTTCTTCCAAGCTCATTCAGCCCTTGCATGTGAGCAAATCCCAAAGCCCATTTTTCATGAATTTTAGGTTTTTGATATCGTTGTAGCTTAATCTAGATAGCTCGGGTACTAAATCAAAAAACTGTTAATGTTTTGAAATATTATCATTAATGATTTTTTTATGTTTTTTTTTTGTTAAATAGCTTTGTTATAAGCTTAGATTTGATTGTGGACTAAATTGTAAAGTGAATTTTGTTAGTTATGAACTTAGGGGCTAAAATAAAAATATTTTGAAATTGACATGAAATTTCTATAATTTTTGAGTTTAGAGGGCTATACAAGAATGGAATTGAAATCAAATTGCAAAATGAAGCTTGAATTTGTAAGATATAGCTATTTTGGTTTTAAGGACTAAATTGAATAAAATGGAAAACATTAGGAAAATTTGAAAATTTAAATTGAATTAATATAGGATTACAATAGGTTGTTTTGAGATGTTTGAAATTGATAAATTAAAATAAATTATTATATAGAACGAGATTTAAGCTAATTGGGGGATAATCGAGGAAAAGTAAATGTACATGGTTGAAATGAGTCCAGTATGTGATATGTGGTTGGTAAGAGTGAGTATGAGTAAGCCATGTCCATGTTGCTTGAGAATTTTGTATTGATTCATAATGCAATATGTGGACGTTATTGCAAGATTTTATGTTTTCATATATTACATGCAAACTTACTAAGCTTTATGCTTACTCCCTCTCTTTTCCCTTTCCTTGTAGTATAGCCAAGTTAGCTTGGGGATCGAAGGATGTCGAAGCTAGATTCACACTATCAAGCTATTCTTTTGGGTATAGTAAAGTTTGATTACTTTGGGCATGGCATGTATAGAAACTTGGTCATTTTGTTATATGTCCTATTGGTTAGCCAATGTGTTGGCTATTAATGTTACTTATTTCATTTTGTAAATGGCCATTGGAATTGGCCAACACTAGTTAAGTTATATCTATTCAATGATGATGAAATTCATAAAGTGCAAGCTTGCGCAATTGAATGAGTAATGTGTGAAGTATATGCATGATGAACGCAGTGTGAAATTAAGGTGTGGATATCTTGATTGTGGATATTAGAAGTGCGTTATTGTAATGCTATGTGTTGCTGGAAATGGTATAAGTGTGGTTGCTTTTCAGGGTGGCAAATGGCTTGGTAAATAGCCTTATATTTGTCCACACGGGTAGACACACGGGCGTGTGTCTAGGCCATGTGTGACATACGGTCAGCCCCATGGGCGTGTTGATAGGCTGTGTGTCCCCTGCATTCAAATTTAGCAAAATAGAATGCCCAGTAGTAAACACGCGGGCAGAGACACAGCCGTGAGTCTCAGCCGTGTGAAGGGCACGGCCTTAGGACATGGGCGTGTGCCCAGGCTGTGTGAAGTTTGCACATTAATTGCGAGAATTAAATTTGCCACACGGCCTAGCACACGGGCGTGTGACTCGGTCATGTGACCCTAAATGTCTCATGACGTCATAAACAGAATGTCAAGGTTTTCACACACGAGCTAAGACACGGGCGTGTCATGGCCGTGTGAGGGACACAGGACATAGACACGGGCATGTACCAGGCCGTGTGAAAACCCTTGTAGGTTCGAAACGAAAAATAAAATCCGCACGAACTAGGGACATGGGCGTGTGTGACCACACTGCCTGCCCACACTGGCGTGTTCTTTTCCACACGGGCATGTGGCCCTGTTTTGAGCAAAAATTTTCTAAGTGTTCGTAAGCTTCCGGTTCAGTCTTGAACCACTTTATATGTATGTTTCGGGTCTCGTAGGCCCATAATAGGGACGTTATGAAAACGAATGAAAAGTTTTAAGTTGGAATGAAAATTTATGGCCCGATTTTGTATGATTAAGTATGTTAAGTCCGGTAATACCTCGTACCCGGTTCCGGCGTCGAATACGAGTAAAGGATGTTACAAGGAATTATTAATAAAATATAGAAGAGATAAAAGATGATAAAATAAAATAATCGTAATATAAAATATTAAACTATTATCTAAATAAAATTTCAAAATAAAATTCTCTAGTGTAAAGACACGTTCATAAATTTCTTTTATGTCCAAAAATTTCGGGCAACCCGCATTTTCAATTTTTCTTGTCTTTCTCGAATTTACTTCGTACCTAAATAAAAATCAAGTAATAAATTCAAAAATATTATTAAAAAGTAAGGATAAATTTTAAAATTATACATGAACTTTATTTTAATATGTAATTATATATATTAATTTTAATTTGGTGCAATTATACATGTGAAACTTTAATTGTGGTTCAAATGTATATTTGAAATTTTAATTTTTGATTTAATTATATACATTTAAAGAAATAAAGACATCAATTTATTTTTATATTGAAGAAATATAATTATTTATATATGCAATATATAAATATAAAATGATGTTATATCAATGATTGTGTTAATAATTTACAAGAATTCGATCAAATCAAAATTTAATGTATAAAATTACACAGAATCAAAATTTATGTATATTATTATACATTAAACTATAATTCATATATAATTTTAAGATTTATCCCTAAAAAATATCAATTATCACGTTTGCAAATTTTAAATGGTAAAGATGTTTATTCCACTATTAAATAAATAAGTAAATAAGCTTATTTATTTACTACTATTTGACTAGCTAAACAAATTCAAAACATACTTTCATAGATGAAAACACAAAACATCTACTATAAAAAGAGTCAATGAAGAGTCAATAACACAATAAATAATTAAATTTCAATGTTGAATTGAGTTGGAGTATTAGACTCGTATTTATACCCAATTTTTCCTCCCAACTTTTGAAATTTGGTACATTTATTTTTAATTTTAAGAATTTAATTTCTATATTTATTTGGTTTGAAAATTAAAGCTCAAATAATAATATCTTTTGATTTTTAATTTCTGATGAGTTTTATTTAAATTTGAATATGGCTTTTTAATTTTTAATTTTTTAGTTACATATAATATTTTAATATTTAAAGGTTTAATCTAAAAAGTGAGTTATCTTAATTAGTATCATTATTGTTACTAGTGTAAGAAGATATGAATTGGAAACGAGTTAAAATGTATCTACCCTCCTATTAAATGGTTCAGAAAGGGTTGTCAATAGTTTTAGACATCCTAAAAATAATAATGGAAAAGACATACACTTCATTGTCCAAAGTCAAAGTGTCACGGGCCGCGGATTAAAGCTCATGACAAGTACGTACAAATCGTCTTATAGAGATCAATTAATTAAATAAAACTAATTTAATTCATTTAAATTTTGTAACGCCCCAAAAATATAGGGTCTTTAATATTTCATGTTCTAACAAATTGCTTGTTTGCTTCAATGGCTAAGTGTTTTGGGTGTGTATGGGGGTATTTAGGAAGCCTGGGTTCAAGTATGGCATTTGGAAAAATTTTGATTTTTGCTCTTTTGGGAAACTTGGATGTTAGCTTGAAGGGCATATATTAAGTTGTGGTTGTTTTGTGACACAAGAGACCTCATGTTGTGGTGGCAAGTGGTGTGTTTGGGCATTTAAGATGGAGTTTTATTTTATATCTCTATGGCGTGAGAGGTAGAGTTTGATTCAAACTCTGCACAGGTGGTTGGAGACTTGGTCATCAAATTTGAGTGGTTTTGAATAGGAGGTTGGGAGCAAATCAAGGAGAGAATTATGGAGAGAATCAAGCAAATTCAAAGGTGGGTGTGTTGTAGCCGAACAAGGAGTCTTAAGCATGCAATTTCGGCAAGGGGGATTTTTTAGTGCTTTTCTCTGCACTTGTTCGGTTTTGGGCACTTTTAGGGTGTGCCAGAATTCCTTGTTGAAGAGTTTTCTTTCATTTCTCTCTAAGTGCCGAAATAGCAACTTACCACTCGAGCATTTTGTTGTTTGAGTTTTGCACTTTTTTCTTCAAGCTTTTGGTGGCCGAATATTTGCTTCCCTCTCCCTCTTCCAATCTAAGTCGAATACACTTCCTCTCCCTCCCTTTCCATTCATTTGTTTTCTGTTTTTTTTCTTCTTTCTTTCTTCCCTCTTCTCCCTTTCTTCTCTTAAGCCAAATATCATCCCTCCTCTTTTTGGTTTCGGTTTCCTATTAGCTCGTGAACCGATTCTTTTCTCTTGAGTAGTTCGGTGATGACCAAATTGTCCGTTTCCTTTCCCTCTCTGTTTCAGTCCTGCAAGCGCTTTGAAATCGGTAAGTGTTCATATTTAAAAATGTTCTCTCCTATTCCCTTTTCCTCTAAAAGCCGACTATTTCTTTCCTTCATTTTCTTTGATGGCCGAATGGTGATCCTTTCCTCTCGGTGTAGTGATCGTTGGGTTTAGGTATTCTCGAGGAATGGAGAAGTGTAGAAGTTATTCAAGTCATCAAACTTTGTCCCTTGTTAAGGGTAAGATCAATACCCTACTCTTAGATTAGGCCGAATATTCTGGTGGTGGGTAAGTAGCATTTGTGGATTAAGGCTACATATTTGATCACTGTTTTGGTTAATAAGATCTGTTTTGATATAGATATTTGGCATAGGCATGTGCAATCCTGATCGGTGGCCTTACGGGGTTTAAGTCAATCGTCAAGCAAGGTAAGAGAGATATTTTCAGATTAAGTGCGGCGTTACCCTAACGATTAAGGACTAACATCGATTTTCGATGATGCTAGGTTGGGTGCTCGTAGATCTTGGAAAGACTCTGAAAAAAAGGTGTGTAATCGTACACCCAGTATTATTACTGTTAAAACGTTGGACAATGGTATGTACTCATACCCTTGTGTTACTATGCATCGACAAATGCCAAAAAGCCAGAAATATGGCGCATGATGCCACACGAGCGTGTGATCGTGCGTGTGGTGAATCGAGCCTATGAACATGGGCGCTAGTCTGTACAGGCCGCCACGAGCATTCTCGTAGGCTTGGGTCGTAATAGGCCTCGTTGGGTCGAGATGGGCCATGTGGGCCCAATGGGATCATGGGCCCCACATGGGTAAAATCCACGTAAGTGAAAAATAATGGATTGGACTGCGAAGTTCGCATAATCGTGACTGAGATTGAGCTGAATGGGCTACACAAGCATATGGGCCCCCGTGGCCCGAATAGTGGGCTTGGGGCCCATTTACACTGTTTCGACCAAATAGACTATCTGTGTCGCTCGAGGCGATTGTAGGCCTTAGGAAAGATCGTAAAATGATTGAAATACCCCTAATGAGTAAAATGACCAAAATACCCTTATAGGGTAGAATTACCGAAATACACTTGTAAGGTAGAATTATCGAAATACCCTTGTAGGGTAGAATTATCGAAATACCCTTGTAGGGTAGAATTATCGAAATACCCTTGTAAGGTAGAATTATTGAAATACCCCTAAGAGGTGAATTACCGTTTTACCCCCAACCAACAAAAGGACCATTATACTTCTAGTGGTAGTTTAGTGATGTGTGTATGATATCTATATGACTGGCTATGAATATGACATACTGCATACACGTAATATTTATGAAACGGCATTCTGCATTGGGGTTGGGATTCTGATTTGGAGGAAGTACTGTACTAGTGGCTCTGCCACGTTTTTACTGTTCTAGTGGTTTCGCCACGTATTTTGATTTTAGTGGCTTGGCCACGTTTACTATTATTAGCAACTTTGCTGCGTTATTATTAGCAGCTATGCTGCGATATTGGTGTGTTGACTAGGTGGGTCGACTTAGTCCCCACATGGTGAGTTGGTTGGTACGGGTGGTGTGTTGGCTAGATTGGGCTAGGTTGCATCACTGTTCTGTACTATTATTATATTGGGCTTATACCCACACTGTTACCATATTGGACTAAAGCCCACACTGTACTATTAGTGAATAGGGCTCTGGCCCAGACTGTTACTGCATGATAGGGGATTACACACTGAGTTCTCGTAACTTACCTTTTTCTTTTAACTGTACAGGTAATCCCTAGCCTTAGATGATTTGGAGCTGCGAGGGAGTCGGAGGTGGCCACATGTTCGAGAGTGTTTTAATTTATACCTAGTTTTTTTTAAGTATTTTATTTTGGGGTTGCTATTTATGTAATAAGGCCATTTGAGGTTTTACTTTTATTTGGTTTTATCTTCCTACTTCAACCTGCTAGATTAGGAAACACGGGTTTCAAAATAATAACTATTTCTAAAGGAAATCATGGATTTCAAATTTTAAAATTTACAATTAGAAAAGCTTCCGCAGTTTTTAATCCAGATTAATAAACTTGTAATAAATGATATGACCAATAAGTGATTAACAAGTTTTGATTTTACAACCCCAACGTTTTCAATAGCAAATAGTTTTAAAAAGGATTTAAAACTTTAGTCATGAATTTTCTTCGACAAGACTAGTTTTCAAGTCAACACTTTGATGTGACACGTCTGATCTGGTCGTAACGTCTAAGCCGAGTTTGGGGTGCTACATTTAGTGGTATCAGAGTCAAGTTACAAAACTCAGCTGTGGAATTGGTTCTTGAAATTTTTTCTAAAATTGTCTAAATTTTGGTTTTGGAAAGAATATTGAAAGGTTGTTACTGAAAGTGTGGCACCCCAAGTCTCCGGCGCCAAATTTGTAAGTTCTCTGACACTGTTTACCACTATAGATTTAAATATTATACTGAGAAACAACCATAGGTAGTAGTACTTTGCTAAAACTCTTCTGTTGGGGTAAACTGAAACTGTAAAAGACTGAAAACTTTAGTGACATACCTCGATCTGCAAAAACAAAAACTTTAAATATTGATTGTCATAAAACATCCGTTAATAATTACTAGAACTATGACCTAATTCATAAGATTGTTAAAACAGATAATACGCTATATTGATATGAGCACAAGAGGTACTCGCGGAAGAGGTACACGAGGCCACGGTAGAGGCCGAGGTACTAGGGTTGGGTCTTCAGCATCCAGTCACATGCCTGCTAGGGAGGCACCAGCCTCACCAGTAACAGAGACAGAGTCTCATGACCAAGTTGTTGGGGATGATGCTCTATCTCAAGCAATGCTGCGTGTGCTTGAAAGGGTTGCTAGAGGGAGTACTGGGTCAGTAAGCCGAGGGTCAATTTCTGAGCGACTCCGGTCTAATGGAGCAAAAATCTTTAGGGGTGTTTCTAGTGTAGCCCCGAATGTAGCAGAGTATTGGTTAGAGGCTACCGAGTGGATAATGGATGACCTCGACTGTACTGTAGAACAGAAATTAAAAGGAGCAGCGTTCTTACTGCGAGACGAGGCATACCAATGGTGGCTCACTGTAAGAGAGGGTACGCAGGCCGACCACTTAACGTAGGATTTCTTCAAGACAGCCTTTCAAGGGAAGTATGTAGGCGCAAGTTATGTGGATGCCTGAAGAAAGGAAATTTTTGAGCCTGACCCAGGGAAATAAGAAAGTGGCAGTATATGAGGCAAAATTCTTACGATTGAGTCGCTATGCTTGCGGTATAGTTGCAACTGAGTATGAACATTGTGTGCGGTTCGAAGATGGCCTCCGGGATGAGTTACGTATGCTGATAGCTCTGCAGAGGGAGCGAGACTTTGCTGCCTTGGTTGAGAAAGCCAAATTCACTGAGGATGTGAAGCGCTCTGAGCGCCAGAATCACGAGAAAGATAAGGGTAGACTTAAAAGGGATTCAGGGCCCTCGGGTTATTTTGGAAGGCCTATAAAGAAGGCCAAATTTGATGGGTTAGCCCGAGCAGTTCCTGTTACTATGGTTAGACCGCAACTTCGCGCAGATTGTGGGAGAGCTTACCAGGGTGAGTGTTGGAAATGAACTGGGGCGTGTTTCAGATATGGGTCCATGGATCATCAGGTTAAGAACTGTACTCAGAGGCCTGTTCAAATGCAAGCCGCATGGCAGGGCTATATTCAGCCAAGGAGAGGTGGTCAGCAGCCACCGAGAGGCCGTGGTCAGGCCAGAGGAGGAAATGGTTTGGGAAGAGGTCGTGGAGCACTGGGCAGAGGTGCTGGTAACACGGAGGCAAGACAGCCAGCTTTGGTCTATGCTGCTCGTCACCGAGAGGATGGTGACGCCCCGGACGTCATAACTGGTACGTTCCTAATTTATAATGTACCATACACTACTTTAATTAACATTGGGTCTACACACTCGTATGTTGCATGCATTGTGTTTGGGACGCTGGTTTGAAATTACTGATAGGGAGATGACTATGTTAAGTCCACTGGGACAGTCAGTTAGGGTGAATAAGTTGTTCAGAAACGTGTCCCTAGAGGTCTAAGGGGTTGTCTTTCCGGCAGATTTGATGGAACTGTCGTTTGGTGAATTCGATCTTATATTGGCCATGGATTGGCTATTCAAACACCGTGCAAATTTGGATTGTGCTGCTAAGCGTATGGTGTTGAAGTCTATTGAGGATGAGGAGGTGGTTGCGTTAGGGGAGCAAAGAGATTACCTGTCTAATGTAATCTTAGCATTAAAGGCCGAGAAACTGGTTCGTAAGGGTTGCGAGACATTCTTAGCTTATGTCAGTAGTTCTGATTCTAAGGGTCCTTCTGTTGGAGATGTTAGAACTATTAAAGAGTTTCCTGATGTATTTCCTAAAGAGCTTCCTGGGTTGCCCCCGAACCGTGAGGTCGAATTCGGTATTGAGCTCCTACCTGGAACAGCTCCAGTGTCCATCGCCCTTATAGGATGGCACTAAAGAGCTGGTAGAGTTAAAGGCTCAAATTCAAGAGCTACTGGACCGAGGATTCATTCGATCGAGTGTGTCTCCATGGGAAGCACCGGTGTTATTCGTAAATAAGAAGGATGGACCCATGCGAATGTGCATCGATTATCGTCAAATGAACAAACCGACTTTTAAGACCAAGTACCCCTTACCGAGGATATATGATCTGTTTGACCAGCTGCAAGGAGCTTCAGTTTTCTCCAAGATAGATCTTCGACCTGGGTACCATCAGCTAAAGGTTAAGGAGGCAGATGTGTATAAGACTGTGTTCAGGACTCGTTATGGTCATTACGAGTTTCTAGTAATGTCGTTTGGGTTGACGAATGCACCAGCTGCTTTTATGGATATGATGGAGTATTCTAGCCCTATTTGGATCGGTTCGTAGTTGTGTTTATAGACGACATCCTGGTGTATTCCAGAACCAAGGAGGATCATGATGCACATCTTTGAATTGTTTTGCGCAATCTGAGGGAAAAGCAACTATACGCAAAGTTCAGCAAGTGTGAGTTCTGGTTGCGAGAAGTGATATTTCTGGGTCACGTGGTGTTTGCCGAGGGGATTAGGGTTGATCCTCAAAAAATTGAAGCCGTATTGATTTGGAAACCACCAAAAATGGTATCTGAGATTCGAAGCTTTCTGGGTTTGGCTGGGTGTTATAGACGTTTTGTTGAGGGGTTTTCACTGATTGCTGGACCCCTGACTAAGTTACTGCGTAAAGGGGTACCGTTTAATTGGACCGATAAGCAGCAAGAGAGTTTTGAGAAACTGAAGAAAGTTCTGACTGAAGCCCCTGTGTTAATACAGCCAGAGTCTGGGAAGGATTTCATTGTCTATAGTGATGCGTCACACACTGGATTGGGCTGTGTGCTGATGCAAGAAGGTAAGGTGGCTGCTTACGCATCTCATCAGCTTAAGCCTCACGAGGTGAATTACCCCACTCACGACTTGGAGTTAACTGCAGTGGTCTTCGCACTGAAGACTTGGAGGCATTACTTATATGGTGAGAAATCTATTATTTACACAGATCATAAAAGCCTCAAGTACCTCCTTACTCAAAAGGAATTAAATCTTAGGCAACGAAGATGGATAGAGTTGCTTAAGGACTATGATTGCTCAATTGAGTACCATTCTGGTAAAGCTAATGTAGTAGCCGATGCACTGAGCCGTAGGGTTGTATCTGATTTGAGAGCAATGTTTGCTCGTCTCGACCTGTTTGAAGATGGTAGTTTGTTGGCTGAACTCCAAGTGAGACCGACCTGGATTGATCAAATTAAGGAGAAATAATTGTTGGATGAATAGTTGGTTCCTCATTTCCGATTGGTTGAGAAGGGGGAGACTACAGATTATGGGCTAAATAGTGAGAGAGTATTATGTTTTTGTGGGAGAGTTTGTATACCGAGTGATTCTGAGCTGAGGCAGTCTATCCTACAGGAGGTGCATAGCAGTCCTTATGCCATGCATCCTGGTGGAAATAAGTTGTATCGAGATCTGCATGAACTGTACTGGTGGCAATGGCTTAAGTACGAGGTTACTGATTTCGTGGGCAAGTGTCTGACATGCCAATAAATTAAAGCTGAGCACCAACTACCTTCTGGGTTACTGCAGCCAATGAAGATTCCACTCTAGAAGTGGGAGAAGGTAACCATGGATTTTGTAAGTGGGCTACCCTTAACACCGACTAAGAAGGACTCGGTATGGGTTATTGTTGATCGACTAACTAAATCTGCCCACTTTATACCGGTCCGCACTTATTATTCTCTGCAGAAGTTAGCTAAGTTAAACGTGGCTGAGATTGTGAGACTGCATGGGGTACCAGTGTCTATCATTTTGGACAAATATCCTAGATTCACATCTCGATTCTGGAAAAAGTTACACGAGGCTTTGGGTACAAGGTTGGACTTCAGTACGACATTTCATCCTTAGACCGGCGGTCAGTAGGAGAGGGTGATACAGATATTGGAGGACATGTTATGAAGCTGTGTAATTAATTTCAAAGGTAGTTGGTAAGACTACTTGCCACTAGCAAAGTTTGCATACAACAGCAGCTACCAATCCAGTATTCAGATTGCACCATACGAGGCGTTATATAGTCGTAGGTGTCGTACCCCTACCTGTTGGACGGAATTGGGTGAGCGGTGAGTTTTGGGGCCAGAGTTAATTTATGAAACTGAAGAAATAGTAAAGTTGATTCAAGATCAGTTAAAGGAAGCATCTGATAAGCAGAAGTCGTATGCAGATTTAAAGTGTAAAGAGATAGAGTACTCTGTAGGGGATTATTTCTTTTTGAAAGTCTCATCATGGAAGAAGATTCTGAGATTTGGACGGAAAGGTAAACTGAGCCCTAGATTCATTGGACCTTACCGAATATTAAAGCGAGTGGGACCGGTCGTCTATCATCTTGAGCTGCCTCATGAATTAAACCGGATACATGATGTGTTCTACGTCTCCATGCTGAGACGATACTGCTCTAATCCCTCACATATAGTGCCGATGGAAAAGATTGAGGTTAAACCTAAACTGACTTTTGAGGAAGAACCGGAGTAGATACTAGATCGTGATGTTAAGGTATTAAGGAGGAAATTTGTTCCTTTGGTCAAGGTGCTTTGGCGTAATCACGCTACCGAGGAAGCCACGTGGGAGCCTGAGGAGGCGATGCAACAACAATACCCTCAACTATTCTGACCAGGTAAATTTCGAGGCTGAAATTTCTTTTAGGGGGTAGAGTTGTAACGCCCAAAAAATAAAGGGTTTTTAGTATTTCATGTTCTGAAAAATTGCTTGTTTGCTTTAATGGCTAAGTGTTTTGGATGTGTATGGGGGTATTTAGGAAGCCTGGGTTCAAATATGGCCTTTGGAAAAATTTTGATTTTTGCTCAATTGGGAAACTTGGATGTTAGCTTGAAGGGCATATATTAAGTTGTGGCTGTTTTCTGACACAAGAGACCTAATGTTGTGGTGGCAAGTGGTATGTTGGGGCATTTAAGAGGGAGTGGGTTCAAATCCCATGGCATGCAAAGATAGAGTTTTATTTTATATCTCTGTGGCATGAGAGGTAGAGTTTGATTCAAACTCTGCAGAGGTGGTTAGAGATTTGGTCATCAAATTTGAATGGTTTTGAATGGGAGGTTGGGAGCAAATTAAGGAGAGAAATGTGGAGAGAATCAAGCAAATTCAAAGGTGGGTGTGTTGTAGACGAACAAGGAGTCTTGAGCATGCAATTTCGACAATGTGGGATTTCTGAGTGCTTTTCTCTACACCTGTTCGGTTTTGGGCACTTTTTGGGTGTGCCAGAATTCCTTGCAGAAGAGTTTTCTGTCATTTCTCTCTAAGTGCCGAAATAACAACTTACCACTGGAGCATATTGTTGCTCGAGTTTTGTACCTTTTTCTTCAAGCTTTTGTTCGCCAAATATTTGCTTCTCTCTCCCTCTTCCAATCTAAGCCGAATACACTTCCTCTCCCTCCCTTTCCATTCATTTGTTTTCTATTTTTTTCTTCTTTCTTTCTTCCCTCTTCTCCCTTTCTTCTCTTAAGCCGAATATCATCCCTCCTCTTTTTGGTTTTGGTTTCCTATTAGCTCGTGAACTGAGTCTTTTCTCTTGAGTGGTGACCAAATTCTCCGTTTCCTTTCCCTCTCTGTTTCAATCCTACAAGCGTTTTGAAATCGGTAAGTGTTCATATTTTTCATTTCATATTTAAAAATGTTCTCTCTTATTCCCTTTTCCTCTAAAAGCCGACTATTTCTTTCCTTCATTTTCTTTGATGGCCGAATGGTGATCCTTTCCTCTTGGTGTGGTGATCGTTGGGTTTAGGTATTCCCGAGGAGTGGAGAAGTGTAGAAGTTATTCAAGTCATCAAACTTTGTCCCTTGTTAAGGGTAAGATCAATACCCTACTCTTAGATTAGGCCGAATATTCTGGTGGTGGGTAAGTAGTATTTGTGGATTAAGGCTACATATTTGATCACTATTTTGGTTAATAAGATCTGTTTTGATACAAGTATTCGGCATAGGCGTGTGATCAATCCTGATTGGTGGCCTTAAGGGGTTTAAGTCAGTCATCAAGCAAGGTAAGAGAGATATTTTCAGATTAAGTGCTATCATGAGGGCGTTACCTTAACGATTAAGGACTAACATCGGATTTCGATGATGCTAGGTTGGGTGCTCGTAGATCTTGGAAAGACTCCGAAAAAAAGGTGTGTAATCGTACACCCAGTATTATTACTGTTAAAACGTTGGACAATGGTGTGTACTCACACCCTTGTGTTACTATGCATCGACAAAATGCCAAAAAGCCAGAAATATAGCGCATGATGCCACACGAGCGTGCAATCGTGCGTGTGATGAACCGAGCCTATGAACATGGGCACTAGTCTGTAGAGGCCGCCACGAGCGTTCTCGTGGGCTTGGGTCGTAATAGGCCTTGTTGGGCTGAGATGGGCCATGTGGGCCCAATGGGATCATAGGCCCCACATGGGTAAAATCCACGGTAAGTGACAAATAATGGATTGGGCTGCGAAGTTCGCATAGCCGTGACTGAGATTGAGCTGAATGGGCCACACGAGCGTATGGGCCCACGTGGCTCGAATAATGGGCTTGGGGCCCATTTACACTGTTTCGACCAGATGGACTATCTGTGTCGCTCGAGGCGACTGTAGGCCTTAGGAAAGGTCGTAAAATGACTGAAATACCCCTAATGAGTAAAATGACCAAAATACCCTTATAGGGTAGAATTACCGAAATACACATGTAGGGTAGAATTATCAAATTACCCTTGTAGGGTAGAATTACCGAAATACACTTGTAAGGTAGAATTATCGAAATACCCCTGAGGGGTGAAATTATCGTTTTCCCCAACCAATAAAAGGACCATTATACCCCTAGTGGTAGTTTAGTGATGTGAGTATGATATCTATATAATTGGTTATGAATATGACATACTGCATACACGTAATATTTATGAAACGACATTTTGCATTGGGGTTGGGATTCTGATTTGGAGGAAGTACTGTGCTAGTGGCTCTGCCACATTTTTGCTGTTCTAGTGGCTTCGCCACGTGTTTTGATTTTAGTGGCTTGGCCACGTTTACTGTTATTAGCAACTTTGCTGCGTTACTATTAGCAGCTATGCTGCGATATTGGTGTGTTGGCTGGGTGGGTTGACTTAGTCCCCACATGGTGTGTAGGTTGGTACGGGTGGTGTGTTGGCTGGATTGGGCTGGGTTGCATCACTATTCTGTATTGTTATTATATTGGGCTTATACCCACACTGTTGCCATATTGGGCTAAAGCCCCCACTATACTGTTACTGAATAGGGCTCTGGCCTAGACTGTTACTGCATGATAGGGGATTACACACTGAGTTCTCGTAACTCACCTTTTTCTTTTAACTGTACAGGTAATCCCTAGCCTTAGATGATTTGGAGCTGCGAGGGACTTGGAGGTGGCCACATGTTCGCAAGTGTTTTAATTTATACCTAGTTTTTTTTTTAAGTATTTTATTTTGGGGTTGCTATTTATGTAATAAGACCATTTGAGGTTTTACTTTTATTTGGTTTTATCTTCCTACTTCAACCTGCTAGATTAGGAAACACGGGTTTTCAAAATAATAACTGTTTCCAAAGGAAATCACGCATTTCAAATTTTAAAATTTACAATTAGAAAAGCTTCCACAGTTTTTAATCCAGATTTATAAACTTGTAATAAATGATATGACCAATAAGTGATTAACATGTTTTAATTTTACAACCCCAACGTTTTCAATAGCAAATAGTTTTAAAAAGGATTTAAAACTTTAGTCATGAATTTTCTTTGACAAGACTAGTTTTCAAATCAACACTTCGATGTGACACGTCTGATCCGGCCGTAACGTCTAGGCCGATTTTAGAGTGTTACAAATTGATTCGATTCGTGAAATAGTAGAAAAATTTATGTACTTAAAATCCTACTGATCTAATAAAGTACTTCAGTAAAATTAGAATTTAAAGCCCTTTTAACATTCACTTCTTATAAATACACACAATTGAAAGTGTGAAACTCCACTATAAATAAATATTTTCCTAATTTGTACATAGAATTGAAATCTTTAAATAATAAAATACTTGTTCACAGCATTTAACCAAAAGCCGAACGCAAGTGGAGTTTTCACTTCTCAAAATGGCTTAGGTTGTGTTCTCCAATGCTTCTCGGATGAGCTTTTCCATTAAAAAGTGTTATTCCCTAAAAAGCAATAAAGAACATACGTCAGTGCAAAAATTTTTTTAACTTATTTTAAGTGCTTTTTTCACAGATAAAAAGCAGAAATTTTTAGCTTTTTTCAGCCTAAAAGTGCTTTTGGCTGGTATTTTACTTTTTTAACCTTACTATTTCTTCTTCCAAATAGACGTTAGAAGACTTTTTTCCCCTTTTCTCTTTTGTCTGAACTTTACTTTTTCCTTTGGTTCTTTGTTCCTCTTCTCCACCGGTGAGTTTATCTTTTTCTTCTCTTCTTTTTCCCTTTAATTGTTCATTATGCTTTAGTTTTTAGTTATTTTCTGATTGTTTGATTTTATGAAATAATTATGAAATATAGTTTAACTTTTTCACATTTTTTTCAGCTTTTCTCTTTTGCTTGTACCCTTGGTTCTTGGACTTGACAAAGTAAATCCCAAATTTGTGAGCTTATTACGTTTCTTCATTTCATTCTTTCATGTTTGATAGACTTCCTCTTTAAGTTGTTAGCCTTCATCCAGGCTTATGGCTATCCTCTTGCATAGCAACATCTGGACAGAGCCATTTTTTGTATGGCAAGCTGCATCCTGTAATTATAAAACCGCAACACTAAATCAATCATTAGCCATGAAATAATTCAAGATAAAACCAACACTACATACTCACCTCCAAGTTGCCAATTTTGTGCATGCAAGTCATTTCTATCATAGCTTAGCTTGTTTTTTCGTTGCTTCTGACTTGGATTCTGAATAGTCTGACTTTGATTTCGAATGCAATTCTTCTTCACTGCTACTAGTGATGTTATGTTTCTTTCGTGATTTGCTCGGTCTTTTCTCTTTCTCGCTTTTGTTATGGCTTTTTGTTGATACAAGATTTGGGGATGATAGTTGGATGCAATTAACATTGATGTATCAATTTGCAAAATTCTATTTGTCCTTTTTCCTAAAGAAATGAACTTTACCTCTATAAACAATGACAGCTTGAAAAAAAAGAAATTTAAAAAGAGGGAAATTTGAAGGATTTTAGAAATTGAGTAATTGCTGGAAAAAGGTTGGATTTTGAGGATTGCTGTTGAATGACAAAACAAAGTAAAGCCAAAAGAAATTGAAAAAAATGAATAAAATAGAAAAAAGAATTTGTCTTTATAGTGATTGTAAGTTTTTTTTGCTTTAGCTGACATGGTCACATGTTATAGTGAATACCCAAATTTTAAGCATAAAAATTGATGGCATTTGGGAGCTAGCCATGTTATTACTGTTAGGCTAATTATTGAAGTTTCATTGGACAGTGGGAATATAATAGAGACATATAACATTTACTGTCGGGTCCATTTTTGATAAAATTAATATTAGAGGAAAATATTTTGATACATATGTAAACAAATATACTTATGTGACATTTGATTTTCTTGATTGCTTTACTGGCTAAAATGAATCTGTTCGTATACACAATAGATGAGTATTTCGGCGATTGAAGTTAGTGGTGAAAAAGTGAAAGCAATATGGGATAAGAGATTGACAGAAATATTTTGTGATATTTGTATTAAAGAGATATTGAAAGGCAATAGGCTTGAAAGATGGATGGTTGAAAATAATGACCAACTTTGAGAAAGAAACGGGCAAGGCTTTTTCACAAAGTCAACTTAAAAATAGGTGGGATGCCCTAAAAAAAGAATGGAAAGCTTAGAAGAAACTTAAAGGCGAAGATACTGGTCTAGGGTGGAATCCTATAAAAAGAATCGTTGATGCATCCGATGATTGGTGGGAAAGTAGGCTAAAGGTACATTAATAATTTTGAATATTTTTGTTTTTTCCTTATTTATGAGGTTATTGATAATTACTGTTATTAAACTATCATTTTATATGTAGGTTGTGCTTGAAGCTCAAAAATTTAGAACATCGGGCATTGATCCTGAATTCGAAGGGAAGTTGGACCAAATGTTCATGGGGATAGTTGCAACAGGTGATAAAGCATGTGCACCTTCTTCTAGTACACTCCGTAGTGATTATTTTGAGGATGTTAACAACGAAATACCTGAAGAGAATGAAGAAGAAAATGTGATAAATGATGTTCACATTTTAAATGATGTTCACATTTCAAATGATGTTCACATTTCAAATTATGTTCACATTTCAAATTATGTTCACATTTCAAATTATGTTCAAATTGATGGAAACGGTCAAAAAAGAAAAAACCCTGAGATATCAAGTTCACATTTTAAAACTGAAAGAAAGAAATCCTCAAAGCAAATTGGAGGGGCTGCAAGATTGTCCAGTCAAATAGAAAAATTATGCAATGTAGCTGACAATATGAGTCAAGCCACATCTAGTTTGACTCCTGTTATGAATCCATATGGTATTCCACAAGTAGTCATAGTGCTTGACAGCATGTCGGAAGAAGTTCCAGAAGCTAGTCCGCTATACTTTTTCGCACTTAAATTATTGCTCAATAAGGACAAGCAAATTATGTTTTTATCAATTAATCCCAAGATTAGAGCTTTGTGGCTTAAGACGGAAATGGAGGATAGTTGAAAATTTTCTGATCTTCTAGGGTTCAGACATATCTATTATGTGACTAAACAACAATGCTAAACTAATTTAATCAATAGTTACTTATGTTTGGTTTTTTGGATATTGAATTTATGTTCTACTTATTTATGTGTAATCTAGTTTTATCAATGGTTGTTTATGTTGTTTTTGGATATTGAATTTATGTTCTACTTATTTATGTGTAATCTAGTTTTATTAATAGTTGTTTATGTTTGGTATTTGGATATTGAATTTATGTTGTACTTATTTATACTAAATTAATTTTATCAATAGTTGTTTATATATGATTTTGGATATAAAATTTATTCATAGGTGATGAGTATAGTTGAGAATTATAGGGGTGATGAAAGTGATGATGAAAGGGAAAAGAAAGAGATTTTACAACACATGGAATGTTTTAACTGATTATTTGTTGTTGCATCTTCTTCCGTGCAAACATATTACGAGAAGTATATATTGAAGCAACCATGCATGGATTCAAAATAGCCAGGTGAGATGGATCTGAGAGATCCTTGACTGTGACGAATCACGTTGTATGATTAATTTTAGGATGTCTAAAATGGTATTCAAAAGTTTGTTGAGAGTTTTGGAGACAAGATACAACTTGCAAACTTTAAGAAACATATCTTCCAGTGAAATGTTGGGAATTTTTTTATACATCTTGGGCACCAGTGCAAAAGTTTCCCAATGTCGAGAAAGAGTTCAAAGGTCTGGATCAACAATAAGTCGATACTTTGCAATTGTGCTTGAGAAAGTTTCAAGGATGGCCACTGATCTAATTGCACCCGAAGATCCTTTTTTTAGCTCAATACCAAAACAAATACGTAATGATTCCAGATATATGCCGCATTTTAAGGTTAAAATTTAATTTTATATTATTATATTTTAATATTTTTGGTCGATTAAAAATATGCACGAGACTAATATGATTATTTGTTCAGGATTGCATAGGTGCAATTGATGGTACTCATATTGCAGCTATTCTTCCACCAAATGAACAAATTCCCTATATTGGAAGAAAAGGTATCCCGACTCAAAATGTTATGGCAGTATGTGATTTTAATATGTGTTTTACCTTTGTCATGGCTGGATGGGAAGGATCGGTACATGACACTAGAATATTTCCTGATGCAATTCGAGACCCAAATACAAATTTCCGCACCCACCAAATGGTTAGATATTTTATTTATATGTGATTTTTTAAATAATAAAGTATAAGTTCTTTAATTGATAATTTTTATAAAAAAATTCTTGAATTAATTGTTTGTTATATTATGATATATAGGAAAATATTATCTTGTTGACTCTGGATATCCACAAATGAAAGGTTATCTTGGACCATATCTTGTAGAGGTAGACTGGTATCTGGTAAAGAAGAGATATTCAATCATTCACATTCATCATTATGTAGTGTGATTGAACGAACTTTTGGTGTTTTGAAAAAAAATGGGTCATTTTAAGGGATATGCCAAGTTATAGTTTTGAAAAGCAAACGATGATCGTTGTTGCTACAATGACGATACACAATTTTATCCGAAAACATGTCGATCGAAATGATGCAGATTTTATGGAATACGAAGATATTAACTGGGCATATGTGAATATTATTGATTCAGAAAATGCGCATGGTTGAGAATGTGATGATGATGACGACGACGATGATGATGGTGATGAAGACGGTGAATCAAACAATTCAATTGGTTTTGAAATGGAATTAACAAGAGATGCTATAGCTTCTAGTTTAATGAATTCACTTTAAATTGTAAATGCTATTGTAAAATTTTTAGTATTTATATTTGGTATATAAATATTATCCCTTTTTGAAATTTTAATCCAAATATATGTAATATTTTAATTTGTTAGGTTTATGTTTTCTATGTTATGTTAATATCTAATATGAGTTATATATTCAAATACATTTTAAAATAATATAATATAAATGTGTTAAAAGCATTAATTAAAAATAAAAAATAATTTTTAAAATAATACAATTGTCTCAATATCTAATTACAAATATTTAATTATTATATTTAAATATTTAAATATAGTTTATATTGTAACACCCCTTACTCGTATTCAACGCCGGAACCGGGTATGAGGCATTACTGGACTTAACTTGCTTGAACATACAACTTTGGGCTATAAAATTTTGTTTCAACTCAAAATTTCTTATTCACATTTATACAATCCTTATTAAAGGTCTAAGAGGCCTTAAACATGCAAATGGAGGGTCTCAGAATCAAACATGTGAAATGGGACACGCTCGTGTGGGCAGGCCGTGTGGTCACACACACCCATGTCCCTAGACCGTGTGGAATTTATTTTTCTTTTCGAACTTACAGGGGTTTTCACACGGCCGAACATACGCTCGTGTCTTTGGCCCATGTCCTCCACACGGCCTAGACACGCCCGTCTCCTCCACACAGCCTAGACAACATCGTGCTCTCACCCGTGTGTGAAAACTTGGGTATTCTGTTTATGACGTCAGCAACCTCATAAGGGGCACACAGCCTAGGCACACGCCCGTGTGTCTAGCCCGTGATCGACACTGACTTGCAACACTAACATGCAAGGGACACACGGCCCAATCACACACCCATGGGACTGACCGTGTGTCACACACTGAAACACCCCAAACCCGGCCCACAAGACTCGACCAGATCTGGTATGTTCCTCGAGAAAAAACAGTTCAAATTCGTTGGTTCTTTTGAAAATCTTTAAGTGATTTCGGAAAACTCGATTTGGGTGGGGCTCGAGTTGGAAAACAATTTACTTTGGAAATATAAGTTTTGTAAAATTTCATTGTTAAGTTTCAAAACGTTAAGTTAAAAGATATGTTGAATTATAGGTTTTATCTTTAATTAGAAATCATATGAATCTTAAGAATCAAAGCATTTAGGGTTTTATTTTCAAATAAAACATTTGAACTGTAATTTGATAAATTTCGTAACATATGGAAATAAATAAAATGCATGCATAAACAGTTTATCACGATGGGCTTATTACACCAAAACAACCCCAAAATAAATTTAAAGTACTTATAATAAAAATAAAATGTCCAAATCATAAAATCCCTTGTTGAGCATGGCCACCTTTAAGCTCCTGCCGACCCGATCCATTACTGATCATCACCTGAAAAATATTCCCACAACGGGGTGAGTCAAACAGACTCAATGTGTACACAAACACTAAGTCCCAAATAGGTTAAGGCAAGTCAAGTCATACACATTCATATCAAGATATACAATTAATGATGCATTCCCAAGCCCAAGCCTAGTTTCCGTCCGCTACACATCACCCGTACCAACCTGCACACCGTGGGGACTACTAAGACAACCCTCCATCCGCTACACACTATCGAAGGCAGTCGCTGCAGTCAACGTGCTCATCACCCTTATAAAATTCGTGGCATAGCCACCAGATACATATTTCGTGTCATGAGACACCATATTCAGATATCGTGGTCTTAAGTCACCACATTCACTTATCGTGGTCTTAGGTCACCACTTTCACTTCCCCTTTTCATAATATCCCATTTGCCCCATGTCATACATATTATGTAGTACAATGCCTTGTTTCACATTCTTTTCATATTCACAGTCATGGCATAACAAATCATTTCATACTCATAGTAGGAGTAGGAAAACATACCTTAGTATTGTGTACCATAACAGGGTACTTAGCCATATTCACATTCTTATAAACATGTTCATTTAAGTATTGCCATAAATTTTATTAAAAGATAGTGTGGGGTACACACCTGATTAACTTATCACTTCACTGAAGTCCCGAAATCCGATCTACTGCCTTAGATCTTAATCCCTACATTCAGCCAACATTTGATATTTAAACCAAAAGCCTATTCGGCTACAAATCCAAATCCCAGTAGGATTAGTACACTTAAAACCTACCTTGCTGCCGATTTCTCTATTAATCAAATCCCGAAATCGTTGCTATGGTCCTTCTTGTAATCGGCTAACTCTAGATCACTTTAACATGTTAGTTTTTGGCTTTTAAGATAATAAGGAATAGATCCAAACACTAAAATAAGCCTTGGCCGAATGTACATAGGTACTTACCTTAAGGATCTCAAATCCCGGAATTACTCCTTGGTTATGGAGTTGTCGAAATACCTATACACGTGTTAGATCCGATTCTAACATTGAATCATAATACATGGCCTTTGGCCGAATGTCTTAAGCTCTTACCTTAGATCTTAAAAGTCCCGAAAGTTTCTTCTTTGTAGTCGACAGCACCTAATTCCCGAAACTTCCTTCAAGTAGTCGGCCATAGATATTAATAGAGTTAGAGTCTTAATTTCGACCTAATAAAAAAAACAAGATGATGACTTATAGATCCTTACCCCTTTATATTGAAATCGATTGCACCTCTGTCTGTCACCACTTGATAGATTCGACTATAGGCTAGGCAAGGCTCAACACGTTTCGGCTTTTGATGATTTGCTAAAGAGATTCGGCAATGGCTAGAGGATGATCTCACAACTTTTGGCTTTTGAGAGATTGAGAGAACGAGAAGAGAATAGGATGTAAAAGGGGTTGGGCTTTAATGAAGAAAAGAAAAGAGAGGGTGTTGAGGCTGAGAGAATCAGCAATGGTGGACTTTGAGAAGGAAATTCGGCTTTTGACAAAATAGGAGAAGGGAGAAATTTGTTAGAGAGTTTCGGCAGAGGCTTCCTTGAAGAGAAAAGAATGAATGAAGAATGGCCTGACTCTTCCTTGGCCAAAAATACTATCAAAGGAACCCCCTAGTCGGCCAACTCTATCAAATTCCTAACTTTTCTCCTCATCTCTTCATAAAAATAATCCTACAATTATCTCTTCTTTTATCCATTCAAAAATAAAAGGTATTAATCCACATTGAGCACACCCTTTAGCCGAATTTTAAAGAAAATTAAACTCCTCCCTTAAGTTCCTTAGTGCCGTCCATTACCTCCTCCTTGTGCCGCAAAAATAAAAGCTTTATTTTGCTTCCCACGTTGCTCGAACCTAGGCCCATTGCACATGCCTGTGGCGTCATTCCCAGAGGTTTAAGTGGCGCCTCCAAGCCACTTAGACAAGCCCAATTGTATGTCATATCTCACATACAATTTCTCTTAAGGCCCTATTAACTTAGCTTCCTCTTTTAGACTTAAAACTCAATATTTTCTAAATCTTTCTCCTATACTTTAGGGTTCCAAAAATTCATAAAAACACATTCATACACACAAAAGCATACTTTCATATTCAATTAAGCAATAATGCATAAGCCATACTTCGGGATATTACAGTTCTACCCCCCTTAAAAATAATTTCGTCCTCGAAATTACCTGGCTAAAATAGGTGAGGGTATTGCTGTCGCATTGCCTCTTCTGGCTCCCACGACGCTTCCTCCAATCCATGATTGCGCCATAACACCTTGACTAAAGGTACTGATTTCCGTCGTAACACTTTCACGTCTCGTTCTAGAATCTGAATCGGCTCTTCCTCGTAGGACAAAACTGGCCTTAACTCCACTTCTTCAACCGGAACTACATGAGATGGATCCGATCGATATCGACATAGCATGGAAACATGGAATACGTCATGCATCTACTTCAATTCTGATGGCAAATCTAACTGGTATGCCACTGGTCCAACTCGCTTCAAAACTCGATAAGGTCCTATAAACCTCGGACTCAACTTCCCTTTGCGACCAAATCGCATCACCTTCTTCCAAGACGACACTTTCAGAAACACTTGATCTCCCACATCGAATTCTATTTCCTTCCGCTTGAGATCTGCGTAGGACTTCTGTCTATCAGATGTTTCCTTTAACCGTGCCCGAATTATCTCAACCTTCTCTTCAGATTCTGCCACTAACTCTGGACCCAAAACTCGACGTTCTCCTAATTCTGTCCAACACGTAGAGGTGCGACACTTCCGTCCATACAGCGCTTCATACGGTGCCATCCGAATACTAGCTTGATAGCTGTTGTTATAGGCAAACTCAGCTAAAGACAAATATGCCTCCCAACTTCCTCTAAAATCCATCACACAGCCTCTCAACATATCCTCTAACACTTGGATTACTCGTTCAGATTGCCCGTCGGATTGTGGATGAAAAGCCATAGTGAAATCCAATTTGGTACCCAAAGCCTGATGTAGAGCTCTCCAAAACCGAGACGTAAACCTTGGGTCTCTATCCGAAATGATCGATAGTGGAACTCCATGCAACCTTACAATTTCAGACACATACAACCTCGCCAACTTTTGTAGAGAATAGTCAACTCTCACTGGAATGAAGTGCGTGGACTTTGTTAAACGATCCACTATCACCCACACCGAGTCCTTTTTAGTAGGCGTAAGGGGAAACCCACTAACGAAGTCCATGGTAATTCTCTCCCACTTCCACTGCGGAATCATTATCGGTTGAAGTAATCCTGACGGAACTTGGTGTTCAGCCTTAACTTGCTGACACGTCAAACACTTGCCTACAAATTCTGTAACTTCTTTCTTAAGTCCAGGCTACCAAAACTGCTCTCTTAGGTCTCTGTACAACTTACTTCCTCCAGGATGCATAGCATAAGGGCTACTATGCGATTCCTGAAGAATCCTCCGCCTTAACTCCGGATCCTTAGGCATACAGACCTTACCCTTGAAGCACAACACTCCCTCGTCATTAATACTATAATCCTCCAACTCCTCATTCTGTACTTGCTGTAGCTTAACACTTAATTCATCATCAATCAACTGTCCCTCTTTCACTTCGTTCAACCACGTCGGCTTAACTTGCAACTCTGCCAACAGACTTCCATCGTCATACAAGCTCAGATGTGTAAACAACGCCCTCAGATCTGACACAACCTTCCGACTTAGGGCATCCGCCACTACATTCGCCTTGCCCGGATGATACTCTATTGAACAGTCATAGTCCTTCAGTAATTCCACCCACCTTCGCTGCCTCAAGTTCAACTCCTTCTAAGTCAACAAGTACTTAAGACTTTTGTGGTCTGTGTAGATTACTGACTTTTCTCCATAGAGATAGTGCCTCCACACCTTAAGAGCAAAGACCACTGCCGCCAACTCCAAATCATGAGTTGGGTAGTTGACCTCATGTGGCCTTAATTGTCGAGACGCATAAGCGACTACTTTCCCGTCTTGCATCAGTACGCATCTCAATCCTGTATGAGAAGCGTCACAATACACCATGAAATCCTTTCCTGCCTCCGGCTGAATCAAGACTGGAGCCTCCGTCAAGACCCTCTTCAGCTTTTCAAAGCTCCCCTGTTGCTTATCTCCCCACACGAAAGGTACTTCCTTCCTCAATAACTTCGTCAGAGGCGCGGCTATTGACGAGAACCCTTCCATAGACCTTCTGTAATAGCCTGCCAATCCCAAGAAACTACGAATTTCAGCCACAGACCTGGGTAGTTTCCAATCCAACACCGCCTCAATCTTCCTAGGATCCACCCTTATTCCTTCTGCAGACACCACATGTCCTAAAAACGCAACCTCCTTAAGCCAAAATTCATACTTGCTGAATTTGGCATAGAGCTTCTTCTCCCTTAACACTTCCAACACGATCCGGAGATGCTCATCATGCTCCTCTTCAGACTTGGAATACACAAGAATGTCGTCGATGAACACAACGACGAACCTATCCAAATAGGGTTGAAAAACCCGGTTCATCATATCCGTGAACGCAGCTGGGGCGTTCGTCAACCCAAACGGCATTACTACAAACTCAAAATGCCCATACCTTGCCCGAAAGGCCGTCTTATGGATATCTGCCTCCTTCACCTTCAACTGATGATATCCCGACCTTAAGTCTATCTTTGAGAATACCGCGGCCCCCTTAAGCTGATCGAACAAGTCGTCTATCCTTGGCAAAGGGTACTTGTTCTTGATGGTAAGCTTATTCAACTGACGGTAATCTATGCACATACGCATAGTTCTGTCCTTCTTCTTCACAAATAGGACCGGTGCTCCCCATGGAGACACACTAGGTCGAATAAACCCACGATCAAGTAACTCTTGGATTTGAGCCTTGAACTCCACCAACTCCTTTGGTGCCATTCTGTACGGGGCAATTGACACAGGAGCTGTTCCCGGCAGCAAGTCAATTCCAAACTCCACCTCCCTATCTGGGGGTATTCCTGGTAATTCCTCCGGAAACACATCCTCAAAATCCTTTACCATTCTAACTCCACTAGCACCTTCTTCCTTTCCATCTAACGCACTTACGAAGGCTAAAAATGCCTTGCACCCTTTTCGAACCATCTTTTCAGCCTTTAGCGCCGAAACTACATTAGACAAGTAGTTTCTTCTTTCTCCTATCATAATGACCACTTCATCCTCCGGGGTCCTTAACTCCATTTACTTAGCTGCATAGTCCAACACAGCCCGATGGTCCACTAGCCAGTCCATTCCAAGTATGAGATTGAATTCTCCAAAGGGAAGTTCCATCAAGTCGGCAGAAAATACTACGCCTTGAATTTCCAAAGGTATACTCCGAAAGATCTTATTCACCACTACAGTTTGACCTAGTGGGCTTACTACAGTCATCTCCCTATCAGAAAGTTCAGAGACTATGTCTAGAGTTTTCACTACTCTACATGCAACATACGAATGGGTCGAGCCCACATCAATCAAAGCAAAATAAGGCCTGCCACAAATAAGGAACGTACCGGTTATGACGTCCGGCGCGTCTCCATCTTCCCTACGGTGAACTGCATAAACCAAGCCCGGTTGCCTTGCCTCAGTATTATTGTTAGCACCTCTGCCAGGTGTTCCACGTCCTCTTCCAGCACCACTACCTCGGCCATTCGGACCACGGCCTCGCTGAGGCTGCTGTCCACCTCTACCAGCCTGATTAACATTCTGAGCTACTGGTCTATTCCCATCCAGCCTCATAGGACAGTCCTTAATCATATGGTCCTTTGACCCACATTTGAAACATCCTCCTGTCTTCTTCCAACACTCCCCCAAGTGTTTCTTCCCACACTGGTTACAAGTACGATATTGCCCTCCAGTACCAGCTTGCTGACCTCGCGGCCCATCAATTCTAGGCCTTTTCTGAGCATTCCCAGATGATCCTAACGGTCCAAATCCTCTTTTTGGCCTATTCCGATCAGTGTTCTGTCTTGCAGAATCCTTAATTCCCTCAGCTACCTTAACCTTTTCCACCAATGCAGAAAACTCCCTCTCCTGATGTGGAGCAATTAACAGCCTCAGATCATCCCTTAGTCCGTCCTCAAACCGGACACAACGCTCATGCTCAGTAGCCACTACTTCTCGAGCATACCGACTTAACCTCAGAAATTCAGCTTCGTACTCTGCTACTGACTTATTCCCTTGAACCAGCCCCAAAAATGCCTTCCTCTGCTCATCGATATATCTGGTTCCCACATACTTCTTCTGATATGCCGCCTTAACATACTCCCAGGTCAGATCCTCAGCTGTGGCACCATCTCGAACTGTGAGCCACCACTGATACGCTTCATCGCGTAGCAGCGCCACCATTCCTTTCAGTTTCTCCTTAGGGGTCAGATCCAACTCATCCATAATCCTTTCCGTCACCTCCAACCAATACTCAGCAGTACTGGGTGCCACACCAGATACTCCACGAAACACTTCAGCCCCATTGGCTCGGAGTCGCTCGGGTACAGATTTTCGAGCTCCCATGTTCCCACCTACGCCAGCCACCATCTCAAGAACTCGCAGCACAGCCTGCGATACAGCATCATCCCCCATCTGATCTTGCCATTCAGCACCAACAGCTGGTGGTGGTGGTGGCGGTGGTACCTCATTGTCAGATCCTTGACCCGATCTAACGGGTTCCGACACAGTCATTCTTCCTCTACCACGTCCACGTCGACCGCGTCCTCTAGAACTCATATCTAACGATTGCGCTTTAATCTGATTAAGAAATTTTATGAATTAGCCTTTATTCCACTGATTATTCGCGAAGAAGTTTTATGAAAGGAATTTGATAGATATTCTTTCGATCATTCAAAGTTCAAGTTTTCTATCCTAATTCACAGAAAAGCACATCCATTCCATAGTATCTCCCATACACATTCACTCTTTGGACATTTCTGTCCGTTCCTATCCCAGGGGTATTTTCGTCATTTGTCATAGAGGGGTATTTTGGTAATAAATCGGGGTCAATTTGAGAATTACAAAAGTCATTTCAAAACTTTCCAAACTCATGGGTATTTTGGAAGAAAGATTTTCCATATCAAAGGTATGGTCAAAATTTCAGAAAATAGGGTCATTTTGGTAATTTTGGTAAACCAGGGGTAATTTTGTAAATTTTCCAAATCAGGGTATTTCGGACTTTCGCAAAATAGGGTTTTTAAATACTTTTACAAAATAAGGAAATTTTATTGAAATCGGGGGTGATATGGTAACTTTTAAAACCAAGGGCATTTTTGTAATTTTGCAAATAGGGGTATTTTAGTAATTTTCATAAATCAAGAATATTTCAGAAAATTTTATAATATCGTGTTTGCAAATCAAAGGGGTAATTTAAGAGTTTTAAAACTAGGGTTTTTATGAAAATACGGCTAGTTCCCTTTCGGGTTTTAGTTAGGGGTTTAGCCCATGAATAAGTCCTCTGAGTTAGGGTGAACCGAAGCTACGCACCAGGTAGGATTCGAGTGGAGAGGAGGTGAGTCACGCGGACTGCTTAAGTAGCAAGCTCCCACCGAATACCAATCCTAGACATGCGCACAATGGTTGCCACACACTAACTCGGCGACTTAGTCACAGGTTTGTTTTATTAGGCATTTAAGTCTTATGTGATTGTTGGGGTAACTAGTCCTAGGGTTCAAGTACTTATCATGCTAATCTACGTTCCATTCCATTTCTACCCTTCTATAAATCACAATATAATTCACACAAGGGATAAGGGTACTTACCTGGTGGACTTCGGGTCGGAGACTTAGGTGCCATGCCAGAAAAACCTGCTTAAAAATTTCACAAATTCTTTTGGGCTTCAATTTGAAAACATTTTGGGCCTTAAACCCAAGGCCGAGAGTTTAAAACTGGGCTCTGATACCAAACTAAAACACCCCAAACCCGGCCCACAAGACTCGACTAGATCTGGTATGTTCCTCGAGTAAAAACAGTTCAAATTTGTTGGTTCTTTTGAAAATCTTTAAGTGATTTCGGAAAACTCGATTTGGGTGGGGCTCGAGTTGGAAAACAATTTACTTTGGAAATATAAGTTTTGTAAAATTTCATTGTTAAGTTTCAAAACGTTAAGTTAAAAGATATGTTGAATTATAGGTTTTATCTTTAATTAGAAATCATATGAATCTTAAGCATCAAAGCATTTAGGGTTTTATTTTCAAATAAAACATTTGAATTGTAATTTGATAAATTTCGTAACATATGGAAATAAATAAAATGCATGCATAAACAGTTTATCACGATGGGCTTATTACATCAAAACAATCCCAAAATAAATTTAAAGTACTTATAATAAAAATAAAATGTCCAAATCATAAAATCCCTTGTTGAGCATGGCCACCTTTAAGCTCCTGCCGACCCGGTCCATTACTGATCATCACCTGAAAAATATTCCCACAACGGGGTGAGTCAAACAGACTCAATGTGTACACAAACACTAAGTCCCAAATAGGTTAAGGCAAGTCAAGTCATACACATTCATATCAAGATATACAATTAATGATGCATTCCCAAGCCCAAGCCTAGTTTCCGTCCGCTACACATCACCCGTACCAACCTGTACACCGTGGGGACTACTAAGTCAACCCTCCATCCACTACACACCATCGAAGGCAGTCGCTGCAGTCGACGTGCTCATCACCCTTATAAAATTCGTGGCATAGCCACCAGATACATATTTCGTGTCATGAGACACCATATTCAGATATCGTGGTCTTAAGTCACCACATTCACTTATCGTGGTCTTAGGTCACCACTTTCACTTCCCCTTTTCATAATATCCCATTTGCCCCATGTCATACATATTATGTAGTACAATGCCTTGTTTCACATTCTTTTCATATTCACAGTCATGGCATAACAAATCATTTCATACTCATAGTAGGAGTAGGAAAACGTACCTTAGTATTGTGTACCATAACAGGGTACTTAGCCATATTCACATTCTTATAAACATGTTCATTTAAGTATTGCCATAAATTTTATTAAAAGATAGTGTGGGGTACACACCTGATTAACTTATCACTTCACTGAAGTCCCGAAATTCGATCTACTGCCTTAGATCTTAATCCCTACATTCGGCCAACATTTGATATTTAAACCAAAAGCCTATTCGGCTACAAATCCAAATCCCAGTAGGATTAGTACACTTAAAACCTACCTTGCTGCCGATTTCTATATTAATCAAATCCCGAAATCGTTGCTATGGTCCTTCTTGTAATCGGCTAACTCTAGATCACTTTAACATGTTAGTTTTCGGCTTTTAAGATAATAAGGAATAGATCCAAACACTAAAATAAGCCTTGGCCGAATGTACATAGGTACTTACCTTAAGGATCTCAAATCCCGGAATTACTCCTTGGTTATGGAGTTGTCGAAATACCTATACACATGTGTTAGATCCGATTCTAACATTGAATCATAATACATGGCCTTTGGCCGAATGTCTTAAGCTCTTACCTTAGATCTTAAAAGTCCCGAAAGTTTCTTCTTTGTAGTCGACAGCACCTAATTCCCGAAACTTCCTTCAAGTAGTCGGCCATAGATATTAATAGAGTTAGAATCTTAATTTTGGCCTAATAAAAAAACACAAGATGATGACTTATAGATCCTTACCCCTTTATATTGAAATCGATTGCACCTCTGTCTGTCACCACTTGATAGATTCAACTATAGGCTAGGCAAGGCTCAACACGTTTTGGCTTTTGATGATTTGCTAAAGAGATTCGGCAATGGCTAGAGGATGATCTCACAACTTTCGGCTTTTGAGAGATTGAGAGAACGAGAAGAGAATAGGATGTAAAAGGGGTTGGGCTTTAATGAAGAAAAGAAAAGAGAGGGTGTTGAGGCTTAGAGAATCGGCAATGGTGGACTTTGAGAAGGAAATTCGGCTTTTGACAAAATAGGAGAAGGGAGAAATTTGTTAGAGAGTTTCGGCAGAGGCTTCCTTGAAGAGAAAAGAATGAATGAAGAATGGCCTTACTCTTCCTTGGCCGAAAATACTATCAAAGGAACCCCCTAGTCGGCCAACTCTATCAAATTCCTAACTTTTCTCCTCATCTCTTCATAAAAATAATCCTACAATTATCTCTTCTTTTATCCATTCAAAAATAAAAGGTATTAATCCACAATTGAGCACACCCTTTAGCCGAATCTTAAAGAGAATTAAATTCCTTCCTTAAGTTCCTTAGTGCCGTCCATTACCTCCTCCTTGTGCCGCAAAAATAAAAGCTTTATTTTGCTTCCCACGTTGCTCGAACCTAGGCCCATTGCACATGCCTGTGGCGTCATTCCCAGAGGGTTTAAGTGGCGCCTCCAAGCCACTTAGACAAGCCCAATTGTATGTCATATCTCACATACAATTTCTCTTAAGGCCCTATTAACTTAGCTTCCTCTTTTAGACTTAAAACTCAATATTTTCTAAATCTTTCTCCTATACTTTCGGGTTCCAAAAATTCATTAAAACACATTCATACACACAAAAGCATACTTTCACATTCAATTAAGCAATAATGCATAAGCCATACTTCGGGATATTACACACACGGCCTAGACACAAGCCCGTGTGTCTACCCGTGTGGACCAATTCAAGGCTATTTTCCAAGCCATTTAGCCACCCTCACTTGCACACATTCACACATCATCACATAACATTCTCAAATCATCAATTGTAATACTTAAATTCTCACATTTAAACCATGGAAACCAAACTATCTTTCCATATACGAGAGAGTACTATCACTATCACAAATACAATCGACATAAGCCATCATCCATGGCTATACACCATTGAACCATAAACTATTTTAGGCCAACTCATTTGGCTACATTAACTATGACTTAATTAAACAAAAGATAAGATTCCTATACATGCCATATCTCAAGAAGACTTGAAAACTTATACCCAAGTGACTGCTCGATAGTGTGATAGCATCTTTGGCGGTCTCTAACCCGAGCTAGTTAAGTTAACCTATAAGAGATAGGGAAGGAAGAGGAGTAAGCAATAACGCTTAGTAAATTCATATGCAAATATAAATCAACTATTGACATTCATTTATTTTACTCCACTACAAAGGTATTATAATGAGATTTACATTTAAGCTCATGGTCACCCAATCAATCATTCATAATGCTTACTCATATCATGTCTTACCACATTCCTACCATATAACAAATATAATGCTCACATTTACTTAGTCCAGTTTCTCGATAACACCTCGGAATAATAATAATTACTCAGTGGTTTTGCACACAGCCCACCATTTAATAATTAATAAGGTGGTATCGCACACAACCCACCATTCGTACCAATCACGATGGTATCGCACACAGCCCATCGATAACAAATACTAAGGTGGTATCGCACACAGCCCACCATTGATAATAAATACGATGGTATCACACACAGCCCATCGATAATAAATAATAAAGTGGTATCGCACACAACCCACCATTGTCTCACATTCACGGATAATTATTCACACCCATTTCCTATGTCGAATGTTCATACAAGGATTTCCTCACTCTCTATCATTTTTAGTAGATCTCTACAATGATTATACACATTCAAGCAATGCATTATTAAGTAAAACATATGCAATAAAGAATACATCATTTACACATAAATTTACTAATGATTCATCATAAACTGAAATCGCTTCATATGAATTCTAGGTACATACATGTACCACTCATGTCCTGTCCACATACTTCCTTATTTTCAACATACCTGTTGAATCATTCACAATGCTACAAAATACTCTTGAGTCTCATACATATAAAAATTTTATCAACGTCATATCCCCAATAGGGTTTTACATGAAATATCATATCAATACCATGTCCCTGACGTGGTCTTATATAAAATCTCACACCGAGGCCATATTCCAAATATGGTCTTACACGAAATCTTAATAACCTTAATAACTTATTATTTGCATTCTATTCATTCTTAAAGTTCGATTGAAGACTTTCACTCCTTGACATCTCGTCAAAATCATAAATAATATATTTCATAAAGACAATTTACAATTCATACAATGTCGAAATATCAAATACCTCACGTAGGGTTGCATTATTTGCACACGAACTTACCTCGATACCAAAAAGGGTAAATAGAGACCTATTTTCCCATATCTCTCTTTTCTCCCGTTCTGGGTCCAAATCTTGTTTGCTTTGATCTATAACAATGAAATTTACTCATTTAATCATCACACTAATCAATACATTTTAAAATTTCTACTTTGGCAAAATTACCATTTTGCCTTTGGACTTTGGCAAAATTATAATTTTGCCCTTGGGCTCGTATATCGATTTTTATCCAATTTCATTGTTAATCAAGCCTAACCAATTCATATCCCCTCCTATAGCAACTCATGATTCCAACTATTACACACATTTACCACTTATTTCACAACTTCTACAAAAAAAGTCATTTTAGGTGTTTTCATGGTAACACCTTTCACAAAAGTTGTTCATCTAACAACTAAGACTCATTTCCTTCCATAAAAATGCAGCAAACAACTTAATTGCTCTCATGGCAAAACCCTAGACTCTTAACCATTTTGCAAAATAGTCCCCTCATTAGCTAGCTTAAGCTTTAGGGGTTCCAACAGTACAATTTTTAATCAAGAAATGATCACTAGAACACTTACTTGTAAGGAGAAGAGTGTGCTGAAATTTTCAAGCTTCCATGGCTGCTTTTCTTGAGAAAATTTGGTGGAGAGAAGGGAAAGAAAATATTATATCTTTTTTTCTCTTTATTTTATTATAAAAATCAATTTTTTTCACCAAATTTCACCTAACCAAATGACAAAGTCTATTCTTTGTCCCTTGTGGCCGGCCATCACTTCCCCCATGGCCTATTTGCACTTTAAGGACCTCCAATTTAATATTCTATGGCTATTTGGCACCTCTAGCAAATAAAATAGAACTTTCACACTTTATGCGATTTAGTCCTTTTTTGCTATTAAGCATGAAATCGCTAAAATTAAAGCACCAAAATTTTCATGCACCCTTATAATCATTCTATAACCCATAAAATAAAATTAAAATAATTTTCTCCAACCCCAAATTTTTGGTCCCAAGACCACTGTTCCGACTAGCCCCTAAATCAAGCTGTTACAATTCTCTCCTTTAGGGATTTTTGTCCCAGAAAATCTTACTAGAAGAAGTTGCTTTCAACTTTCATGAAATGTTTCCACCAACTTTTCAGAATCACAAATCGATTTATCCTCGTACATATCTTGCTAATGGCCTGTAAACTTTAGTACACAAAATTGAAACACATCGTTAAGATGTAAATCACTCTTTTTTTTTTTGAAACACACATACTCAATAATCTGTCAAATAATATTTCTACACATGCTAACATGATCATACAGATCTTTATCGAACAATTTACCACAATCCAAATGATATCTTTCTTTTTGGGAGTCATAACAACCCAAATTCAAAGTCTATATTATTATCAACTCATTTTCTCCCTGAAATCTTCATTGACTGTAATAGTTTAGAATTCTCTTGAAATTTAGCTTATACTTGTCGACCAATCAACATCTGGTTATAAACTCAAAAATATTTTGATATATATATACACTTAATCACCAAAACACCTATTCATATGACTGCTCATTTCATCATTCTTGAATGAACAGACGTGCTACCACTGAGTCTCATACTAAATCTTTTACATAAGTTCTAAATTCATCAATATGAAAATTCTATCTCGAGGTGACAATAATAACAGAAATCTTATCTGACCTGAATTTTATCATCAGAAGCAAACTCATTCTGAACTCATTTAGGTACCATTCACTGTTACACTTCTGAATTTCTCTGTTTCATAAGGAAAAATTCACTTTAGCATTTAACATCGATAAAATGAGGATGTTATCAACTAAGATCAATGGAGTAACCAACTCGCATCGGTTAAACGAGGATTTACCATCCCGACCTCTATACTATGTCTGCTTTCTGAAAAGTAATTCAATAACTATACATACTCTTGTAATAACTCAAGCTATTTTCACTGTCTTTCATTCATATTTTTCTGCAACATTAGATACTTTAGCTCATTAGGATTTAGAAAGCACATGACGTTTTCCATAGATCATACTATATCATCAATTTCACAACACAGACATAAAAGTGATCATCTCTGAATCACCAGTCTAACAGTTCTTTTTTTTATGTAATTTTAACCATATAAAGACACAAACTACCTCTTTACACCCTGGTATTAAAACATATTCCAATTTATTTAATAGTGAATTACTAAATATCATGAATTCCTTTTCTTAATTCATACTGAACTCAGATCTAGAACTTTCAGTTAATAATACCTTCAATAGCTATCGACTTTGCTAGCCTACAACAGACCTTAAACTTTCATAAAGGTGATAACTTTTCAATCAGAACAACTTCATCTTGTAATTAACATTATCCAATCAGAATATTTCAATAGGCATATCTTTGTATTATGCTTCCTAGAATCTAATTTCCTCATTCAAACTATCCATCTCCATACTCGTGAATACACAGAATTTTTTCCCTTTGTTGAAGCATGCGTAAATATACACATATCTCGAATCATATCTCGGCAAATCAATCCACTCTTTTCTCCATACTGAGAATACAGTTCAAACATACAATCCTTTGAATTCCTCTTGTTATGCTAATAAAAAATCTTTACTATCGTCTTAGCTCAGAAATAACAAGGATATCTTGATTGAATGCATTGACTTTAATTCGCTTACCTGAAAAATCCATCGCACATATTGAAACTTGTGATTTCACTGCTTATACTTGTGTAACCTTTAAAACATTTTAATATTCTTCTCAAAACTTTTTTCACTTTCCAACTACTTTCATCTCTATATACATTACTGATTGTCTCACCACCGAACTCTTTAGTTTCACACTAATGAACTTATTCAACTCGACTCTCATAAAAATCTCGTTATAAATCAACACTGGCAAGGGGGTGAGGTCGTAAAGCCCCTAACTTGCCTCTCATGACTACACACATATGACTTAACATTCATCATTAACGAAATATCATCATAATTACACAACTCGCTCCAAGCGAATTTTTCACACTTACTCATGTTACAAACGTTTCTATCACCCATAATTTCAAACAGTGATTTTACTTACTCAATCTCCATATTAATATCTATTCAAGTACTCAACATTTAACCCTAATTTCTCTTACCATCAATTATCAAATTAGAGAAACTCTTATGGGTTTGAGTACGTCGTTTACTTGATTGCCATAGTCCAACTATGGTCTTACTCATATCACAATATCATAGCTCAGTTATAATCTTACATGTCGTCGTGATGCCATAGTCTCGCTATGGTTTTCCATGAAACCTCATATCAATACCAATGTCATACCCCAGATACGGTCTTACATGGAAACACATGTCGATGCTGATGCCATATCCTAGATATGGTATTACACAGGGTCTCATATTGATGTCGAAGCCATATCCCAAATATGGTCTTACACGAGATCGTACGTCGATGCTATGTCTCAAACATGGTCTTACACGATTTCATACTGAAGCCAGGTCCTAGACGTGGTTTCACACGAAATCACTATTCGATGCCGATGTCATATCCAAGATATGGTCTTACATGGGATCATGTATCAATGCCAATACCATGTCCCAGACATGGTTTCACACGGAATCACTATTCGATACCGATGCCATATCCCATATATGGTCTTACACGGGATCATGTATCGGTGCCAATGCCATGTCCCAGACATGGTCTTATATGGGATCACATGTACTGCCATGGTCCAACCATGGTCTTATCCATCATTTCTTCCTTGAGCGACCGTACTCATCTCCTGCGTTCTACTTAATTTAACTTCCCAGTTTAACTCCCACACTGTTATAATATTTGTGGCTTCATAACAGAGTCATAAAACAAAACATTATACATCCTCTAATTTAACAGTCACACATGAGATTCAACTATGTGGACATACTGATTATACATTATTCAAACAAATGTATATACACACATATCCCGTTCACTGGGTAAGTTTACTCATCATATTCACTTAATCAAACATGTTGAGCATATAACATCGTATGCATGTCGAACTAACATAGATAGATTTATCACCATATAACTTTCATTTCATTCCATATTTTTCACATTTCTCAACTTATGATTATCTCTCTTCGTACCTTATTACATATATGTCATGAACTTTTGTTCATACCTTTCTGAATTTCGACACATCATAGCCACATTTCAATTATCTCATTACCATTTTCAGCATTATCGAAGATAGCTCGATTAGGAATCATCTCTGCCTTAACAAAACAATTTCGTTAGAGCCGGGAGATATCACACTATCATAAGTAGTAATATGGCATGTATAGTTAAACTCTCATACGCTAGGTTAGTCCGAGAATCAACTAAACCATAGATCTGATACCACTAAATGTAACACCCCTTACCTGTATTCAACGCCAGAACCGGGTACGAATTACCAGACTTAACTTGTTTGAACATACAACTTTGGGCTATAAAATTCTGTTTCAACTCAAAATTTCTTATTCACATTTATACTGTCCTTATTAAGGGCCTACGAGGCCTTAAACATACAAGTCGAGGGTCTCGGAATCAAACCGGGAACTTTTATACACTTAGAATTTTTTTTCCTAGACAGGGCTGCACGCCCGTGTGAAATGGGACACACCCGTGTGGGCAGGCCCTGTGGTCACACACGCCCATGTCCCTAGCCTGTGTGGAATTTATTTTTCTTTTCGAACCTATAGGGGTTTTTACATGGCCGGACACACGTCCGTGTCTTTGGCTCGTGTCCTCCACACGACCTAGACACGCCCATGTCCTCACCGGTGTGTGAAAACTTGGGTATTCTATTTATGATGTCAGCAACCTCATAAGGGGCACACGGCCTAGGCACACGCCCGTGTGCCTAGCCCGTTGTCGACACTAACTTACAACACTAACATGCAAGGGACACACGGCCCAGTCACACACCCATGGGACTGACCGTGTGTCACACACAACTTAGACACACGCTCGTGTGTCTGCCCGTGTGGACCAATTGAATGCTATTTTCTAAGCCATTTAGCCACCCTCACTTGCACACATTCACACATCATCACATATCATTCTCAAATCATCAATTGTAATACTTAAATTCTCACATTTAAACCATGGAAACCAAACTATCTTTCCATATACGAGAGAGTACTATCACTATCACAAATACAATCGACATAAGCCATCATCCATGGCTATACACCATCGAACCATAAACTATTTTAGGCCAACTCATTTGGCTACATTAACTATGACTTAATTAAACAAAAGATAAGATCCCTATACATGCCATATCTCAAGAAGACTTGAAAACTTATACCCAAGTGATTGCTCGATAGTGTGAAAGCATCTTTGGCTGTCTCTAACCTGAGCTAGTTAAGTTAACCTATAAAAGATGGGGAAGGAAGAGGAGTAAGCAATAATGCTTAGTAAGTTCATATGCAAATATAAATCAACTATTGACATTCATTTATTTTACTCCACCACAAAGGTATTATAATGAGATTTACATTTAAGCTCATGGTTACCCAATCAATCATTCATAACGCTTACTCATATCATGTCTTACCACATTCCTACCATATAACAAATATAATGCTCACATTTACGTAGTCAAGTTTCTCGATAACACCTCGGAATAATAATAGTTACTCGATGGTTTCGCATACAGCCCACCATTTAATAATTAATAAGGTGGTATCACACACAACCCACCATTCGTACCAATCACGATGGTATCGCACACAGCCTATCGATAACAAATACTAAGGTGGTATCGCACATAGCCCACCATTGATAATAAATACGATAGTATCGCACACGGCACATCGATAATAAATAATAAAGTGGTATTGCACACAGCCCACCATTGCCTCACTTTAACGGATAATTATTCACACCCATTTCCTATGTCGAATGTTCATACAAGGATTTCCTCACTTTCTATCATTTTTAGTAGATCTTTACAATGATTATACACATTTAAGCAATGCATTATTAAGTAAAACATTTCCAATAAAGAATGCATCATTTACACATAAACTTACTAAGGATTCATCATATACTGAAATCACTTCATATGAATTCTAGGTACATACATGTACCACTCATGTCATGTCCACATACTTCCTTATTTTCAACATACCCGCTGAATCATTCACAATGCTACAAAATACTCTTAAGTCTCATATATATAAAAATTGTATCAACGTCATATCCCCAATAGGGTCTTACATGAAGTATCATATCGATACCATGTCCCTGACGTGGTCTTATACAAAATCTCACACCGAGGCCATATTCCAAATATGGTCTTACACGAAAGCTTAATAACCTTAATAACTTAGTATTTGCATTCTATTCATTCTTAAAGTTCGATTGAAGACTTTCACTCCTTGACATCTCGTCAAAATCATAAATAATATATTTCATAAAGACAATTTACAATTCATACAATGTCGAAATATGAAATACCTCACGTAGGGTTGCATTATTTGCACACGAACTTACCTTGATACCAGAAAGGGTAAAAAGGGACCTATTTGCCCATATCTCTCTTTTCTCCTGTTCTAGGTCCAAATCTTGTTTACTTTGATCTATAACAATGAAATTTACTCATTTAATCATCACACTAATCAATACATTTTAAAATTTCTACTTTGGCAAAATTACCATTTTACCCTTAGATTTTGGCAAAATTATAATTTTGCCCTTAGGCTCGTATATCGATATTTATCCAATTTCTTTGTTAATCAAGCCTAGTCGATTCATATTCCCTCCTATAGCAACTCAAGATTCCAACTATTACACACATTTACCACTTATTTCACAAATTCTACAAAAAAGTCATTTTTGGTGTTTTCATGGTAACACCTTTCACAAAAGTTGTTCATCTAACAACTAAGACTCATTTCCTTCCATAAAAATGCAGCAAACAACTTAATTGCTCTCATGGCAAAACCGTAGACTCTTAACCATTTTGCAAAATAGTCCCCTCTTTAGCTAGCTTAAGCTTTAGGGGTTCTAAAAGTACAATTTTTTATCAAGAATTGATCACTAGAACACTTACTTGTAAGGAGAAGAGTGTGCTGAAATTTTCAAGCTTCAATGGCTGTTTTTCTTGAGAAAATTCAGTGGAGAGAAGGGAAAGAGAAGATATCTTTTTTTCTCTTTATTTTATTATAAAAATTAATTTTTTTCCACCAAATTTCACCTAACCAAATGACAAAGTCTATTCTTTGTCCCCTGTGGCCGGCCATCACTTCCCCCATGGCCTATTTGCACTTTAAGGGCCTCCAATTTAATATTCTATGGCTATTTAGCACCTCTAGCAAATAAAATAGAAATTTCGCACTCTATGCAATTTAATCTTTTTTCGCGATTAAGCATAAAATCATTAAAATTAAAACACCAAAATTTTCATGCACCATTATAATCATGCTATAACCCATGAATTAAAATTAAAATAATTTTCTCCGACCCCATATTATTGGTCCCGAGACCACTGTTCTGACTAACCCCTAAATCAGACTATTACATATATATTCTAATTAAATTTAATAAATAATTAATATTAATTACTTAGAAATATTTAAAATTAATATTATATATTAAAATATTAACAATAAGTTATAATAAATTATTTTTTATATTTTTTGCTAAAATATCATAATATTAACTAATTTGAAGATTATTTAAATACATATTTATTACTTTATAATATCATGTTTAAAATAAACATTTTATTTCTCAAAAATACTTTTTAAAGACAATACCAAGCACTCAAATTTTTCAAAAATACTTCTAAATAGCAATTGAGAAAATATTTTTCCTGAGCAGTTTTCAAAACAATTGTCTACCTAGCCCTTAGTTTCTGTAATATCCAAAGAAAACTAACCGTTATCTATTGTCATCTGCGTCATCATCAATCATTCATCATTCACTCAAAATCTGCTACAATGGCAGTAACCCAAAATTTCCAGACCCTAAGAATGGACTATCTATCAATCTCTTCGGCACTATCCCTTTATAGAAAACCAGCTCAACTTAAAGGCACCCTTGCCGAGCTAAAGCCCCCACTCGTCTCTTTACAAGACGAAACTCCCCTCAAACCCATCGTCCCCAAAACCACTTCCAAGCAACGCCCTTTCACCTTCACTTACCTCGTAAACTCATGCGGTCTTTCCTTAGAGTCCGCCATTTCAGTTTCTGACAAGGTACAGTTCCAGTCCCCAGAGAGACCCGACTCGGTTCTAACCCTTTTGAGAAACTACGGCTTCTCCAAAACCCAGATCTCAAATCTCATCAGGAAGCGCCCCATGCTCCTATTGTCCCACCCCGAGAATACCCTTTTGCCAAAGCTCGAATTTTTTCAGTCTATTGGGTTGTCAAGCAATGAGCTTGCCAGGACTTTGTCTTCAGACCCCACCCTTTTGACTCGAAGCTTGGAGAACCAAATTATGCCCACTTACGACTTCCTGAAGAGCGTATTGTTATCTGATGAGAAAATCGTTGCTGCTTTGAAGCGTACGACATGGGTTTTTTTAGAAGATCCCTCGAAGAACCTTATGCCCAACGTTACTTATTTGAGAGAATCAGGTGTGCCTCAGAGCTGCGTTTCCCTTTTATTGACTCATTTCCCCGAGGCGGTGATGCAAAAGCATGAACCCTTTGTTGAAACGGTGAGAGAGGTTAAGGAAACGGGGTTTGATCCAAAGAAATCCACGTTTGTGCTAGCGGTTCACGCCCTTTCAGGGAAAGGCAACAAGTCCATATGGGAAAGGTGTTATGAGGTGTACAAGAGATGGGGTTGGAGCAATGATGATATTCTATCAGCATTTAGGAAACATCCTCATTCCATGATGTTGTCAGAGAAGAAAATCATGAAGAGCATGGATTATTTTGTGAATGAGATGGGGTGGGCATCAAGGGCCATAGCTGAATGCCCTGTGGTACTGTTCTTCAGCTTGGAGAAGAGGATCATCCCCAGGTGTTCGGTTTTCCAGGTTTTGTTGTCAAAGGGATTGATAAAAGAAGGTTTCAGCTTAACCACTGTGTTGTTGCCTGTTGAGAAGCGTTTCTTGGAGAGGTTTGTGATGAGATACCAGGAGGAAGTGCCTGAATTGTTGAGTGTGTATCAAGGCAAGGTCAAACTTGAGGGATTATGATCAATTTACTTTCATTGTATCACCTAAGCCTTGGTTGTTTAGGCACCAAATTAGTTCACCATTGGAACTTGCATCTCATGTATATAGTGCCTCTTGATTTCATTTGTTTTTAATTATTTATTCTAATTGTTACCTGCAGACACGGTTTAGTTCATACATCTTTGGGCTTCGGAATAGAGACTTTACAAATAAAGCCCGAGGATTTCTATTGCTGTTATGATGTATACGGTTACAATTATCTACTTTCCCAATGTAGCACCAGTCGGGCTGTTAACCAGTCGGGCTGTTAACTGGTATGTATCATCTTATGAGAACAGAGTATGGTGTAGATCAGCCGGAAGAGATATCTTTAAAAGTAATTGCTCCAAGGTCTAACCTAGAAATCCGAATTTTATGACATGTTGGGAATCTCATATGAAAATTATCCACGACTGAAGCGTATCTTAATGCCCGAAACTAATTACAACTCTACATTTTCTTCTAGCTCAAACAGAGGAACTTAGATTATTTGCATTTTCCCTTTGTGATTTCAATGAGGGTTAAACAGCCGTCTCTATTTCATAATAGCCACACCTTTATCATGTTAAGGCCAAAGGCATATATATAAAGTTCAATATACATGTGTATGCATATGCAGGTTAGCTTCAGTTCCTCTGCAAAATCTAAGATTAAAAACATGGTTTGTTGGGGAAGAAGATTTCGTTGCAGAATGAGGTCTCTCAGTTTAATTAGTATGATGAAGCTTTTATCCTGTAATTCTGAAATGACTGCATTTTTTATTTCTAGGATTGGATTTTTGTCGTTGACATGGAATCAAAATGGTGGGTTTTGAAATGGACAACTTACGTGTAAGCTGCAAAGTGTTCTCAGTTTGGAGTTTGTTGATGTGCAGAACACTACATGAGTCGCGTTGGCAAAGCTCTTGAGCGGCCATGGTTTAGCGTCTCTAATCTTCGAACTTCTTTTTACTGAAGTTGTGTCGTTCCAATCGACTTTAGAGTGTTAAAATTTAACCTCTCGGCTCTTGAAATTAATTTAAATAAATTTTTTTAGAAAATTTAAGAGGTTTAATTCAAAAATTTTAGAAGTTTTAATGATAATTTTAAAAAATTTAAACAAAAACTACATAAATTTTCGAAATTTTTGCGGCTAAGCCCCTCAGCTCCCATTCACCCTGTTGTATATTAAAATTTCGTGCCTGTTGTATATTAAAATTTCAAGAAGGGAGGGATTTATTTACATTGGTGTAAAATTTTTATATATTTTTGTGATTAATATTTTAAGGATCCAATTGTTGAATTTATCGATATAATTATACTATGCATATAATTTTTTTAACCAATCCGATATTTCTATCACATTGATTTAAATTAAAATACTGTATATATTAATATTTATTAAACAATTGATTTTTTTACATAAAATAAATAGTTAAAAATTTTAAATTTACAATAAATTTGACATCAATGAACTATAGACACAAATACCAAAATTATACATCAATTTTGATACAATTTGCAATGTTATATATAAACTTTAATTTGATGTATTTATATACATCAAACTTCAATTTTGGTGCAATTTTCACATTTCACCAACCTGTTATCTATGTAATACAATTTTTCATTAAATCAAGTGTAGTTACTAACATAACATTTTATTATATTAAAAAACAAGCAAATAAATTTAAATTATTTCCACTTAGATTAAAAAAAATTGGGGAGAAATTATTTTTTACTTTTCCACTCTACCAAAGCACATTCCTATCGTTGAGTGATAAGTGTCAAAAGTAACAAATTTTAGCCTCATTCTTAGTGCATATTTTGGGTGATTATATGGTTTTAATTGTGAATTATATACTCCGCATTCTTTATATCCATGTTTTGGCGCTTAATAGAGCACTTGGGAGCAATATGAGTAAAAAACGGGTGAAAATTAGAACATTGGAGCAGTCTGAAAGCTAAACATGGGCAGCAGAGAACCACACAGGCTAACCACACGGCTACGTGAGCCACATAGACATGTGTCAAGGGCTTGTGGATTTCGGGAACCATGTGCGCTAACAGCTGAAAGTTGCAATTTTTAGGTTTTTGGCACTTTAAGAAGGTATAAATAAGGAAATAAAAGAGTAGGGAAGCAATCGTCATAGAATAGCACGAAAATTACTCAAAGAACACCATTGGAGCCAATTTTCAAGCAATTCCCCATCAAGATTGAAGAGTCCAAGTTGATTTCCAAGGGAGTTATCATGATTTTATTTTATTTTAGTGGTTATATTGTATTTTTATTGTGTTTTTTCTTACAAGTATGAACTAATTTTCTTAATACCTAGGGGAGATGAACCCTAGAACGAATTCTATTGTTTAATTTCTAGTTTTATGCAATAAAATCTTAGCTTCTTTGTTTTCAATTATTAATGCTTAATTGTTCTTGGGTTGATAATTCTAGAGTATTAATCCATGTTTGATATGCATCAGTTAAGGTTGAATAAACCCTTCTTGTGATTAGATCTTGCATAGTCGAATACAGTTGCATGCAATCCTAGAAATAGGACGACATAAATCCACTGGGTTAGAACCAAATCTAATAGGGGAACCCATAGAGCAAATTAATGCAATAATAGGGGTTTTATTTAGAAAGAAATTTAAATAATATACCTAAAGTTAGCTGCTTTTATGCTCGAAAGAGATATTAGCATAAATTAGTGATTTCTATGGATCAAGGAAACTAAGGAAATAAATTGCATAAATTAGATTGAGAATTTTAGATGAAATCTAGGTGGATTCTTACCTAGGTATTGTTCGTTCAATCGGTTGATATTTGATTACTTTCGTGTTTTATTCTCTGGTGCAATTGTTAGTTAATTTAAATAGTTTATTAATTAACCATTTTAATTGTTAGGTTAAATAATAGAAAGGCGATAATTACTAGTAATTGTAGTCCTCGAGGGGATGATATTTGCGCTCACCATAGCTATACTATTAGTTGATAGGTGCACTTGCCTTAGTCAAATTATTAGTTAGTTTAGTGGACATCAAGTTTTTGGTGTCGTTTTCGATGACTAGAATATTAGGAAAATCTTATTTATGTTAATTTAACCATTTTTTATTTTATTTTATGTTATTTTTTAAATATAATTTTGAGATATTGATTCATATTTATTTGGTTTATGACTAGAGGCAATTCATTGGAACCAATAATTTTTTATAGTGAGATTGAAAGAACTACTCACATAAATCGAAGAGAGGTTAGAGGGGCAAGGAAAAACCAACATCAGTTTTTCATAGGTAATCAAGAAAAAGGAAATGTTATTGAAGAAACAAAGCCTCCACTGTTGACTATGTGTGATTACGCCAAGAAAACTCTGATTGGGGCTGAGTTTAGTATCATTAGACCATCGGTTGCTACAAATAATTTTGAGATCAAGTCGAATACTTCAGATGGTGCAACAGTATGTTCAATTGATGGGTTGAAAGATGAAAATCCAAACGCGTATCTAATGAATTTCTTAGAGATTTGTGGCACTTTCAATATCAATAGTGCTTCTAATGATGACATACACCTCAGGTTGTTCCCATTCTCTTTAAAAAACAAAGTGAAACAGTGGTTGAATTCACTTTCACAGGGTTCTATACACTACTTAGGCTCAAATGACAGAGAAGTTCTTATTGAAGTATTTTCCACCAGTCAAGACTGTTAAGTTGAGGAATAATGTCTATTTTTTTGCTTAATTTTAGCTTGAGACACTTTATGACACATGGGAGGGATTTAAGGATCTGTTAAAAAGGTTCCCTCATCATGGTTTACCTTTGTGGCTACAAATTCAAACCTTCTATAATGGTTTAAACCCTTCAACTAGGAAAATGATCAATGCAATAATTGTGGGAACACTGAATAACGAAACACCTGAAGCAACCCAAGAGTTTATTGAGGAAATGACATTGAAAAATTATTAGTGGCAAGTTATGAGAGCGAAGCCTACCAAGGAATTTAGTGTTTTTTATGTAGATGCAGTTATTATGTTGGCAAGTCAGGTTGAAACTATTGGCAAAACAATAGATGGTTTGAGTTTAGGGAAGCATGTGACTCCTGTGATGCAATATGATGTGACTGGAGCGGTATGATTAGTCAGAAATGTTAACCTTTGATGCCTAACATGGAGCATGAGTAAGTTGAGTATATGAGTAATAATTCCAGACCTCAGAATAACCTTTATAGCATTACCTATAACACAGGATGGTAAAATCATCCAAGCTTTGCCTGGGGTGGTCAAGAGAATTAAAGATCACAACCCCCTATTAGTTTTCAATAGCCTCACTAATAAGAGAAGAAACCAGATCTTGAAGAGATGTTGGTTAAATTCATTTCAGTTTTCGGAATTAAATTTCAGAACACTGAAATAACTTTAAGGAATCAACATGCATCTATTCAGGGTCTCGAGAATTAGATTGACCAATATGCTAAATTGGTTTCAGAGAGACTACAAGGCAGTTTACCCAGTAACACTTAAACCAATCCAAAAGGGCAAGTCAATGCAATTACTTTAAGAAGTGGAAAGATGTTAACAGAGCCTGAGGAGAAGTCGAAACAAGAAGTTGCTGAGAATGATGATCGGGTTGAGGATAAAAAGAGAGAGCAAAAGCCAATGCTTAGAGAATACAAACCAACAATCTCATACCCAACAAAGTTGAAAAAAAGATCGCATGGATGAACAATTTGGTAAATTTCTTGAACTTTTTAAACAATTGTATATTAACTTACCTTTTGTTGAAGCTCTTTTGTAGATAACTAAGTATACCAAATTTTTAAAGGAGATTTTGAAAAATAAAAGGAAGTTAGAGGAGATGTCCACTGTCGAGCTTAATGAAGAATGTTCAACCATTCTCCAAAACAAACTATTTACCAAGCTTAAGGATCTAGTGAGTTTTACTATCCTTTGTTTTATTGGTAGTTTATCTGTTGAGAAAGCTTTAGCTAATTTAGGTGCTAGTATAAATGTAATGCCTTATAAAATGTTTAAGCAACTTGAGGGGAACCAAAGCCTACTAGGATAAGCATTCAACTACCTGACAGATCAATTAAGTATCCTAAGGGTATTATTGAGGATGTGCTTGTTGAAGTAGATAAATTTATATTTCCTTTTGACTTTGTGATATTTGACATGGACGAGGATGTTGAGGTACCTTTGATTTTAAGCTGACCTTTATTAGCCACTTCTAAAGTTGTTATCGATGTTGGTAATGGTAAACTGATGCTGAAGGTAGGTGATGAAGAGGTCACTCTTCAAAAAAGTGATGTTATGCGAGTTTCTAGTGAGCAAGATGATACTTTTTATTTTGTTAATTCTATTGATCATGTAGCTCAACATTCTTTACAAGAAATTACTTATGAAGACATCTTGGAACTGTGTCCTGTTCAAGGTGATAGAAGTCAAGGAACAAGTGAAAAGAGAATCTTGCAGCTCAATGAGCTAGATGAATAGTGAGCAAATGCTTATGAAAATTGACGAATGTATAAAGAGTAACAAAGCAACGCCATGATGTTCATTTAAAGAGGATAAAACAATTCATAGTTGGAGACAAAGTGCTGCTAGACAATTTAGAACTACAAATGTTCCCTGGAGAGCGTAAGTCAAGATGGTCGGGTCCATTTATGGTAAAACACATGTTTCCATTTAGACAAATTGAGGTGACATGTCCTGAATATGACATGTTTAAGGTAAACAGTCATTGTCTCAAACTCTATATTGGTAGTGATGTTGATAATGGGAAAGAGAAGCTAAAATAAACGCTTCTCGGGAGGCAACCTGGGTGTTTATCATTATTTATTTATTATTTTATTTAATGCATGTGCTGCATATTTTAATTTTATGTTGATTTTTTTTATTCCTTCTTTAGTTCTTTGTTTTTAAAAAAAATGAACGATTTTGCTTGAACCATATGGGCTGAAGACATGGCCATGTGAGTCACATCGGCTAGCCACAAGGCCATGTGACCCACATAGCCTAACGACATGGTCGTGTGAATACAGGAAGGGGAACAAATGTGGAACCACACAGTTCCTAAAAGGCACATAGCCTGGCGACATAGCCGTGTGAATATCGGAGTGCAATTTTATTTTTTGCAAAAGACACAAGTCTAGAGAGACGCACACGATTTGGCAACACTGTCGTGTGGACCACCTGGCTTGGCAACACTGTCGTGTGAAGACTGGAAAGGGTTGTTTTTGGAACCACATGGTTCTCGAGAGTTACACAGTCGTGTCCCCTATTTTTCAAAACTCACCATTTCATTTTCATTTTCATTTTAGTTTTTATTTGTTCTTTCTCTCTTTTTTCCTTTCTTTTTCTTTTTGCATCCCCTTTGTTTCCCAAACCCTATTACCCTTTCTTCTCCTCCTCTTTTACTCCACCATTTATTTTTCTTTCTTCCCCATTTTTTCTTTTGTATTTCTTTTTTTTCGTTATATATTCTTTCTTTGTTTTTTTCCTTTTTCTATTTTATTATTTCTTTCTTTTTCCCTTTCCCTCCTCAATGCCTACTCTTCTTCCCATCCCATTTTATTATTATTATTTTATTTTTCACTACATTTTTATTTATTTTTGTTTTGCTTTCTTTTTAGCTTTTTATGTTATTTTGTTTCCTTTTGGTTGTTGCAAGGATAATTGTACTTCACTATGGATCTCCAATGCTTCATCCATTCATCCAAATATAGGGTAGTTTCAATTCTTTCCTCACTTTATTATTTTATTTTGTTTATATCTTTGTTCGTACATTGAGGACAATGCACATCTTAAGAGTGGGGAAGATTTTATGCTTTCAATCATCTTAGTCCTTGAGTTTTTGCATGTTGCTTAAGCATTTTTCTTAATTTTTGCATGAGTTATCTTTTTCAAATCTAGAGCTTTGTTGATTCTGCTTTGTGATAGTATTTGTATTTTTGTGTGTGTGTCTATATATATATATATATATATATATATATATATATTATACTTTAATTAATTAGAGAGTCAAGCATGATAAGTTGTTTTTAGAATAATTAATTTAAGTTTTCTCCCTGAACTTAATAATTGTCTTGAATATAACTTTACAAGTTTTGACATCAAAACCGTATTTTTTTGTGAGGTTTTGAGCCTGTAGAGCTTCCATCCTTTCGTGCTCATTTTATTTTTTGATTTTGAGTGTGTCAACTAGGTTTGTTATTCTAGAACTTGCTTCGGTTATGCATGTCAAGACCAAATTAATGATTTGATATACTCAGATGATAGAGGAACTTAGGATTTAACCCATTTAACCTTTAAATAGCCTACCCGTTTCATTGCTCACTAGTAAACCCCATTGAGCTTAATCCTTTTTTATTTATTTATCACCCATTCATTTTAATCCTTAAACCCAATTAATTTTGTGAATTACCATTTTATTGCTTTCCTTCGGTCGAGATTTGATTTTGGTAAGTTACCTAACTATGTTCAATCATTCGTATTGTTGAACTTTTCTTTGTGAAAAAAAAAAAGAAAAAAAATTTGGGCTATTTTAATTGAGATATCAGTTCTCTTGTTATAAGCCTCATTATCTTATTTGAGCTTAAATAATCACTATCATATGTTATATAAAAGCTCACTTCATTTCTTTGTTTCTCATTAATGTTAATTCTTTGCAACTCAGCATTTTATTCTTTTGGTTTGGCAACTCATCAATTCATCTTTCGATTGTAATCACCTTTTATACCCTCCCATACCTTTAACCTAAACCCCATTACAACCCTTGTTAAGACCTCTTGATCTTTGTATTATCTCATATTTATAGTGGTGGAGACTTGATTTTTAAGTAAGCTTATGGCAATAACATTCCTCGTTTGACTATTGACTTGTCGTTAATTGTAGTGGTAATTTAGATACGTTTTGACATTTAAGGAGATTGTTTTCTAGTTATTTTAGTATTAATTATTGTATTTTCGGTACTTAGTAGATAGTCTTAAATATTAATAATATAAGTGCTTTTACACAATTTTGAGTGTTAGTGACCTATTAGGCCTACACGAGCTTTAGGTAGTTTTAATTTGTGTAATTGAGTATATAGGATACTGAATTTATGGCCCAATGGATGTAAGAACTTGGGACGAGTGATGCACAAGCTTCTTGAGCCGCTAAAAGATGAAACGAACCCAAGAACCCACAAAATGCGTGTCGTGTTGCGCCATGGCTTGTGTATGGTGCAACATAAGACTGATGTGGAACCCAAGTATTTCGAGGCTATTTTCGTTCGCACAATAAACTTTATACGAAGACCTAAGACATGTTGAAGACCTAATTCGGGCTGCTAACACTTCTATAAATAAAAATTTAGGGGTTTGATGTAACTAAGTCGTCTTAAACGTATCCAAAAACTCTTGTCCTTTAGGAGTAGGATTTAGATTAAGTTTTCTTTTCTTTTCTTAAAATGCTTGTTCTTTTCTCTTGTAATCGATAAAACCTTAGGGGTTTGATGTAACTAAGTCGCCTTAGATGCATCCAAAAACTCTCGTTCTTTAGGAGTAGGATTTAGATTAAGTTTTCTTTTCTTTTCTTAAAATGCTTGTTCTTTTCTCTTGTAATCAATTTTGATCCTAGATTTATTTTATTCAATCAAATTTATTAAGTTTATTTTCCTTTGCAAGCGGTGAGATTCGTTATCCCAATCGAGAGATTCACTACTTTGCTCTTAATCAATACAAATCAGGATTATTCTATATCTCTTTTCTTTTTCGGGTTATTCGTGTTATTTACATGTCTATATAAATTGAGTTTGAGATTATGAATACCATGAGTAACTAGTTCACTTAGGGGAGACTAATGAGTGGATGGGGAATTAATTAATGGAGGATTAAGGGTTTATCAATCAGATTAGTTGGAGTAAATTACACGTTCTTAAACCTTAGGCTTAACAACCTTAGGAAGTAATCAAAGGTTAAACGAGGTCGGGAGATAAGTTTCCTGAGTAAACTATAATTTGTCCTGGTTGAGAAAGTGAGGCCAGGAGATAAGCGAATATCAACCAATTAATTAATCAGTTAGAGGCCAAGAGGTAATTTTTGGTTAGTTAATAGTTAATCCACCCTAAAACCCGAATCCAAAGTTAATTACAACCTCTGAAACGAGTTAATCTTTCTTATTGGTTTAATTGGTTTAGTTGTTTGTTTGTTTTATTTTTTATTTATTTTATTTATTTGTTTCCTAATATTGATCTCTTTTATGATTTATCGTCATATAGAATTTAACCATTACTATTTAGACTTATTATTATAAAGAAGTTTTTAATAGATTTAATTCATCCTCCATTGAGTACGATTCTCGAAATACTTTCCTGTATTCTGTTGTAACACATTATTATAATACAATTTGACCTGTATACTTGTGGACACCACTGCTTTATTTCTTATATTTTTGGTGTAGTATTTTCCAGTCAAATGTTTGCAAGTTTGGCTACTGTCAAGTTTTTGTTGCCGTTGTCGGGGAGGCTTCGACATTAAATCTGAAAATATCTTTACAATTAATAAGATAAATAGAAAAGTTAAAGACTATAGATATGATATTTTATTTATTTTATTTTTAATTTTTGTTTATTTTTTAATTTCTTTTTAATTTGTAGGTTGTTTATGGCCTGAAGCAGAAGCACACCAATTAAAACATATCCAGAGCTTGAGTAAACTATTAGGCGCAATCGTCAGTTGATGAATACCAATCCGTCTGTGGAAATTAATCCACCGCGGGAGAATCCATTATATGAATACCCACAAGAGCAGCAAGAGAACATCTGTATAGAAGTTCCGATAGATCAAAGGACATTGTGCGAGTACGTTTTACCTACACTAGATGTAGTGTAAGGCAATATCGAAAGCTCGATGATCATTGTCAATAGTTTCAAAATAAAGATAGCTACGATCCAGATGACTTACAATACACTGCAATTTAAAGGAAACATGGCGGAAGACCTGAATCAGCAGTTGATGTGGTTTCTACAACTCTACGGCACCTTCAAGTACAATGGAGTATCCGATAATGCTGTGTGACTTCGATTATTTTCATTTTCTTTATGAAATAATGCAACTGATTGGTTAGGCTCGTTAGAACCAAGTTCCATTACGACGTGGGAAGATTTAGCGGAAAAATTTCTTCATATATTTTTCCCAATTAGTAAAACCATTCAGCTTAGGTGTGAAATCACTAATTTTAAGCAATATGAAGGTAAGTCCCTTTACGAGGCATGGGAACATTTCAAGTCGATGCTAAGGAAGTGCCCACACCATGGATTGCAAGCATGGCTCCAAATTCAAATATTTTACAATGGTGTTGACGTAATATCAAATCCAGCTTAGACGGAGCGACTGAAGGATCTATCATGTTCCACACTTACAAACGAGCCTATAAAATCATAAATGACATGACTATGAATTCATACATGTGGCCCAATAAGATTCACGTACAAATCGAAGCCTCCAACAATAAAAGTTGTGAATGAAGATGATCGATACCAACAAATCTTAGAGAAGCTTAACTGTTTGGAGATAAGTGTCAAGCTGACAAGAGCGAAGCCATGTGTTTAAAACCAATCGGAGGAGGCGAGCTACATAGGTAATAGGGGTCGAGATCTTTATGCAAAAATATATGACCCGATTGGAAGAATCATCCAAACCTCAAGTGGGGAGGAAACCAATGAGGTGGAAACTGAATACAAAATTGACCAAACCTTCATTACTAACCTCCACACTTACAACAAAGATTTATGGGTAGTGACCATGCTGTATGTGGTTAATGATTCGACCAAATAGAAAGGGAGATGCAAACGATGAAGACGGACATTCAACAATTCTAGACAACGTACGGGCGACTCAAATCCTGAATGGAGAGTCTTTGTGATCAGATGAGTCAGCTAATGACGATGTTTCAAAAGAAGAATGGCCAGAGAATCCCTAGTAACACGAAGAACAATCCTCGAAGAGATGAGAAAGAGCACGTAAATGCGTTTGATCTGCGATTGGGAAAAACACTTGAAAAACTAAAAACACCTACACAGGAAGAGAATAAGGTTCCTGAAGATGTTGACGAACCCATGGAAGAGAAAGAGCCTAATAAGTCGATCGAGGAGATAGTAGAACTGGTGCCTGATCTTATAAATACAAAGTTGAGCCCCACGAAGGTACCATTCTCGACATGATTAGAGAACAAGAAAAAAGGGACAAGGTAGATTTCATAAATTTTCTTAATTTATTTAAATCCTTAATGTCAATTTACCGCTCTTAGAGCTAATTGATAAAATCCCGAAATATGCCAAGTATTTAAAGGAAATCATGATAAGGCATAAAAAATGAAAAAAAGGGGCTAGCATGTTGACATTGATGCCTCATATAGTGCTTTAATTGCTAAAAGGATACCCTCAAAGTTAAAATATTCAGGTAGCTTCATGATTCCAATAGAGATAGCGGACTGACATTTCAATAAAGCCCTATGAGATTTAAGGGCTAGCATAAACTTAATGCTTGTATCAATTTATCAAAAAATCAGACTTGAAGATCTTAAAGATACCTCTATAACACTACAATTAACTTAATGATCTTTGGTACATCCAAAAGGTTTACTAAAGGATGTAGTGGTCAAGGTACAGAGATTTATAATTTCTGTGAACTTTGTATTCCTTGATTTTGAAGAAGATCGAGAAATCCCCATTCTGTTGGGAAGACCATTCTTGGCCACATATAAGGCAACCATTGATCTCGAACAAAACAAGCTTATAATGAAAATTGATGGCGAAATAGAAGTGTTCAAGTGTGGTCACGATTCTCAAAAGGAGGGACTAGTTAGGGAAGGGTGTTATGTTCTATTCGATTTAATCCCTAATTGCCTCAATCAAAGGTATGTTTCAAGTTGTGCAAGTGCATGTAAGTGAAATGCAAGAGAACGGGACAAAGGGAGAGATCCCAAAAGAAATGGAATCGATTGAAAGGCCAACTATAGCCATAAGAGACGGATGAAGTTTAAGGAACTACTAGATAAGTCCGATAGTGCAACATAATTTCTAAACCATCGAACTTTAATTAGTTTGTAAATATTGTAGATTAGTATTATTTTTTATTTGTAGTTAGATTTTAGGATTAGTATTCTTTTATTTGATGTTATAATTAGAAGAAAGTAGGGTTCCGGGAGGAATGAAAAAGATAAAAGTTAGTTGGGGGCAAGTATGGACAACTGAAGGCCTTTGACAAATCTCGGAGAAGTCAAAGCCATATTGTCACATAACAAACCCATGGCATGACACACACATCTCAAACCGAAAAATCTAAGAAGTCATTATTGTGTCGCGCCATACAAATTCTATGACGCAACACACCCACTTCGAAGCAAAAATAAGGGCAAAATTTTACCTCGTGTCGCACTATGCCTTCTCTATGGCGCAACATACTGGCTATTTTTGGCAACTTTCTATCCGTGTTTTGACATGATCTTTAGAGATATTATCCAAGTTTGTATGGCAAGTAAAACCCTAGACAACTTCTATATATTTTCCTTAGCAGCAGTTGCATCATCCAAGCCTCTATAAGTAACCAAACACCCTTTGTTACCTTATTCTTCGAGATTCCTCAAATTCTTTACCTTTCACTTGTTCCATAGTCCTAAAATGATGAGAAGAAACCCTTTAGATGTTGAATCGAGAGCTAATAATTTCAAATAACTTCGAGAAAGGGAGCTCAAAATTAATCTACGCACCATTCGACAAAAATCTCCTCTTCAGGAGAGAGGTTTTGAGTCCCTAGCATCGTTACCAAGTGAAACGAGGGAGAGCATTCAATTCCATAAATGGGAATTTTTTTGTGAAATCCCAAAGGAACAAGCATGTATTCTGATAGCCCATGAATTTTATGTTGCCTTAAGGGAGATTGAGAAAAATCGACAATTGGACGTACCATGGCTACAGGTAATTGTTTGGGGAAAAGAAATTGGACGTACCATGGCTACAGGTAATTGTTTGGGGAAAAGAAATTTCTATCTCACCACCTAAGATAGCGAGGTATTATGACACTCTATTATTCCTCTACGACTTTGCGCAAAAAATTGATCTAATGTATTTTCTGAGAGAGAATATGGAGGAGGGAATCAACCTTCTAACGAATGGACAATGTGAGTGGAAACGCTATCTAGGGATGAATTTCCCGACATCATTTGCGCAGGGACAACTAACCCCAAGGGCAAGAATGTGGTTACAATTCATTAGTACTCGAATCTGCCCAACTTTTGACATGTCCAACATAGATACTTTCCAAGCTATGTTGGTGTCTGCTATATTACAGAAGAAAAACATCTATGTTGGAACATGGATCTACAAAAGCGTGCTTTATTGTGCAAGGAAAGGTAAGGTAGAATTGTTTTTTCCACATTTAGTAATTGCTTTGTGTAGACAAGCCAAGGTACCAATGAGATGATTCAAACATTACTTGCAACCATCAAAGTATCTGATACGAGAACCTAATGTAAAGCATTTGGTGGGAAAATAGAAACGAAAGGCTATCAAGATAAAACCAAATCTAGGTGAGAATGTGTTACCTGATTCAGAATGGATAGTTCGATGAATGCAAGAAGCGGTATCAATCTACAAGGACTATGTGAGGAAGACCGGTTTAAGGCTGTCGCGGTTTCTAGCAGTGAAGTACGAAGTAAAGGCCGAACCAAACAAGACGAAAGAGATCGAAGAGGACCCAAAGGAGGACTCAGAGGAAGATTTTGAAGAAGATACAGACTCAGAAGGCAACCCAGACAAAATAGATTGAGGAGTTGGAGTTTGATTCCAACTAATTCTAAAACATTTCATCTAATTTTTAACTTCTTTTTCAAAATTTGGGCTATTTATTTTATTTTTATTTGGGATGATTTTAATTTTTTTGGTTTTTATTTAATTAGGATTTTAGTTTATTATATATATTTTGTGTTAGTTTTCCTTTGTAGAAACCTCATATTTTTGAAGGCACTAAATTTCAGAACCAAAACTGCAAAGGAGGAATAGCCCCACCAATTGTGTTGCACTTATCACACCAATTAGGTAACCTCTTTTTTGTTATTTTTCATTTTTTAGTAGTTTTTGAATTTTTATTTTGTTTGTTTTCCATGTGCTTGAGCCTGTAGATATAAAGTGATTGGTTAGAAGCATGTTAATAAGATTTTGTGAATAAACTGTAAATTTAGTTTGATAATAATTGATTCTAAATTATCTAATTTTAGACTAATTAGTCCAATTTATTATACTGTGAGTAGATTTAAGATGTTAAGTATACTACATGATAAATGATTATATAAATAGCATGCATGTTTCCTAGAATTATAGTTTGTAGACATTGATAAACTTAGTTGATTTAATCCATGTATGGAATTACCTAGGGACGACCTAATGCATTGTTTGATAGACAATTTTTCGAGCCAAAAAGCTATCTTGTATATAATTCCTTAGTACCTATTTTGAAGCCTGAATCCATTTTCTTGATGAACCAAAAATGAAACCTTGAGTTTAATAGATAATTTATTTGATCCTTTATTTTTTGGTCCTTACACAGATTTAGATGTTCGACCATTGATATTGAGGGATTAGGTAGAAATATCGCGGTGGTTTCAAAAGAAAAAAAAAAGTGAAACTAAGAAATTGTATGGTATAGTGAGCATAAGATTTTTGAGCTTCTAAAAAAAAGAAAAAAAATACCAATTGAGGAAATCCTGAAGTAAAAAAAAAAAAGCTCGAATAATTGTACTCATCAATTCTATACTAGGCCTTAGTAAATGGAGAAATAAGTACTGTGAGAGAAATGGATATAAGGCCGTGAGCTAAATGTATACTTGGGGGAATATTAGGGACAATATAATGTGCCAAACTATTTTCATGATTAGCCATTTTGAAACACCCCAAACTCGGCCCACGAGCCTCGACCAGATCTGGTATGTCCCTCGAGTAAAGCGGTTCAAAACTTGGTTGTTACTTTGGTAAACTTGGATGTTTTTGAATAAAATTTGTTTCGTGTTGGGTTCGAAAAAGTCCAGGTTTTATTAAAGCTTTAATTTTGTACTTGAAAATCATAAATTAGAAGTATTGCCGAATTTGTGATAGGTTATCAAAACAGTTAGAATTTATTTATTTTTGAAAACATTACTTAAACTTTGAATTGATAAAAATTGTATCATACTGAAATAAATAACATGCATGCATAAACAGTTTCTACTAGTGGCCTTATTACATCGAAAACAAAACCTAAAATAAATTTAAAGTACTTAAAACAAAAAGTCCAAATAATTTAATCTCGTGCTGAGCATGGCCACCACTAAGCTCCTGCCGACCCGGTCCATTACTGAGCGTCACCTGAAAAGTATTCCCACAACGGGGTGAGTCATATAGACTCAGTGTGTACAACCAACACTAAGTCCCAACAGTTTAGGCATATCAGTCCATACATGTACATATAGCAGAAAAAAAGATAATGATGCAAACCCTAACCCAAACCTAGGTACCATCCGCTACACATCACTCGTACCAACCTGCACACCGTGGGGACTACTAAGTCAACCCTCCATTCGCTACACATCATCGAAGGCAGTCGCTACAGTCGACGTGCTCATCGCCCTTATAATTTTGTGGCATAGCCACCAGATAATTATTTGTGACATAAGTCACCACATTCAGATATTTGTGACATGAGTCACCACATTCAGCTATTCGTGGTAAGAACCACCAGATCACTTCCCCTTTTCAAATTCACCCATATGCCCCATGTCATACATATCATGCAATATCATGTCTTAAGCCTTATTTCACATTCTTATCATGTTCACATACGTGACATATTCCAAATATTCATATCTTATATTAAATTAAAGTTAACGTTACGTACCTGAGTACTTTGTACCATTGCATGGTACCTTAGCCACATTCACATTATTATAAACACATATATTAAATGGGTGCCATAAATCTATTAAGAGATTGTGTGGGGTACACACCTGGTTCACTTAACGAATTTACTGAAATCCTGAAACCCAATCTATCGCTTTAGATCTTTAATTCCTATATTCGGCCAACCCTAACATGTTAGTAAAAAGCCATTCGGCTATAAAACCAAATCCCGAAGGATTAATGTAACCAACTTCTTACCTTGCTGCCGACTGGTTACTAACCAAATCCCAAAATTTCGTGATCTTTGTCCCCCCTAGCAATCGGTCAACACTAGATCACCTAAATAATTAGTTTCCGGCTTTTGAACAAATAGGAAGTAGATCTAAAACACCAAATATGGCCTTGGCCGAATACATATGTTTACTTACCTTGCGATTCTAAAATCCCGAAAAGTGCTACTTGGTTATGAAGGTGTCGAAATACCTATAGTCATAGGTTAGATTTAATTCTAACTTTAAATCACATAAAAATGGCCTATGGCCGAATATCACATAACTTTACCTTGGATATTGAAATCCCGAATAATCCTCCTTATAGTCGACTATAATGAAAACCCCGAAAGAACCTTTCATAGTTTCGGCCAAAACATTAAGGCGTTAGAATCTTGATTTCGGCTTTAAGAAAAGAAACAAAATGACAACAATAGATCCTTACCCTTACTATTATTGTCGACGGCACCCCTGCTTGAATCCACAGCAATATTCGGCTATGGCTAGATGGTGATCACTCGAGTTTCGGCTTTTGATGATCACTTAGAAAGATTCGGCTTTAGCAAAGAAAGAAACGAAAGGTATAGGACTTAAGGAAATTCGGCAAGACTAGGGGATCCTATTTTCGGCTTTTGGAGAATTGAAAAGAAAAAGAGAATAGTTGCAGAGAGAATTCGGCAGAGGTACAAGAGGAAAGAAAAGAAAGTAAATGGCCTCCTATCCTTCCTTGGCTGAAAATATCACCAAGAGAATCCCCTATTCGGCCAACACTATCAAATCCCTTGCTTTTCTCTTCATCTCCTCATTTAAAATTAATAAAAATACTCCATCATTTATCCCTTATCTGAATTAATTTATCACCTTTTTTCTCTTAAAAATAAAAGGATTTAAGCTCCTAAAATATAGCCTTAGTGCCGTCCATTGCTGCTCATCTCTGCTGCAAAATAAAACTTTTATTTTGCTTCCCTTGTAGCTCGAACCTGAGCCCTTATCCACTACACATGGCGTCATCTGCTAGGCCCTTTAGTGGCACCTCCAAGCCACTTTTAACAAGCTGATTTCTATGTCTAATTTTCCCTACAATTTCTCTTAAGGCCACTCTGCTTCAGTCCCCCTTCAAGACTTAAAACTTAATATTTTCTAAGGCATTTTCTTACCTTCTAAGATTCCCAAAATTCATAAAACACATTATAACACACAAAGGCATGCTATTTCATATAATTACACAAAAATGCATAAGCCATAAATCCGGGATATTACACGTTTTTTCAAGCCTGTTCTTGAATTCTGAACCAACCTAAGCTATAGAACGTTACAAGCTAAAAAGTCCTATGTGACTTAGGTAATACTTTATATGGATAACATTGTTCATATTTTTTACCACTTATATTCATTTGAACATAATTGTATAGTTTTATATTTGTTTTAATGGATACCTATACTTAATATTCTTTTATTTGTTTGCTTTGTAATTTAATGAACTAACCCATCTAATTTTAGAAATTGCGAGTCAATTGTGTATCATGATAGAGTTATGTGTTTACTTACATTATCTTGTTAATATATTTTTATCTAATTTCATGTATTATGCTAGTTCAAGTATATTTTATTTTCTTGCATGTTTATTTCTTGTCTTCAATTTGTTTTGTTTTATGTTTTTATTTTGTTTTTGTTTAGTTGCTTGAAGGAAAGAAAAGACTTAGTGTGATGGTCTTTAGCCTATCGCTAATTGTAGTGGTAGTTTAGATACGTTTCGACATTTAAAGAGCTTTTTTTCTAGCTATTTTAGTAATAATTATTATATTTTTGGTGCTTAGTTGTTAGTAGTTAGTATTAAATATTAATAAAATAAGTGTTTTTATACAAATTTGAGTATTAGTGACCTATTAGGCCTACATGAGCCTTAGGTAGTTTTAATTTGTGTAATTGGGTGTGCAGGATACTGAATTTAAGGCCTAATAGACGTAGGAGCTTGAGACATGTGATGCATAAGCTTCTTGAGCCGTTAAAAGATGAAACAAACCCAAGAACCCAAAAAATGCATGTCGTGTCGCGCCTTGGCTTGTGTATGGCGTGACATAGGACCGATGTGGAGACTAAGTATTTTGAGGCTATTTTCTTCCCCACAATCAACTTTATATGAGGACCTAAGACGCGTTGAAGACTTAATTCGGGTTGCTAATACTTATATAAATAAAACCTTAGGGTTTTGATGTAACTAAGTCGTTTGAAACGCATCCAAAAACTCTCGTTCTTTAGGAGTAGGATTTAGATTAAGTTTTCTTTTACTTTCATAAAATGCTTATTCTTTTATATTGGAATCGATTTCGATCCTAGATTTCTTTTATTAAATTGAAGTTATTCAGTTTGTTTTCCTTTGCAATCTGTGAGATTTGTTATCCCAATCGAAAGATTTGTTATTCCACTCTCAATCGATACAAATCAGGATTATTCTATATCTTTTTTCTCTTTTAGTTTATTCGTGTTATTTACATGTCTATATCAAATGAGTTTGAGATTATGAATATCATGAGTAGCTAATTCCCTTAGGGGTGATTAACGAGTGAATGGGGGAAGTGATTAATGGAGGATTAAGGGTTTGTAAATCGAATTAGTTTGTGTAAATTACGCGTTCTTAAACCCTAGGCTTGACAGCCCTAGAAAGTAATCAAAGGTTAAATGAGGTTGAGAGATAAGTTTTCTGAGTAAATCGTTCCTGGTTGAGAAAGTAAGGTTGGAAGATAAGCGAGTATCAACCAAATAATTAATCAGTTAGAGTCTAGGAGGTAATAACTGGTTAATTAATAGCTAATCCACCCTAAAACTTGAATTCTTAGTTAATTACAACCCCTGAAACAAGTTAATCTTCCTAATTGGTTTAATTGGTTTAGTTGTTTGTTTGTTTTTTTATTATTTATTTATTTTAGTTATTTGGTTTCCAATATTCATCTCTTTTATGATTTACCGTAATATAGAATTTAACCATTACTATTTAGACTTATTATTGTAAAGAGGTTTTCAATAGATTTAATTCATCCTCTCTTGGGTACGATCCTCAGAATGCCTCTCTGTGTTCCGTTGTAACACATTACTATATTAAAATTTGATCCATATACTTGCGTACACCATTACTTTATTTCTTATGTTTTTGGCGTAGTATTTTCATATCAAACGTTTGCACATTTGACAACGACCAACTATTGAGTGCATAATAATCAGTCCTTAAAAAATTTGAGTGGTTTGAGTGAATCTTAGTGAGGATTTTAAACCTTGTTGAGTTTGAATTTTGAGTAACTATTAAGGTAGGGGTGACTCCGATGTTTTATGAAATTGAAATTTTTTCTTGGATTGCTTATGCTCTTTGGTGTCATTTTAGTTTAAATCTCTAATACATGATTAGCTATAAATTATCCTAAGACATGACCAGTGACAAGAATGGATGAAAGAAAAGTTAATTTGAATGTGAGTTGAGAATTTTGCTTGAGTACAAGCAAATGCTTAAGTGTGGTGACATTTGATAACTGTCAAAAGTAACATATTTTAGCCTCATTCTTAGTGCATATTTTTTGTCATTATGTGGTGCTAATTGTGAATTATATACTCTTAATTATTTATTTTCATGTTTTCATACTTAAAATAGCACTTGGGAGCAATATGAGTAAAAAACGGGTGGAAATTAGAACTATAACGTCCCAAAAATTAGGGGCTGTAATTTTGCTTAGAATTCATGTTGTGCTTGAATAGAAAACTAATTGAGTGTATTTGGGGGTTCCAAGGAGGTCTGGCTTCGAATTTGAGCCTTGGAAAAATTTTAGTTTTTGGCCCTAAAATGAAGAGGTTTGTTAGCTGTAGGACTTCAATATATTTGTGTGCATTCAGGAGTCACAAGATGAGCATGTGACTTGGTGGTGTGGCGTCAATGGGTTAACAAGGAAGAGTGGGGTTCGAATCCCACAAATTGCAATTGGAGACTTTTATTTTGTGGCTTGAGAGTGGAAGAAGTAGAGTTGGCATCAAACTCTATAAGGGAAGTCAGAGACTTGGTCAAAAGTTTCAAATGGATGGATGGGAGTAGTTCTAAGAGGTTGTAGTGGAGGAAATCGTGGAGATGGATGAGAGTGGGAGTGTTGGCCAAAATTAGGAGTGTTGTTAGGATGAGAATTTCGGCTAGGAGGTGGGTATGTTGCAAATTCAGCTGAGGGGTCTTTTGGGAGCACTTTCAGCAACTTTGAGTGGGAGTGCAAACCGAAAACACTTTTGATACTTCTATTTTGTTCATTTCCGGGTTTTTCTTTCTGGGGTGACTTCTCAAGCAACTGGTTACCATTCGGGTTTTCATTCATTCATTTTTCCCTCAACTGCTGCCCATTTCCTGTCTACAAGTCTTTCTTTTCTTATTTGCTTCCTTGCCGTTTTTGATTTGTGTGCAAGTTCATTCTTTCTCTTCTTGACAATATCTTGGCCGAATCCAATCTCCTCTCTTCCTCTCATCTTCTTTTCTGCACCCTCCAAGATAGCCGAACCCATCTTCTCCGGTGTCCTCAACATTTCTTTTCTTTTTCTTTAAGTTGAGTAAACCGAAATCAATCCCTTCTTATCATTCTTTTATAGTCTCATATTTGGGATTGTACTCAAGGAACCTGTTTTGCCGAATTTGAAGAAGATATACTGACTTTCTTTCAATTATTTTCGTGGTGGGTAGTATTCTTGTCTCTCTAGTGCCGAATCTCCCCTATCTTCTGTAGTCTGATTTTGGTTGGTATGTAGGTTCACTCGAAGTGTAGGAAGGGGCAAGCGTTTGGAAGCAATCGATACGTACTCATAGCCTTAACCCGGTAGGCATACTCGCTTTGTATTTGTCAAGGGTGGACTTGAACCACATGTTTACTCTATCTCTTTTATTAAGAAGTGGATTTTAACGCAGAGTCCATTCAAGGGTTCTTAATTTTCGCTAACTGTTGGAGGACTTGGCAAAACTTGGTTAATTAAGGTACGTATAAGTATGGTTTTGACTTTTGTAGAGGGGAAGGATGATAACTCTGTTGATGGGGTGACTAACTGATAGTCTTATTTTAATGTAGGTTCAATGTTAAGGAATTTGTGGCACGTTCGTAATCAAGATGTGTAATCGTACACCCGTTGCATACTGTTCATACATAGAATATTGTTGTTTTTGCTTCTGTGCTACTGTATATCAATAAAAACCGAAAACCCGTAATTCTGGCATTTGAAGGCTCTCGAGCGTGCGAACGCTCGTAGAGATAAGTTGAGCCACAGTCATTGGCGATAAACCGTTGGGAGTGCCACGAACTTTCTCGTGGGCTTAGGCCATAATGGGCCTGGTTGGGCCATAGTAGGCCGAGTGGGCCCAATGGGCTAATAGGCCCATAGGGGCGAAATCCATAGTAAGTGCCGGATAATAGATGTGGTTGTGAGGTTCGCAGAACCATAGCCAAAAATAGGCTGAATGGGCCATACGAGTGTGTGGGCCCATTTGGGCAGAAAAATTGGGCTTTGGCCCAATTGCACTATTTCGATCAAAAAGGGTATCCGTGTCGCTCGAGGTGACAATAGGCCTTCAGAAAGGCCGTTATAGGGGTAAAATTACTGAAATACCCTTTACAGGTAAAATAATCAAAATACCCTTGATGGATAAAATTATCGAAATACCCTTAAAGGGTGAAATGACCGTTTTACCCCTAACTGACTAAATGACCGTTGTACCCTTAGTGGTAGTACCAGTGTTTTGTGGGTATTAATTGTATGATTGATTATGATTGGGATGCACTGCATACATGGGTTGGTTATGACCTGACATACTGCATTGGGTTGGGTTTTTCTGATTTGGAGGAAGTGTCGTTATAGTGGCACCGCCACGTACTCTGATCCTAGTGGCTCAGCCACGTATATTGTTATTAGCAGCGTTGCTGCATTGTTGATAGCAGTTAGGTTGCATTATTGGTGAGTTGGCCGGGTCGGTCGACGTGGTCCCCAGATGGTGAGCTGGTTGGTACGGGCGGTGTGTTGGCTGGGTGGGTCGACTTGGTCCCCACATGGGTGAGATGGTTGGTACGAATGGTGGGTTGGTTTTTAAGGGTTGGGTTACATGTCCGTTTGCATTGATATGATTTAGGGCTTAGGCCCAGACTAAAACCGAAACCGTATAGGCTCGGGCCCAGACTGTGACCGTAATAGGAGATTACACACTGAGTTCTCGTGTAACACCCCAAACCTGGCCCAAACACCACAACCGGATCTTGCATGTCACTAAGAAGATTTAGTAAAACATGTCACATCTTTGGAAAAACATTTGTCGAGTTTAAATATTTATACCGGAAAACTTAATAATTTGATAATGGATATGAGATATAAATTTTATATGATGCCTTTATGAATTAAAAACCGAAATTAGAACATGCCTTGGTTTAGATTTTTATCGAAAGTAAAGCCCAAAAACTGAAAATATAAAGCTAATGGCCCATGGCCTTATTACAATGAAATAAAAACCCAACTAATCCAAACTTTTGAATATCAATAAACAAAATAATGTCTTTTGCAGTATCCAAAATAATCGCATGCATGGCCACCTTGCATTCTCTCCAGCCCGGTCTGATGCTCTACGTGTCTCTTGAAAAATGTTAAACAACGGGGTGAGTCACGAGACTCAGTGTGCAACCCTTGTGCACCATCAGATTGGGCCTTAGCCCCACATATCAGAATAACAAAATATCATATAACAGAAATTATGCAAAGCCCAACCCAATCCTAGGTTTCCATCCGCTACACACCACCCTTACCTGCCAGTCACACTATTGGGGATTTCTACAATCAACCCACACCGCTACACACCATCGATGGCAGTCATGCTGCAGTTAGCTGCTCATCGTCAGAGTTGTGACATAGTCACCAGAACAGATCGTGGCAGAGCCACTACAACAGAACACTTCCCCTTTCACCAATCACCCAACCCCGTGCATACATAGAAATCGGCATACATGGAAAAACATATCATCTCAACAGAAACATTCACTTATGAATGACAGAAATCACTAACCTGGTGATTCGTGTAACACCCCAAACCAGGTCTATACGTTAAGACGAGATTTGGTTTGTCACACAGATCGAACATCCATTAAATTCTCTAATGATTTAGGTAAAACAGTTCTACAAAACCTTTTGAAAGTGAAGTTTAGTAAAAATTAAGAAAATTGATTTAAAATCGATGAATTAAGAAATACTAGTTTGAAATCTTATCATTTAGTATTTCATTGTCAAAAATCTTAAAGTAGTTTTTAAAGAGTTCAAAAAAATATGAAATCAAGAATAGTTAAAGTATCTCAAATGTTTTAAAACAAAATTAAATCCATCCACACATAAAAATCCATAAAAATATTAATAAAGGCCTTATTACATCATACCCAAAATAGTAATTAAAAGAAATCACTTCATAAAAGTTCATAGTTTATAAAACCCATATTTGCAGTATGGCCTCCACGAAGTCATCCTTGGCCCAAGCCTCCGTCAATTGCCATTACCTGAGATGGATAATTAAACAGAGTGAGTTACTCAGAACTCAGTGTATAACTCACCACATTCATTGGGCCAGATCATCAAGATATTATTTTGGGCTTGAGCCCATTTACGGATTTAACAATATAATAAATGAAATGCATGTAAAATGAAATTTCCCAACCAAACCTAATTTCCATCCGCTACACACCACCCGTACCAACCAACACACCTGTGGGGATCAAGTCAACCCACCCTGCCAACACACCAATCATAGGCATAAAGCCATTTTTAAATAATATTGTGGTGCACCACCGAACTAGATTGTGACAAAGTCACCAAACTAGAGGCATTAAGCCATTAAAAATTTGTGGCAGAGCCACCGAACTAGATTTTGGCAACAGGCCTTTCTTCTCTTCATCAATTATCCCAACCCATGCAATCATGTATGCATAACACTCTATATCCATATGATAATTTAACAAGAAGCCCATAATACATGTGAGTCTATATTTCAAATTTTCATTTTGGCCCATAAGACAAAATAGCATTTAGCCCATTTAGCAATCTAGCAAACTTTGGCCCATATATCGATCTAGCAGTTTTTCGGCCTATTTAACGATCTAGCAGTTTTTCGTAAATTTCACGACTTTAACTATTTTCATGCATTTACACAAAAGTGTTAATTACTACGTATTTTCCGATTTTGCCATCTTTACGATTTTATCCCAATACTTACGGTATAGTATCTAACCCGAGATAAGTGTGAAGTTACACACCTGGTTACTGTAAGAACTAGACTTTCCTGCTCGTCGATACCTAAACGCATCACGATAAATTAGAACACTATAATTTATTTACAAATCGAATCTTAGAAATAACGATCTAGACTTTTTACCCTCAAAATTTCGAACCACTTCTCTTTGCGGTTTCTCCCCGATTGTTGGTTCGTTACCCGATGAAAATCCACGAACAAACGGAGGTTCGGGAGTACGAACGACTTCAAACAATTGATTCTCCTCGGATGAGCGTCCCCAACCCAGTGGAAAATCTTGGATTCCCAAAACAGCCCTTCACTTAAACTTAGGGGGAATAGCGGAACCACCCCTCTTCCGAACACTATTCACCGCCCTTTTCGTCCCTATCTTGATTGTCTCCATTGACAAAAGATCATCAGTCCGACTTAATAATATATCGAAATTATGACTAACGGTTTTAAGGGTGAGATTGGCTTACCACAAATATCCTTGTTCCACAATATGTAAATCGAGCGATAACGTCCCCTAAATCGAAATCGATTAATAATCCATCTATATCAATATGACGAGTAATATGAGAATCCTTGAATAAACTCCTTACCTTAACTCTTTAGATCGATTCCAACGATTCACGATGCTCACGAACACTTGAGTTTCGGCCCTCCAAAATCACACTAAAATATAACGAAAGGAAACGTTTAAGAGAATGAACGATGATTTTGATCAAAGAGATTCTCCCTATCATCATTAAGATTCAGCCAAAGCAACTAATAACCAACATAAACTAAAAAGATACTCTTACCTATTGTCCACAGTTGAAAAAGAAATGATTGAGAAGAATACTTATGTATAATGAGAGATTCAGCTATGAATAAACAAAGAAAAGAAAAAAGATTCGGCAATGGAGTAAACTAACATTCGGCCATAAGAGAAAAATAATGAAGAAAGTGTTTGAATGATAAAAATGAAGAAGAAGAGAGAATGGGAAGAAGGTGTTAAAATTCGGTTTTCAAAGAGAAGAAAAGAGAATTAGGAAAAGAGATGAGTTTAGGAACAATGTGTATTCGGCAATGGAGGAGGAGAAGGAAAAGAAAATGATCTTGGCTTTGGTATTTCGGCAAAAAGAGAAAAGTGTCTTGAGATGCTAAGCAAAAATGTGCCCAAATGGTAACATGAAAATGAAATGGTCAAAAGAACAAGGCTTACCAAAGGCTCAAATTCGGCTAAGAGAAAAGGTTGAGAAGAGAATTGCAAATTTTGTACAAAAAATGCTAGGAATGACCAAAAGCTAACTCCTAATCCTAGCCAAGCTACTAACACATTTGGCCAACCCCCTTAGTCCACAATGCCGTCCATGTTCATGGTCAAAATGGCCATGAAAAAGTTACCAAAACATCAACCTTGATTCAAGCCTTGCAATCCTCCATTTTCCTAAAGTTTGAGAATCCTATCCCCAAAATCAAGCAATTCCATCCCTAAAATCATGCTTGCCATAAACTTTAGTCTTCATACCATAAAAATTAGTCCATCTTATCCATGAATGATGCTTGGCCGACACATGCTAGGAAAAAGCAAAAATAAAAGCTCCCAATTTGCATGCTAGGAGATTCGAACCTCTCCCCTCAAGTCCAACTTATGGCGCCATCACCACTTTGCCAATTACTCATCTTATGCCATCTTTTATCACTTAATTAACTTAAACTTCAAGGTCACCTGATTCCTCTACAGTAAAGTACTCTTTACTAAAATTTATTCTAACTCCAATTAAACCCGAGCCTTCTCAAGACTATATTAAGCACACAATAAAATCATACCCGAGCTAACACAAGCAACATAATGATACTCAAATTTTTAGGATGTTACAATTCGCTTTTACCCTCCTCGGGTTTTCAACCGTTATGCCGGGATTTCGACATTTAACAGAATATAAACAGGTTTACATACACATACTAACAAACAATCTAAATGGTGTAAGAACTTTACACACCTGATAACACGTAGTACTACTCTCTATGTCGATACTCTCTATGTCTACAACTCTGCTCAAAAGCCGGAAGAACGCGAAGATAAGGCCTCTCTTATATTCGGCCAAGGGTTAGTGTTTTACCCGAATTATACGTTTAAATTAATAGATCTCCTTGCCTTGAAATCCCGAAAGTAATACGATCTGAGTGCTACTGAACTCTGGCTTAGAAATCTAAGCGATTGAATCCCCTTCAAATCCCAGAGTGCCGCCCATGAAAGAAAACACAAGATCAATCCACCATGTAGCCATTCGGCTATGGTCCCTAAAAGCCGGAAAAGATTGAAAGAATAACATAATCGGTGCTTACCTCTTCAAAAGGTTTCGACTATCCCTTGCAGGAAGATTCGGCAAACACAAGAGAAGAGATCTAGGAATTTCGGCTTTTAGGAAAATCTCGGAAAAGTATGAACAATAGAAGGTTGATGCGTTTTTGGCTTTTAGAAGAATTGAGTGAGGTGTTTCGGTTAGAAGAAGAAAGAAAAGAAAAGAAAGTGAAAAGGAGAGTGGCGATTTCTTTTGAAAGAGAGAAGATAGAAGAAGAAAGAAAAAGAACAAATGAGTATAATGCCTTCACATTTCGGCACACCCACCTAAAGCCAAAATCGAATGCCCCTCTCTTTTCCAACTCTTCAAAATTTCGGCTAACACTAACTTCTAAAGATAGCTCATATCCTTTTTCCCTTATCTTAATCTACTAACTCAACCAAAAGAGACTTAATTAGTTCCAACTCCTCCCTTCTTTATCAGCATAATATCCACATATTTTAAACATTAAAAATCCCTATTTTTTTAGCCTTGTTGACGTCCCCCTAGCTCCCTTTTAAGTGCCGAATTTGGCCCAAAACATGGGCCCCAAGTGGCCAAAACTTGAGCCCCTCCATCCACTAGTGACGCCACCCCCTGCTCCTTTGTAGCGCCACCAACCTTTGGGCCATAAGCCCATTTTGTCATTTAAACCACAGAACTACCTTTTAAAGTGCTAGAGTGTCTACACAAGAATTTAGTCAAGGCCTCAGCCCATTCTTGAGCCCAATCTGGACCCCTAAGCCTCAATTTAATATTTTAAGCATACATCACATAAAATGCACAGGCCCAATAATTCGGGATGTTACAGTTCTACCCCCCTTAAAATAAATTTCGGCCTCGAAATTTACCTGATCAGAAAAGATGGGGATACTGCTATCGCATAACATCCTTTGGCTCCCATGTCGCTTCCTCCGCGTCGTGGTTCTGCCACAAAACCTTGACCAAAGGGACAGACTTCCTCCTCAACACCTTTACATCTCGGTCCAAGATTCGCACTGGCTCCTCCTCAAAGGACAAGTCTGGCCTTACATCAATTTCTTCCACTGGCACAATGTGCGATGGATCAGAACGATAACGTCTTAGCATCGAGACATGAAACACATCATGTATCCGCTCCAACTCTGGAGGCAACTCCAGTCGATACGCCACTGGATCCACACGTTCTAATACTCGATAAGGTCCAATAAACCGGGGACTTAGCTTGCCATTCCGACCAAACCTCATTACCTTCTTCCACGGTGACACTTTCAAAAAGACTTGATCTCCCACTGCAAATTCCAACTCCTTCCGCTTAAGATCCGCATAAGATTTCTACCGATCAGATGCTTCCTTCAACCGAGCCCGAATTAATCTAACTTTCTCTTCCGTCTCCGATACTAGTTCTGGACCCAACACCTGACGCTCACCCAATTCTGTCCAACAAGTAGGAGTACGACATCTCCGTCCGTATAACGCTTCATAAGGCACCATCTGAATACTAGATTGATAGCTGTTATTGTACGCAAATTCTGCCAAGGGTAAATACTCCTCCCAACTACCCCTAAAATTGATGATGCAACCCCTTAGCATATCCTCCAAAATCTGTATTACCCTCTCAGACTGACCATCAGTCTGTGGATGAAAAGTGGTACTAAAGTCTAACCTTGTTCCCATTGCCTGATGCAGAGCCTTCCAGAATCGTGACATGAATCTAGGGTCTCTATCTGATATGATCGACACAGGTAAACCATGCAGTCTCACAACCTCAGCCACGTACAGCTTGGCCAACCTTTGCAGAGAATAATCAACACGAACCGGTATGAAGTGAGCAGACTTCGTCAGCCGATCAAAAGTCACCCAAATCGAATCCTTCTTAGTAGGCGTAAGAGGTACCCACTAACAAAATCCATCGTGATTCTTTCCCATTTCCACTGCGGAATCTTTACCGGCTGCAACAACCCCGAAGGCAACTGGTGTTCCGCTTTCACCTGCTGGCACGTCAAACACTTACTCACGAATTTCGTTATCTCTCGTTTCAGACCTGGCCACCAGAATTGTTCTCGCAAATCCTGGTACATCTTAACCCCTCCAGGATGCATAGCGTAAGGGCTACTATGCGCCTCTTGAAGAATCATCTTCCTTAACTCCACATCCTTTGGCATACAAACTCTCTTACGAAAACACAGGACTCCATCACCATTCAAACTATAGTCCTCTCCTTCACCACTTCGCACTTGCTGGAGTCGAGCACTCAAAACATCGTCTAGAAGTTGCTTCTCTTTGATCTGACTTGTCCACATAGGTCTTACTTGGAGCTCAGCTACCAAACTTCCATCCTTATACAGACTAAGATGAGCGAACATCGCCCTCAAATCCGCTATCGCCTTCCTACTCAGCGCATCTGCCACCACGTTAGCCTTACCCGGATGATATTCGATCGAGCAGTCATAGTCCTTCAAGAGCTCAATCCACCTACATTGCCTCAGACTCAACTCCTTCTGGGTAAGGAGATACTTCAGGCTCTTATTGTCCGTGTAAATAACTGACTTCTCCCCATACAGGTAGTGCCTCCAAATCTTCAGAGCAAACACTACCGCCGCCAATTCTAAATCGTGCGTAGGGTAGTTCAATTCATGCGGTCTCAACTGCCAAGATGCATATGCAACAACTTTTCCATCTTGCATCAACACACATCCTAAACCTGTGTGTGACGCATCACAATAGACGGTAAATTCTTTCCCCGCCTCTGGCTGAATTAACACTGGCGCTTCCATCAAGATTCTCTTCAGCTTCTCAAAGCTCTCCTGCTGTTTGTCGGTCCATACAAACGATACTCCCTTCCTCAACAACTTAGTTAAAGGTGCCGCTATCAATGAGAACCCTTCAACAAACCTTCTGTAGTACCCGGCCAATCCCAAGAAACTTCGAACTTCCGCCACAAACTTCAGCGGTTTCCAATCCAATACGGCTTCTATCTTCCGAGGGTCCACCCTAATTCCCTCTACGAAAACTACATGCCCTAAGAAAGTCACTTCCTTCAGCCAGAACTCACACTTACTGAACTTTGCGTACAACTGCTTCTCCCTCAAAATTTGCAACACCACACGAAGATGTGCATCATGCTCCTCCTCGGACTTGGAGTAAACCAGGATATCATCGATGAACACCATGACGAACCGATCAAGATACGGTTGAAATACTCGGTTCATCATATCCATAAATGCTGTTGGCGCATTCGTTAACCTGAACGGCATCACCAAGAACTCATAATGATCGTAGCGAGTTCGAAACGCCGTCTTATAAATGTCTCCTTCCTTTACCCTTAACTGATGATATCCCGACCTTAAGTCAGCCTTAGAAAAGACCGAAGCTCCTTTGACCTGGTCGAACAGGTCATCGATTCTTGGCAGTGGGTACTTGTTCTTAATCGTTGACTTATTCAGTTGACGGTAGTCTATGCACATACGCATGGATCCATCCTTCTTCTTCATAAACAGGACCGGTGCTCCCCACGGAGACACACTCGGTCGGATAAAACCACGATCCAACAGTTCCTGGATCTGAGCTTTGAGCTCCACCAGCTCCTTCGGCGCCATTCTATAAGGAGCAATGGACACTAGAGTTGTACACGGAAGTAGCTCTATTCCAAACTCCACTTCGCGATCCGGGGGTATCCTGGCAACTCCTCAGGAAAGACATCTACGAAATCCTTTACTATTCTTACCTCATCGACATTCACCTCCTTAGCGTCCAAAACATTGATAAGAGCTAGAAATGCATTGTATCCTTTCCGAATCATCTTAACAACCTTCAATGCAGATACCACGTTGGACAAATAATTCCTTCCTTCTCCTAACACAACCACCTCCCCGCCTTCCGGGGTACTCAACACCATGCGCTTAGTCTCACAATCCAACTTAGCACGGTGTTTAGTCAACCAATCCATTCCTAAGATAACATCAAACTCCCCAAATGGTAATTCCATTAAGTCTTCCGAGAACACTACCCCTTGAGTCTCTAAAGGTACGTTCCTAAACATTTTGTCCACTACCCTAGATTGTCCTAAAGGACTAACCACAGTCATCTTCCTAGTAGTTGTTTTAGAGTCTATACTTAGGGTCTCAGATACCGAACATGCAACATAGGAGTGGGTTGATCGAATATCAATCAAGGTAAGAAAAGGGTTATCAGCAATAAGAAACGTACCGGTTATGACATCCGGTGCATCACCATCCTCCCGTTGACGAGATGCATAAACTAGACCCGGCTGTCTTGCGTCTACATTACCTGCACCCCTACCAGGTGCTCCACGACCCCGACCGACTCCATTTCCTTCTCTAGCTGCGCCATGACCCCTTGGTGCTGGCTGACCACCTCTCCTAACCTGATCAGAACCTCGTCCCGCGTGCTGTGCCTGATTCACCTGTGGGCAGTCCTTAATCATATGCTCCGTGGATCCACACCTGAAGCATCCACCAGTTCTCCTTCTGCACTCCCCATAATGTACCTTCCTGCACAAGTTACATGATCGATTCTGACTCCCAGTAGCAGTTGTCGGAGCACGAGCTGGCCCATTAGACCTAGGCCTTTTCTGATTTCCAGATGATCCCGATGACCCAAAATTCCTCTTATTCCTATTCCTATCCTTATCCTTATTCTGTTTCTCAGTTCGCTTAACCTCTTCAGATATCTTAGCTTTCTCAACCAGAATCGCAAAGTCCCTTTCCCGCTGCGATGTTACTAATACCCTTAGCTCATCCCTTAGTCCATCCTCGAACCGTACGCAACGCTCATAGTCAGTCACCACAATCCCTCGAGCATAATGGCTCAACCGCAGAAACTCCGCCTCGTATTCAGATACAGACTTACTTCCCTGTACCAAGTTCAGGAATGCCTTTCTCTGCGCATCCACATAGCTGGCCCCAACGTACTTTCCCTGTACTGACTCCTTAAAGAGATACCAGTCAATTCGGTCTGCGATAGTACTCTCTTTTACTGTGAGCCACCACTGATAAGCCTCGTCTCGAAGAAGAGACACGACCCCCTTCAACTTCTCCTCTACAGTGAAGTTAAGGTCATTCATTATACGGTCACTTGCCTCTAACCAATACTTAGCTGTATTAGGGGTTACGCCAGAAACACCCCTAAACATCTCCGCTCCGTTGGCTCGGAGTCGTTCAGACACAGACTTCCGAGCTCCTAAACCCGTGCCTGCCCCAGCAACTCTTTCAAGGACCCGCAACATTGCCTGAGATACCGCATCATCTCCGGCCGCCTGGTCCCGTAATTCTCCCTCTACAGCTGGCAGATCCGGCATCTCGTTTCCTGACCCGTGGCCAGACCCTACTGGCTCTGACACGGTCATCCTACCCCTACCACGTCCACGCGGAAGATGTCCTCGACCCCTTGTACTCATTCTTTCGATTGGCGTTATCTGATTAGATATTTTTATGAATTATTAATACTTCCCACTGATTATCCACGAACAATCTTATGAAAAGTAGTTTTAAGAGTGATTCTTTCGAATTCGAACCTATCTACAGTTTCAGTCTCAAGTTTACCTCCTATTTCTAGGAACCACATACATTCACACCTCAACATACATATCACATCCGTGAAGTCACATTCACCACATAAGGGTATTTTAGTCATTTCACTACCCAGGGGTTTTTCTGTAGTTTTATCTACATGGTATTTTCAAAAATAACGTATCTTGGTGATTTTCTTCGATTTAGGGGTACCTTAGTGCATTTTTTTCTAAAGACGAGGGTATTTTGGAAAGCAAGTTTTTTTTTTCCAACAAGGGTATTGTGATAATTTTATAAGGTTCGATAATTCTGTAAGTCTTGGGTTTTTTTTAAATCGGGGGTGTTTCAGTGATTTCATAAATTTCCGTAATTTTGCAAATCCAGAGTATTCGGGGAAATTTTCACAAATCAAGGGTGTCTTGGGAATTATGCAAAACTTAGAGGTACTTCGGGAATTTTGTAAAATAGAGTTCCTTGGTGATTTTGTGAAATAAGGCTATCTTAGTAATTTTACAATTCGGGGGTATTTCGATCGTTTTATAAATCAGGGGTAATTTAGTAATTTTACAAATCAAGGATATTTTTGGTCATTTTACAAATCAGAGGTAATTTAGTAATTTTACAAAATAGGATGGCTGGTCCCTTTCGGGTTTTAATTAGAAACTTTTGGCCCGTTAACAAGTCCTCACGGTTAAGGTGAACAGTCACTACGCACCAGGTAGGATTCCAACGAAGAGGAGGTGAGTCACTAGGACTTCTTAAGTACTAGGCTCTTCAGAATCCAATCCTAGACATGCGCATGCCTGTTGCCACACCCTAACCCAGTGATTTGTTCACGGGTTTGTTTAGGTAGATTAAGTCTAATGAGATTTAAGAAGTTGTTCAAGCTAAGCCTAGAGTCTATCAAGTTCTAATTTAAATAGTCTACGTCCCATAAAGCCCATCAAGCCCACATACATATATAACACACAGTGAGTTCAGAATACTTACCTGGCGGACTTGGGCCGGAGACGCAGGTGCCATGCCGAGAAAACCATCCTATAACATTTATAAATATACATGTTTCAAAAACCCATTTTTAGAAAACATTTTGAGCCCAAAACCCCAAAGTCGAGTTTCGAACCGGGCTCTGATACCAATTTGTAACACCCCAAACCCAGCCCAAACACCACGACCGAATCTGGCATGTCACTAAGAAAATTTAGTAAAACATGTCACATCTTTGGAAAAAATTTATCGAGTTTAAACATTTATACCGGAAAACTTAATAATTTGATAATGGATATGAGATATAAATTGTATATGATGCCTTTATGAATTAAAAACCGAAATTAGAACATGCCTTGGTTTAAATTTTTATCAAACAATTCAAGTGTCTGAAAGTAAAGCCCAAAAACCGAAAATATAAAGCTAATGGCCCATGGCCTTATTACAATGAAATAAAAACCCAACTAATCCAAAATTTTGAATATCAATAAACAAAATAATGTAGTATCCAAAATAATCGCATGCATGGCCACCTTGCGTTCCTCTCCAGCCCGGTCCGATGAGCTACGTGTCCCCTGAAAAATGTTAAACAACAGGGTGAGTCACGAGACTCAGTGTGCAACCCTCGTGCACCATCAGATTGGGCCTTAGCCCAACAGATCAGAATAACAGAATATCATATAACAGAAATTATGCAAAGCCCAACCCAATCCTAGGTTTCCATTCGCTACACACCACCCTTACCTGCCAGTCACACCATTGGGGATTCCACCGATGGCAGTCATGCTGCAGTTAGCTGCTCATCGTCAGAGTTGTGACATAGTCACCAGAACAGATCGTGGCAGAGCCACTACAACATAACACTTCCCCTTTCATCAATCACCCAACCCCGTGCATACATAGAAATCGGCATACATGGAAAAACATATCATCTCAACAGAAACATTCACTTATGAATGACAGAAATCACTAACCTGGTGATTCGCTTTTACCCTCCTCGGGTTTTCAACCGTTATGCCAGGATTTCAGCATTTAACAGAATATAAATAGGTTTACATACACATACTAACAAACAATCTAAATGGTGTAAAAACGTTACACACCTAATAACACGTAGTACTACTCTCTATGTCGATACCCTCGCTAATCGGATCTACTGCCCTTTGTCTACAACTCTGCTCAAAAGCCGGAAGAACGCGAAGATAAGGCCTCTCCTCTATTCGGCCAAGGGTTAGTGTTTTACCTGAATTATACGTTTAAATTAAGAGATCTCCTTACCTTGAAATCGCAAAAGTAATACGATCCGAGTGCTACTGAACTCTGGCTTAGAAATCTAAGCGATTGAATCCCCTTCAAATCCCGGAGTGCCGCCCATGAAAGAAAACACAAGATCAATCCACCATGTAGCCATTTAGCTATGGTCGCTAAAAGCCGGAAAAGATTGAAAGAATAACATAATCGGCACTTACCTCTTCAAAAGGTTTCGGCTACCCCTTGCAGGAAAATTCAGCAAACACAAGAGAAGAGATCTAGAAATTTCGGCTTTTAGGAAAATCCCGAAAAAGTATGAACAATAGAAGGCTGATGCGTTTTCGGCTTTTAGAAGAATTGAGTGAGGAGTTTCGGTTAGAAGAAGAAAGAAAAGAAAAGAAAGTGAAGAGGAGAGTGGCGATTTCTTTTGAAAGAGAGAAGATAGAAGAAGAAAGAAAAAGAACAAATGAGTATAATGCCTTCACATTTTGACACACCCACCTAAAGCCAAAATTGAATGCCCCTCTCCTTTCCAACTCTTCAAAATTTCAGCTAACACTAACCTTCTAAAGATAGCTCATATCATTTTTCCCTTATATTAATCTACTAACTCAACCAAAAGAGACTTAATTAGTTCCAACTCCTCCCTTCTTTATCAGCATAATATCCACATATTTTAAACATTAAAAATCCCTATCTTTTAGCCTTGTTGTTGTCCCCCCGGCTCCCTTTTAAGTGCCGAATTTGGCCCAAAACATGGGCCCCAAGTGGCCAAAACTTGAGCCCCTCCATCCACTAGTGACGCCACCCCCTGCTCCTTTGTAGCGCCACCAACCTTTGGGCCATAAGCCTATTTTGTCATTTAAACCACAGAACTACCTTTTAAAGTGCTAGAGTGTCTACACAAGAATTAGTCAAGGCCTCAGCCCATTCTTGAGCCCAATCTGGACCCCTAACCATCAATTTAATATTTTAAGCATACATCACATAAAATGCATAGGCCCAATAATTTGGGATGTTACATCTTGTAACTTACCTTTTTCTATAACTATGCAGGTAATCCCCAATCTTAGAGGATTTAGAGCTACGAGGGACTCAGAGGTGGGCACACGTCCGATTGGCTTTAAAGTTAAACCTAGCAACTTTATTTTATTTTAGTTTAACTTATAGGGTTAATAATTTTGTAATAAGGTCATTTGGGATTTTTAACTTTTTTATGGTGTTTCTTTAAAACTTCAACCTCATAGTCTATTAAACATGGGATTTTAAAACAATAACTACTGTTTTCAAAATATCTCGTATTCGCAACTGTTTTGAATTAAACTTCCGCAACAAACAAGGCTTTAAAATTAATAATATTCTACGAGAGAATGTCTTTGAGTAAATCGTGTTACAAAAAGTAAGCAACAACATCTGAGGTTCTAAATGGAAGAAAGTTTTAAATTGTAATAAGGGTTTTCGATGAAAGCATAGTTTTCAAACATCACTTTGATGTGACACGCTAGATCCGATCAAAATGTCTAGGCCGGATTTAGGGTGTTACAAGAACATGGAGCGATCCAAAAGCTAAACATGGGTAACAGAGAACCACATGGGCTAACCACACGACCATGTGAGCCACACGGGCGTGTGGATTTTGGGAACAATGTATGCTCATAGCTAAAAGTTGCGATTTTTAGATTTTTTGGAACTTTAAGAAGGTATAAATAAGGAAATAAAAGAGTAAGGAAGTGTTCGTCATAAAATAGCACAAAAATTACTCAAAGAACATCATTGAAGTCGATTTCCAAGCAATTCTCCATCAAGATTCAAGAGTCCAATTTGATTTCCTAGGGAGTTATCATGAGTTTCTTTTATTTTAGTGGTTATATTGTATTTTTGGTGTTTATTCTTGCAAGTATGAACTAATTCTTTTAATAACTAGAGAAGATAAACCCTAGGATGGATTCTATCAGTTGATTTCTAGTTTGATGCAATAAAATATGAGTTTCTTTATTTTCCATTATGAATGCTTACGTGTTCTTTAGTTGATAATTCTAGAGTACTAATCCATGTTTGATGTGCATAAGTTAAGGTTGTAACATCCTAAATATGGGGCCTGTGCATTTATAAATTAATGTTCTGGGTAATTTAAATGATATTTTGGGCTTTAAAAACTGGGTTAAGTGGCTGATAAATGGTGTTAGTTCATAATTTAAGCTAGATAAATTAAATTAGTAGCAAGCTGGGCTTGTGGCCCAAAGACTTGAGGTGCTTTAGGTGAGCATTAAAGTGGCGTCACAAGGGGGAAGGTGTTGGGCCTAGTATGGCCGCTTGGGGCCCAAATGGATGGGCCCAATTTCGGCACTGAGAGGGGAAGGGGGTGGATGGCAATTAGGCTACATTTTAGGAGTTTATTTCTTTTATTTTAAGTTATAAAAAGCTGATAATTAAGAGGGAGGAGTTGGTTTTAAGGTGGGCTCTCCTAAAGGTAAGATAAGGATTGAGTTATCAGGTGAGTTAAAGGCTATCAGGAGAGGGGAGAGTTGGCCAAAACTCCAACTCTGTGTGTGGGTATGATATGCCGAAATTTGGGAGGCCAGATATCATCTTTTCCATTTGGTTTTTCTCACTTTCTCATCTATTCTCCTCAATCGAAAATACTTTCTCTCCTGTACCTCTGTTTCTTGTCAAAACCGAAAACCCTCTAGCTCTTCTCTTTTCTCCTAGATCCCTTCTAAAAGTCGAATCCCTTTTTGTTCATACCCTCATCTCTCATAAGCCGAATCTACAAGGGTGGTTTCGTTTTCCCGAAGGTGCACCATAGCCGAATACTCCTCTTTAATCTGGTGAGTTTCGGGATTTTGTTTCTTTGCGATTTCTCTATTTTTGTCAAGTTCTAAACTGAATCATTTATTCCAAGGGCCTATCGACTTCACTCTTTGCCCTAGAAGCCGAATGTTGAAGGGACTAAATCTTCGTGTGATTTTCCGGTTTTTGAGCAAGGCTTTACACTGAGGGCAGTAGATTTGGATATCGACTAAGGATAGTAGATTTTCGCGATAACAGGTGTGTAATACTTCCCCACCATCTAGATCTGATTATTAATGTATGTTCATAAGTTTTATATGTTATGATAAATGCTGAAGTCACGGTTTAATGATGAAAGCCCAAAGAGGGTAAAAGCAAACCACCAGGTTAGTGAGTAATCTGATTAAATGTTATAAGTAAATTGCTTGTATGCGATTGCATGGGTTGGATTGACAAAAGGAGGAAGTTATACGTTATACGTGTAGCGGTGTTTACCATGATCTGTTGTAGCGGCTAATGCCGTGATTTGTTATAAGGGCTTCGGCCATGATATGTTGATGAGCAGCATGACTGCCATCTTGGCGTGTAGCGGTGTGGGTTGATTGTAGAAATCTCCAATGGTGTGAACGGTTGGTACGGGGACGTGTAGCGGATGGAAACCTAGGCAAATGGGTTGGGCCTTGCATATTATTTGTTATTTATATAAATGAAATTATTATTATGTTTTATGGGCTAAGGCCCAAAATCTAGTGGTGCATGAGGGTTGCACACTGAGTCTCGCGACTTACCCTTTTTATTAACATTTCAGGTGATACCTAGTGCTTCGGACCGGGCTGGAGAGGAGCGCAAGGTGGCCATGCAGAAGAATATGTGGATTTGGCAAAAAGACTCAAGTTAATTATTTTATATTGTATTTTAGTTAATGGATTTTAAACTTCGATGTAATAAGGCCATGGGCCATTAGTTTTATTTCCTTTTATTATGGGTTTTAAATTATTTTAGTTTTTAGTTATTGGAAACATTTATTTTACTTAAACTAAGGCATGTAATTAAATTTGGGTTTTTAATTCATAAAGGCATATTTTATTTAAACTATCAACTATTTATTTTTTCGAATAAAAGGATAAACTTTAGAAAAATATTTTCTGAAAATACGACATGTTTTCCAAAATTTTTTTAGTGACATACCAATCCGGTTCAAAACTCGGCTTTGGGGTTTTCGGGCTCAAAACGTTTTCTAAAAATGGGTTTTTGAAACATGTATATTTATAAGTGATACAGGATGGTTTTCTCGGCATGGCACCTGTGTCTCCGGTCCAAGTCCGCCAGGTAAGTATTCTGAACCATTGTGTAATATAAATATGTGGGCTTGATGGGCTTTATGGGACGTAGATTAGTTAGATTAGAACTTGATGGACTCTAGGCTTAGCTGAAACAACTCCTTAAATATCATAAGACTTAATTTCACTAAACAAACCCATAAATGATTCGCAAGACTAGGGTGTGGCAACAGGCATGCGCATGTCTAGGATTGGATCTGGAAGAGCCTGGTACTTAAGCAATCCTAGTGACTCACCTCCTCTTCGCTGGAATCCTACCTGGTGCGTAGTGACTGTTCACCCTAGTCACGAGGATTTGTTGACGGGCCAAAATCTATAATTAAAACCCGAAAGGGACCCGCCACATTATTTTTACAAAATGACCAAAATACCCCTAATTTTTAAAATTACCAAATTACCCTTGATTTGCAAAATGACCAAATTATCCCTGATTTGTAAAATTTACAAATTACCCCTAATTTGTGAAATGACCAAAATACCCTTGATTTGTAAAATTACCGAAATACCCTCGAATTTCAAAATTACCGAAATACCCTCAGATTTCAAAATTACCGGAATACCCCGGGACTTCAAAATTACCGAAATAACCCCGGATTGTAAAATTACCAAAACACCCTTATTTCACAAAATCACCAAGGAACCCTATTTTGAAAATTACAAAAATACTCCTGTAGGATAAAATTACGAAAATACCCCTGGGTAGTGGAAAACAACAACAACACCACCTTTCTGTAATGAACGTGAGTTCATGGATGTTGATGATTGAATGTATGAACTTGAGACTGTATTGTGAGTATGAATTCGAAAGAACTACTTTTTAAAACTATTATCCATAAAATTGTTCGCGATAAATCAGTGGAAAGAATTAATGATTCATAAAATTCTTAATCAGATAAACGCAAATTGGAAGAATAAGTACAAGGGGTCGAGGACGTCCGCCGTGTGGACGAGGTAGGGGTAGGATGACCTTGTCTGAGCCAGTAGGGTCTGGCCACGGGTCAGGAAACGAAATACTGGATCCTCCAGCTGTGGAGGGAGAGTTACGAGATCAGGCGACCGGAGATGATGCTGTATCTCAGGCGATGTTGCGAGTCCTTGAGAGAGTTGCTGGAGTAGGCATGGGCACAGGAGCCTTGAAATCTGTGCCGGAGCGGCTTAAGGCCAATGGGGCAGAAGTGTTTAGGGGAGTTTCTGGTGTAGCCCCTAACACAGCTGAGTATTGGATGGAAGCGACTGAGCGTATAATGGATGACTTATATTTTACGATGGAGGAGAAGTTGAAAAGGGTCGCGTCTCTTCTTCGAGACGAGGCTTACCAGTGGTGGCTCACGGTGAAAGAAGGTACTGCTGCAGATCTGATTGACTGGGATTTCTTTAAGGAGTCATTCCAGGGAAAGTATGTTGGGGCCAACTATATTGATGCACAAAGGAAAGCATTCTTGAACCTGGTACAGGGAAGTAAGACTGTGGCTGAATATGAGGCAGAGTTTCTGCGTTTAAGCCGCTACGCTCGGGGAATGGTAGCAACGGAGTATGAACACTGTGTTCGGTTCGAGGATGGGCTACGAAATGAGTTAAGGGTTCTAATAGCACCGCAGCGAGGGAGAGTTTTTGCGATTTTGGTGGATAAGGTTAAAATAGCTGAGGAAGTGAAACGGGTTGAGAGACAGAAAAAGATAAGGATCGGGGTAAGAGTAAGAGGAGTTTTGGGCCATCAAGAGCATCTGGGAATTTTCAGAAGAGGCCTAGGACGGATGGGCCAGCTCGTGCTCTGACGAAACAGAATCAGGCATGTTCTACATGTGGGAAGACGCATTATGGGGAGTGCAGAATGAAAACAGGTGGATGCTTTAGGTGTGGATCCACAGAACATCTGATTAAGGACTGTCCCCAGATGGATCGGGTACAGCCAGCGGGCCGAGGGTCTGATCAGGTGAGGAGAGGTGATCAACCTGGACCAAGGGGTCGTGGTGTAGCCAGAGGAGGAAATGGAACTGGTCGAGGTCGTAGAGCTCTTGGAAGAGGTGCCGATAATATAGGCGCAAGGCAGCCGGGTTTAGTTTATGCAGTTCGTCGACAGGAGGATGGTGACGCACCGGATGTCATCACCGGTACGTTTCTTATTGCTAATAGGCCTTTGCTTGCTTTGATTGATATTGGGTCAACCCATTCCTGTATTGCATGTTTCATATCTGAGACCTTAAGTATAGACTCTAAAACAACTACTAGGAAGATGACTGTGGTTAGTCCCCTAGGACAATCTAGGGTAGTAGACAAACTGTTTAGAGATGTACCTTTAGAGACTCAAGGAGTAGTATTCCCAGCGGACTTAATGGAATTGGCATTTGGAGAGTTTGACCTTATCTTAGGGATGCATTGGTTGACAAAGCATCGTGCTAAGTTGGACTGTAAGAGTAAGCGCATGGTGTTAAGTACCCTGGAAGGCGGGGAAGTGGTTGTGTTAGGAGAAAGAAGGAATTACTTGTCCAATGTGGCATCATTGTTAAAAGCTGTTAAGATGATTTGGAAAGGATGTAGTGCTTTTCTAGCTTTTATTAGTACGTTGGATACTAAGGAGGTGACTGTTGATAAGGTTTGAACAGTTAAGGATTTCGTGGATGTTTTTCCGGAGGAATTGCCAGGATTACCCCCGGATCGTGAGGTGGAATTTGGAATAGAGCTATTTTCGGGTACAGCACCAGTTTCCATTGCTCCTTATAGAATGGCACCGAAGGAGCTGGTGGAGCTCAAGGCTCAGATTCAGGAACTTTTGGATCAAGGGTTCATTTGACCAAGTGTGTCTCCATGGGGAGCACCGGTCCTGTTCGTGAAAAAGAAGGATGGATCCATACGTATGTGTATGGATTATCGTCAACTGAATAAGTTGACGATCAAAAACAAGTATCCGTTGCCGAGAATAGATGATTTGTTTGATCAGCTTAAGGGGGCATCAGTCTTCTCTAAGATCAATTTGAGGTCGGGGTATCATCAGCTTAAGGTAAAGGAGGCTGATATCCATAAGACGGCGTTTCGCACTCGGTATGGGCACTACAAGTTCTTGGTAATGCCGTTTGGGTTGACCAATACGCCGGCAGCATTCATGACATGATGAACTGGGTGTTTCAGCCATATCTTGACTGATTCATCGTGGTGTTTATCGGCGACATCCTGGTTTACTCTGAGTCTGAGAAAGAGCATGACGAACATCTTCGCGTGGTGTTGCGAACTCTGAGGGAGAAGCAGTTGTTCGCTAAGTTCAGTAAATATGAGTTCCGGCTGAAGGAAGTGACTTTCTTAGGACATGTGGTTTCTGCCAAAGGAATCAGGGTAGACCCTCGGAAGATAGAGGCTGTAGTGGATTGGAAACCGCCGAAGTCGGTAGCGGAAATTCAAAGTTTCTTAGGATTGGCCAGGTATTACAGAAGGTTCGTTGAAGGGTTCTTGTTAATAGCGGCACCTTTAACTAAGCTGTTAAGGAAGGGAGTATCGTTTGTGTGGACCACAAACAGTAGGAGAGCTTTGAGAGGCTAAATAGAATCCTGACGGAAGCGCCAGTATTAATTCAGCCAGAGGCAGGAAAGGAATTCACCGTCTATTGTGATGCGTCACACATAGGTTTAGGGTGTGTGCTGATGCAAGATGGAAAAGTGGTGGCATATGCGTCTCGACAGTTAAGACCACATGAGCTAAACTATCCTACGCATGATTTGGAGTTGGCGGCAGTAGTGTTCGCCCTGAAGATTTGGAGACACTACTTGTATGGGGAAAAGTCAGTTATTTATACTGACCATAAAAGTCTGAAGTATCTCCTTACTCAGAAGGAGTTGAACCTAAGGCAGAGAAGGTGGATCGAACTGTTAAAGGACTATGACTGCTCGATTGAGTACCACCTGGGCAAGGCTAACATGGTGGCGGATGCGTTGAGTAGGAAGGCGATAACGGATTTAAGAGCAATGTTCGCACATCTTAGCCTGTATGGGGATGGTAGGTTGGTAGCAGAACTACAAGTAAGACCTATGTGGACAAGTCAAATCAAGGAGAAGCAACTTGTGGATGATGTTTTAGGTACTCGAATCCAACAAGTGCAGAAGGGTGAAGTAGAGGACTACAGTCTGAACAATGATGGAGTTTTATGTTTCCGTGGAAAGGTTTGTATGCCAAAAGATGAGGGGTTAAGACAGATGATTCTCCAGGAATCGCATAGTAGCCCTTATGCTATGCACCCTAGAGGAGTTAAGATGTATCGGGATTTGCGAGAGCAATTCTAGTGGCCAGGCTTAAAGAGGGAAGTTATGGATTATGTGGGGAAATGTTTGACGTGTCAGCAGGTTAAAGCTAAACACCAAGTGCCTTCGGGATTGTTGCAGCCGGTAAAGATTCCCTAATGGAAATGGGAGAGAATCACGATGGATTTTGTTAGTGGGTTACCCCTTACACCCACTAAGAAGGATTCAATTTGGGTTATAGTGGATCGACTGACGAAGTCTGCTCACTTCATACCAGTTCGGGTAGACTATCCTCTTCAGAGGTTGGCTAAGTTGTACGTGGCTGAGGTTGTAAGATTACATGGTGTACCGGTGTCAATCATATCAGATAGGGACCCTAGGTTCACGTCACGATTTTGGAGGGCTCTTCATTAAGCAATGGGAACAAGGCTAGACTTTAGTACTGCTTTCCACCCACAGACTGATGGACAGTCTGAGAGGGTAATTCAAATTTTGGAGGATATGCTAAGGGGTTGCATCATCGACTTTAGGGGCAGTTGGGAAGAGTATTTGCCCTTGGCAGAATTCGCATATAACAATAGTTATCAAGCTAGCATTCAGATGGCGCCGTATGAAGCGTTATATGGGAGGAGATGTCGTACTCCAACTTGTTGGACAGAGTTGGGTGAACGTAAGGTGTTAGGTCCAGAATTAGTTTCAGAAATAGAGGAGAAGGTTAAGCTAATACGGGATAGGTTGAAAGAAGCGTCTGATCGGCAGAAGTCGTATGCGGATCTAAAGTGAAAGGAAGTAGAATTTGAGGTAGGAAATCAAGTCTTCTTGAAGGTATCTCCGTGGAAAAAGGTGATGAGGTTTGGATGGAAGGGTAAGCTAAGTCCACGATTTATTGGGCCTTATCGGGTACTAGAACGTGTGGGCCCAGTGGCTTATCGGTTGGAGTTGCCTTCGGAGTTGGAACAGATACATGATGTTTTCCATGTCTCGATGCTGAGACGTTATCGATCTGATCCATCGCACATAGTGCCGGTAGAAGAGATAGAAGTAAGGCCAGATTTGTCTTTTGAGGAGGAACCAGTGCAAATCTTGGATCGAGACATAAAAGTATTGAGAAGGAAGTCTGTTCCTTTGGTCAAAATCTTGTGGCGAAATCACGGCGCAGAAGAGGCGACGTGGGAGCTAGAGGATGTTATACGCCAGCAATATCCCCATCTCTTTTGATCAGGTAAATTTCGAGGCCGAAATTTATTTTAAGGGGGTAGAACTATAACATCCTAAATGTGGGGCCTGTGCATTTATATGCTAGTTTAATATGTTAATTGGAGACTTTAAGGTTCGGGCTGAGATCTTGATTAAATATTTGGATTAGGGTTTAAATTAATGTTCTGGGTAATTTAAGTGATATTTTGGGCTTTAAAAACTGGGTTAAGTGGCTGATAAATGGTGTTAGTTCATAATTTAAGCTAGATAAATTAAATTAGTAGCAAGCTGGGCTTGTGGCCCAAAGACTTGAGGTGCTTTAGGTGGGCATTAAAGTGGCGTCACAATGGGGAAGGTGTTGGGCCTAGTATGGCCGCTTGGGGCCCAAATGGATGGGTCCAATTTTGGCACTAAGAAGGGAAGGGGGTGGATGGCAATTAGGCTACATTTTAGGAGTTTATTTCTTTTATTTTAAGTTATAAAAAGCTGATAATTAAGAGGGAGGAGTTGGTTTTAAGGTGGACTCTCCTAAAGGTAAGATAAAGATTGAGTTACCAGGTGAGTTAAAGGCTATCAGGAGAGGGGAGAGTTGGCCGAAACTCCAACTCTGTGTGTGGGTATGATATGCCGAAATTTGGGAGGCCAGATATCATCTTTTCCATTTGGTTTTTCTCACTTTCTCATCTATTCTCCTCAACCGAAAATTCTTTCTCTCCTGTACCTCTGTTTCTTGTCAAAACTGAAAACCCTCTAGCTCTTCTCTTTTCTCCTAGATCCCTTCTAAAAGCCGAATCCCTTTTTGTTCATACCCTCATCTCTCATAAGCCGAATTTACAAGGGTGGTTTCGTTTTCCCGAAGGTGCACCATAGCCGAATACTCCTCTTTAATCTGGTGAGTTTCGGGATTTTGTTTCTTTGCGATTTCTCTATTTTTGTCAAGTTCTAAACTGAATCATTTATTCCAAGGGCCTGTCGACTTCACTCTTTGCCCTAGAAGCCGAATCCTGTCTTGCTTTATTCGGAAGTGCCAATTTGGTGGAAAAGCCGAAGGTAGGTTCGGCCGAATGGCCTTTCTTGTTTTTCTCCTTTGGCCGAATGGGTTATGGTACTCAAGTGGTTGCGTTTAAAGAATTGGTTTAATATATGGGTGTTGGCCGAATATAGGTGGGTTGGAGGTGACGTTCTCTTAGGGATTTTCAGGATTCGACAAACAAGGTAAGAGATCTATTAGTTTTAATGTGTAGGTTGAGATTTACTAACCTTAGCCGAATGTTGAAGGGACTAAATCTTCGGGTAATTTTCCTGTTTTTGAGCAAGGCTTTACACTGAGGGTAGTAGATTTGGATATCGACTAAGGATAGTAGATTTTTGCGATAACAGGTGTGTAATACTTCCCCACCATCTAGATCTGATTATTAATGTATGTTTATAAGTTTTATATGTTATGATAAATGCCGAAGTCACGGTTTAATGATGAAAGCCCAAAGAGGGTAAAAGCGAACCACCAGGTTAGTAAGTAATCTGATTAAATGTTATAAGTAAATTGCTTGTATGCGATTGCATGGGTTGGGTTGACAAAAGGAGGAAGTTATACGTTATACGTGTAGCGGTTTTTACCGTGATCTGTTGTAGCGGCTAATGCCGTGATCTGTTATAAGGGCTTCGGCCATGATATGTTGATGAGCAGCATGACTGCCATCTTGGCGTGTAGCGATGTGGGTTGATTGTAGAAATCCCCAATGGTGTGAACGGTTGGTACGGGGGCGTGTAGCAGATGGAAACCTAGGCAAATGGGTTGGGCCTTGCATGTTATTTGTTATTTATATAAATGGAATTATTATTATGTTTTATGGGTTAAGGCCCAAAATCTAGTGGTGCATGAGGGTTGCACACTGAGTCTCGCGACTCACCCTTTTTATTAACATTTCAGGTGATACCTAGTGCTTCGGACCGGGCTGGAGAGGAGCGCAAGGTGGCCATGCAGAAGAATATGTGGATTTGGCAAAAAGACTCAAGTTAATTATTTTATATTGTATTTTAGTTAATGGATTTTAGTTAATGGATTTTAAACTTCGATGTAATAAGGCCATGGGCCACTAGTTTTATTTCCTTTTATTGTGGGTTTTAAATTATTTTTGTTTTTAGTTATTGGAAACATTTATTTTACTTAAACTAAGGCATATAATTAAATTTGGGTTTTTAATTCATAAAGGCATATTTTATTTAAACTATCAACTATTTATTTTTTCGAATAAAAGGATAAACTTTAGAAAAATATTTTCTGAAAATACGACATGTTTTCCAAAATATTTTTAGTGACATACCAAATCCGGTTGTAGCGTTTGGGCCGGGTTTGGGGTGTTCAAAGGTTGAATAGATCTTTCTTGTGACTAGATCTTACATAGACGAATGCAGTTGCATGCAATTCTAGAAATATGACAACATAAATCTACTGAATTGGAGTCAAATCTAATAGGGGAATCTATAGAGCGAATTAATACAATAATAGAGGTTTTAATTAAAAAAAATTCAATTATTCAACCTAGAGTTAGTTTCTTTTATGCTCGAAAGAGATATTAGCATAAGTTAAGCATTTCTACAAATCAAGCAAACTAAATAAATAAATTGCATAAATTATATCGAGAATTTTAGATGAATTATGGGTGGATTCTTACCTAGGTATTGTTTGGTCAATCGGTTGAAATTTTATTTTTTTCGTGTTTTATTCTCTAGTGCAATTGTTAGTTAATTTAGATAGTTTATATTAATTTTAATTAATCATTTTAATTGTTAGGTTAAATAATAAAAAGGCAATAATAACTAGTAATTGTAGTCTTCGAGGGAACGATATATGTGCTTATCATAGCTATACTATTAATTGTTAAGTGCACTTACTTTAATCAAATTATTAATTAGTTTAGTGGACATCATTAGATTCACAACTATGTAAATTAGAAAAGTGTTTTTTTTATTCTACTATGTGATGCTCTTTTACAAGATTTCCCAATTTATATATCTTTGTTATTTATTATTTTTGGGAATATAACTTTGAAAATTTAAGTTTTAATTAATATATAATTTGGAAAGTATAAAAAAACAAGAATTTGTTAAATTCATTAACGTTTTTATGAATTTTAAATTTATTACTAAATAAACATTTAACAAATTCATGTTTATTTATATTATCACCCGATTTATAATATTTTTTAAATTTAAATTCCCAAATGGTAATTTAATGATATTTAACATATAAAATTTGAATTTTTTCATATGTTTGTATGAAAACTTTAGCTTAGGGGTTTTTTTTTGGTTAAGAAAATAGATAAAAGAAAGAATGTGTTGAATTTCTTAAAAATTTTGAAATTAAAAAAAAAGTTGACCGTATTAGGCCATTTTATTAAAAAATTATGGGACTAGGTCGATTTTACGAAAATGCTTCCAGTTGGAAGCGTTTTCAGCTGATTTGCAGAAAAGCACATCCAACTGGAAGCGTTTTCAGTGTATTTGCAGGAAAACGCTTCCAACTAGAAGCGCTTTCTATCGTACAAGCTAAAAATGCTTCCAGCTAGAACTGTTTTCCTTATTCATTTTTTAGAGTTAAGGTTTAGTTTTTTTAAAGTAGGGTTAGGGTTTTGTGGATTTTAGGGTTTATGGTTTTGTAGGGTTTTTTTATATAATTTTTAAGTTTAAAGTTTAGGGTTTTTTTTTAAATTTTTTTAAGTTTTTTATATATTCTTTTTTCTTATAATTTTTTAAGATGTAAAATTAATAATATTTGAATTATTCAAATTGCAAAATTTAATTCAATTCAAAACCAAAACTCAAACTACTCAGTTTGATTAAATTTTAGTTTTTTATTTTTTTTTTCAAATTTTTTTAATGCATCTAAGTTTTGATCATAATGCTTACAGTGCATTACTTTTACCAATGTTGTAACACCCTAACCCGTATCGGTCGCCGAAATAGAGTTACAGGGCATTACTGGAACTTTCAAAACATTTACAGACATTTCATGAAAATCACTATTCATTAACCGAGATCATCCGTAACGTCCCTTAAATGGACCCTCGAGGCCCAATACGAGCATTAGAATCGAGTCGGGACTTGATAGGAAACTCTAAGAATTTTTTGTGACATTTCAAAAATTTTCCAAGGTGCAGGGCTCATATGCCCGTGTGGTCCAAGGGACACGCCCGTGTGACCCCTAGACATGCTCGTGCCTCAGGCCGTGTTCGATTTAGGTTACTCTCTGACTTGCGCCACACGGTCATGCCACACGCCTGTGTGCTAGGCCGTGTGGGTAATTAATTCATTTCGAATTAGGTGCAGGGGACACACAGCCAGGCTATACGCCCATGGGGTAGGCTGTGTGTCACACACGGTCTAGATACACGCCTGTGTGTCTGCCCCTGTGGACAAAATAAAGTCATTTCCTAGCCTCATTTTTCACCCAAATTTACCATTTTCCTGCACCAAAACATACAAAGTACAACCCAACCATTCTAAGCATTCAAATAAGCAAATTTCATCATTCAACGTGGCCTATCATTGAATGCGTACATGTTTACTATCCTACCTTGGTTCAATTCATGTGTTAAACATGATTTGATCAACTACTTAACATATACATATGGTTATCATAGCATAACATTACAAGTATATCAAAACAACCATTACTAGCCATTCCAATGGCTAGATTACAAGCATCATTTACATTTACATGCCAACACTACACCAAAACAGACTTTTAGAAATATTATACATTAGCAGCGTTTGAAAGAAAACGCCGTAAAAAGTTGAGCAATAGCGGTGTTTTTGGCCCAAACGCCGCTAAAAAGGAGCAATAGCGGCGTTTTTTGCACAAATACCGCTATAGATCTGAGCATTAGCGGCGCTTTCGTAAAAATGCCGCTATAGATCTGAGCATTAGCGGTGCTTCCTTAAAAACACCGCTATATATCTGAGCATTAGCGGCGCTTTCATAAAAATGCCGCTATAGATTTGAGCATTAGCGGCGTTTTTATAAAAACGCCACAAAATTTTGAGCAAAACAACATCATTTATTTTTTGAGCTTTAGTGGCGTTTTTAGGAAAACGCCGCAAAAGGTAAGCTTTAGTGGCGTTTTTCTAAAAAACGTCACAAAAAAATATTTTATTTTAGGGTTTAGGGTTTAGAATTTAAGGTTTAATGTCTATGATTTAGAGTTTTAGGGTTTCCAATATAATGTTTATTATTTTGGGTTAAGGGTTTATGTTTTGTAGTTTAGGGTTTGGGGGTTGGGGTTTGGGGTTTAGGGTTTTATAGTTTAGGTTTGGGGTTTAAGATTTAAGGATACTGTTTGAAAACTAAAAAACATTTGGAATTTACTGAGGTTCATGTCATTTTGTACTACACCCATATTATTTAATATAAGAATATAAAATATATGTTTTGTACTACACTAACATTGGCTACATGAATTCCCAAAAATTTGGTCTCGGATTATGGTTTAAGGTTTGCGGTTTAGAGTTTAGGGTTCGGGTTTTATGGTCTAGGATTTATGGTTTGGGGTTTTGATTTTGGGGTTTAGGGTTTGGTGTTTGTGGTTTGGGGTATAATATTTATGGTCTAGGGTTTATGATTTAGGGATTAATCTTGGATTTTTTAGAATATAAATTAAAATAAGATAAATATAAATTATTATTTAAAAAAATATATCAAAATGTGTTAAATCCCAAAAGCATACATGAGCAATGGTTTAGTGTGCAATTGTATACGTGAACTTTAATTTGATCCAGATCTTGTAAAATATTAACACAATTATTGATATAATTGACATAATTTTTTATTTATATATTGCATACATAAAAAATTTATATTTATTCAATATAAAAATATATTGATGTATTTATATTTTAAAATAATGTGTATGATTAAATCAAAATTAAAGTTTCAACTATACATTTAAACCACAATTAGAATTTCACATCTAGAATTACACATTAAACCAAAATTCATATATAATTCTGAGATGTATCTATATCAAAATTTAGGTGTATACATATAATTAAATGCCATTTATATAAAAATCTAAACAACTAATGTAGACCATTAAAAGAATAATGTTAACGTAAAAAGAAAGAAAAAAGAAATTCCTAAAAGAGTTGATAATGGTAATTAAATTTTTAAAATTTAATAATAAAAAATTAAAACTTAAAAATTTAATATTTAATATTTTAGTTAAAAAGTTCAATATTCAAAATTTTCAAAAAATAAAAATTTCAAAAAATTAATGTATATCAGCACAAAAATTTTGAAAGAAAAAAAATAGAAAAAAATATGTTAAAAATGAAAAAAATTAAAATTGAAACGCCACAAAAAGTTGAGGTAAAGTTTGCAAAACTTTGCAAAACGGCGCTGTTTTTAAATGGTTTTTAGTGGCGTTTTTGGTAAATGCCGCAAATATGTTACACAAGTTTGCAAAACGCTGTCGTTTTATCGCAGTTTTAGTGGCGTTTTTAGGAAAAACGCCGCCAATATGTTACACAATTTTGCAAAACACTGTCATTTTATCGCGGTTGTAAAAACGCCACAAATATGTTACACAAGTTTGCAAAACGCTGCCGTTTTAATTAGTGGCACTTTTTATAAACGCCACAAAATTTAACTAACCTAAACGTCACTGTTTTAATTAGACACTGCCTTTCTTCTCTTTCCCTATTCGGCCGACTCCCCTAATTTCTAATCCCTAACAGCCAATTCATTTCTCCCCTTATCCACTCCAACACCCACTGGCCACCACCATATCTTTCACCAGTCAGCACCAATCCATCAGCATTAGTTGCCAGATTTGTGAAAACCGACAAGGAATTTTAGAGTAGAGGCATGGAATTTGTTTTCCAATTCTTTTATTCTCTAATTGTTTCTTCTGTAAATTTAGATGACAGTGGTGTTCTCCGCCCTTATTGATTTTTTTTCTGCAGGTGAAACATCGGGTACTACTGCTACACTGGTATTCACATAACCCAGGCATTGCATGACCATTTCCTCTTCAGAAAATTTACGGCTTTGTAGTGTCATGTTTTATTGCATTGCATGCAAAGAGTAGAGGTCGAACCAGGGGATACTGTCATTAAACAGGTTACTATTTGCACTTAGTTTCATTTGTTGCTACTATTTCAAGTGTAACACTAAATATATCTTAATTGAGTAATTTTTGTTTTGGTAAATGGGTACGAGAAATAATTGTGAATTTTTTGGGATTTGGTTTTGATTCGGGAAAGATGGAGCTTTTGCTTTAAATAGTGTTTTTGTTAGCCAAAAAAAGGTAGTATGGAAGTGAACTTGATTAAGTTACTCATGATGCATGCACAAAAAATTGTTCTTTTCTGTTTAAATTGATGTTTGGATCTTAATTATCTTTTCTTTTTTTTTTTGGTATCAATTTGTGGTTGTGGGGATTTTTAGTGCATGAAAAGTAACTAATAGTATTGAGAATTTTGTTGAAACTGGATCTGAGTATTATCGCTCTCTTGGGATTGAGATAGACTATGTCTTTAGAGATTTTGTTACTTTGAGTCTTAACGCATGGAAAGATGACAACATTGTTGTGTCATGGGTTTTACTATTTGCAAGTTTTTGACTAAAGAAAGCTACATTTTATCGAATCCTGGAAATATTTTGCATTGGTTTACTTGTACAAATGGGTTATGTAACACCCCATACCCGAGTCCGATGCTAGAACTAGATACGAGACATTACCATGCTTGACTTACTAATACGTACTCTTACGGGCTGTAAAAATTTGAGCTGACTTAAAACTTTCTTTTCTTGGTCAAAACGTACGTATCATGGGCCTATGAAGCCTTAAACACTTATCCGAAAACTTTCGGACACTTAATGAAAACTCAACTTGGAAGCAGGATTCACACGCCCATGTTACTTGGGACACGCCCGTGTACCCTTAGACACGTCCATGCCTACAACCGTGGGGAGTTACTGACTTAATTCACACGGCTTTGACACGCCTGTGTCTGAAACCGTGTGAAGCTACTGACTTCAATCACACGGCCTGGGCACACGCCCATGCTTGGACCGTGTGTCTCACACGGCTCATACACACGGCCGTGCAAGATGACCGTGGCCTATCCTGATTTAAAACATTAAGGTGCAGGGTTAGCACGGTCTGGACACACGCTCGTGTCTCTAACCGTGTGGGCAATTAGAGGCTATTTACCAAGCCATTTGCCTCCTTGCAATAAAGATCATACTCATATTCAAATTAACAATTCAATATCAACACATCTTTTATGAATAATACTACATATTTCATTTATATCTATGCACAAACAAACTTAACAAATTTGGCCAACTACTTAGCCATATACAAAAGAATAATAATAAACTTGATAGCCTATACAATGGCCCTTCTCAAAACATGTTCCCAAAATGGATGCTTCCTATACATGCCATACTTAGTAAACATAACTTGGCTATACCAAAATAGAGATTGATAGTGTGCTACAAGCTCCGACTCCGACGATCCACAAGTTAGCTTGGCGGGACTACATAGAAAGAAACAATAAAAAATGTAAGCACTTAGCTTAGTAAGTTTGTATGTATAACACATATCAAATAAACTTGCTTCATATAAACCATTTGACATAACAATGGTATCATTATTTCAGCTATAAGGCTTACTTACTCATACATGATTTTTACTTGTCTCATGATACTTACTATTCTCATACTTGTAAGGTAAACAAGGTACCTGTATCACTTGATCTCATTGATCAGTATACTTTAATAATAATAACCGTGATCTCTACGTCTTTATTTATAATATGAATAATACTCAATTCCATCTTGATACTAGCTTTGCTTTCTTAGCTTTCTTACTATCTCATTTTAACCTTACTTGTTTGCCCGATGAATTTCTGCGAATAACTGAGGATACTAAATCTCTTCCCACGAACTTGATGCCAAAGCCATATCTTAGATATGGACTTACATGGAATATCTCTTCTTGAATCAATGCCAAGCTTGAGTCCTTGGTCTTACATGATATCTTGCTTGATAACTTGATCAATGCCAAGCTTGCCTTGGACTTACATGATATCTGTTCAATGCCAAGCTTGCCTTGGACTTACATGATATCTCATGTGACAGATCGAATATCCTGGGAAATTCATCTTCAATCGGGACTTGCTCATAATTAATGACATCGATTTCTTGGTTGAACATAGCATTGAACATTTCATGAAAATAGCATACATTACACTAAACAACTCAATGATAAAAACTCATAAAGCTTAGAAATCATACAAACTTACCTCAATATATGTATGTAGTTATGCAATTTAGTCCTCGACTTTGTTCTTGCCTCGGTTTCGATCTGGGCTTCATTTTTCTTGATCTATAATCATAAATAGATCATTTAATAATTATTTTGACTAAATTGACCCATAACTCATACTTTGGCAAAATTACTATTTTGCCCCTATACTTTCTAATATTTGCACTTTTACCCCAAAACTCGTAAAATAATTTCATACAACTTTCATAAACTATATGCTTAGCTGATTAATAGTCACAACTATAGCAATCCTCAATTCTTACTATTTCTAGTAGATATGACCAATTTTAAAACTATTACAAAATGGTCCATACCATCATTTTTCATGAAATTCATTAAGGAAAAGATGTTTATCTAACATCAAACTCTCCTAAACTTCCATAAAACATCATTTAGCATGCATGCCATTCATGGGTAAATTTTTAAACATGCATCTTAGCTCATTTTATAGCTAAAAATAGCTAATTCCATATACGAGAACTTCAAAAATACGAAAAATATAAAAAACGAGACTAAAATGAACTTACTAGCAAGCTTGAAAAAAATGAAGAACCCTAGCTATGGAGTCTCCAAATTTTCGGCACAAGGGGGAAGAAGATGAGTAGATTTTTATCATCTTTTTCCCATTTTAATCATTTAATACATAAATGACCAAAATGCCCTTATCACTAAAATTTTCTATAACACCATCTCAAGGCCAATTTTTGTCCAAAATTATATTTTTTGAAAAATTGCTATTTAAGGATTCATACTTATTATTCTAAAGCTATTTCATACAAAAATCTTCTAAAAACTCATATTTTGAAACTTTTGCAATTTAGTCCTTTTTGGACCAATTGACCTCAACTTAATAAAATTGCTTCACGAAACTTTCATACTAGCATGCAAACATGGCATAAACTTTAAAAACTCATAAATTCATCTCAGTTTCGTGGTCTCGCACCACTATCCCGACTAGGCCCTAAATCGGGCTGTTACAATTCTCCCCCTGTTAGGGATTTTCGTCCTCGAAAATCTTACCAGCAAAAAGGTTTGGATACTGGTTTCTTATATTCTCTTCTGATTCCCATGTAGCTTCTTCTATTCCATGTCTTTGCCACAATACTTTCACTAATGTAATACTCTTATTTCTCAATTGCTTAACTTCCCGAGCTAAAATCCTGACTGGTTCTTCACTATAAGTCATGTCAGGATGAATCTCTATTTCTGACGGGGTAATTACATGTGAAGGGTCTGATCGGTAGTGTCTCAACATTGACACATGAAACACATCATGTATCTTCTCTAATTCTGATGGCAAAGCCAAACGATAAGCTACCAGCCCAACTCTCTCAATAATCTCATAAGGTCCAATGAAACGTGGGCTTTAACTTGCCTTTTCGGCCAAATCTGAGAACCTTTCTCCATGGTGACACTTTCAAGAAGACTTTATCCCCAACATGGTACTCTATCTCTTTTCTCTTTAAATCTGAATAAGATTTCTGTCTGTCTGATGCAGCTTATAAACATTCTCGTATTATCTTCTATTTTTCCTCAGCTTCTCTCACCAAATCAACCCTGTGAGTTTGGTTTTCCTTGAGTTCAGTCCAAAACAAAGGCGTTCTGCACTTACGCCCATATAAAGCCTCATAAGGTGCCATCTTTAAACTCGACTGAAAGATGTTGTTATAAGCAAATTCTGCCAATGGGAGGAACTTTTCCCAGCTGCCTTGGAATTCTAGAACGCAACATCTGAACGTATCCTCAAGTACTTGAATTAACCTCTCCGACTGGCTGTCAGTTTGACGATGAAAAGTCGTACTAAAGTTCAACTTTGTACCCAGGGCCTCTTGTAACTTTTTCCAAAATCTGGATGTGAACCTTGTATCTCTATCCGATATAATTGACAAGGGAACTCCGTGAAGTCTTACTATTTTAGAAACATACAAGTTTGCCAACTTGTCGAGTGAGTAATCTACTCGTACGGGTATAAAATGGGCTGACTTAGTGAGTCTATCAACTACAACCCATATAGCATCCTTCTTACTTGGTGACAACGGTAAACCCGTTACAAAATCCATAGTAATACGATTCCATTTCCACTCGGGAACCAAAATGGGCTGAAGTAAACCCGAAGGTACTTGGTGTTCAGCCTTTACTTGCTGACAAATCATGCACTTGGAAACTAACTCTGAAATGTCTTTCTTTATTTTCGTCCACCAATACTGTTGCTTCAAGTCATTATACATCTTAGTACTTCTCAGATGTACAGATAAACATCCATTATGGGCCTCATGCAAGATTTCTCTGAATAAGCTTCTCTTTTCTCGGTACACAAATTCTATCTCTGAACATCAAGTATCCGTTAGAATTAACCCGAAAGTCAGATTCAGTATCTGTCTCACACTGAGTTCTCTTGACTTGCAATTCATTATCTTCTTTCTGAGCCTCAAAGATCTCTTGAAGAAACATTGGTCTAGTTCTCAACTCAGCTAGGATAGAATTGTCGTCGGATAAGGTCATCCGCAAATTCATTGCCCTTAGCGCAAAAAAGGATTTCCTGCTCAAAGCATCTGTGACCACATTTGCCTTGCCAGGATGGTAGTCAATGAACAACTCATAGTCTTTTATCAACTCTAACCATCTTCTCTGCCTTAAGTTCAATTCTTTCTGTGTCATCAAGTACTTCAAACTTTTGTGATCAGTGAATATCCGGCATTGCTCACCATAAAGATGATGTCTCCATATCTTCAATGCGAAGACTATGGCAGCCAATTCTAGATCATGCGTTGGATAATTCTTCTCATGAGGCTTCAATTGTCTAGAGGCAAAAGCAATGACTTTGCCTTCTTGCATGAGTACACAGCCTAATCCATTTAAGGATGCATCGCTGTAAATTATAAATTCTTTCCCTATCTCAGGTTGTACTAAAACTGGAGCTTCTGTCAGCATTGCTTTCAACTTCTCAAAACTTTGTTGGCATCTTTCTGTCCATTCAAACTTCACATTTTTCTGTAACAATTTAGTCATCGGGGTTACAATCATGGAGAACCCTTTGACAAATCGTTTATAATAACCGGCTAGGCCTAGAAAACTTCTAATCTCAAAGATATTCTTCGGTGGCTTCCAGTCCATTATGGTCGAAATCTTACTCGGATCTACTCGAACTCCATCTCTCGAGACTATATGTCCCAGAAATCCTACTTCCTTGAGCTAAAATTCACTTTTATTGAACTTGGCATATAACTGATTTTCTCGAAGAGTCTGTAAAACTGTCTGAAGATGTTCAGCATGCTCGTTCTCATCTAAGGAATAAATCAATATATCGTCAATGAAAATGACTACAAACTTATCTAGGTACAGCCTAAAAATGCGGTTCATTAAATCCATGAATGCTGCAGGAGCATTGGTCAACCCAAAGGGCATGACTAGAAATTCATAATGCCCACACCTCGTTCGGAAGGCAGTCTTGGATACATCTGAATCTTTCACTCTCAGCTGGTAGTACCCTGATCTCAAGTCTATTTTGGAGAATACAGTCGCTCCTTTCAACTGATCGAACAAATCATCGATCCTAGGCAATGGGTACTTGTTCTTTACTGTCACTTTATTGAGCTGACGGTAATCTATGCATAATCTCATGGTGCCATCTTTCTTTTTCACAAATAAAACCGGAGCGCCCCATGGTGAACAACTTGATCTTGCAAAGCCTTTATCTGTCAACTCTTGCAACTGCAACTTCAATTCTTTCAACTCTGTTGGAGACATTCTATAAGGAGTAATAGATATCGGTACAGTACCGGGAGCTAGCTCAATACTGAACTCAACCTCTCTAACCGGTGGTAATCCTGGCAATTCCTCAGGAAAAACGTCCAGGTACTCACATACTATCGGCACTGACTCAATCTTTAACTTTGTTTCTTTATCATTCATCACAAAGGCCAAAAATGCCCCATACCCCTTTCTTATGTATCTCTGCGCCCGCATATGAGAAATCATTACCGTCAATCCACCTTGTTCATCTGATGGTACATGAAGGATATCCCCGTTCTCACATCTCATCTCAATGTACTTCTTTCCACAATTAATAAATACATCATGGGCAATCAACCAGTCCATCCCAAGAATGAGATCAAACTCATCAAATGGTAACAACATAAGATTTGCGATAAAGCAATGACCTCTAATCATTAATGGGCAATCTTTACAAATTTTATCAACTAACACACTCTTACCTAAAGGATTAGACACCTTAATCACAAATTCTATAGAATTTATAGGCATACTCAATTCAGATACTAATTTCATACAAATGTAAGAGTGTCTGGATTCGGGATCTATTAAAGCAATAACTTTGGTATCGAAAAGAGAAAAGGTACCCGTGATAACATCATGAGAAGATGCCTCTTCGCGAGCGCGAATGGCATAAGTTCTTGCAGGCGCTCTGCCCTCGGGTCTCGCGGCCTGCTCTCGAGGGTTACCTCTTCCACTTGCCCCACTTCCCGAGTTTCTCTGCATTCTTCCTCAGACCATACTCCCAGATTTCGGATTCTGAGTTCTTTCTTCTTTCATCATTTCCGAGCAATCTTTCATATAGTGGTCTTGGGAACCACATCTAAAGCATGCATTTTCATGTGGTCGGTATTCTCCCAGATGGCGTCTGCCACATTGTGGACATTCGGGTCGGTCAGGTCTAAAATTTCCAACAGTTGCGACTGAAGTCGTCTGTGCTTTATTCTGTGAATACTGTTTACTCTTATCTTTCCTTGAAAACCCAGTGGAAGTAGCTGATCGAGCAGGAAAATCTCTTGACTTCTTGGACGAAGTTTGGAATGACTTGCTCCACTGTCTCTTTCTAGAGTCACGAGACTCTATTTCTGACTTCTTCTTCTCTTTTACTAGTTCTTCGGCTTTACAAGCCCTTTCCACTAGCACAACAAATTCCTTTAGTTCCAGGATAGCAACAAACAGTTTGATGTCCTCATTTAACCCATCTTCAAACCTTTTACTCATAATGGCCTCACTGGACACACATTAGCGAGCGTACTTGCTGAGTCGTACAAACTCTTGCTCATAATCAGTTACTGACATCTTGCCTTGCTTGAGCTCCAGGAATTCCTTCCTCTTCTGGTCTACAAACCTTTGGCTGATATACTTTTTCTTGAACTCTTCTTGGAAGAATTCCCATGTGACTCTTTCCCTCGATACAACCGGCACAAGGGTGTTCCACCATTGGTAAGCAGAGTCTCTTAAGAGAGAGATTACACACTTCATACATTCTTCAGGGGTGCATGACAGTTCATTAAATACCCTGATGGTATTTTCTAACCAAAATTCAGCTCTTTCCAGATCATCATCTTTTCTAGCCCGGAATTCTTCTGCCCCATGTTTCCTGATCCTATCAATTGGAGGTTTATCTCCTCTTACCACCTCTACTACTTGAGGGGCTCCTGGAACAGGTTGTGGAACAGGCGGGGGTGGAGGGGGTTGTGCATTCGGGTTCGCACGAACGAACTCTGTATACCATGTATTCATCATATGGAGGAAGGCTTCTCTAGCCTCTTCTCCTCCTCCTTGACTCACCGTAGTGGGTCTATTCTCGTTCTCATATGGCACCGTCCCTTCGGCGGGAGCTGGTGCGTTAATTTCTACATCATCCGCCACAGCTTTGTCGGGATCCATTTACTATATATATATATATAAACATAATTTAAGTCGTCAGGAGTCGTCACACTATCATTATAAAAACATTCTTCCGTATGGTATGTATAGCTAGACTCGTGCTCGTGCTACGTTAGTCCTAGAACTGACTAAACCATAGCTTTGATACCACTAAATGTAACACCCCATACCCGAGTCCGATGCTAGAACTGGATACGAGACATTACCATGCTTGACTTACTAATACGTACTCTTACGGGCTGTAAAAATTTGAGCTGACTTAAAACTTTCCTTTCTTGGTCAAAACGTACGTATCATGGGCCTACGAAGCCTTAAACACTTATCCGAAAACTTTCGGACACTTAAATGAAAACTCAAATTGGAAGCAGGATTCACACACCCATGTTACTTGGGACACGCCCGTGTACCCTTAGACACGCCCATGCCTACAACCGTGGGGAGTTACTGACTTAATTCATACGGCTTCGACATGCCTGTGTCTAAAACCGTGTGAAGCTACTGACTTCAATCACACGGCCTGGGCACACGCCCATGCTTGGACCGTATGTCTCACACAGCTCATACACATGGCCGTGCAAGATGACCGTAGCCTATCCTGATTTAAAACATTAAGGTGCAGGGTTAGCACGGTCTGGACACACGCCCGTGTCTCTAACCGTGTGGGCAATTAGAGGCTATTTACCAAGCCATTTGCCTCCTTGCAATAAAGATCATACTCATACTCAAATTAACAATTCAATATCAACACATCTTTCATGAATAATACTACATATTTCATTGATATCTATGCACAAACAAACTTAACAAATTTGGCCAACTACTTAGCCATATACAAAAGAATAATAATAAACTTGATAGCCTATACAATGGCCCTTCTCAAAACATGTTCCCAAAATGAATGCTTCCTATACATGCCATACTTAGTAAAAATAACTTGGCTATACCAAAATAGAGATTGATAGTGTGCTACAAGCTCCGACTCCGACGATCCACAAGTTAGCTTGGCGGGACTACATAGAAAGAAACAATAAAAAACGTAAGCACTTAGCTTAGTAAGTTTGTATGTATAACACATATCAAATAAACTTGCTTCATATAAACCATTTGACAAAATAATGGTATCATTATTTCAGCTATAAGGCTTACTTACTCATACATGATTTTTACTTGTCTCATGATACTTACTATTCTCATACTTGTAAGGTAAACAAGGTACCTGTATCACTTGATCTCATTGATCAGTATAATTTAATAATAATAACTGTGATCTCTACGTCTTCATTTATAATATGAATAATACTCAATTCCATCTTGATACTAGCTTTGCTTTCTTAGCTTTCTTGCTATCTCATTTTAACCTTACTCATTTGCCCGATGAATTTCTGCGAATAACCGAGGATACTAAATCTCTTCCCACGAACTTGATGCCAAAGCCATATCTTAGATATGGGCTTACATGGAATATCTCTTCTTGAATCAATGCCAAGCTTGAGTCCTTGGTCTTACATGATATCTTGCTTGATAACTTGATCAATGCCAAGCTTGCCTTGGACTTACATGATATCTCATGTGACAGATCGAATATCTTGGGAAATTCATCTTCAATCGGGACTTGCTCATAACTAATGCCATCGATTTCTTGGTTGAACATAGCATTGAACATTTCATGAAAATAGCATACATTACACTAAACAATTCAATGATAAAAATCATAAAGCTTAGAAATCATACAAACTTACCTCAATATACAAAATGTATGTAGTTATGCAATTTAGTCCTCGACTTTGTTCTTGCCTCGGTTTCTATCTGGGCTTTGTTTTTCTTGATCTATAATCATAAATAGATCATTTAATAATCATTTTGACTAAATTGACTCATAACTCATACTTTGGCAAAATTACTATTTTGCCCCTATACTTTCTAATATTTGCACTTTTACCCCAAAGCTCGTAAAATAATTTCATACAACTTTCATAAACTGCATGCTTAGTTGATTAATAGTCTCAACTATAGCAATCCTCAATTCTTACTATTTCTAGTAGATATGACCAATTTTACAACTATTACAAAATGGTCCATACCATTATTTTTCATGAAATTCATTAAGGAAAAGATGTTTATCTAACATCAAACTCTCCTAAACTTCCATAAAACATCATTTAGCATGCATGTCATTCATGGGTAAATTTTTAAACATGCATCTTAGCTCATTTTATAGCTAAAATTAGCTAATTCCATATACGAGAACTTCAAAAATACGAAGAATATAAAAAACGGGACTTAAATGAACTTACTAGCAAGCTTGAAAAAAATGAAGAACCCTAGCTATGGAGTCTCCAAATTTTAGGCACAAGGGGGAAGAAGATGAGTAGATTTTTATCATATTTTTCCCATTTTAATCATTTAACACATAAATGACCAAAATGCCCTTATCACTAAAATTTTTTATAACACCATCTCAAGGCCAATTTTTGTCCAAAATTGTATTTTTGGAAAAATTGCTATTTAAGGATTCATACTTATTATTCTAAAGCTATTTCATACAAAAAGCTTCTAGAAACTCATATTTTGAAACTTTTGCAATTTAGTCCTTTTTGGACCAATTGACCTCAACTTAATAAAATTGCTTCATGAAACTTTCATACTAGCATGAAAACATGGCATAAACTTTAAAAACTCATAAATTCATCTCGGTTTCATGGTCTCGCACCACTATCACGACTAGGCCCTAAATCGGGCTGTTACAGGTTATATCATGACAGGCTTCTAAGCAAATGGGTTTGGCAGAAAGTTGGTTAGCTTATGAGTTGAGTGATATAAGAGTTGGTGATGCTTCTATGAAACATAGAGTTCAGTGATTTGCTGATACATATTTGACCTTTTTGATATTTGGTTTAAATTAATATGGTCCATTTTAGTAATTCAATGATATATTTTTTCAAGATTTTTTCAATTTAAATTAATATGCCTTTAAGATTCTATGCTTCTATTTTTTCTTTATTTCAAGCCATATATTTTCTTTCAATTTACACAATGAGTACAGATATTCCACCCACTATAGTTACTATATACTGACATATCTTTTATCAATTTTCAATCATTACTACTTGAAGATTAAACATGTACAGTTTACAAAGTATTGTTTGATGAGTACTGCATTTTATAAATGTATATATATAAACTTAATCTCCATTTGGTTTCATGAAACAGATTCATTTGCATTTTCATAGATTATCGAACTAACATTTTCTTTTAACCATTGCTGAATGCCATTCCCTTTTGGCCAATAGATTATCTTCAAGGAAGTATGTCTATTTTCTTACTTTTGGTTTCCATACTAAGTTTTTTTTAACTACCACTTAATAGTTGTCAACCAAGAGACGAATACACTGCCAACAATCGACCTGAGTTATCCAACCCTATCCAAAACACTTTAAAAAAACAAATTATCATATATTTATTTTTTTGTAAAAATTACGTATAATATATGCCCCATACACTAGAACCAGAATCAACTTAATACGAAACATGATAGTCTAAAAATTGAAATACATCCTTTCAGCTCATTAATTTGTTCTGTAAAAATCACGTATAATACATGCCACATATATTTTTTCTATGCTTCTATTTTTCCTTTATTTCAAGCCATATATTTTCTTTTATTTTATTTGCTTTTGACGATTAAAAAACTGATCCTAGGTTCGAGTCTAACTTATTAAATGTGTGAATTCTTATCCTGATTTATTTTTGTTAATTAGCTGGTTTTGTAGAGATAAATTTATTATTCTGTTTAATGATTGATCTATACTAGAGTCTTATTTTACTAAATTATTTTATTTAATTGTTGTTCATATCATCTCACAAGTGTTTCCTTGTTTTGGTTTTAGTATTTTGCTTCACTTTTGATCTTAGCTCTTTGTTTATATATGATGTATGATAGCTTTTAATTTTTGTTTCTGCTGATGTTCTGTTTTTAATATTCACCCCATTATTTATGTAAAAATTATGAATTTTATTTTCCCTTTTTCTTAAAATAATAAAAAATTACCTTTTTGTTAAGTTATGTCATATCATCTCACAAGTTCTTCTTGTTGCTTTTATTGAAAGATCTTGTATGTAATTGTTATTTGTAGCTCTGTTCCTGATTTTTAGAAGATTGGCTGCGATCAGATCGTCTTAGAATTCTTCCATCGGACTAAGTTCATAGAGCTAATGACTAGACGATTCTGGTACTGCTTTATATTCAACCTATAAATTTGCTAATCAAAAGTTCATTTCAACTTCAATTCTTGGATATCAGTTCTAAATGAAACCTTTACCAAAATAGAAGGGTGCTTTTAAATCCATAAAAAATTGTACAAGTTTAACCTAGAGATCTTTGGATTGCTATGGTTGAAACATGGTTGTAATTTCGTAAACCCCGGTATTATTATTATATATCATGTAACATTGGATTTAAATCGCAGATATGATTTGAGTCACTTTGAGACTCACCTGACTTTTACTGTATTATGGGATATTGCTTCTGGAAGAGATCTTAAGAAGTTCCTCTATGTATGTTGTTACTTTTTTTCTTGAATTGTTATGTGTTGATCAGTTTTTATTGATATGAGAGCTACGAATTATGTTATTTTGCATTTGAAAGTTATATCCGAATGACATTATGATTGTTCAGGTGATTGTTGCCTTGTGGATATTGTCTATTGTTGGAAGTTGGTGCAACTTTGTGATATTGTTTTACATAGGTACCGGAGATGCTTCCAAGTGATTTGGTTTTTTTATTAGAAACAGTTTCTTTTCTTAATGTTAATTAAAAAAATGTTTAAAGGGAAAAAATATTTGGTAGCCCTCTGAATCGCTGTTGGCAGCCCTCGACATCGCCTTTAGGAGCCCTCTGAATCATTGTTGGCAGCCCTCTGTTGCATCTCCATCGGCAACCCTCTGTTGCTACTCCATTTTCTGTCATCCACTTATCTGTTATATGCCATACTGTGAGTTCTTTTTTAAAAAAGTCAGTGAATTAATGTTGTCTGATTTTTTTTTATTTTTTTATCCCTGGTTGTTGGAATGCATGGTTAATTGGAAGGTTGAAGATGTCCAAAGCAGGACATGTTTCCTATGATTACCGAATGTTAATACTTGTTTAATTGGAGTGTAAATGATGTCCAAAAGAGGGTTGGTTACTTATGTTTTGTCGTATTTAATCTCTTCTGCAAATATGTTAAATTAACTGTCCTAATGTGCAGTCATTTATGTTGTTTCATTAGTCAATTATGAGGTTTTATTTAATTAATTGAACCATGCAAATGTTATGTGCTGTTGTTTATTGACTTAATTGCAAATATGCTGATTTTCCTTTTGGGGCTCCGATTTTGTATAGTTTTGATTGCTGATTTTGTTAAATTATTTTGTTTTGTTTTCTTTTATTTTAAATTTACGCAATTAAATAAATTGTATTTAAAGTTTTATTTTAAATATATTATTTTATTTTAGTCAGAAAAAATATTTTCAATATTTTGTTTTATTTTAACATTACTAAATTAAATTAATTTGTATTTTAACATTGCTTTAACAATCTATCTCATTTTCTTCCCCTCAATTTCCTTTTAGTTTAAATTTAATCATGAAAAAAATTTTATTTTATTTTATTTTATTTTTAAATTACCAAATTAAATAAAATTATTTTTAAAGTTTCAATTTAAATATTTTATTTTATTTGAATCAAAAATATTTTCAACATTTTTATTTTATTTTAACATTAGTTAATTAAATTAAACTGTATTCAAAGTCTTACATAATTTGAAGTTCAAATTCATAACTTACATAATTTACATCACTTACATAATACATAACTTACATAATTTAAAGATCAAATTTCATGACTTACATAATTGACATAACTTACATAGTACATAAATATATATCATATCATTACTTACATAACTTATAAATAAACAACTTACCCGTGCAATTTATTGTCAACTTTAAACTTTAACAACTACGAAATGGATAGAACTTGGATGAATTTGTCAATGGTAAGCAACGACTATCGAAATAGAGTAGCAACTTTTCTAAATTTTTCATTTCAAAATGCAAGCCAAGAGAATATGATTCTTTGCCCGTGTAAGAAGTGTTTCAATATCAATTGGCATTATCGTGAAGTTGTCTACGAACATCTAATTGTTGATGGCTTTGTCCGGGGGTATAAAAAATGGATTTTCCATGGAGAGTGTACATCTAGTGGAGCCTCTTCAACGATGAATCTGGGTTATCCTCATAGTGCTTACAATCAGAATGTTAGAGAAGATGACATGGAAGGCATGTTGCGGGATGCATTTAATATGCGCAGTGATGGTTTGCAAACATTTCCGCCTAACTTGGGTGCAACCGATGATTATAATTTTGATGGAAATACTTTCACCGAAACGGGAAGAAGTGTACCTGATGAACAGCCAAATGAAGAAGTGGCGAAGTTCTACACGTTACTTGGTGAAATGAATGAAGAACTGTATGAGGGATCAAAATTTTCAAAACTGTCTGTCTGTATTCGTCTTTTCCACTTAAAATGTTTGAGAGAGTGGACCGGAAACTCTTTGACAATGCTATTAGAGTTTTTGAGAGAAATGTTCCCATTTGTGAAAATCCCTCAATCTTCCAAAGACATGAAGAAATCGATAAAAGATTTAGGCCTTGGGTACAACAAAATTCATAGTTTCCCAAATGACTGCATGTTGTATTGGGGGGACCGTAAAAACCAACAGTGCTGTCATGTATGCGCTCAATCCCACTGGATGAATAGAAATACAGAATATGGTAACGAGGATGAAAACGATGCACAGTCAAGGAAGAAGCCACTTAAGATTTTACAGTATTTTCTGCTAATACCAAGGCTTCAAAGGCTTTTCATGTCGTCGAAGACAGCCAAGTCAATGACATGGCACCATGATGGATGAATCGATGATGGATTGTTAAGGCATCCTGCAGATTCTTTAGCTTGGAAATCATTTGACTCCAAATTTCCAAGCTTTGCAAGCGATCCTCGGAGTGTGAGGCTTGGGCTAGCATCTGATGGATTTAATCATTACAAAATCATGAGCACTGCGTATAGTACTTGGCCTGTTGTGCTTGTTCCTTACAATTTGCCTCCATGGGTTTGCATGAAACAATTATCCTTTATCTTATCTATGATTATCCCTGGAGAGAAAGGTCCCAGGAATGATATTGACATATATTTGCAGCCACTTATTGAAGAGTTAAAACAATTATGGGCTGGTGTTGAGACATATGATGTACTGAGAAAGGAGAACTTTAATTTACGTGCAACTTTGATGTGGACTATTAATGACTCCCCGACTTATGCCAATTTATCTGGTTGGAGTACCAAGGGATGTTATGCTTGTCCTTGTTGTGCTACGCAAACATGTTCGCAATGGTTATATAATGGGAAGAAGTTCTCTTACATGGGGCATCGTCGGTGGTTACCGGAAAATCATAGATTTAGATTTCAGAGTACTCAGTTTGACGGTACTGAAGAGTACAAAGAAGCTCATTCGCAAACCGGTGGATCTGAAATCTTGTTCATGTTGAAGGATATTAATTTCATTTATGGGAAGATGAATCAACAGCTGAACACGCAAAGAAATAGAAGATCAAGGGATGAATCTGATGATGAATCTGATGAAGAGGATGATCCTAATGAGGCAGACTTGTGAAAAAAAAAGAAGTATTTTTTTTAGTTGCCTTATTGGGAGCATCACATTTTACAACATAATCTTGATGTCATGCACATTGAGAAAAATGTCTGGGAGAACATCATTGGGACTATTTTGAATGTCGATGGAAAATCGAAGGACAATCTTCAAAGTCGACTTGATTTTGTCCACATGGGAATTCGACGTGAGCTTCATCCCCAAGCACTTCCGAATAGGAAATATCGGTTGCCGCCTTCTATTTTTTCAATGTCGAAGACGGAGAAAGAAATGTTCTGCATGGTGTTGAAGGATATAAAGGTCCCGGATGCGTATGCATCAAATATATCTCGATGTGTGAGTCTTAAAGATCGAAGACTATATGCCTTAAAATCACATGACTATCACATCTTGATGCAAGACTTACTGCCAGTTGTTATGCAGTGTTGTATGTCGAAAAAGGTGACGTCTTATGTAATTGAACTATCCAATATAATGAAAGGCATTTGTGGCAAAGTTTTGGATGTTCAAGAACTTGAGACACTACAACATCGAGCCGCATTGACTTTATGCAATCTGGAGAAGATCTTCCCGCCTTCCTTCTTCACTATTATGGTGCACTTGATAATTCATCTCCCTCGTGAAGCAATACTTGGTGGACCTGTTTTCTATCGATGGATGTATCCCATAGAAAGGTGATAATTTATTTGTAAATTATTCCTTCATTCACCTCAATGCCTTTAGTTGCAACTTTTGATAATGTTGTATATCGTGTTTAGGTTCCTATCCAAATTGAAGTCTTACTACCGCAATAAACATTATCCGGAAGGATCAATTGCTAAAGGCTACTTGGCAGAGGAATGTATGAATTTCTGTTCAAGATATTTGGAAGATGTTGAAACAAGAATGAACAGACCAAGTAGAAATGCTGGGCTCACAGATCATAACTTGGCCGAAACTTATTTATTTCAAAGTTTCGAAGAATCAATCGGTAAAGTTGAAATTCCAGAATTAGATGATAGATCGTGGGTCCAAGCATATTGATATGTTCTTTTTCATCACGATTCAATGGAACCATTATGCAAGTAAGTTCAATTATAATTTGTTTCTCTTCTAACAAAGTAAATCTTTTTTTAACGTAGCGAGTACAAACAAATATTGAGAGCTCGTTCACGGTCCCGAAGATTACAACAACGAGAAATTAATAAGTTGTTCACAAAATCATTTCATGAATGGTTAAGCCAAACGATATACAATTGAAGCTTTCATTATCAAGTAATATTGTTTTTTTTATAACATTTATAATTACTCAATTTACTTTCGATTCAATAGGTTTGGAGTCAGAATGAAGTAAATGACGAAGTTAAATAGCTTTCCCAAGGTCCAAATAGAATAGTGAAAAGATATAGTGCCTTCCTCATCAATGGATTCTGATTTCATATAAAATATTGCAAGAGATTGAGGAGAACCCAAAATTGTGAAATTGTTGTTAATTCTTCAATTAGAAGTTATGCTAGTGCTAGGGACAGTAATCTAGTTGAGGGGAATGTGGAGTATTACGGACTTCTTACTGACATAATTGAGTTGGATTTTATGGCAAATGGAAAGTTGTCTTATTTCGAGGTGATTGGGCTAATGTTAATACGGCTCGTGGAGTTAAACAAGATCATTTTGGTTAAACAAGATCAATTTGGTTTTACAATGGTGAACTTCTCTCGATTGATTCACACTGGAAAATAATTGATAAATGAGCCGTATGTATTTTCTTCTCAAGTGAAGCAAGTTTTTTACTTGAAAGATCCAACTGATGAGGGTTGGTACGTTGTACTCCGAAACACCCCTAGAGACTTATTTGACATGGGCAATGGAAGTAGAGATGACATCGTCGAAAGATCAGAAACTTTGCCTTTTCCAGAACAAAACTTAAATGAAAATATCCTTAGTACTAGTACACAATTTTAATGGGTTCGTCAGGACGTGGACGAAAATATTTACGAATTATGATGTAGTAAGATTTTATGATTTTTTAAATATATGTAATATTATAATTTTAATATTGGTCATGTTATATAATTTAACTATTTTATATGTACTATTATTGTTGTTATTTGTTACTAAAATTTCAACTATTTTATGTGTATTGTAGGAAAAATGCGTAGAAGAAAATTACGAAATTTAAGTATTGTCCAGAGTACTCAAAATTCGGAAGAAGGAAATAGTGAACAGCAGTCAGCTATTGGATCTTCGAATGTGCCGGAGACATTTGACGAGCTTGCAGAATTTCAAAGTAATGTTAAGTTTATTTTACATGCGTATAGACTTTTATTATTGCTCCTATTTCTCAATTTCAATATAATAATATATTATTTTCCAGCTGAAAGTGGTGGGACGCGCAGAGGTCAAGGACGCACGCTACTTAATGATTTATACGACTTAAATCCTGTCGAGCATGTCAAAGTAAGTAGAAACAGTCATGGTCAGCCTGTTGGATTAGAAGCTCGACTTTTGGCAGGCTATTTGGGCATTATAGCACGAAATGCCAATATGTTGCCCATCAACTACGAATCATGGCATCACATGCCTGATAGCAACAGGAATCAAGCTCTCGATAATATTAAGGTAACAAAACTTGAATGTAATTTATAATACTTTGGTTTAAGTTTCATTTATATTTACTTTCTTGTGTTTTTTAGGAGAGATTTGCTTTATAGGTCTCGGATGCCTATATCAAGAAGGCATTGGGTAAAAAATGGAGAGACCATAAAAGCACTTTGAAAAAAGATTATTTCAAGAAAGACATAAGCCTCGAAGAAAAATTGCAAAATGTCCCGCCGGGAATGCTGAGGTAGCAATGGGAAGATGTAGTTAGATTTTGGAATTCAAAGAAAAGAGAGGTATTACGTACTTCCAAACTCTTATAAATTTTTTGGTTTATAGTATTTACTATATACGTAATAATAATTTCATTATGTAGGACCATGAGCGAGTTGGAAAAAGCAGCAGGCAAAAACAAAAATTCACGCACACGACAGGGGCGAGAAGTTTTGCTTGTGTAGCTGAGGCCTAGGTATTATGAATTTATTAATTCTACCAAATATTAATGACTTTCTACTATTAAATAATATTTTTACTACTATATTGTAGGAAGCATCATCTGGTCAAAAAGTTGGACGCCTTCAGCTTTTTGACATTACGCATAGGAAGAAAGATGGATCTCCGATGACATCTGAAGCTGCAGAAATTATGGTATATTTACTTAATAAAATTTGATTTATTATAAATATTTATAACGTTTAATTATAATGGTTTAATTCGTCTTTAGTAGTTTTAAATAATGTTAAGTTATGTTGCATTCCTTTTTTATTATATATCTCATTTTTAACTCTTTAATTGATTTATTAGGAGAAACTAAAAGATAAGAAGGCGGAGTATGAAGCAATTGCTTCGACTGATAGTTCTGTTAATTTTGAGGACATTGATAATAGAATTATTAATGAAGTTTTCGGTCCTGAAAGGTATGGTCGGGTTCGATTTCAAGGATCTGGTGTTAACCCGACCCAATATTTTGGACCCAACTCACAGCAATACATGCCTTCTGGGAGTCAAGCTCAAGCTGAAGTTCAGAGGTTAAGAGACCAGATAGCTCATATGGAAGCTAGCACAGTTGAGCAAATTTCTCAACTTAGAGCGGAGGCAGCAGCGAGGGAGGCGGAGGCAGCAATGAGGGAGGCAGAGCAAAACAGAAAGTATGATGAACTCCAGCAACAGCTTCAGACTATGATGAAGATGTTCCAGCAGTCACAAATGCCACCATCTTAGACATTTGTTTTCTTGTAACTTTTAACATTATTGTAAGAAAATTTTGAATTATACTTCATTTATATAATTTATATCATATATCTTTCGTATAATTTTGTATCATTTAGATTTGCTATTTTTGGTTGGATTTCATGCTATATTTGCTGTTTTTGGTTGGATTTTATGCAGGAAGGGTGGGATATTGGTGAAAAATGTATGTTGCAAATCTACCCAAATTAGCGGCGTTTTATAAAAAAGCGTCGCTAAAGACCAGGACTTTTAGCGGCATTTTCTAAAAAAGCGCCGCTAAAGACCAGGACTGTTAGCGGCGTTTTCTATAGAAGCGTCGCTAAAGACCAGGACTTTTAGCGGCGTTTTCTATAGAAGCGCCGCTAAAGACCAGGACTTTTAGCGGCGTTTTGAATAGAAGAGCCGCTAAAGACTAGGACTTTTAGTGGAGTTTTCTATAATAGCGCCGCTAAAAGTCCTAGTCTTTAGCGGCGTTTTCTCAAATAAACGCCGCAAATTTTAGCGGCGTTTTTTTGCGGTGCTTGTAAAAGTGCCGCTAATGGCCAAAAACAACGCCGCTAAAAGTCTGTTTTCCTGTAGTGCAATATGGCCAATATAACCTATACATGCCATTACAACCATAATTGATTTACCATACTGTACCGACATAGGCCGATGGATAGTGTGAGTGATCTCCGTCGAGTTTCCAATCCAATGAGCTTCCGATTTACTTTAAAACAGGGAAAAATAAAACGGGGTAAGCATTGTATGCTTAGTAAGTTCGTATAACATGGTACTTAACGTACCATTTATTCTATTTTGAGGTAACTATGTAAGGCATATTCAATCAATTTGACCTCAAGCCCTACACACATCCTCATTGCCCTTGTTATACATATAACCCATAATAACATCAAGACATGTATGAGCTCAACAACAATTAAATTTCCAGGCACATTTGCCAACATGTATTTATTTATCGTGTATAAATCATCTCTTTGTATTACAAGTATAATTTCATAATAGCTCAGATTATTTCATGTCAGAACTTTACTCATATGTTACTCGAATTATTAATGTCACACGAGTAGTAGTACACTCAAAGTGTACAAGTCTATAACCAAGGATGAACTTATATTCATCAACCAAATTCCAAGTACAAATATCATCGTCTCATATTTCCATGTATCAATTATGATATATCATCATTTTCTTGTATTTCAGGTAAATACATGTAATAGCTCATTTCTTAATCATAATCTTCTCATGTCAAGAGTTTTACCCGTTAAATTTATTTGGAATATCGATGGTTACACTGGTAGTACACTCGAGGTGTAAAAATCAAAATCTGTCAATTCATGTCCGTTTGTACCCATAAGGTACAATTTCAAAGAGTACACTCTCGAGCCATGCATGTATACAACAGGATTACCAGTCCAAGCTAAATCCTTTTTAGGAGATATGCTCTAAAGAGCTTGATCTGGATTACCCTTCCAGGCTAAATCCAATCCATAACATATACTCGAGAGGATTTACATCAGGATTACCCGTCTGGGCTAAATCCTTTTAGAAATGAGGTCAATAGGATTACTCGACCGAGCTAAATCCCACCAGCAACAAATGCAGGGCCTCATTCATTTCGAGAAATCACATATCCATCGATTTCCCATTTATTCAAACGGGATTTAACATTTTTCAAGCATTATCAGGCATGTGATCAATCTCATACATTTTTACATCCATGCAATTCAAATGTTCACATTCACCTCAAGCATAAAAGTTACATTTTTATCACTTATCATTTATCGAGCATTATTGTTGATCGGGCACATTTCATTTATCGAGCTTTGACGAATATGTGATCATTTCACATAATTAAGGCATTTATACAATTCACAAATACAACATTTAATTCAAGTATAAAAATATATATACAATTTAGTTACACGAACTTACCTAGACAAATGTTCGTATACATAAATCTACTAATCCGATATTTTCCTCTTTCCTAGTTCTAGCTTCAAATATGGTCTAGCTGGATCTATACGAGTAAATTTAACATTAATTTATCACATTTCACATTCAAGTGGACTCAATTTTCATTCTAGGCAAAATTACCATTTTGCCCCTAACTTTTCCATAAATTCCATTTTCATCTCTAGGCTCGGAAAATGAAACTTGTGAAAATTACTCCCTATTCCAAGCCTAACCAAAGCCCCATTACAAAATTTACAGCACATGTATTCATAAAATTTCAGAATTTTTCCTTCAATTTCACAAGTTTACTTTTTAGTCCCTAAATCATGTTTTCATCAAAAATCACTTTGTAAAAGTTGTTTATCTATCAATAATCTTTCATTTTCTACCATAAATTTCTAATTTTCAGCATATACATCCATGACCCAAATTTCATACCTTGATAACTTTTCAAATTAATCCCCCAAATAGATAGATTAGACTATCCCGATTCTAAAAATATAAAAATCATTAAAAACGGGACTTGATTTCATACCTTATTGAGCTTGAAAAGTTTTCATCCTCTCTCCTAGGGTTTCCATGGAAATATTTGGGTAAGGTGATATGAAAATGTTTTCCTTTTCATTTAATTAAATTGTCATTTAATAACTTTTCATCTTTTCAATTTAGTCCTAGCCTTTTTTAATTTTTCCATGGATGAGTCATACCAAAATATCTACATACTTTCTTTAATGGTCTAATTACCATATAAGGACCTTTATTTTTGAATTTCATAGCTATTTGATCCTTCTAGCTACTAGAATCCAACTTTTGTATTTTATGCGATTTAGTCTTTCTCGTAATTAAGCACATAACCGGTAAAATTTTCTTATCAAAATTTTCACATGACATTTCTATCATATTACAGACCATAAAATAAAATAAAAATAAATTATATTTTCGGCTCAAATTTGTGGTCCCGAAACTACTGTTCCGATTTCACTGAAATTTGGGTTGTTACAAGTTCATTATTTTTAAACATTGAGATCTGTTGAGTGGGGAAAAGTTTAGAGTTGGAATTGCTAGAGGGAAAACGTTTCACATAGGATGCGTTTTCAATGCACTATCAAAAAAAATGCATTGAAAGTGTGTCTAGTTGGACACATTTTCCGCTGACATGGCCTAAAAACGCTTCCAGCTGGACATACTTTCAATGCTTTTTTCTGACAGTGCATTGAAAACGGGTCCTACATGAGGCATTTTCCCTCTAGCAATTTCAACTCCAAACCTTTCCTGGGAAAATTTTCTAAATCAATTACCACTCACCCTGAGTCTATAAAAGCAATCTATTTCAGCATTGAGTGGCATAAGACATTTACAAGCAAAGAAATTTGTAAGAAGATCAGAAAAAGAGAAGTTGGCACATAAGGCATAAGTTGGATCTATCACACAATTTGCATAAAGTAAGGATCCATTTTTGTTGTTCATATTTAATTACAACACTATTTTTTGCATAATATTATTGTTTCGAACACGTGGAATAGGTTATTTCGTTGAAAATGAGTAAACGAATTAATGCTATTATTTATTACGATGGTGAAGTGTGTGACACCAAGAACGGGGTCGATTTTTTATCAGAGAACACAATGTAATTGGCTTTTAATCAGAACATACAATTGCCAAAATTGCGTTCAATACTTAGGGAAAAATTTTCAAATTCAACCAGATGAGAGTATCGTCACATAAATATTGATTTTGTGCTTTGGTGACCTCGTTAGATATGATGCTTTAGATATCAGAGGTGCGAGAGGGTTGGAAGCGATAGTGTAGACACATATTGATAGTATCACCATATCTCAAGTTATATGCGGAGTTTTCAAGGATAAATAAAGACAGTTAGAGGTCGACACATGTTCCAGTTTGATAGGCCAAAATGGAAGAACAAGCTAAGAGTCCAATGACATAGTTGTGTGGTGGGTTCACCAGCTTGTTAGAAAGTTCCCATTATGATATCTCGAAATCATCAATGGGAAGACACTTATCTGTTTCAGCCTTAGATTTCAACTACAGCAGGAAGAACACCGAACTGTCGGGGTTTGATGGTAACACGGAATAATAGACCCTTACACGACACTCAGTTAATGGTTTTGATTTGACTTCAATCAATCGATGTTTAATGTTGGGAACACTTATAGGGGAATGACGTCAAATTCTAGCAGTTGGCAATCAACAGGTGGTTTTGGTTGTTTTGACAACTATACAAGAAGAGATGATGTACTCCCTATGATGTCCACCAACAAGGGGACATCCAACCCTGAAAATATTGGTGGGGTTGAGAATGAATGGGGCAATGAACCCAATGTCAGACTAATTTGAGAGCTTGGTGCTAATGGTTTATAAATTGTATTATTTTCTGAACCAAAGCCGATTCCAACTGAACCAAAAAATGGAGGTTCAAACAGTGAAGGTCTGGACGAAGATGCCAAAGAAGATCGACGATTCAAGGCATACTCTCTTCCAACCCACACACATAATGTGGACCTATCAACAAAAGATGTGTTGGAGCTTGCAGAACTACCACACAGAAGACTGTGTCATGTGAGTTCTTCGGTGGATTCAAGTGATTCAAAAGTGGGGAAGGAGTTTTCCTCTAAAGATGGTTTTGTCATAGTAGTGAAGAGATACAACATTAAGAATGAGGTAAACTTCCATGTTGTTAAATCCTGATCTGACAAGTTCAAGGCGAAGTGCGCAATGCAAGATAATAGATGTGCATGGAAAATCATTGCTTCTGTTAAGAATTAGACGAGGTTGTGGACCAAAAAAAAATACCGCTCCACATACGTGTGTTGTCATAGGTACTGCATCAATTTTGTTTTGTATTTGGAGAGTTGAATTGCTAATTTTAATGTACTTATGTCATTGCAGGTATTTCATGAGATCATCCAAAATTGGATTCAGAGGTGATTGCAGACATAATACTACCTATGGTCAAAGCGAGTCCCATGGTTTTTGTGTTGGTTTTAATTGCAAATATCCATAGCCAGTTGGATTACACGTCATCGTACTGTAAGGCCTGGATCACAAAGCAAAAGGCATTAGAGAAGATGCATAATGGGTGGGACGCATCATACAATGATTTATGGAAGTGGTGTCAGCTACTTGAGAGGTACATTCTAGGTTGCATAATCGATATGGAAACGACACCTACTTACTACAATGATCGGTTGCTCCATGGATGCTGAGTGTTCCATAATTTCTTCTGGACTTTCAAGCAATGTCGACAAGCATTCCGGTACTGTAAGCCACTGGTACAAATTGACAATACTTTATGTACGAGAGATATACCCATCGGTTGTTGTTGGTTATGGCACAGGATGGAAATAAAAAAATCTCGTCGATTTCCTTTGCAATAAATCTAACATATGCATCATCCCCGATAGAGGACCTGGAATACTAGCCACAATTGAATGGTAGTGAAGCATTTGGGATCATACACACCATAGGTATTGTCTAAGACATGTTGCGGCGAACTACCACAGATAGCATAATTCTATAGCTCAGCGGGCATAAGTGATTAACATGGGTATGTATTCGCCATTATTTCAACTGATTGATATTTAACTGGGCTATGCGAGTTTGGGCATTATGGATTAAGTATTCACTTTGACAGGGTACGAGCTCATCAAATACCATTTCCTTGAAATGTTGGAAAACTTACAGGCAATTAACAGTGACGGTGTAGGGTACCTCTCTAACATACCATTCGATTAGTGGACACAATTGTATGATGGGGGGTCTACAATATGGGCACATGACAATTAACCTGGTGGAATGCAACAATTCTGTATTGAAGGGAACACGTCATTTGCCTGTAATCTCGGTTCTCAAAGAAGATGTTGATAATAGGAATCATTTTCTCTTGTATATTCTAATAGAAAATTTTACATGGATATTTATACTAAAAGAGTTGGCCTAGCTAAGGAAACATAATCAATACATTAAATCAATAATCCTACTTTTAAGATAATCTAATCCCTAAAATCAGTAATGAGATTAGCTGAGATAAGCTATCAACACTCCCCCCGAAGTTGGTGCATAGATGTTACACATGCCCAATTTGCAAACTAAATTATGATACCTTCTGTTATTAAGTCATTTAGTGAACACATCAGCTAATCGCTTGTTAGAGGCTACATGACTTAAGCCCAATATGCCAACAATCAACTTTTCTTTAATGAAGTGTTGGTCAATTTCTATGTGCTTTGTTCGATAATGTTGTACTGGGTTTTGAGCTATGCTAATGGCGACCTTGTTGTCGTAATATAAGGATAATTTTCCTTTACTCGACAACTTTAATTCCTCCATAACTTTTAATAACCACGGTAGCTTACAAACACCTTGAGTCATGGCTCTGTATTCTACTTCAGCACTTGACCGAGCAACCAAACTTTGCTTCTTACTTCTCCAAGTGACTAAGTTTCCTTCCACAAGTGTGCAATATTCATATGTAGACCTTATATCATCCAAATATCCAGCACAATCTACATATATAAAACATTCTATCTAGATAAGACCATGTTTAGAAAAGAGGAAACCTTCTCCTGGGTAGACTTTAGGTAACGTAGAATGCAAAAGATAGCCTGCATATGAGATTATCGAGGATCATGCATAAACTGACTTACCATACTAATTGCATATGCTATGTTAGGTCCAGTGTGTGAAAGATAAATTATTCTACCAACCAGTATTTGATATCTTTCTTTATCCACTAACTCTCTTATTCCAACTTGCAACTTATGTTTGCTTTCTATAGGTGATTTTACGTGTTTGCATCCCATCATACCTTTTTCAGTCAAAAGATCTAGGATGCATTTTCTTGGAGATATGAATATCCCTTTCTTTGATCTGGCAACTTCAATTCCCAAGAAATATTGTGACATCCCTAGATCTTTTATTTCAATTCTTGAGCCAAACATTGTTTTAGTTGAGCCATTTCTTCCTTATCATCTCCTGTCATCACTATGTCATCAACATATACAATAAGAAGAGTGATCTTACCCTTGTGATGTTTCATAAAAATGGTATCATCAGGACTGCTTTATTTATAACCAAAAGTGATCATATCTATGCGAAATCTGTTAAACCATGCTCTAGGAGATTGTTTCAATCCATATAAGTCTTTCTTCAATCTGCATACTTTCCCTTACGTTTTTACATTATCAAATCCAGGAGGCATCTCCATATATGCTTCCTCTTCTAAGTGTCCATGTAGGAATGCATTCTTCACATTAAATTGTTGTAGGTTCTAGTCAAGGTTGGCTGCACAAGATAACAAAATTCTAATGGTGTTTATTTTGGCAAAAAGGGCAAACATCTCTTGATATTATACTCCATAAGTTTGAGTGAAGCCTTTAGCAACCAATCTGGCTTTGTACCTTTCAATCTAACCATGAGACTTGAGTTTCACAATAAACACCCATTTGCATCCCATCAAATTCTTGTCTACTGAAGAAGTTACTAACTCCCAAGTCTTATTCTTTGCTAGTGCTTTCATTTCTTCAACCATGGCTTCTTTCCACTTGGGGTCTTCAAATGTTTCACGCTAATATTGTCGAATAGGCACAAAGGACAAAGACAAGGAAAAGGCTTTATAAGGAGGGGACAATGAGTCGTAAGAGATAAAGTTAGACATAGGGCGTTTAATATAGGATCTAACGCCTTTTCTTTAGGCAATAGGTTTATCTAAATCATTAAGGGGCAACTCACTAGAAGAGAAAGATTCTTGGCACATAGTAGGTTGCATGATGGCTTCTTCTGTTCTAAGACTTCTTGAATACTTCTTTAAATCTGGTTTTTCCAAACACTCAACAATCTCCTTTTAAACAATAGTCTCCCCCTAAGTAGTAGTTTCCCCTTGAACAATAGTGTTTTTTGCAATCAGGTTTTCAATAGTTACTGAACCAGGTATCACTTCTTCTCTCTCATTTTTCACCCCCTGAAGAGGTGATTGTGTTGTGCCATAATAGGGCTCAGTTTCTCTAAATGTAACATATATACTAACAAAAGTTCTTCGTGAAGGAGGATGATAACACTTGTAACCTTCTATGTTGAAGAATGCCCAATGAACATGCATTTAAGGGCTCGTGGATACAATTTGCTTGCTTTCCAATCATGGACATAACAAACACATCCAAATATCTCGGGAGGAAAAATATAATTATTTTTACCTTATAAGTTTCCAAAGGACTTTTAAAATTAAGGGTTTCAAGTGGCATTCTATTAATAAGGTAGGCGTTTACAAGAATTGTGTCCCTCCAGAATGGTTTTGGAAGGTTCATAGAAAACATGAGATCTGGTGACTTCTAGCAAATGCCTGTTTTTCCTTTCAGCAACCCCATTCTGTGAACTAGTATCGACACAAGTTGTTTGATGAATTATCAAATAAGACTTCAAATAGGTATCAAAAGTGTACTTTGTACCATTGTCAATTCTAAAAAATTGTATCTTAGTAGCAAATTGAGTACACACAATTTTATGAAAAGATTGGAAGCATGTAAATGCATCATTTTTCGATTTTAGCAAATACACCTAAGTCATCCTAGTGTAGCAATCAATAAGAGTAACAAATCACTGATTACCAGATAATGGTGCATGTCAAGTTGGTCTCAAAACATCAGAATGAATAGTCACAAAAGGAGTATTACTTCTATTATTTCTCAAAGGATAAGAATTTTTAGTGTATTTAGCAAACTCACAAGCTTCACAAAATAATGAATCAAATCGAGTCTTTGAAAATAATTTGGGATATAACTTTTCCATAACAAAAAATGATGGGTGTCCTAACCGCTTATGAACCTGTATTATTTTTTGGTTGATAACCTTATTACCTTCAAAAAAGGCTTGAATAGATTCACTACTACTCTCCAACATATATAAGCCATCATGCAATCTACCAGTACAAATATTCTTCCTTGATTGAAGGTCTTAGAACACATAATATCAGGGAAAAACTCAATTTTGCATTTTAAGGTATTTGTGATGGAACTAACTGATAAAAAGTGAACTGAAAAATCAGAAACATGTAGTACAAAGGGATAGTTTAATATTAGATGTACAGTTAACAGAACATGGTCCGATTACAGGAGTAAAAGGCTCATCGACTATGCTGACACTTTCTTTTGTTTGACTTGGGAAGTAGTTTAGAAAACTTTTAGAAGATTATGTCATGTGTCTATTCGCACAAAAATCAATAATCCATGAGTCAGTATTAATATGAGTGTAACACCTCAAACTCGGCCCATGCGTTTCGACCAGATCCTGCATGTTATCAAACACATAACACTTTATCGCATTTTGAAAACACAAGTTAAATAATTAATTTTGAATAAAGAAGAGACTTTTTGAAAATAAACCTCTTTGTATTTTTATTAATAAATGTAAATAAACCTTGTGGTATATTCATAAGGTGCATAACATAGAAAACTCCTAAGTTGAATAAAAACTAGGGGCCTTATTACATAATTGTTCCTCAAATAACAATAAAACAAACTTAAAGAAGTCCTAAGGAAAATATAATTTGTAGAAATAGAACTTGATGGCCCATCGAGTCCGTCTCGGCTCCCATGTCCACGGTCTACTGCTCATCTGGAGAGTAGAGAAAAGGAAAGCGTGAGTCACCAAGACTCAGTGTATAAATCTCAAAGCACACAACGACCTGAGCCCACAAACACATTATGGGCCCTGGCCCATAAGGCATCAATCATAATCATACATCAAAATAATAAATGATTAATAACCCATCCCATCCTAGGGTTCCATCCTCTACACACCAACCCGTACCAACCATCACACCGTGGGGATTTCTACAATCAACCCTCCATCCGCTACACACCAAAACGACAGCCGTACTGCCTATTCCTATTAATTAGGAATCATTTAACGTGGCATCGCCACCTATCACTATGTGACATTACATTTAAATTATGTGGGATTTCTACCACCGATCACCAAGTGACCTATCATGCACTTCCCCTTCAATATCATCATTCCCACCCCATGCATACATACATAAAGAAAACATCATACAGACATATATACTTTTCGATACACATAGGGAGTTCTATGTTTACGTACCTGGCATCTTTGCCTAACCCTTTTAGGGTTCCATTCGACTGTCTAGACAGCCTCATTCCGGCTTTTTAGCCCATAACATATATAAATAAACATACATACAGGTTTATTAGTAGTGTTTTAGAGATCTACACACCTGATTACTGATAAAATGATGCTTTCTATGTCGAAGCTATCCTTAGTCGACACTACTGCTATCTGCCTAAGAGGTTGTTCAGAAGCCGATCCACAACCAAGTGGCCAATCTCGAATGGCAGATACTGTTTTTTTCTTAAACTTAGGGATTTTCTCCTTTGCCTAATCCATATTTAATTCCATCACAAGTCCTTATCAGAACTACTATCACAATTTTTAATCGTTAATCCTCATTATAACATTAAGATCTTGTATATAATGATGAAATCTAATAGAAATCTAGGAAAATCTACTTACTTTGAAAATCTCAAAAGTGGAGACTAGCTATTTTCGGCTTTTAGATCTAATTGACCAAGCTTCCTTCAAATCTTGAATTGCCGCCCACCATAAAACCATTAAACTATTAGCTTTCGGCTTTTGCCTTTCAAAAACCGGGAATAGATAATGAGAACTAATCAAAAATCGACACTTACCTTAGCATAGGAGATTCGGCTAGCACTAGAGAGAGGATTCGATAATACCAATGGAAGATTTAAATGCCAGAAGTATAGAACTAATTCTCAAATAGGATGAATAGAAGAAAAGACTATGGATGCTTTGGCTTTTTAGAGAAATCGGCACAAGGAGGAAAAAGTGGAGAAGAGTTTCGGCTTTTGAAGAAATTGGAGAAAAGAAATTGGAGAGGGAGAGGCTAGGGAATTTCGGCAAAATGAGAGAGGAATTTAGGGTTTTCAGTGTCAGAATCAAGGAGCTAGCCCCCTATTTATAGATATTTCGGCACCTACTGCTAAAACCTGAAAACGCCCTTAAAATTCAAGCTAAAAGAGAGGGGAAATTCGGCACCCTCTTTGCCATGTAGTAGCTGAATTTTACACTCCTCTAGGTGGTGGATTTTCGGCCAACACTTCCCTTGAAGATAAGCTCCTAACTTTTCTCCTTCTTATCTATGATATTATCACTTATAAAATCCACATAATTTCTCCTATTTTTGAGCCTTGTAGCCGTCCACCTCTACTAACCCTAGTGCCGAAATTTAACTCACTTAAATTAAAAGATTTGGGCCTCATTAAACTTAATATTTGGGCCCCTAATTCTTTGTGTGTGGTGTCACCCTATCTTCATTTAAAGTGCCAAAATTGGCCTAAAAACATGGGCTCTTTGCAACCCAAAACTTGTTCCTTTTTAATTGTTAATGATGCCACCTTAAAATAATTTAATCTGTGCCTTTGCCTAATTCTAAGCCCAAATTTAGACCCCTTTCACCTAAGTTAACATATTAAACATATTCCTGTACTAAACGCATAGACCCATTAATTAAGGATGTTACAATGAGTATAGGCATTACCTTACTTTACAAAATTAGATGTTGGATTCGAAGGGTTATCATAAATAATAAATTTTTTTAATTTTACCATTTTTTCTGTAAAAAAATGCACCACAAGAGCCCATAACAACAAGGAAGACTAGAGAAACACCAACAAAGCCATCAAACTCAACGAATGTGAGTTGCACCGGCTAACGAGTGAGCAAGTACTGTAACACCCCTTACCCGTATTCGACGCTGGGACAGGGTATGAGGCGTTACCTAACTTAAACACATGCATACACACAATTCCGAATCATAAAAGACCGTTCAAATTAAAACTTTTCAAACTTCCTCTTAGCATCCTTAATATAGGCCTATGAGGCCCAAAACACATCTTAGAACGTTTCGAGATCAAATCGAGTTCTTTGGAAGACCTTGGAAAATGTCATTAAAAATAGGGGCACACGCCCATGTGACTTGATAACATGAGCCTGTTGACAGATCGTGTGATTCACACGGCCTAAGCATATAGGGACACACTCGTGTCCCACGCCCGTGTAGATTTATTATCTCAATTCAAACCTATAGGGGTTTTCAGACGGCCTGACATACGCCCGTGTCCATGGCCCGTGTCCCTCACACGGCCATGACACGCCCGTGTCTTAGCCCGTGTGCAAAAACCTTGACATTTTGTTTCTGATGTCATCAACCTAAAAAGGTCACACGGCCAAGGTACACGTCTGTGTCCTTAGACCGTGTGGCGAATTAAATTCCTAAATTTAGGTGTAGAATTCACACGGCCTGGGCACATGCCCATGTCCTATGGTCGTGTCTTCCACACGGTAAAGACATACGACCGTGTCTCAGCCTGTGTGGTTACTATTGGGCATTTTGTTTTGCCAACTTAAGGTGCAGGGGGACACATGGCCTAACTACACGCCTATGGGGCAGACCGTGTGTCGCACATGGCCTAGACACACGCTCATGTGTCTACCCATGTGGACAGTAACAAGGCTATTTACCAAGCCCTTTGCCACTCTTACTTGCACCATAATAACCACATCAATAACCTACTGATTCATGAAATAATATACCAAATTCTCAACCATGGAATTTACACTTCCATGAAATTCATCATCATTTTGATATAACAATAATAAGTAATATCCATCAACCGTGGCCTTATGAAAAATGAATTATTTCCAAAATAAGCCAACACATTTGGCCAAAACAAAATAACACTTAACAAGGACTAAGTCCCTATACATGCCATACTCAAAAAGGATAAATCTAGCTATACCAAGTGTTCAGATTGATAGTGTGATCAAGCCTCCGACGTTCTTTGATCCCCGAGCTAACTTGGTGGCACTATAAGAAAATGGAAAAGAGAGGGAGTAAGCATAAAGCTTAGTAAGTCGCATGTAAATAATTAACAACAATTACCTTGTAACATCATACTCATGACATATTATAAACTTGCATATACTTCTCATATAATCAAAGGCATAAATTACTCATTTTCATCCTTACTGATCATACAACATAATTCGTAGTCATTTTAAATCTCACCACATCTCAAATATATATCATAAACATTGCTCACATTTGCATGCACTTATAATCTGCACTTGTTATCACATAATCACACGTAAATTCACTTAGTTAAAGTTTCTCTATGAATACTTTGGAATAATACCGGATACGAGGTGGTTTCGCACATAGCCCTGTAACAGCCCAGTTTAGACCCTAGTCGGAACAGTGGTTTTGGGACCACAAATTCGAGGTCGAAAAATATTTTAATATTATTTTTGGTGTTCATAATATGTGATTGATCATGTGTGAAAGTTCTGTGTGAAAATTTTATTGATTGTGTGCCGAATTAAGAAAAAAGACTTAATCGCATAAAATGTAAAAGTTGAGTGCTGATTGTTAAAGTGTTTATTTGTCATGGCTTTCTAAATGAGAAGCCCTTATGTTGTTATTAAACCATTAAAAGAATGGATGGATAATAATGGCTATTAAATGGATGATTTTGGTGTTATATCATTAAGGTTATTTTGGGAAATTATTTAGTTAATGTTTAATAAATAAAACAAAAAAATTTTAATAGCCATTTTCTCATCTTCTTCACCGACTATTGAACAAAAGAAAACCATTTGAAGCTTTTTGATATTCGGCTAGGGCTTAGCTTGATTGAGGTATGTTTTTTACTCTGTTTTTGATAATTTCTACGTTTTTGTGATTGTTGCTTAGTGTTCTAGCTAACCCATGCTTTAATTTTAGAAATTGATGGTGATTTTGAGATATGCCATTGATGAATTTTTGAGCTTTGTGATAGTTGATGATGGAATATGAAAGATATGTGAAAGATTAACATGTTTTGTCTTTGAATTTTTGGTGAAATTGAGTAATTTGGACTAAATTATTAAAATAATATTTTGAGGGACTAAAATGTGAAATAAATCAAAAATATGGGCTTGTATGAGACTAAGAAGAATTCGGCTTAAGCATGGTGTTGTAAAAATTTGTGTATTTTGTGATTTTGTGAAATAGGGACTAAAGTGTCGAAATGTGAAAATGTGAGGGCTATTTTGTAAAATGCCCTAAATATTTATGTTTGGATTAAATTGAATGAATTGGTGATTAAATGAGTTAAATTTGAATATGTATAGACCAAGAAAGGAGAGGTTCGGGTCGAGATTGAGGTAAAGACAAAGTACTCGATTGATAGGCCAGTTTCGGTATTTCGACGCCCGAGGTAAGTTCTGATATAATACAAGTTGTTAAATTTACATCTATGTGATATGAAATGAACGAATGTATAGTTATTGAATTAGAAATATGGTATATGAACTTTAGAAATGTGGCACTAAGTGTGCGTAATTGAAATCGAGACAGAGATGAATAGCACTGTGTGTGCGATGTAATCGAAGCTTCGGCTTATTGATTTGGCACTGTGTATGCAATACCGAGATAAGATCAGTTTAAAGTACAGGCACTAAGTGTGCGATGACATTTTTACTTCGGCTAAGAAATTGGCACTAAATGTGCGATTAAATCAAACGATTAACAAAGGTTGATCGAAACGTAATATCGAGCATTGAGTAGCATGGATGATGAATAACTATGTGTTGGCTAAGGTATGTATTGAACCTTTGTGGTTGATGAAATGGTGTATGGAATTATGAATGGTTGAGTGAGTAAATTAGCTATGGATGATATGGTATAAGTATTTGTGAGTTGATCTGTGTGATGAATTATCTTTGTATATTGTAGTTGTTTTAATGAACTAAAATGTATTATATTACGAACTTACTAAGTTCTTAAGCTTACTGTGTGATGTGTTTCTCTGATTTATAGTGTCTTTAAAGCTTGCTCGGATCTAGGGATCGTCAGCGACTCAATCACACTATCAGCTAACTATTTTGGTACTTTTGAAAGATGTGTATATTTTAACATGGCATGTATAGGCTAGTTAATGTAGCATGTTTTGAGTTGTATAAACCTTGCTATGTGATATGGCTTGGAAGTTGATTGTTGTTGGTTTATACTTGAAGCTATGAAAATGATGATTGTGGTATGATATAGTGAGATTAAAATTGGTATATTTCATGCTTGAATTAGTTGATGAGAATGGTGTTTTAAGTGTGAATTTGTGGCATGACTAAATGACGCTTAGCTTATATGATTTGAGTTGTGAAAATTGGTGTTTTGGATAGATTTATTGAGTAGGAATTGAGTATGGAAATAAATGATGTAGTTGATGATTATTTGGTGCATGTGTTGGTAAATTTTGGTTGCATTTGAGGCATGAATTGGTATTGGTTTGATGCTTATAGGTGATTTTAAAGTATGGATGGTAATTTGGCCTTGAAAATGACCTATAATTGCCCACACGGCTGAGCACACGGGCGTGTGGCTCGACCGTGTCTTTCGAGTTGTAATTTGATTCAAGTCAGATTCGACCACGAGCTGGACACACGGGCGTATGACTGGCCGTGTGGTGCAAGTTAGTGTCGACCACGGGTGAGGCACACGGGCTTGTCTCAGGCCATGTGGACAAGTCAGTATGTATGCCCTGTTTTGCCACGGCTTGGACGCACGGGCGTGTCCGATGCCGTGTAAGGCACACGGCCTACCCACATGGGCGTGTGACCTCTGTAACTTAGAAAAATGTTTGAATTTCAGAAATTTTCGTGTGTGTTTGGTTTAGTCCCGGCCCTATTTTAAAGCATGTTGAAGGTCTCGTTGACCTATATAAGGGACTATATGAATGTGAAATGACATGTTTAGTTTTGAAATGATATGAAATATTTGGAAATGATTAGTAATGCCTCTTAAACCTAGTCCAGTGATAGTTATGGGTTACAAGTGTTACAAGCCCACCAATAATAAATAACACGGTGGTATCGCACACAGCCCACCAAATAATCACATATGCACCGTGGTTTTGCACACAACCCACCAACAATAATAAATATCACAGTGGTATCGCACACAGCCCACCAAATAATCACATATCCACGGTGGTTTCGCACACAGCCCACCAACAATGAATAACACTGTGATATCGAACACAGCCCACCAATAATCACTTATTCATGGTGTTTATCCAAGGATTTCCTCACTCTCCATCATCTTAATAGAAGTCAACAATATTCATAGCAATAATCAAACATATTATGCAATATCAATGGTTATAAGCATAATAACAATAGAGTTATACTATTCACATACAACTTCCTCGATATACAAAAATTTGGGTGACTATCTTGATTTAGTCCACTACCTTGGTTTTTCCCCCGGTCTAAGTTCATACTTCTTTTTTCTTGATCTATAATAACAAATTCACTTATTAAATCACCACATTATTCAAAACATTTCAAAGTTTCTATTTTGGCAAAATTACCGTTTTGCCCCTATATTTCATAAAATTGCAATTTTGCCCCTAGGCTCGTAAATTGATTCTAATCAAATTTCCTCCATTAACAAGCCTAGCTGAACATTTATTACTCTTATAGCAACTCACAATACCAATTATTTCACATATTTACCACCTATTTTACAACCTTTACAAAAAGGTCCTTTTTAGGTGTTTTCATGAAAACTCTTTTCATAAAAGTTGTTTATTTAACAACCAAGTTTCATTTTATTCCATAAAAATTCAGCAAACAACACTAACGCTCTCATGGAAAACCCTTATACTTTCAACCATTTTACAAAATAGTCCCCTCATTAGCTAGCTTAAGCTACAAGGGTTCTAAAAGTACAAAAATTATCAAAAATGACCATCAAAATCACTTACTTGCAAGGGATTAAGTGCTGAAAAATTCAAGCTTCCAAAACCCCTATTTTTCTGATACTTTCGGTGGAGAAGATGAAGAGGAAAGGATGATATCATTCTTTTCTTTATTCTATTTTATTACATCAATTTAGTCACCTAATCCACCAACTTTGACCAATTTTGACATTTCTTGTCCCCTATGGTCGGCCAACACTCTATCAAGGGCCTAATTGCACATTAAGGACCTTCAATTAAAATTCTATAGCTATTTAACACCTTTAGCTTGTAGAACAGAACTTTCACATTTAATGCGATTTAGTCCTTTATCAAAATTAAACATGAAATCGCTAAAATTACTTCACCAAAATTTTTATGCACTCATATAATTATTCTATACCACATAAACAATTATTAAAAATAATTTTCTCTGACCTCGGATTAGTGGTTCCTAAACTGCTATTCCAACTAACCCCTAAATCGAGCTGTTACAAGTACGCCAAAGCTATGGGTGGCGTGTGAGAGCCATGCGTAGGGAGTTTGGTCACTGAATTTTGAGGTTTTGCCAGAGATTAGACTGTGACTCTATTAAAGGGGGCAGTGAGAAAAAAACTAGTCCAAAAAATGAAGAGTACCAAATTGGATTTCTAGGGTTTGAGAATTTCAAAAAAAAAATAGGCTCCCTAAATTTGGATTCTCATGCTTTTGATACCATGTTGATAATAGGAATCCTTTTATCTTGTATATTCCAACAAAAATATGTGCATGGTTATTTATACTAAAAGAATAGGTCTAACTAAGGAAACATAATCAGTACATTAAATCAATAATCCTAATTTTAAGCTAATCTAATCCTTAAAAATCAGTAATGAGATTAGCTGAGATAAGCTGTCAACAGTAACATATTTCCATTTGGCTAAACTTTTTCCAAAGCGAGCAGAGAAATATGTTGGACAGATTTAGGTAGGCTACGTCTGAAGCGAGGACGTATTGAAAGAAATTAGGAAGGTTACAGCATGAGTGAACTGTATACATCCAGTGTATCATTCACGTGAATAGCAATTGTTTTGGGTTATGGAGTTCGACAGACCAAACCCAAGTATTTCCAGGGGAGCGTGTCGTGTAAACCTGAGACAATGAACTTGCGACGGTGGAAGATTTGACGCACTTCATTTTCCATGCACTCATACAATTGCAACATGTACAAATCAACATTTGGATCACATGGGATTTGTGGATGAAGTGTACAAACTAGAACACATGTATAACATGTGGAGAAACGTATTCCCACCAGTCCTAGATGAACATATGTGGCAACTGTATCGAGCACTCCACTCAAGTTGTTACCCGATAGGTCATTGCGACGCAAACCAAAAAGTCGACCAAAATCGACTCGGATACAAAACAACATGGACATTCGGGAGAATTCAAACCAATCAAGGTTATACGGGTGGTGTAAGAACCCAAGGCATACAATTTCGTCATGTCCACATTGATGGGATAATATAAGGACAACACCTCATTAATATATTTATTCATTTATTAATTCATACTCAAATTTTGATGTAAATTGTAAACACGTGTTTTTATTATACCAAACAAATAAAAAAGTACAACTTTGGTTTATAGTTCCTGTGCATACTTGATTTAATAATATGAAAAGACAATGAAGACCAGTTTTGATGCTAAAATGATATTTATTTAAAAACATAAGGATGTACAACATCGATACAATAAAAACATTTCATATTTATTTAAAAATTTACATGACAAGTACAAAAATAAAATAAATCAATCCAATCCTCAGCCAAAATGTGTGCAACATTGAAGTGGTTGGCAGTTGCGAGCCGGGTCCCTTCTTGGTTCAACCTTTGGCACAAGTTGTGGTCCTGGCATCTCATCTTCTTCGCCTTCGTCCGTAGTTGATTGCGATCGGTTGCTTCTCGGTTGCTATTGTGTATCTTCCAGTGTTGGAATAAGTGGCTGCAAAGATGGTCCACTGATAGGTGCTAAAAGTAACATGTTTTTATCTCATTCTTAATGCGTTTTAGGTGATTATTCGATGTTAATGGTGAATTTTATGCTCCTAATCCTTTAAATTAATTTTTTTTATACTTAAGAGAGCATTGGGGAGCAAAAGGAGTGAAAACTAAAAATTTGAAGCAAGGTACAAGGGCCACACAGGCTAGACCATTCCATATTTCCTAGACACACGACTATGTGAGCCACACGGGCTGCCATACGGCCATGTGGCAGGCCGTGTTGATTTCGCGAATTGCACTCCAAACAGCGGGAAAACACGATTTTTAGGGGTTTTTGGGCATTCTAAGACCTATATATGAAAAAAATAAGAAGATAGGAGTGAGTCATCATAGAATAGTTAAGAAAACAACTCGAAAAACACCATTGAAGTAGACTATACTATTAATTGATAGGTGCACTTGTCTTAGTCAAATTTTTAGTTGGTTTCATGGACATCAAGTTTTAGTTGAAATCAAGAAATAAAAAAATGAAAAAAATTTATTTGAGCTTGAATTGTTAGTTTCATATTCTGTTGAAAAACTCGTTTTCATTTTTTATTTCTTGTTGATGTAAATTCCTTTAATTTAGCAACTGACTTTTTTTTCTAGTTTGGTAACTCATCAAATTGATTCTCAATTTTAACCAACTTTTTTGACATTTTCCATACCCTTAACCTAAGCCCTATTACAACCTTGCAAAGACCTCTTGATTGGTGTGTCATCTCATTTATACTGGTGGAGATTTGATTTTCAAGCAAGCCTATGGTAATAACATTTCTCGTTTGACTGTTGAGTGCACATTTTTTGAACCTTAAACACTTTATATACTTTGAGTGAATCTTTAGTGAGGATACTATTTCTCGTTGAGTTTGAATTTCAAGTAATTCTTGAGATAGGGGAGATGCCTAATGTTTTTAAAACTTAAAATTCTCTGCTTGGATTGCTTGTGGTGTTTAGAGTCATTTTAGTGTAAATTTCCAATGTATGATTATCTATAAATTATCTTAAGACATTATCGATGAGAACAATAAAGTGAGAGAAGTTAACTTGAATGTAACACCCCTTACCCGTGTTCAATGCCGGAACCGGGTACGAGGCATTACCGGGCTTAACTTGCTTAAACATACAACATTGGGCTATAAAATTTCATTTCAACTTAAAACTTTTCATTCATATACATAACATCCTTATAATAGGCCTACGAGGCCTTAAACATACAGACGGAAATTTTCAGAACTAAACCGGAAACTTTTGCGCTCTTAGAAATTTTTTTTTTTTGCATAAACAGGGCCACACGTCCGTGTGAAATGGAACACACCCGTGTGGGATTTATTTTTCATTTCGAACCTACAGGGGTTTTCACACGGCCGGACACACGCCCGTGTCCTTGGCCCGTGTCTCTCACACGGCCTAGACACGCCCATGTCCTCACCCGTGTGTGAAAAACCTGGGTATTCAGTTTATGATGTCAGCAGCCTTTTAAGGGGCACACGGCCTAGGCACACGTCTGTGTGCTGGCCCGTATGACGAATCGAATTCTCGCAAATTTGATGCAGGGGACACACGGCTTACCAACACACCCATGTGGCTGACTGTGTGTCACACACAGCCTAGACACATGCCCGTGTAGACAACTAGAAGCCTATTTTCCAAGCCAATTGCCACCCTGAAACATAAACACAACTATACCAACACAAGCAACATATATCATGGCAATAATACACTATGAAGAATCATAAATCATCATTCATCCACTTCATATTTCACTCCATCAATAGCATGAACTTTCACTTCATAAACTCATCACCATTAAATATATGAAACTTGACAAATATTGGCCAATTCCCAATGGCCATTTACAAAATCAGTGTGTAACATTAGTAGCCAACACTTTGGCTTCCAAACATGACATAACACAAAATGACCAAGTTCCTATACATGCCATACCCAAATTAAAACAACTTTACTGTACCAAAAGAATGATTGATAGTGTGATCCGAGCTCCGACGTTCTACGATCCCCAAGCTAGCTTGGCGATACTACAAGGAAAAGGGAAAAGAGAGGGGTAAGCATATAGCTTAGTAATTTTGCATGAATTAAAATAGCAACATAAGGTATCATAATAAAATCCATTCATATCATTAAGCAATAACAACACAATTTCCCAAGTGCTTTGACATACTTACTCATACTTACTCTTACCCATTACAAATCACATTACGGTTTCATAACTCGTATTTTACTCTTGGGTACCTGTATCACTTCATCACATGGTTTAGCACTTATGCTATCTTGAACATAAACTTAACTCATTATCATCCTTAACTTAAATGTAACTCTTGGCCCGTTGAACTATTCGGAATATCAGAGGATACCCAATCTTATCATACATGTATCAAGATGCCAACGCCATATCCTAGATACGATCTTACATTGGGCCATCTCATGATGTCGATGCCATATCCCAGATATGGTCTTACACGGGATCTCTTAGCTCAATGTTGATGCCATGTCCCAGACATGGTCTTACACGAGATCGTATATAGATGTCGATGCCATGTCCCAAACATGGTCTTACACGAGATCTTCCTTTGGTGCCGAGGCCATGTCCCAGACATGGTCTTATACGGGACCTTCCTTATTCAGTGCCGATGCCATGTCCTAGACATGGTCTTACATGAGATCTTCCTTTGGTGCCGAGGCTATGTCCCAGACATGGTCTTATACGGGACCTTCCTTATCTCATGTTGTGACATAGGTATCCTCGTTATTCCGGACCTTCAACCGGGACTTTAACTTAACATATTCTCATCAATGCATCATTAATCAACTTCATGAAAATAATATGCATTTCTTATAATAATAAGTAATTTAAACATAATAACATATGTAGCCTTAATTTCACACAAACTTACCTCGGTACTCAAAATGCGAATAGGTATTCGATTTAGTCCACAACTTTGTTTTTGCCTCGATTTTGGTCCGGGCTTCGTGTTTCTTAATCTGTAATAACAATTTTACTTGTTTAATACTCACTTTGACTAATTTGACTCATGAATCATACTTTGGAAAAATTATGATTTTGCCCCTAAACTTTCACATAATTACACTTTTGCCCCTAGGATCGTAAAATGATTTTTATTCAAATTTATTGTATTTTAAGCCTAGTCGAATTATTTTATTAACTACAACAGCCCCCAATTTCCACTATTTCACTCATGTATGACCATTTTTATAACTTTTACAATTTGGTCCTTTTATGCATTTTTCATGAAAATCACTTAGAAAAAGATGTTTATCATGCATCAAACTTTCATATTCTTCCATAAAATATCAAAATACATGCATGTCATACATGGGTAAATTTTTTAACATAAACCCTAGCTCAAAATATAGCTAGAAATAGCTAAATCGAGCTACGAGGATCTCAAAAATACGAAGAACATTAAAAACGAGGCTAGGATGCACTTACTATCAAGCTTGGAAGTTGAAGAAACCCTAGCTATTGTGCTCTTGTGATTTCCGGCCAAGCTTGGAGAAGATGGACACCATTTTTTGACTTATTTTCCCTTTTTAATTCATTAATTAACCAAATGACCAAATCGCCCTTAAGACCCCTTTCTTAAGATTTTTCCTTCCCATGTCTATTTTTGTCCATCTTGACATTTAATGGTCTAATTGCTAAATAAGGACCTCTACTAATTTTTATAATTCTATTCATACTTAGATCTTCTAGAATCTCATATTTTCTAATCTTTGCAATTTAGTCCTAATGGACAAATTGATCACTAATAAATAAAATTTCCTCATGAAATTTTCACACAATCATGCAAACATAATAAGCCTCATAGAAATCATAAAACATATATTTCTACTTTAGATTTTTGGTCTCGCAACCACTATTCTAACTAGGCCCTAAATCGGCTGTTACATTGAATGTGGGTAGAGAATCTTCCTTGAGGACAAGCAAATGCTTAAGTGTGGGGATATTTGATAGGTGCTAAAAGTAACATGTTTTAGTCTCATTCTTAATACGTTTTTGGGTGATTATTCGATGTTAATGGTGAATTTTATGCTCCTAATATTTTAAATTCATGTTTTTATACTTAGGAGAGCATTTGGGAGCAAAAGGAGTGAAAAACGAGCGAAAACCAAAAAAAATTAGAGCAAGGTAGAAGGGCCACATGAGCTGGATCATTCCATATGGCTGTGTGAGCCACACGGGCTACCATCCAACTTGGTAGAACAATGATCCTGGAGGTGTTTGCGACACCATCAGCATAAGGGTATAACTATATTGTGTCTCATACCCCGATGGCATAATGATTGGACTCTTGGTCGATGCCCCAAACATAGACGGCCTATACGTCAACGTCAGAAATGTTGATGGCATCGACGTGTAATATGTCCGGGAAGGAGGTCCACAAGCAAAGCCTAGCATCAAAGTAAAAGAAGAAAAATGTGGTGAAAATATGTGGTGCTTGTGTAAAAAAGACGGGGTTAGTATAATCACCAGAATAAGTCGAGTCATACTGGCTGAGGGATGGTGAGGCCATCAGTGTTGGTTCTTGCATAGGTGTAGACGATGGACCCGCCTCAGCATCTCTATCGTGGCATCCTCACCTTGGATTCTTAGGCGTCTGTCGTGGCCTTTTCATATGTGGTTGTCTACCCCTCGCTCTTTCACATAGCAAATATGGCTTGCCATGGACCCTAAACCATGCCATGTACTCCAGATAGCAGGTTAACTCAAGAGTGACAATGGCTTCACGAGTAGGTAAAAACTTGTACAAATTGTTCCAGATGTTGATATATTGCACATGGAATGTAGTTTAATTCTCATTCGTCCTCCCCTGCAAGTCGATATGATGCAGATCTTCAATGTCTTGGGTGTTGATGGAATCGATTGCCTGGATCCGAACTGTCGTGACACTCTATCCGACTCGTGCATCTCCACGGTAGCATGCACTACCATGGCACCTTCATGTGCCAGATGTTGGGATTAACCAACAATTTTGATAGGATGTATTATTAAATTGCCGAATCGGAGTAAGGTGTCCATTCAAACCATATTAAAATAATAAAAATTTTAGTTATTTGTAAACCACAAATTTTTAAATGAACTATGTTAATATTATATAATTCAAGTTTAAAAAACACATAACTCCACTTTCGATCGTTGGTCTAACAAAAGTCGCATATCTCGAAGCTCATCAGGAAGTCCCACGTAAATTGGCCCATGGTTCCACCTATTGAAATAATATGTTAAGACAACGATTTAAAATTTAAATAATTTTATTATGGTAAATATATTATCTAATGAATTTTACCTTGTTACGAGTGAGTATAAGGTAGCTCGCTTAAGGACAGAAAAATGGCATCCGGTACTGCGCCCATGATTGTGGTAGAAGTATGCAACCACTGATTTTGATTTTGTGTGGTTCAGTTGCCTGACACATCCTTCGGTACAACGTTTCCAACATGATTGACCCCACCTGAGTTCACCCGCTTCTCTAAAGTCGACAAGTTTGAGAAGCCAGATTAAATGGACAAAATTTCATGACTTATCGGGCATTAGGAGACCCCCCGGTAATCATAAGGATGTACGCTCGAGCGTGATGTTCTCTTTGGACTTCAGTTGAATCCTCATTGAACCCACCAGAATTTCTTCTTAGCCAATTCATATCTATCTGGGCTCCAAAAATGGTTTTGGGAACCCACTCCAAAAGTTGCTCACATACGTCTCTCCAATCGGTTGCGTAAACTAACCAAGTCACTACCGCGCCGCATCCACTGGTAACCCAAGCTGTAACTGCACATCCTCTAAAGTGATAATACACTCGTCGCATGGAAGATGAAATGTGTGCGTCTCGGGTCTCCACCTTTCCACCAATGCGCTTACAAGTGTGGGGTACAATTTACACCCGCACACCAATAAGGGTCATGTGCAAAAATCTGGCATCTCTCAAGTACGGTTCGATTAACGGTGATGGAGGAGCAGGTAAATTATGAATATAAGTCTCCAAAATTCTATCTTCCTCCTATATATAAAAATGCAAAATATTAAATTCCAATATAACAATAAAAGATTTAAATTACAAGACTTTAAATATAATATAAAAAAACTTATTATCATTTGCAATTAATAGAAGGAAATGTGCTTGCCATCCAAATGGATTAGAGATTGTGGCATTGTAATTTTAGAAAAACACGAAATAAATTGTAATAGAAAAAATATTTTACGAAAATTTTAAGAAAATTTTAATAAAAAAATAGAGTTAAGAGAGATAAATTTTGAGTGAGAAATTAAAAGCGAATTGAGAGAGATTTGAGAGAGATTTGAGAATGTGATAGAAAGTTGAGATTGAATTGAATATAAAAATAAAATGGAGGGATTATATAGAAATGAAAAGATGACCGTTTGGGGGGAGTTGTTAGTCCCAACAGCTATTTAATTAGCCTTAGGGGAAAATAGCCGTTAGGCTTAAGTGACCGTTGGGGGAAAATGCTTCCAGTTGGAAGCGTTTTCAACTTATGTGGCGAAAGCGCCTCCAGCTAGAAGCGTTTTTGCTGCAAATACATTGAAATTACTTCCAACTAGAAGCGTTTTCGTAAAATCGACCTAATCTCATAATTTTTCAAAAAAAAAAGATATAATCTGATCATTTTTTTTTTACATTTTTCAATATTTTCATTATTTTATCAGCAAAAAAGTTAAAACTTTGGATAAATGAGGAAGAAAATAGATAAAAGTAATGCTAATTTTGTAATTAAAATCTCAGTGAACCAACTGAAGTTGAAACCTTCCGCCATCTCATCTCAGTGGAAGTATCCAAAGGGAGCTTGACTAAGGGTTAGTTTGGCAATGCTTTTGAAAAGTGTTGTAGAAAAGTGCTTTTCAGAAGTGCTTTTAAAAAATTTGCTTTAAAATTTGAGTGTTTAGCATTGCTGTCAAAAAGTGCTTTTGAGAAATAAAATGTCCATTTTAGACATGTTATTATCAAGTAACAAATATACATTTAAATAAAATTTAAATTAGTTAATATTATATTTTAGTAAGAATAAAAAAATTTCTATAACTTGTTAATATTTTAATATATGAAATATAAATTTTAAATATTTTTAAGTAATAAATATTAATTACTTATAAAATTTAATTAGAATATATAAACACATTTTAAATATTTAAATATAACCATTAAATATTTGTAATTAATATTTTAAAAAATATTTTTTATTTTTAATTAATGATTTTAACACATTTGTAATTAAGCACCACGAAAAAAAAAGGGAAAGTACTATGTTATTAGAGGGGTGAAAAAGTAATTAAGCACTAAAAGTGCTTTTGGGAGAGGAAAAACTAAAAATTTTAGCTTCTCCTTTTCAGAAGTGCTTTTCAAAAACACTTCTGAAAAGTTAAAAATTTCAACCAAAAGCAGCTTGTTCTGCACAGCTTTTTTTCCAAAAGTACTTTTGGAGCCAGAGGTGCTTTTGAAAAGCAATGAAGAACTGGCCCTAAAAGTGCATCGACAAGATGCACTTGTTTCGTGAACTCCGCCTTTAAATCGAGCTATCGATATAGAGAGACAAAACCTTAATTTAATCCAAAAATAATACATATTAAAAGATTCCTGGGTTGTAAATGAATGGTTTTTTTTTTTCTGAAAAAAATGACCTTCCTTCAATACATTTCAACATTCTAGGACCCAGTAACATTATACGTACAAACAAAACAACTCATATATGTGGTGGTTTGAGAGTGTCGCCTATTGTAGATTTTGTCATAATAAGCCCCATGCACATTTCATGCACAGCTTGTTCTTGAGGATGACTTGGAACCCCCACAGCTTGTTTAAAAATATATTATTTGTAATACCTTCAAGTACTCTTCTTTCTTTTCTTTTTTTCAACATTTATTCATTAAATTGATTATAAAATCCTATTTTTTATAAACGATTTAGTAAAAAATAGGCATCTAACTTTTACCAACTATGATGAATTATTTGAATTTTTTAAAACTAAAAAACCCTTCAAACATTTCATTCAATTATTATTATTATTATTATTATTATTATTATTATTATTATTATTATTATTATTATTATTATTGTACAAAGCCCAAATTGCCCGGGCCCACTTCAGTGCCAACCCAAACCAAAAAAAAAACTAAACCAAATTTAAAACCCCAAAACACCCTGACCCAATTCAAACTTCCCAGTAAGCCCACATCGACAGGCCCAACTACCCAATGGTCAAACTAGGGTTTCAGAAAAGCTGAAACCCTAGCCTTCGGCGCACCTGTCCACTGCCACCAACTGCTCCAGGCCAGTCTGACACCACCGGCCACCACCCTTCCCACTTGCACACCGAGCACCTGCAAACATTAAAAGAGACAAGACATGATACGTGTAAAGAGAAATAACAAGGCTATAAAAGCCGATTCTAACAGTTGTAAAAAGGGGCTTTTTTTTTCGATCAATGCAAGAAAATCAGAGATTTACAATATCATAGGAATAAATCCTCAAAAAAGGATAGATTCACATATCAAACACAAATCCAGAGATTCCAGACAAGAAGCAAGGAAAATACAGAAAAGGGTAATGATTTCACAAGAAATTCGGATATTTCGTTTTATTCTTCGTTTCTTTTCCGTTTTAAGACCAATACTCAAAAAATCTATTTTAACTATGCATATATTTCGAGATATAAAAAAAAAAGAGAAAAAAGGGTAAGGTTTGCGGTGGCCGGTGCGACGGCGCAGCCCGACCGGAGAACCCCCCACCTGCAGAGAAAACAGAGAGAAATCTCAATTTTTTTTTAAAGAAACAGAAGAAATGATTTTTTGTTTAAAATCGGCCTTAAATAGGACCAGTGAAACGACACCGTTTCACTCAGGACCCTAGGGCTAAAACGACGTCGTCTGGTCACAAGGTCCGCGCGTCAACCCGACCCGATCAGAGGGTCCGCGCGTTTTTGAAGGGAAGGGCTAATTGCACTGTTAGCCCTTCCGCATTTTTAGTTCTTCAAATCAAGTTTTTAGTATTCGCACATTGGCCCTGAAATTCTGTATGGTTTCGCGATTTGGTCCTCCCTCAAAGCGCAGCATTTAATTTGCTGGGAAAATTGTCCCTTTGGTCCCCCATCTTTCACGCGCATTCTTTTTGACCCCCGAACCCCTGTTTTATTTACCAATTGACCCAAAACTTTCATTTTTAATGCAGTTTAACCCATTTTCGATTATTTTGCACTTTTACCCTCTTTTGCTATCATTTTTTTATTTCTTATTATTACCTTATTACTTATTATTATTATCACTTTATTAGTGTCATATTATATCATTGTATTAGTATTATCATTATTATATTCTACATATTCATACATTTTGTTTGCTTATATTATATTATGTTATTTATTTTTATTAGTGTCATTATTATTATTACTATTATGTTTTATATATGTATACATTTTATTTGTTTGTATTATTACTTTATCTAGTTATTTTATTTTGTATTACTGTTATTATATTATTATTATTATTATTATTATATTACCATTATTGCTAGGTTATTATTATTACTATTATATCTATGCACATATATATTATATTACGATTTTATTACTATTATTATTATATTACTATTATTGCTATCAATAATATTCTATTTATTACTTGTTGTTTTCGTTATTATTATCTATTTCATCATCGTGTTATCATTATCGCTATTAATATTATACTATTTTCATCTATATATAATATCTCACTTACTTTATATTACCGGCATTTTTCTGATATATATAGGTGTTCCACATCACTACTGTCATTATATTATTTCTCAATATACATATATTTTACCTATTTTACATATATTGCCACTATTATTATTATCATTATTTTCTACCATCGTCAATACACATACGCCATTGGCGCAATACTTTTCTTTCCCCACTACTTATATTCTCATCGTTCGTCTCCTTGATTTTCCCGACATCTCAATTTTCATAACAATCGATATTCCGTATTAGCAATTCGAGTGAATCGAGCCCTAACTTACTGGGTTCTGATTTTTCTCGCTAAACGACGGAAAATCCTTTTCAAAAATCGCAAATCCAAGTTTTTTACCGACATTCCGTATTAGCAATTCGAGCGAATCGAGCCCTAACTTACTGGGTTCCGGTTTCTTCTCGTTTAAAGCTAAGCAACGGGTTGTCCCTTTTGAAATCACGATTTAAGTATTAAACAAAACACTTAATCTCGAATATTTGAAATGTCGCGCCCTAACTTACTGGACTCGACATCTAGATGCTTCGGACGAGTTTTTTTTTAAAAGTAGAGGCAATATTCCTAATTTGGACCTTCGAGAAGACGAGCCCTAACTTACTGGGTTCTGATTTCTCGTTTGACAAATGACGGAAGATCCTCTTCAAATGTAAAACTAAGTTTTAAAAGGCGAGCTTAGTTTCGGGAGTCAAAAGTATTGCGCCCTAACTTACTGAACATGATGCTTTATCTCTTCGAAAATCAGAGAGCCTTAACGTCCCTTCCAATTCCTTCAAGTTTTAGAAATAAAGAGTATCTATTTCCAAATCATTTCAAAGTTTTTTTAACATTAGGACATCGATCAATCAATTTGGTACCAATTTCGGACGTGTCGAGGGTGCTAATCCTTCCTCGCACGTAATCAACTTCCGAACCCATTTCTCTCAGATTTTCGTAGACCAAAAGCATCGTTTTAATAAACAGAGACGTTTTATTAAAACAAAGGTGATCCGATCACACCCAAATAAAGATCGGTGGCGACTCCCTTCCTTTTTATTTTCAAAATCGAGTCGACCGCGTCGTTTACCGTTCTATCAAAAAATGGTTACGACAATTATTATTATTTATTATTATTATTATTATTATTATTATATTATTATTATTATTATTATTATTATTATTATGGGTTAATAGGAATGGTAGTATATAAGATATTTGTATTTTTTGAATTATTCGAATTTATATTTCTAAATATGTCTAAAGATTTAAATTAAAGTATTATCATAAATTATTGGAATATTACTATCCAAATTTAAATTGAATGCTATTACCAATTGAATATCCAAATTCAGCAAAGAATTAATTTCAAAAATTTTAATCATTTTTCAAATATGCAAATCTGAAAATTTTAAATTTGAATTCATTAATTTTTTTTATACATATACATATACAAAATCAAAATCACAAGTATTTTGTAATTAATAAATTTAAATATTCGAATCTATATTTATTATCTAAATAAACAATGTGAATTCAAATAATAAATATTTGAGGCATGTATCTGCATTCCCTTCAAATTTGTAGTAATTAATAATTTAAAATATAAATCTAAATATTATCTGTAATAACCCATTTTCCCGACCCATATACAATCCAAAAAAAAACTAAAAAATAAAAAAATACCCAAATGTCCATTAAACAGTCCAATTACAACACCAAAACAGGCCAAAATTATACCCTCTAACCCAACCAAACTAACTAGCCCCATACCAGAACCCGTTACACTAAGCCCAATCCTACCCTGACCCGAAACAGAAATGGCCCAAAAGGACCCAAACACTAAACCGAAATCAGCAGTGGCCTAGGGTTTCTGAAACCCTAGGTGCCGCAATGGCAGAAACCCAATCGTCGCGCCACAGTACCCCAACCTTCGCGCCGCAGTCGTATTCGGCCTTCGATCGTGCCTTGATTCATGCCCGAATCACCATCGTCGCCAGATTCCCCGTCAATCACCTGCACGAAAAAGGAAAAACACCAAACAACAGCAGCAAATCACAGCAAATACGGAAAAGATTTTATTTCCTTTTTTATTTTTCATCTCGAAGGCTATAAAAGCCTGTCTTAACTTGTAAATCGGGGGGGGATACAGAGAAATAAATACACGCAAAGAAAAATACAGAAATAAAAAACAGATTTTTGTAATACCAAGGTGATTTTTTTTTTTTTATTTTACGCACTCTTTTTATTTTGTTTTTATATATTCATGTATACATATTTTTGTAAAAAATATATATATAAAAAAAGGGAGAAAAGGAATTGTACCTTTTTTATTCGCACCAGAGAAGTGAGGTTTCTGGCCTTCGGCCACTGGCCACGGAGGTGCGTGGCGCACATGGCGCGCGTGGGACGGTATCCTCCAGAAGACCGACGATCAGGCTTCATCAGGGGAGGAGAATTTTCAGAGGGTTTCTTTTAAGTTGTTTTAAAAAAAAAAACTGTTTTAAAATGATTTGAAACCCATTTTTTTTACTTATATAACATATAAGAAACGGCACCGTTTTCGCTTAACCTAATAAGCGCAAAATGACGTTGTTTGGGGCAACAGATCCACGCGCCGACCCGAGGACCCGACAAGGATCCGCGTGTTTTCAAAAAAATAGAAAATTTATCCATTTAGTCCTTCCGAAATTTCATTGTTTTTAAATCAGTCCAATTAGTATTTTTATTTTTTATAAAATTAGCCCTAAAGTATGTTTTTGTTCTAATTTAACCCCTCTGACTGCTTTAAAGGTTAAAATCAAGACGATGCCATTTTAAAAGTTGGCATAATTTCCATATTGGTCCCTATAAAATGACACGTGTTTTAATTTTATTCCTTTTATATTTATTTTTATTTAATCCTTTTATATTTATTTCTGTTTGCTATTCAATCCTTATTTTATTTTATATTTTTTATTCTATTTTTAGTTATCCTAATATTATATTAAATTGTTTTATTGCATTAATATATTATGTTTTATTATACTAATGTTATTAATAGCATAAATTCGTATTTTTTTATTACCGTATATTTATATTAAATTACTATTATGTATTATTTTATTCAGTTTAATATTGTTTAAATTATATATTATTTCATAATTCGTATAATTATTATTGTGTTATATTTTCAAAATTTTATATATCATTATATTATATTGCATCTACAATTCAAATCATTTTATATTTTAATAAATTTTGTATATTATATATATTGTTTATACTATTTGTATTAAATATATATAGTTTTGTATCATATTATTTTAATTTTTTTATTTAAAACTGTTTATTTCAAAACATACCTAATTTTCTCTATCTATATTTTTTATTCTTTCTATTCTTGCAATATTTATTAATCATTTGGTATATATTGTTGTATAGAATGTTTAATCTCGTGTAAGAAGTTTTTATCTTTACTTTGTAGTTTTTTTTATTTATTATTTATTGCTTTATATTTGTCCATATTCTGCCATTTATTTATTATTGTTTAGTGTAAGTATATTTGTTAGATATGTTTTATATTACTTGTATTAATATGATATTTTCATAAGATCATTGTTTTAAAATAAAAATACATTTTGCTAAATTACTACATTTTACCTAAATATTTTAAAATAAGGCAATATTTTGGTATTTAGAAATTCGAAAAGTAGTGTCCTAACGTGTTGGGTTGCGTTTTTTCGTTTGGCTAAATAACTAAATATCCTTTTACTAAAAATTTTTAAAAATCATGAGTTGATTTTTTGTTACGAGGGTTTTAAAATATCGTGTCCTAACAAGCTGGATGTGATGTTTATATTCTTTTGGAATAAAGAAATCTCAAGTTTTAAATAAAAAAAACCTATTCTTAGGAATTCAAAATGTTGTGTCCTAACTTACTGGATATGATATTTTGTGTCTCGAGATAGAGATTTTCTAAAATAAAGACTTGCCTAGTTTCGAAGTCATGAGATGCTATATCCTAACTTACTGGGTATGGTGTTTTATTTCTTTGTGGTAGGTAAGTCTGGTTTTTTCTTCAAATAAAAGGACCATTTTCTAAAATTTTTTAAAGTTTCAACATTAGGACATGATTTTATCGATTAGGTACCAATTTTTGGGCGTTATGAGGGTGCTAATCCTTCCTCATACGTAACCGACTCTCGAACCCATTTTTGTTTTTTTCGTAGACCAAAATCAGTATTTTGAAATAAAACGTTTTTTAAGGTGATCCAATCACACTTGAGTAAAAGGATTGGTGGCGACTCCCACTTTCATTTTTAAAAGTCGATCCCCGTTTTTAAATCAAACTTTAAAAATGGTTTTGAGATTATCAAAATCTAAAAAAAACGAATTACACATAGGGGGATTGGGGCACCCTTTAACTAATTATAACAATAAATCGTTAAATTTATTTATCCTTTTCAAAAAAATTATTACGTGTTTAAGAAACTCTTCCATAGGTTTTGATCATTTATGCTCTTTTTAACATAATAACTAAAACTACATATAACTTCCCCAACTTATAAATAAGAAGATAATAAACTTTAGCGCAATTAGACCCACATCCTCTTGCATTGGCAATAATATCTATGCCAATCAAACTAAAACTCAATCGCAGCACTTTCAGTTTAAAAAAAATTATTACTACTATGATATCTGGATCTAACATACCTACCATAATTGGATGGAAAAGAAAAAACATTTTTCTCAAAAATAATATTTAAATGCCAATAAAATGTTGTAATGAAACATTAAATACTAATATATACTACCAAAAATTAAAGGAACTGCAGGCCCCTTCTAAATCCCATAAAACCATTTGCAATATATATATATATCTAGGCCAAATACCTAAACATGTGTGAATTGTCACGGTCTCTTTCCATATAGTCTCGCGTGATCAGATCTTTTATTCGCTTCTTGATGGCTTTAATATTAGGCTGAAATTTCCAAACTACATCCATCATCAATATATCTGATTATACTTGTTACTCGAGTTGTTTTTGTATCTTATTAATTTGCATTATAAAATTTTCTAAGTCATTTGAATTCAAGTTTTTCAGGATTGAAGTTTGAATTTTTCATATAAAGTAATTATAGATTTAAATCATTTTAGATTATTTATTTGGATCATTTTGAGGTTCGTGTTATTTTAAACTAAATTTATTAACTTTTTGTAATCAAATCAAATTGAATCGAATTTATATTTGAATTGATTGGGTCAGATTTTCAATTCGAGTTAGAATTTACATATTGAAATATGTCTGACATAAACCTGTCAATTAGGTGGGTCAAGTTTATGTAGATCTAGTCAAATTTCATTCAAAAATTTTAAATTATTTCAAGCTAACGGCAATTTCGAGGTTAAATCGTTTCAAGTTTGGGTTGCTTTGTGTTTAAGTCATTTCGGGTTATTCTGAGTTAAATTTATTGACGTTTTATAATCAAATCGGATTGGATAAGTTTATATTCGAATTGATTGAGCTATATTTTTTATTGGATTAATATACTATTTGGTACTTAAAATCGGTTTCAATATTCAATTTAATACTTGAGTATTTTATTGGCTAATTTGGTACTTGATATTAGCTTCAATGTTCAATTTGATACTTAAGTTTTTTTCTCCTGATTAAATATCCGAATTTTGCTTCAATGTTCAATTTGGTACCTAAGCTTCTTCTTTTTTTTTTTTTTTTCATTTAAGTACCTATGTTTTGTCAATTGTTCTTTGGGCCACATGATATACACATTGAAGTCAAACTCATATACCCAATTAAAAAAAAACCAGATACCAAATTGAACATTGAATATTAAAATTAAGGGTAAACAACAAAAAAATAGTCACTTTTGTTTGCCTCATATTACATTTTAGTCACTTATGTTTGAAATATTACGTTTTAGTCACTTACGTTATCGTTTCGTTACGAAGTGGTCACTCTATCGTTAAGCTTCGTTACCTCCCTAATGGCAGTCTTACATGACAGCCCAAATGGGTTTTAAATGCCAACTTTGATGTCTTACACGGTAGTCCAAATTAAATTTATTTAATTAAAAACCTATTTTCATCCCAGCAATTAGACATCCAAATTGACATTTAAAACCTATTTGGATTGCCATGTAGGACTGAAGTTAGGGAGGTAACGGAATTTAACGGTAGAGTAACCACTTCGTAACAAAAAGATAATGTAAGTGACTAAAACGTAATATTTCAAACATAAATAACTAAAATATAATTTGAAGCAAATAAAAGTGATTATTTTTGTAATTTACCCTAAAATCAAATTCAAATATTAAATTAAACATTGACACCAAATTTAAATACCAAACAGTATATTGACCCTTTTGGATTTGAGTGGGTTTTGGTCTGCCAGTGTGTTTTATAAAAGGTTAGGCGTATAAAAAAAACCATATCTTAAACATGCGACTCAACTGCTCGATGGTCTCCGAAATTAATTGTTGGTGTGTCATAACTTTCCTACTCTTCATTATGCGCACAATGGCGGCGTCAATGGCGCAAGGCCGATCTTTATCCACATCTTCAATTACCTTCTTCCTTTCATCCACTGGAGGGAGAGGAACCTACATAACACATTTTAATATGTTTAAAGGTTCTTCTCAATCCCAATACATACTAAATGCAACAATAATGTCAAAAAAATAAAAAGAGTTCAAAAACTGCTCCACACCTTAATCCTCCTCATCTTGTCAGTAAAGTTAGGATTGAACTTGAATCTGTCACTCTGGGAGATGGACTTTGAGCTTGGCTCTTTATTTAGAATCTTATACTTTGCACATGACAGCGAATGCAGTAACCTGATCAAGTCACCGTGAGCCTGGTTCAATTGAGCCACGATCTCCGAATAGCTTAGCCGTTCTGACGCGTTAAAAAGCAGAAGGACCGCAGCCTGATTATATTGGGAACTGGTAATATTAGATTTCCAAGTTGAATCCTAAATCTAGAATTTGGAACGTGAAAGGTTTACCTGATGAGTTGAAACAATCAGTTCTATGGGTTTTGGCTCGAACTTGCCATTAATGTGGGAAGTTCCAAGTGAGTATATCCATGTAAGCTTTCTGTGTTTTGTTTTAGTTTCGTAAAATCCTTTGAAAACTTCTACACACTTGACCTGAAACAATGAATTTTTTTCCGTATAAAATGCGTTTCTGGAAACATGCCAGGGTAAAATAAGGATTACTTTAATACTGTCATGATTACCATCTCAGAAGGGAGAGAGAGATCAAACGATTTATAACTTGGCCAGAATCCGGTGGTAAGAACAGTAACTGTAAAATCAAGCCGAGGATGTACATCTGGGTTATTCCTAAGATATTCCTGGAAGCTGCTCTGGTTTTCCTTTGCCAGTACCACATCTGTGACCTGTTAGGAAGGCAGAGGACAAGCTTGATCATAATTAGAACTGTAAACCATGAAATCGAAATAAAATAGGCAAAAACCAGACCGACCATCATACCATGCCCTCCATCTTTGAGGTGAGCGGTGCACCGAACTGCTGTTTGAGCTTACTCAGAATACTCCTTCCATGATCATCATTAGTAACGCGGTCAAAAAGGAGTCGCCGAGCCAATTTTTTCCTGTCAATGATTGCACGCCATGAAGTTAGGATCAAAATGCACCACATAAATTCATGCCATTACATTTGTTTTATAATGTACATGTAATACTAATCAACAAATAATAATAATAACCTCACCTGTAGAATTCAGCAAAGACGTCCTTATCGATGACATATTGCAGCAACTTAACTACCTGCAGAAACAAAACGAATAGTTTAGAACCAATTTCTGGTCAGCACAAATTTGGCTTCAGACGGTCGATAAAGCCACCTTCTCAAGTGTTTCTTCAATGACTTCATCACTTAATTTCTCACTCCCACCCTTCCTGAGAATATGATCAGCGAAAGATGCCAAAATCTCTGCACTTCGGCTGCCATTAACAGTTTTGTTGCAAAATACCTCAAAAGCCTCTTTTAAGGCCTATTGAACATTTCGACAAAGCTTGTGTCAGATGAAATGATTGAACATGATCCATACTAAAAAATTTAGGTATTCCATCAAACCTTTTGGAACAAATTATGATTTTGAAAGCAGCTGTTCAGATATGTCATATAGTTATCATGCAGCTCAAGTATATTCTTTACAAGGACCTGATGATGATGGTAACAATATTAATTTTCAACATGTGAAGTGAATGCATGAGTATCCATAGCTTAAAAGTTGGAAATTTTACCTGTTCGTGCCCACCAGGAGTATTTGAGGCCTGTGAAAATGATTGACTATCAGCATTTAGAGATGGGCACGTTGAGTAGTCAAAACAATAAATTTATGTATCATCCATTTTTCACTCAGGTGCATAAACAAAATAATAGATAAAAAAAAAGAGCCAGATTTATGCTTAAACATTACTCTTGCTGTTTTGCACTCATTATGTTAGTACAAAAGAATAGTTTTGATACCCTCACAAGAATACAAATCTTCAGTAATCCTTAGTACAAAACGACATCAGTAATTGTATCCAGCAATTATACTTGTAACTATAAGAGAAGGGCAACAACTAATTAACCTGGTTACTTGCAGCCTCTTTTGCCTGTTGAACAAAGGCTGTACCGTCAATTGTAATTAGGGGTGTGCAAAATTTGGGTAAAACCGAAATAATTCGGTTAACCAACCGAATTCAGTTAATCGGTCGGTTAATCAAATTTTTTCGGTCGTGGGTCGGTTAATTATTTTTTTATTTTTAGGTTAACGGTTAATTCGGTTTGAAATCGGTCGGTTAACCGAATTTTTTCGGTTTAACCGAAAAAATTAATAAATAAAATTATAATATATAAATAGGTTCACTATTCACCTAAACCCAATCCAAACCCAAGTATCCAATCCAATCCAATTATCCAACCCAACCCAATCATAAAAATTACAAATAATTTAATAAATAAAAATAAAATTCTAAATTTTATTTTATTTTTGTAATAAAAATAAAAATAAAAATAAATAACCCAACCCACTATTATATGCTAAATTTTTGCACTTTTTTTTTTGTAGGTTTAATGCAAATGGAGATCTTTTGGAGAGAAGAAATGGATACAAATGGATAATATTAAAGACTTACATTTCAATTATGTATTAATTTCAAGACTTATGTAATGTTTTTAATTATGTAGTGATTCAAATACTTATTTAATGTTTTTAATTATGTAGTGATTCAAAGACTTATGTAATCTTTTTAATTATGTAGTGATTCATTTCGGTTAATTCGGTTAATTTTTAACTAAAAATAAAAAAAATATAATTTTCGGTTAATTCAGTTAACCGACTGAATTAACCAAAAAAAATTGCAGTTCGGTTAATTTTTTTGAAAAAATTTCGATTCGGTTAACGGTTAAAAATTTTGAAAGGTTAATTAATTTAGTTAATATTATTTCGGGTCGGTTAACCGACTGAACACCCCTAATAATAATATGCTGGAAAAGAAAAAAAAAATACTAAGAAAGAGTCAGTAAAGCTGTAAAGTAACATGAAAAGACGGTCATTTAGCCTGCAGAACAAGTAAACAGAAATTCATACCTGCTTGAATACATTAGCAACAAGATCCAGGCCTTGAGATATTTTATTATAAACCCTGTACGTCCTAGAAAGATCATCCACCTACAAGCATAAAGTAAGCCAAATAATTTCCTGGTCTACACAGTTACCGAAATAAACAGCGAGAAGAGTAAAAATTTCCTGCAAAGAGAGAAGGTTGAGCAAAATTTACCTTGTCATCTCTAAACAAAACCTTAATCCCTGAATCCTCCTTTTCAAGTAGTTGGTTAAGGTATACAACCAACAACTCAGGTTGCACTTTCTACACAAAGAATAAATAGCTATAATTAGAATGCTCTCGGAATTATAGAGTTGTATTCATAGAAACTGTACGTTAACTTGCCTCACATTATTGCGCCTAAAGACAATTCACACAACTTCTATTCTACTATCTTACTGACAACTTTCACACATCAAACAAAATTCATGTATTTCACCTCTTACATGATAACTCCAAAATATAGTTATTTTAATATCTTTTTACTTTCAAATTCATTCAAGTTCGGGGTGTTTAATAACAAATTCTACAGTAATGGTTTTAATTTCTATTTATTGTTAAATTTATTTGAAATAATTCATTTTTGTTAATTTATATACTAAAATTGATTTTCAACCCTAAAAGTGCCTAATAAACTCAAAAGAGGAAAGGGATTGAAATGCACACTTTAATGCCTAACGCTGTAACATCTCTGTAGCAAAGGACCTACACGATGTGGGCTGATATATTATCATCCTTGGATGCACCAATTATAATAATTGGACTTCAGAATTCCTCTTGACCCAGTTTTTAAGTGGGTCAACAAAACTGGATAGCCCAACAAGATCGAAAGAGCCCAAATCGTCCACTAGGAAGAAATGAGCCCAAATTGTCCATGAAAACTTGATAATCAACCAATTCAACCACCAATCAACCACGAGGGAATCAAGCAACTCTTCCCTTGAATCAAGCATAAATTAATCAACATCCTTCCCAAAATAGCATGACCGTCCACCCACCTTTGGCCACCTCTAGAGAGAAAATCAAGGGATTTGGGGCTAAAAATCTAGGGGATGTTGGAGCCTTTCTAGTATAAATAAGGAGTCTTTCATCAATCACTCAATCATCCACCATTCATCACCTTTTCTCCTATTTTTCCCTCCACTTAAGTAGACGTGAGCGTTCGATTGAATCGAATGAAAAAAATTCGAGTTAATTGAGTTGATGAATCTTATTTTATTATCCTAACTTAATTTGAAAAGTTTTTAATCCAGTTGAGTGAGATCAAATTCAAATCAAATCGAATTGAATATATTTGTTCGAGTTAAATTAAAAAATGACTTTGGGTCCTTGTAGCTATTGTCACCCACCATAATCAAATTTGCCTACCGTAATCAAATTTGTTATTAGCTTTTACCCCCTCATAATTTATTTATTAATATTTTATGTATAGGTTAATTTTTTTTACTTACTTAGTTGCTTAAATTATTTTACTTACTTACTTGCTTCAATTATCTTCTGATTCTTGTCACCATGTATTTCAAAATTAAAAAATATATTAAAATAAAAATTTTATATACAGTTTAACTTTTTTGCTTACTTAGTTGCTTCAATTATCTTCTGATTCTTGTCATCATGTATTTCAAAATTAAAAAATATGTTAAATATAAAAATTTTATATACGGGTTAACTTTTTGCTTACTTAGTTGCTTCAATTATCTTCCGATTCTTATCACCATGTATTTTAAAATTAAAAAATATATTAAATATAAAAATGTTTTTTAATAAAATTTATTTAAAGATAAAATGTGAAATTGATACCAACAAAAAAATTTAACTGAATATTTTATGTCATCATCAATAATTCAATTTTTACAGAAATTGATAAAAATTTAGCATGATTAAATAATTCAATAATATAAATAGTAAAAAAATGTGAAATTTAATTCAATAATATAAGTAGTAGATATAAATTCGAAAAAAAAAATTGGGGTCTACGAGGAAGTAAGAGTTTCGGGGGAAAGCAAAAGGAAAAAAGTCTTGGGAGGTTAGGGAGAAGTAAAAGTTTTAGGGGTTTGAGTGAAGTAAAATTTTTAAGACGAAAGTAAAAGTATTGGAGAAGGCAAAAGGAAAATGGTTTTTAGTGTTTGAGGATGTAAAATTTTTGGGGTAAAGTAAAAGGGTTTGACTTTTGAGAGGGGGTTTGAGGGGGAAAGGAAGTAAAATGTTTGATATTTAGTTTATTCGAATTATTCGAGTTATTCGAATTTGAAAATTTAACTCGAAATTTGAAAAACAAATTTGAGTTAATTCGATTAATTCGATTCGAATGATTCAAAATTCGAACTTTTTTTCGATTTTTTTGAGTCGAATCGAATTTTGCTCACCCCTACACTTAAGAGAGCATTGAAAGATTTTAAGAGTAGTCAATTTTCGTCAATATTGAGAATTTGAGCTTAGTAGTCACGAAAAGAAGAAAAGAAAGGAGGGGGAGCAAAGTGAGATGTGCCATAGAAATCCACTGGAATCAGCTTAGCAATTCTCTTCCCCTTTAATCTTTTATTTTTTGTTCAATTCAAGAAATATGATTGCAACTAAGTTTTCTACTTTTAATGTAATCATAATTGCTTAATTTTTTTAGTGTTAGAATGATTTCAATTCCTTAGCTTAAATTATTACTCTGTTGAAAATGTTCTGTGCATTTGATTAATTTACTCATTCAAATAAAATCATGAACATGTTTCTCATGCATTATGAATGTAGAGAAGCAATTGAATTATTTATTTAATCTAAGCAAGAATGTAACTAATTGACACAATATTTGAATGGTGCATGTTTGATCATTTAATGATTGAGTTAGTAACAATATTAAACCTTGCATAATTCCTGTATGATATGTGCTTATGAAATTGTAAAGTTGATTAAATATAGAAATATGCTAGAGAAACTTAATAATTAAATAAGTATAATATTATAACTTAAGTAAGTAGGATTGGTAAATTATCAATTTTGCCATGGAATCTCTGTAATATCATTTAACATTGTCTTAATAATTCTAAGTTAGGAAGAGTAATTATTCTAGCACATGCATGTCATTGTTATTTACTCTTAAAAACTTGCTTGCATAATTATTCTGTGATACATTTTATCTGCATACTTAGATTTATTTTAATTAGTTTAGTTAGTAAGTTCATCACACTCTTATTTATTTTGCCACAAACCAACTTGCTAAGTGTTAATTTTGCAATTATTGATTCACATTTGCAGTGTTTGTAGAGACGATAACTCTTACTTACTACTTTATTACTTATAAACAACTGTGTACTTGCACATAATCTTGCTGAGACATTACAACAAATAATTTTACAATTTATTTAAGGATTAGAAAAAGTGCACAAATAAGCTGTTAGAGTTGTGTGACCTAATTTCTAAGATATTGCTTGCAAGTCAAGTTAGACAAAATATATATTCTTTCTAGAAAAATTAGTAGTATAATATATTTTGCATTGATTAGAATTAGACTTTTTCAACCTATAAATAGATGTGGTTGAAACTCCTTTTGTATAATTGATTTGAATTCGACATTAATGAATTTTCTTTTCTTCTGCCCGTGGTTTCTTCCCGAAAATGTTTCCACATAAAATCTATGTGTTCTATTTTTTTCTTTCTTTTCTTTGCAATCTTTCTATATTGCCATTATTGACATTCAGTTTTTAACAAATTAGTATCAGAGCTTTTCGGGTTGTTTGTCTCGATCATGGTAATGGCGAAAATGAAGTATGATATTCCACTGTTGGATCGCAACACCAGATTCTCATTGTAGCAGATAAAGATACAAGCAGTTCATGTACAGATGGATTTGGAGGATGCTCTGGTAGGGTTAGATAAGATGCCTTCGACATTGATGGAGGAAGAGAAGAAACGTAAAGATCAAAAAGCTTTAACGCAATTACATTTGCATTTGTCGAATGAAATTCTATAGGACGTGATGAAGGAGAATACTGTTGTTGCATTATAGAAAAAGCTGCAACAGCTATGCATGTCGAAAACCCTAACTAGCGGTTGCATATGAAGCAGTGCCTTTATGCTCATCGTTTGGAGGAAGGTTCAGTGCGTCTGTGCATGAACACTTAACTGTGTTTAAAGAAATTCTCTCGAGGTTCAGTATGATAAAGAAGATTTAGGGTTAATTCTAATTTGTTCGTTGCCCCCATCTTATTCAACCTTTAAAGATACAATTTTGTATTGTCGCAAATCTCTTACAGTTGATGAAGTCTATGCTTCCTTAACATCGTATGGCAAGATGAAGTATCTTGTGTCTGGATTCGACTTTCAGGGAAAGGATCTCATTGTTCATTGTTGAAGAATACCCTTAAGGGGTTTCGTGAAAGAGGTGGATAACTTATTTGTTGAGAATTCGTGTCAAGGTGGAGATTGTTAGAGTTGTGTGACTCAAATTCTAAGAGATTGCTTCTAAGTCAAGTTAAACAAAATCTAAGAGATTGCTTATAAGTCAAGTTAGACAAAATATAGTTTCTTTCTAGAAGATTTAGTAGTATAATTTATTTTGCATTGATTAGAATTATGCTTTTACAACCTATAAATAGATGTGGTTGGAACTATTGTATAATTAATTCGAATTCGACATTAGTGAATTTTCTTCTCTTCTGTCTGCGATTTTTCTCGAAAGGGTTTCAACCTAAAATCTGTGTGTTCTATTTTTTTCTTTCTTTTCTTTGTGATATTTCTACATTGTCATTATCAACGTTCAGTTTTTAACATAAGACACAGGAAAGCTGACCTCTATCAATTTTTTCTCAAACTTAAGCCATAGAAAAGCTGACCTTTATCAATATTGTCTCAGTGCTTGAATACAGGTAATTAGACACTCTGTCCACTTCCTTCTTTAAGCATTCTTCAGACTACAATTATAGTTTAGAATCATCTATGTTAATAAGGGAGAAAAACTTGAAACCTGTGAGAAAAAAAATGCAGAAGAGCAGTTAAGCTCTTGCCTTCAGCAGGTAATCTGGACAAGAATCTTCCTCAATCCATTTTTGGCGCCTTCCGTGAATAGTAATTAGTCGTTTCCTGAAGAAAGGGTGCTTCAAAATCATCTTGATAACGATTCATTTGTCCCACTCCCATCTCAACAAAACTATCTAAAGCATTCTTCAGTAATGCTCGGTCTATTTGCTCTCCCTCGCGTTCTTTATCAATCTGATAAAAAAGAAACCATCACTGTAGTTTTTATTCAAATTGAAACAAAAAATACAATTAACCGCGAAAAAATGATGTAAACTTACAAGGGAGAGTACAATATCTTTGATTGTTGGATGCACGTCCTCGCATACCTGAAAAAACAGATGGTACACAATGTATATTTTAAAAGATAGGCAGCAAAACTTTGAAAATTGAAGTCATTATTGGATAAAGGCAGTGGCGAAGCCAGAGGGGTTGGCATGGGCCCGGCCCCCCTAAAAGGTAAAATTCCTATTTAGGCCCTTAAATTTTTTTTAAAAATTTTAAATTAATAAAGGTAAAATTGCACTTTGGCCCCTCTAAAATTATAAAATTTGATTTAATCCTTTACAAATTAGAAAGATATAAACTATAAAAAATTAAAATTTCATCCGCCCCTAAAAAGTTGTCCTGGCTTCGCCCCTGGATAAAGGTGTCATTATAAAAGCTAATAACAAACTAGATTAAGGAAGAAGGTCGTCCCAACTTCATTAAGTGTGGGGACTGATCTCTGGATAATGAAGTAGTGATCAAGGTAATGGAAGAAGCGTGTTAGCCACTTGACCATTATTTTATGATTCGGCCATCTTTCAACTAGCTCCCTTAGCATGAACTCATCATGCTTGTCTTTTAAAGATGGCAATACCTGATTTTTAAAGAGGAGGAAACTTGAGACCAAAGGCACACTTACCACAGAAATTAGATGATGGATAACTAAGTTTCATAGGGTTTGTATTGAGTAAAAAACTACTAAGAGAAGAATTTACAAAAGTATCCAGCAGTAAAACCATAGCCTTAAAAAGCAATTTACAAAGAAAACTAGTATTTACAACATTTAAACAACAATCAAATCTGTAAAACATCAAACAAATGCAACCAAAGTTCAAGGAATATGGATGCTTAAACAGAGTAAACAGAAAATAGCATCCCATTCAGTTCCTAGAATATTCATTGTCAAAGATGTCTAAATCCTTTCCATGCTGTCAAAGAACACACACACACACATATATATATGAGGACTTCATTAAGATTTTGCAAGGAAAAGATCAGTTATTTTATATAAAACATTAATCTATCAGCTCAAGCTAGTAGCCTGCAACCAGATAATTAAATGAAGGCTGACATAACACCAAATGCCTTACTATTGAAGTAATATATTCATCAAGTGTCTCTTTGTACTTGTCATAAAGCTGTTCGGAATAATTGTGAGGCGCCTTTTGATTGCACATATTGTAGATAGTTCTGTAATAGTTGCAATTAAGGAAGATGATGAGAATAAAGAGTACAAGATGCTTAAAAATAATAATATAGCGGCTGAAAGGAAATTCAACAAAACTGAAATGAAGTAATTGAGGATACGTGTAAAGCGCCATATATTCTCTCAAGGTAAATGGAGTTTCTTTCTCTCCTGCCAAAATTCTCTTCAGCTTTTCGATCCCCTTCTCCATCTCTCCCCATCCTTGATCGAATTCAATATTCTCGCACCCCATTTAGTGAAAATCAGGAGCTAAGATAACTTCAAATTTAAATCTACAAAACCGCATAACAAGAAAAAAAAAAATTTCAAAACGTCAAACATCAAACAAGCAAAACAAAAAAACTCGATCACTATAGATAAATCAAACAGGTGATGCAGGTCAACACTGGCCAAAAACCATTACAACATGCAAAAAAGCATAATATTCTAAACAGTGACGTCGTACGTCATGGCAATCTTCGAATAAACAAAATAAACGACTTCAAAGCAAACATGAAAAAAGAACGGCGAAATTATAAAATTACCGATCACATAAATAAACATGCAACGAATCAATGCAGTTATTGATCAATCTAAACAATAATGAATAATAAATAATAATAATAACTGGAAAAATAAAATAAAATAGAACGGAAAACACGTACAGTAGAGATGCTGTCGGAAACGAGAGAGTTTCCAGTAAAAACGCTATTTGCTAAAGAAGAGAATGGCGACACGAATGGTTAAAAAGGTAGTGAAAATACTAGGGAAATGAAAATATAAGAGAGAGAGGCCGGGGGGGGGGGCGGATTTTCTGGCTTGCCAGATGTTTTTGTTTGTTTGTTGTGGCATTAAATAAATTAAGACGGGAAACTAATGTGTCGAGTAAGATTAGGATTTTGGTTTCCATATGAAAAACAAAGAGTTTTTTTTTTTTTTTCTTCTATGTAAGTAAACGGGAAGAAATGAAGAAATTCGAAGATGGAATTTTTTTTGGTGATACTAAGACAAAACTAATTAATTACGTAACAAGATAATAGTTTCCTCTGAAACTAAGAGTGCTGTCCATAGAGTCCCAGAGAAAGCAATCTCTTTTGTGGCTTGGGATGGAGGAGAGTGGTGGTGGAGAGAGGGGCAACAGTGAGGAGATTGCATTGCTTGCTGAAGAACTGATCCAATTGTCAATAAAGAAATCGCTGGTAGTACCGTCGGAGAAACCCACACTAATCTGCACAGTATGGACAAAATTTTTTTTCAATGTTGAGAGCTTTAAAGCGCAGTTAAAGAGTATTTGGAAAACAAAGAAGAAGTTTGAGATTCGATTGGAAGGTCAAAATTTATTTTCCATTAATTTTGACTTAGAGGAAGATCTGGAATTGATTCTTGAAGGGCGTCCATGGTTATTTCGTAAGTCCCTTATTTTATTTGATAAGTTATCTTGCCCAATTGATAGAGATCAGATTTGTCTTTCTGAATCACCTTACTGGATTAAGATAGGCCCATGTTTACCAGTTTTTGATAAAAAAGATCTTTTACATGCAATTGGAAGTACTTTTGGGGGTATTATCAGATCTGAGATTAATGGAGATTTTTGTCGACTCAGAGTTATGTTGGATGTTCAGAAACCATTAAGGAGAGGGATTTTTGTTGCAAGTAGTAACAGTGTTAATGCATGGATTCCATTCAAGTATGAGAAATTACCAGTTTATTGCTTTGGTTGTGGGAGAATGGGTCATGCCCTTCCAGATTGTGTGATGCTCAGTGATGTAGTGAAAAGTAGTATTCAGGATGATCCCCCTTTTTCGATTGCTTTGAAAGCAGAATCTAAAGCAATTGGAAAAGAAAGTATGAAATTTAATGCATTTACAAATAGACGGGGTCCCCAATGTTCATATACAGGGAGTTCAAAAATAGGCACCGGAGATCCAAGTAGAGTGGTAGTATTGGACGCAAACAGTGGTAATATTTTGAGTGGTAGAAAGCTGGCTAATTGGGAGGAGGGACTTACGTTTCAGAAGGGTATATCTGAAGAGATGGAGTTGGGGGAGATAAATAAACCAGGGGAAAAAGACAGTGAAAACCCTAAGAAAATGAGATGGATCAGAAGGAATTCAAGAAGTACGCCTGAGACTAATGCTGAACAGAATGTGGGTAAAAGAAAATATTTTGAAACTGAAGATGGCGTAAATTGTGAAGAGAACATTGAAAAGGAAGGACGGAAAAGATTGAGACTGGAGGAATTTATGGGTATTAAAGATTTTACTACCCACACTATGGCGGAGATCTCAGAGGGAGATGTGATTCCACCTAATTTTATATCGGCGGCTGCCTCCAGGCAAGCCGACCGATCACAATGAAAAGCATATGTTGGAATGTCCGTGGATTGGGGAGTCCACGGGCAGTTCGTAGGCTGCGTCACTTGATTAAGCAGCATAATCCCCATTTGGTCTTCTTAATGGAGACGAAATTGGATAAGCATCGAATGGAAAGGGTTCGAAGAAGATGTGGCTTTCTGTGTGGCATTGAAGTGGAAGCTGAGGGATCGAGGGGTGGGCTTTGTTTAGCATGGAAGGAAGATTTTAAAGTTAAGCTGAGAAGCTTTTCTAAGTGGCATATTGATGTTATTATTAAAGAGGATGATATGGTAGGTGAGTGGCGATTCACAGGTATTTATGGATCCCCTTATTTAAAAGAGAAACATACAGTTTGGAATCTGCTTAGGAGTCTTGCACATGAGAATAGTTATCCTTGGCTTGTTGAAGGAGATTTCAATGAAATTCTTTATTCTTTTGAGAAGAGTGGAGGAACACAAAGGGATATGCGGAGAATGAATGCTTTTAGAGAGGCTCTTGATGACTGTCAATTGATGGATATTGGTTATTCAGGTGTGTGGTTTACATGGGAGAGAGGTAATCTACCAGAAACGAATATACGCGAAAGGCTAGACAGGGGGGTTGCGAACGAAAATTGGACGAAGTTATTCCCTTTAGGCAATATTCAACATCTTCCTTACTCTTATTCAGATCATTGTCCACTATTGTTAAATACAAACAATACTGTTGCATTTATAGGAAGCAAAAGATTTCACTTTGAAGCATGGTGGACTATGAAAGATTCTTTTAAAGGAGTTGTTAAGGAATCTTGGGAGGCTGGTGCAGGATCATTGATGGAGAAACTTGAACGTTTACAGCTTTGCTTAACAGAATGGGCACATGCAAAAGTTAAAGAAAAGGAGGGCCTAAAAAAAGAGTTAACGAAGAAGCTGGAATTACTACTTGCAGAAGAAGTCAATGATGACACTATGGCAGAAATCATCGACACTAAAATCCATTTAAATTTGGAAATTGATAAAGATGAAATGTATTGGGAACAAAGAGCGAGAGCTAATTGGCTAAAGCTTGGTGACAAAAACTTGGCTTATTTTCATAACTGGGCTGTTGCTAGGAGGTGGGCAAATATAATTTCAAAGTTAGAAACAGAGGAGGTTAGAGCACTTGAAGAGGGAGTAGAAATCATGACTACGGCAACAGATTTCTTCAAAGATTTGTTCACGTCAAGAGGTTTGGCTAATGCTAGCCGGGTGTTAGATGGCATCAAAAGTAAAATTTCTTCTGAGGATAATGAGTTTTTGGTTTCTCCTTTTACGGCAGAAGACATACAAGGGGCATTGAAAGAGATGGGTCCTACTAAAGCTCCAGGAGCAGATGGTTTTCCAGCGCTTTTCTTTCAAAGGTATTGGCCATTGTGGGAAAGGAAGTCACCGATTTTTGTTTAGGAGTGTTGAATGATAAAATGCCAGTGGAAGAGTTTAATAAGACAGATGTTGTGCTCATTCCGAAAATTCCAAGACCTACTAAGATGATTAACTTCAGGCCCATCAGTTTATGCTCAGTTGTTTATAAGATTATTGCTAAGGTTATAGTTCATCGTCTTCAGAGTGTTATTGATAGATGCATTGATAAAGTTCAAAGCGCTTTCGTTCCAGGGCGTCTTATCTCAGATAATGTGCTGTTAGCATATGAAATTCTACATACGCTTCGCCAGAAATGTACCGGAAAGAAAGGAATTATGGCAGTTAAGCTTGACATGAGTAAAGCTTACGACAGGGTGGAATGGGGGTTTATTGAAGAGGTAATGACAAAGATGGGTTTTGCAAGAAAATGGGTGGAGCTTATAGGGAGATGTGTCTCATCAGTGTCTTATGCAATTATCATTAATGGAAGGAGGGGGAATCTATTTTTTCCTATGAGAGGACTCCGACAAGGTGACCCACTAAGTCCATTTCTTTTTCTAATTTGCAGCGAGGGACTCTCATCTTTAATGAGAATCGCAAGGCATGATGGACTTTTACGAGGTGCAAAAGCAAGTAGAAGTGGGCCAGAGATTTCGCATCTGTTGTTTGCTGATGACTGTATTCTATTTGGGGAAGCATCTAGCAAAGGGGCAGAAATTCTAAAGAACATTCTTCAAGAATATGAGCCCTGTTCAGGTCAATGCGTAAATTTTGCAAAGTCAACAGTTTTCTATAGCCCAAACACAACTGAAGTGGACAGAGATGCTGTGTTAAAACTGTTAAGAGTCAAAACTGCAACAAATCCAGAGAAATATTTAGGGCTGCCTAATATGGTTAGGAGAAGAAAGAACGAGTCGTTCCAGAGCCTTGTGGACCGAGCTTTAATGCGTATTGATGGATGGAGTAACAAATTCCTATCTCAGGGAGGTAAGGAAATTTTTATTAAGGCAGTCTTACAGGCTATACCAACCTACGCTATGTCGTGTTTTCTTCTTCCGAATTCATTATGCAGAAAAATGGAAAGCATTTTTGCAAAGTTTTGGTGGCAAAAAGGTAAAGGCAGAAAAGGGATACACCGGTGTCAATGGAATCAGCTATGTCGTCCAAAGAATGAAGGTGGATTGGGTTTTCGTGATTTGGCACAATTTAATATTGCTCTCTTGGCTAAGCAGGGTTGGAGGTTTCTTACAAATCCTGATTTACTAGTTGCGCAGGTTTTCAAAGCAAAGTATTTTCCGAGAGTTGATTTTATTAATTCACAGTTGGGTAATAAACATTCTTTTGTATGGCGCAGCATTTGGGCTGCAAAAGGTGTTTTGGAAAAAGGCCTCATATGGAAAGTTGGAACGGGTATAAATATCTCGATTTACAGGGATGTGTGGGTTTCAAGTTATGGTAATTCCAGATTATTAAGTGCGGGTGCTGATTTGAGTTTAAGTACTGTTGCAGAGCTCATTGATAACCAATCCAGAGAATGAAAACGAGAGGTGATTTGTCATACCTTTGCAGCTGATGAGGCGGACTGAATTCTTCGAATCCCTTTAGCGAGGATTCCTCATGAGGACTTTCGTGCTTGGAGTGGTGAACAGTCAGGAGAGTTCTCAGTGAAGAGCGCCTATAAACTATTACAACGCTTTGATCCTAGAGCTTACGCTGTACAAAATGTCTATAAGGAGTTTTACAGAAAATTATGGAATATTGAACTACCCACAAAAGTGAAAATCTTTGTTTGGAAAGCTTCCTGGAATTATTTACCCACTCGGGCAAATCTTTTCCATAAGAAGTTACTTGCAGATGCCTTTTGCTCTCGATGTGGACTGGCTACTGAAATAATTGATCACCTGTTCAGAGAATGCCCTCTATCAGTAGAAGTTTGGACACACATTAAAGATGTTAATCATTCCCAGTTTAGCTCTTTGGATTTTATACAGTGGCTTACCAAAACGATGGATATTCTTCTTCCGGATCTGTGTCGAATATTCTGCAAAACGCTATGGGCTATATGGGGGGATAGAAACGCTCGAATACATGAAAGAACGAATAGAACGGGTCAGGAGGTTGTAAATTTTGTGTTAAATTACATTCATGAAATTGATGGTGTGAAAAACAGAATACCAAAAGTCATAAAGAACGAGAAAAGATGGCGAAACCCACCTCAACAGGTTGTTAAAATAAACTTTGATGGCGCTTTTGATAAGGATGGGCATCAGTCCGCTTCAGGGGTCGTGGCTAGAAATAGTGAAGGGAAGGTTCTGGTCTCTGGCACATCGCTTCATGAGATGGTGGACACTGCTTTTGCAGTCGAAGCCATTGCTTGCTGGGAAGCAGTTCAAATGGGGATAAACATGCAAAAAGAAGAAATCTGGGTTGAAGGTGATTCTTTAACAGTAATCAAGAAGTGTAAAAATCCAGGAGCCGACAGATCTCAGATTGGAGCATATATTAAAGACATTCATCAGATGCAGGCAGTATTTAAGTCAATCAGATTCGATTTCATCCCTAGAACAGCAAATAATCTAGCCCACACTTTAGCTACAGAGGCGTTAAAGAGGAAAGAGGAATGTTACCTGATCAGTGGAGTACCATATTTTGCTGAATCTCAGATGAGAGATGAGAGCTTGCGGGAACCAGACTGAAATGTTGAGCGAAGGGAAGGAAAATGGGGAAGGAAATGGAGAGGAGATGAGGGAATCAGATGAAATGGGGAAGGGAGCCTCGGTTTTTACACGCCATTAAAGAGAGTAATAAATGGAAAAGATGTTTACTGACAGGTGTGCGTTTGCTGATTGGGCGTAAATTTCGGTGGCAGTTTTGTTAAGTCTTTTCAATTCTTTCATTTAATTATTATTTGTTGTTTTTTTTAGAAGATATTTTCATTAGAGCTGGTACCAAAGACACGAATTTGGGCCAGTTTTTAAGACTTTTTTAGGATGTTTGTTTTTTATTTTGAATAGTAATAATAAGCCCAATCTGTATTATTTCAAAAAAAAAATAATTACGTAGCAATACTTTGAAAAGAAAAACTACCTTTAGACTTATTCATATTGAGAAAAGTGCGAACCATTGTGGGTGAGATTCAAAAACTTGCAAGTCATATTTTCCGGCTAAGGCTTGTTTAGCTAAGCAATCCACAGCTTGATTCTGTTCTCTCAGAATGTACCACAATGACCACTAGCTTTCTTGAGATAAATTACTTTGAATACGCCTAATTGAAGCAGAGTTCGAATCAGTTGAAGTTCTTCCAAGAATGGTTTTAACAATTTCCAAACTGTCAGATTGAATGATAACTTGGTCATAACCTCTACGTTGAATAAGCTTGAGGCCCTCAAGAATGCCTCAAGTTCAACATCAAAGATCAAACATTTTCACACATGTCGATGATATCCAAAGATCCAGTCTCCATGTTCATCACGTACAACTCCCCTGGCGGCAACATTTTCGGACTCCAATTGCATTGCATCATCAGTATTTAGAAGGACCCGATCCCTAATAATTCGTTCTCCGATGAAAGGTTCAGAACAACCAATCAGTACGCCTAGAGATGCTGAGAAGAAATGTTTTGCCCAACTGTATGAAGCTTAAACTATCTCTCTCGAGCTCCAGGATCTGCCTTGAAAGATAAATAAGTTATGGTTTTTCCATATGTGCCAAGTGAGTATCCCAAAAAGACATGCCCAGTTGGCTCCTCCCTTGTGAATCGTACTATTATCATGCACAATAAAAAGAAGTCAATCTTGTGTACTATTAGAGAAAAATTTGTAAGGTGATTACCTGGGATGACCTAATTCTAGACCTTCTTACCTGCTATACAATCCCTTAGAATATGCAGAATGTCTTTTGAGTGATAACCACAAATAGGACAGGAGGGATCAGCCGCTAACCCCCTTCTAACCCTTTCCACACTACTGAGGAGTCCTCCTTGTAAAGCAATCCAAATAAAGAATCTGACCCTTTACACTCTTGGAATCTTCCAAACACTCTTCCATTTCTCATCTTTTGGATTCCAATCACCTTCCTTTAGAACCTTGTAAGCAGTTTTAACAAAAAAGTCTCCTGATGAAGTATGACTCTAGGAAATTTTATGAAGACCTTCAGAATAATGTGGAGGAGGGATTCCCTTAATATGTTGGATCACGTCTTCCGATACCAAACCTAGAATAAATCAAGATTCCATGAACCTTCTTCAGTAGTCATCTCATTAAGAAAACTGTCAGATTCAAGATTAACATTAGTAGGAATATGTCTAAGTAGAGGCCCTATATTAAGGATCCAATTGTCCCTCCAACAGTGAATTTTATTGCCATCTCCTACAGACCAGAATAAATTCTCTCTCAAAGCGCCCAAATTTTGGAAAGAGATCACCAAAGAGAAGAACTCCTATCCCGAGCAATGCAAACCGATAGATCCTCCTTCATTTGGTACTATTCAAAGATAGATTTCAACCTAGTGTTTTGTTTGGTTTTTAATTTTAATATATTTGCTTTTTTTTTTCTTGTTATTAATTAAATGTCTTTGGTTTAGTTTGATTTTAGTTCACACTTCAAAAAATTGTAATTATTGAAAGCAGAATGAATTTTTATTTTATTTTTTTATGTTACTTATAGTAGATATATAATTTTTTATAATATAAAATAAATATTTTATATTTAAAATTAAATAAAATAATTTTAAAATTATAAAAGGCATTTTTTAAAAAATATAACGATAAACGGATTCAACTTGTTTTAATTTCGATTTGAATTGTTAAAAATCAAAATATTGTGTAATAATCTTTAAAAAAAATTGATCCCAGTTATTATAATCCCTACTATTTTTGTTTGCCTTTATCAGATTTTTCTTTTGATTTGTGCATGTTGTAAAAGAATATTTATTAATACTATTTAATTCATAATATGAAAGACGAAAATGCGATAATAATGCTTACTGAACATAGCAATATTATTATATTGAGATGTTAGCATTTTCATGATAGCTTTGGTTTGATTTGTCACGTCGCGAATTTTTATCTTATTTTAATTTAAGCTTAAAAAAAGGGGAAGAAAAAAATGAGAGAAAAAAGAGCTCAGTTGATTTTAAGAAATCAAAATTATTTTTAATTTTTTTCTTATAAAGTAAAAAATATTAAAGGAAAGTCGATTGGTTGAAAATTTTATAAAATATTTTTAAGAAATGAAAATAAAAATAAAAATATGTGTGTTATTGTAACATCCTGAAATTTAGAATTTTATGTTTTGCATTATATCATGCAATAGGCTAGTTAAGAATGTTAATTGTGTATGTTTAGGGGTCCTAATAAGGCTTGGGGATGAGTTGGGCCTTAGTATAATTTTTGTGTTTAAGCATTTTAAGGAGAGATAGTAAGAGGCATCAATGCTTAAGGAAATAATTGTGTATTTTGTTAGCATAAATGGACATATGGCAAGGAGGTTGTGGTGTCAAGTGGAGAGCATGGAGGAAAGGGGTTCAAATCCCATCTATTACAACTTTTGGGATTTAAATTTTTGAGCTTCTCAGGTGTTGCATGGTAAGTGTCGGTCATGGCATCAAAGGAAGGAAAGAAATAAAAGAAAAATGAAATGATTACTAAAAAGATAAGGTAAGGAAGAAAACAAAGAAAGTGGAAAGAAAGAAACAAAAAGAAATTATGGTATGGAGGGAAATATGGGAAAGTGGAAAGAAAGAAACAAAAAGAAATTATGGTATCGAGGGAAATATGGGAAGATGGAAAGAAAGAAACAAAAAGAAAAAGGAGTAAAAAGGGGAATATGTTGGCATTTTTCATGGGTGATGTTTTTGAAAGTGTTTTTGGTCAACACTTATCCCTTTTTGGAGAAGCAACACACGGCTTGGGAAGGAGTATTTGGGTAGCCAAATTCTTCATTTATCATTTGGCAAACTTTGGTGCTTGTTAGGCCAAATTCCTTTTAGCATTACTTTGTGTCATTTTTTTTTCTCCAAACTTCTTCTTCTCTAATCCATACCCCCATAGCCGAATATTCTTGCTCATTTTTCCTCCATAGCCGAACCCTTCATCTCTTCTTTATCATTTCTTCCCATTCGTGTTGACACTCACTCCTTTAATCAATCGAGTTATAGTGCAAGGCCGAAACTTTGATTCATCCGTAGTCATAAGTCAATCGGTGGAAATCGGATTCATCATCGTTTAGGTAATGAGTTTCTTCTTGGATTTTTCGTTATATCTCTACTCAATTATGTTGCAAATCGGATCGACGTTTATACTAATCGATTATTTTTAAGGACAATATCACCCGATATTCTCTACTTGTTAATCCTTCGAAAATAGTGGTAAGCCTAATCTTACCCCTAAACAACTACTTTCTCTCATCGTGGTATTTTTCTAATCGAGTGTTGCGGTGTCATAGGTGCCTATGATCAAAAAGGTTTAGTCCTTATCGAAATCAGGTGTATAATCTCATACCTCTCTAAATGTTTGTATGAAATGTTCTGTGATTCGGTCGAAAGACTGAAAAGCCGCAAACCGGCATCTGTGACCACTCGGGCGTACGTATGTTCGAAGTGGTAACCATATTTTGCAACGAAACAGTTTTGGTTAGCAGCAGTGACGTGATTTTGAAAAATCACCGAAAATAGTGGAAATTGAATTAGAAGGTGAAGGAGATATAGATTGAAAGCTAATTGAGTCTATTTTCTTATAAAAGAAACAGAGAAAGCAAAGAATTTGTATATTTTGACATATTTAAATATTTGTAAGACTGGTTCAGAATGATTACGTGATCCCCTGTTCTGACTTGGAAAAATCACTATAAATTGTAAAAAAATAATTATGGGACATGGTTTATATCCTTAGAATCCTTAGTGAGTCTATTATTATTTGGAGCAAACAAAAATGTTATTTGAGTTCTGTACAATGAGATATCTGAGATTTTGTGAAGATAGGGCAGAACTATCAAACAGTGAAACAAGGGAAACTTTAATGAATAAACTGTACTAAATGGCTAAGCCAAAAATTCTGGAAGAATTACAGTAAGAAGATATATGAGTTTAGTTTCAGGAAACATTTTCGGATCTAAATTTTGAGTTTCCTAACTCGAGTTATAGTCAATTTAGTCAGTACGACGCAGATGGACAGTTTTAAATTTTTATGCCCAAATTAGTAGTTAAGTCTGGGTTGCGAGAATACCGAATTACCCTTAGTGGGTACGATTGCCGAATTGAGATAATGCTTAATGGGCCGTTTTGATAAATTGCTATATGGGCCAACTTGATAATTTGCTATATGGGCCAATTTGATAATTTGCTATATGGGCCAATTTGATAATTTGCTAAATGGGCCGATCTGAAAATATGTGAAATGGGCCAAGATAATATTCTGCTTAATGGGCCAAGTTAATAAATTATTATAATGGGCCAGAAAATTTGTAAGAAATATTTGAGTGCATTATTATGAATTGTTATGCATTATATACATGAATTGCATGGGATGGGATAATGATGAAGAGAAGTTCTGGTAGCTCTGCTACATAAATCTGGTGGCTCTACCACAAATCTGAAAAATGGCAATGCCATATAAATTCTGTTAATCTAGTGGCTTGTCCATAAATTTGATAAATGGCTTAATGCCTACTTCTGGTGTGTTGGCGGGGTGGGTGACTAAAGCTCCCCACAAGTGTGTTGGTTGGTACGGGTGGTGTGTAGCGGATGGAAAACTAGGTTTGGTTTGGGAATTTCATATGATATGCATATTATATATGATACATTTATATTATTGTAAACGAGCTTTGGCCCAAATAATTGCTTAATGGATTTTGGCCCAGTAAACAACGGTAAGAGAGTTACACACTGAGTTCTAGTAACTCACCCCATTTTTCCTTACCCCTTTCAGGTAATGATCATTGATGGAGACTTAGGCCATGGATGACTCGGTGGAGGCCATACTACAAAAAAACGGTTTAATTTGGAATTTAGATTTCTTTTAGTACTTTTAATTACTTTACTATTTGAGTTAAAGTTGTAATAAGGCCTCTGGATTAATTTTTGTTTTGTTTATTGTTTGACGAATTTATAATTTGCTCTAAGTACTTCAACTTGAGATTTTTCTAAAAACTTAAATAAACGTTTTTCTAAAATGGATATACAAAAAGGGTTTCATAATAAACTTTCATAAATATTTTTTTTAAATCGGAAATTTTATCTTAAAATTTTCATCAACACTTTTCGAAAATTATTTTCAAATTCTTTTAAATCTTCTCGAATTACTAACGATATTTTCAAAGTCGCGGTTTATAAGATTTTCGTATCTTAAATTTATCGATTTATCAATCAATCTTTTATTCAATAATACTTTATCAAATTTATTAAAAATGGGAGTTTGTTTTAATCTATTTTAAATCTATTTATGTACAAATAAAAGGACTTCGTAATATTTTTCTCATGTGACATGTCAGATCCGGTCATTACGCATGGGCCAGGTCTGGGGTGTTACATTTATACCATCTCTGCAAGTCTTTTACATGTGTCTTTATTAGACAAGTCTCACACCAAGTGGACTTAGTACATCAAGTAGCATCATGGCGAGTTTTTACTAAGCCATCTCTATTGGGAGCGCATGAAACCTTAGGTCGATTGATTGGTTAGCCATTTTAAGATGTTGCGTTCTCAACTTAGAAGTTCACATCACTATCACTACAAGGAGACAAGATGTAAGTCTATCACCAATGAACTCAGGGTGTGTGACATCCCTTGTCTCGTATATATAAACTCACTTATAGCACTTGAGAGAGGGTTTTTTACCAAATTAATACAAAAAAAATCAAAATATCCAAAATGGGGTCCCTTTTTCAAAAATTACGAAAATGGTATAGTGAGGGTGGTTGCGCCTCTGTCAGAGGCGACACAACCCTCTGCAGGCCTAATGTTTTTGGTCACTGAAATTTAAAAAAAAACATCTGAAATAGAAAAAAAACACGAAATGACAGAAAAAAACTTGAAATGACAGGACACTGGTGCAGCCTCTGCGACAGGAGGCACTGAAGGTGCCTCTGGCAGAGGCGACACCGCTGACATTGACGACTCATGCATGCATTTTCTGCAGGTTGTGGCTTTGGGGACCTTATAATGGTCCCCAATTTTAGCTTTGGCATCTGAGAAAAGGAAAGGAAGAAGAAGAAGAAGAAGAAGAAGAAGAAGAAGAAGAAGAAGAAGAAGAAGGCGCCGGAAAAAGAAAGAGAGAGGAGGAGAAAGAAGAAAGAATGAAGAAAAAAAATAGAAGTATGTATTTTTTTTTTTAAATAATGGATGATGATATTGTTGTTTTTATTGTGTTGATGATTTCTGTTGTTGTTATTATTATTGATTTTTATTTTTTTATTTGTTGTTGTTTGTTTGTTAGTTTAGTTTAGTTATTGTTAGTTGTTAGATTAAGATTAGTAAAAATGTTAGTTGTTATTTTTTATTGTTAGTTAGTTGTTAGATTAAGATTAGTAAAATGTTTAAAAACTACTTTAGTTAGTAGTATTATTAATAATAGTTATTATTATAATTAGTTTAAAAATGTTGAAATAATAATTTAGTTAGTAAGTTATTATTAGGATTAGTAAAAAGTTAGTAATATTGTTAGTCAATATTATATAATTAGTTAGTTAAAAACCACTCTAAAATAATAATTTAGGTAGGTAGTTAGTATATTGTAAGTTATTATTAGGATTAGTAAAAAATTTAAATATTAATTATATTGTTAGTTGTTAGTTATTATTATTATAGTTAGTTAGTTAAAAACCCTAAAAATAATAATTGTTAGTTAGTTAGTATATTGTTAGTTATTGTTAGTTATTATTAGGATTATTAAAAAGTTTAAATATTAATTATATTGTATTATATTATAGTTAGTTAGTTAAAAACCTTAAAATAATAATTTAGTATATTGTTAGATAGTTAGTAAATTGTGTTTTAGGATTACTAAAAAGTTACAATATTAATTATATTGTTAGTTATTATTATAGTTAGTTAGTTAAAAACTCTAAAATAATAATTTAGTTAGTTAGTTAGTTAGTATATTGTGTTTTAGGATTACTAAAAAGTTACAATATTAATTATATTGTTAGTTATTATTATAGTTAGTTAGTTAAAAACCCTAAAATAATAATGTTGTTAGTTAGATTGTAATAAAAGTTATTATGTTAGTTAAAAACACTAATTATTATTTTAGTTAGTATATTGGTAGTAAAAAACAATTGTAACATCCCAAACTCGGCCCAAACATTACGACCGAATTTGGGTTGCTACCGAGAAAACATTTTGAAATCTTTTCAAAACCGTTTTAAGCTTTGTCGAAAACCTTGTGTTTTCAAGTCTCTTGTTAAAAAACCATACTTGGTGTTGTTTAGAAATATTTATTAAGTCGGGTTGTTTATAGATTGCAAATGTGCCCGATGGCATTTTTAAAATATTTTTACGTTTGATTGGGAAAAACATGTGAATTCATTTTTAACATAATTAAATAGTTTAAACAAATATTCAAAGCATGTAACAATAATAAAATAATTCTAGGAGGCCTTATTACAACTTAACAAAAATAAAACCAACATTAAAATTAAATAAACTAAAATCCAAGTCCATCTAATTAAAATTTCCACTGCATGGCCACCTTGAGTCCATCCCGGCTCCATCTCCGCGATCTATTCATCTGCAAAATGTTAAGGGAAAGGGGGTGAGTCACCAAGACTCAGTGTGTAAATCCCCCACCCGGAGAATACAACTCATACACAATTTATTAATAAACATGCACATGCAACCCAACCTAACCATCCATACTCCTTTTCTACCTCGTGTGGTCAAAACCACTGATGACGTAAAGTCACAATTTAAATGATGGGGCCAACCCATCGTGTGGTCAAAACCACTGATGACCATGGGTCACAATTTATCAAATGTGGTCAAAACCACTGGTGGTACCAAACCACTGGGACTTAGTCGCAAATAATCAATCGTTGTGGTCAAAACCACTGATGACCATAGGTCACAAATAATCTGATGGGGCCAACCCATCTTGTGGTCAAAACCACTGACAACAGTCCATAATTCATCCCCCTCCTCTCATCAATCCCACTATCACATGCTTACACATCAAATTTCATATATCATGTCATAGTATTAAACATCATGTGATGGCATGCAAACATATAAAAATTACAAGTTAGGGGACTTACCCGAAAACCATGATTATGCCACAAGCTAATCACAACCAAAAGATCTAAGGCAAATAATAATAGCATGTAAATTAATAAAGTGTGTATAGAGATCCTACACACCTATTTACTAGCAAATCCCGAGTATACTAGCGAAATCCCGAGACGTTGTTTCCTCCTACAATCGGTCAACACATGAATTTTTAGATCTATTAGCCAATTGGCTAAACTAGAGATCCCGAAGGATCAGTTGTACCAAAAATGTGGCCTTTGGCCGAATGTGGCTTATTCACTTACCAATTCACCGAATTCCCGTATTTGTCACTTGTCCTGTCGAGATTCCTACCAACACACTTGTTAACAATTGGCTTGCACATCTATTCATAACCAAAGCCTATAGCCGAATGTTACTTACCACCTTTCCTTAGGAGAATAAATCCCGAAAGCTTCCCTTAATGGCTATGGCTTCCCTACAATTGCTTTAACCGTATTAATAAGGGTTTTAGGCCATTCGGCCATAATCATAGATTTAAAAAGAACCATTCGGCCATGTCCACATACCTCTTACTAATGCTTGAAAAAGAATCCCGAAAAGGAACTTGTGCTCCCTTGATATTCGACCAAAGTAACTCTAATGGAGAAGGAAGGATTTCGGCAAGAAGGGAAGGGAGAGATTCGGCTAACTCAAAGTTGAAGGCTGGAATTTTGAGAAGAGAAAGAGGTAGGTTCGACTAATAGGAATTAGAAAAAGAGAAAGAAGAGATGTAGGGAAGTGGTGGTGGTTTCGGCTTAGTAGAAGAAAAAGAAGCTGGAATCTTTTTGAACAATTTAGGCAATGTAACAAGGGGAAATTCGGCAGCAGCAAATTGGAGAGGAAAAATTGGTGAGTTTGGCACTTCTTTGCTATTAAAAATCAAATATGGACAGCCCCCAAGGAGTCCAAAAATCGGCAAACACTCCCCTATTTCGTGATAATTTCCAGCCTTGAATTATCACAAATAAATCTAACCTCATCATGTTTTTAATCTCCTAATCCCCTCACAATTTAATAGCAAATAAAACACTAATAGCTTCCCCCCCTCTTCCAGCCGAAAATAACAATAATAATAATAAAAATAAGCTTAATCTTATCACCTCTTCAAATAAATAATAAACAAAATAAAAGAACCCATGTGCTTATCAATTTCCTTTCAGCCGAATGTAAAAACAAAGCAATCATGTGCAGGCCAATTCACGCCAGCTGCAAAGAGGAAAAAAATAAAAATCCAAATGCTGCTTCTTGGACTCGAACCAGCGACCCCAAGCAGCAGCAGCAGCAGCAGCCCCCTTTAAGTGCCCCAAACCAACTCTTCCCTTTGGACTTTCATGTCAAATATTCCCACTATTTATTTATAAAGCCTTATACCTGAGCCCTCTTCTCTTTTAGCGCCAAAGCCCAAAAAAATAACACATCTTGCGTCCCTTGCGTTTCGAACCCGAAACCTTCGTGTCAACACCCTTAAGTGGCGCCCCAAGCCACTTCGCCCACCTGCCTTTCATGTCAATAAGCCCCCAGATTTAATTATAAGGCCTTCCTAGGCCTAACGCCCAAAACTCAAAAAGAAAGCTCCTTGCTTCCTTCATGTATCGAACCCAAGACCTCACTGCAGCCCTCACTCTCCAACGCCCTTTGCCACTTCTCCTCATTAGACTTTCATGCCATAAACCTTCTCCAATTAATTTTAAGGCCTTCCTACTTAAGCCCATCACTTCCTAAAAAAAACAAAACGCAGAAATGCTCCTCCTGCCACTCGAACTTGTGACCTGCGTCCTCCCCCCTTTTCACCTCCAACACGCATGAAACCACTTAGCCAACTAGATCCTTGTGTCAGGTTCCTACTAAAATTTTTCTTAACCCCTAACTCACCTAGCTTCCCTCCTTTAAACACTTAAAAATAAATTTTAATACTAAGTCAGGCCTAGCTCGGGTTTAATTCTAGACCCCAAAACATGCCAAATAAATCATAAATTTTATTTCCTGAAGCCCACATGGAATTTATTTAAATTACAAATAACCCCTAATTCAGGGTGTTACAACAATGGTTAATTAAAAACCTTAAATATTATTTTAGTTAGTTAGTATATTGTTAGTAAAAAATTATTATTATTATTGTTAGATTAAATGTAATTATTATTATTTTAGTTTAGTTAGTATTATTATTGTTAGTAAAAATTATTATTATTGTTAGTATTACCTACCTTAGTTATTAATCAATAGATATATATATATATATATATATATATATATTAAAAAAAAGTACTAAAATAATAATAAATTAATAAAAGACGAAAATTATATAATTATATTAAGTAATAGAGAAAATAAGGAAAATACAAACAAATGGCTAAATAAGTGGTTTTTCCTAAATTTATATTAAAAAAAACACTAAAATAAGTACATAATAAATCAATGTTATATTTTTGTTATATTAAGTTTATGTTATGTTTTGTTATATTATTTTTATTGGCATGTTATTTTTTTGTAATTTAATATAAATTTAAATTTTTTATGTAGGTTAAAAATTAAATATTTGAGACCGCAATGGCTCGATTGATTAGTACAGTCCCACACATATCTGACGCATCTAATAATATAGTAATTTATTGTTATTTATTAATCGCGGGTTATATTAACAAAATAGGTACATAATAAATTATCTTATAATAATAATTTTTTTCTGATTTAACACTGTCAGGACTCGTACCGTGTATTAAGGGGCCAGGTGAATGGCTTAAGAAATCCCCCGGATGAACGATTGATGCCGTATATAGAGCAAGCTGGATTCGGGTCGGCAGCACTGATCCGGACGTTTGACTTGCGGTATGATTTAATATCCGCACTAGTCGAGCGTTGGCGCCCGGAGATGCACACTTTACATTTCCCCTGTGGAGAGTGCACAGTTACTCTAGAGGATGTTGCAGTGTAGCTTGGGACCCCAATTGACGAGAGTCCCGTTACGGGCGTCAATGAGATAGCTGACCCATTTACACTTTGTCAGAGCCTACTAGGGGACTCGTACGGCGATGATGAAGAAAATTTTGCGGGCTTAAAATTTACATGGCTGAGAGCGAGGTATGAACAGTTATCAGCTGATGCCACTGAAGGCGAGTTGATGTGCGCTACTCGAGCGTACATTATGCAAATCATAGGGGGTGTACTGATGCCCGGTGCAAACAATAATAGGGTTCATATTCAGTACCTACCCCTATTGGCTGATTTGAGCAATGCTCGCTCATATAGTTGGGGCTCCGCAGTTCTTGCGTTGTTGTACCGTGAGCTTTGTCGGACGACAAAGCCAGCAGCCGTAGACATAGGCAGATGCCTTACACTATTGCAGTCCTGGCTCTGTATCGGATGCCATTCTTGGCATCAGTTACCCACCAACCATACGTATATCCGCTAGTAAACAGGTGATAAAATATAACTTGTTATTAATTGAAAATTTCTTTATATTGATACTATTTGACTTGAAATTTATTTTTGTAGGTGAAGTATTTATCCGGGTATTGGGAGGTTGTACACTGTCCCGATATACCGGCTTATGATTGAACAACATGCCGGGGAAGGGGTAAGCGATTCCAATATTGGTTACGTGTTAGTTTGCATATCTTACGCACACCACTTGTCTAATTTTAACAATGTTATTAATCGTGCAGTTTATATGGATGCCATACCATAGACCAGAAATTGCAACAGTTATACCCCCGTCCGCCTATATTCACTCGTATATGTGGTGCACAAGCACACCAATTGTCTGTTTCAATGTAGTCGAGTGGTACCACGGGGATCGAGTGCTGCACCAATTTGGTTGCGTCCAATATATCCCAGATCCGCCATGCCAGGTGGGAGAGGTTCATTGTATGAATAAGAGAGGGAAACAAGGCTTGGATTGGGGGGTTAGGCATCGGGGATTTATTGCGGTGTGGAATGATCGCATGTCCCGAATACCCCAGATGGATATGGCTTCCGGTCTTTAACCTCCATCAGAGTACATACAATGGTACTCTAGTATGGGGAAGCCATATATACTCGGAGGGCAGTCGACTGTAGTCCCCTCACACATACAACGACATGAGGCATACGAGCTAGTGGCCAATATAGAGGCCGAGGCAGCTGCAGATCCTGATCTCGAGCCGGAGCCCGACCCGGGGCCCGAGCAATCACATTCACATTCGGATGCACATTCGTATCATCCTGATGTGCCAGGCAATGACTACTTTCCGGGCTCGTTAGGAGGTGGATACCAGTACGGGTTTGATATATTTGGATCGTACACATCGCAGTACAGCACTCCCAGCTCGTATCCACTACATCAGGGCACTCCTTCTGGCTTGAGTTCATCTATGCCCTTCGAGCCTCATGATTTTTCGGCCATGTTTAGCACACCCCCACCTGGACCCCCACCGGAGCTTGAAGAGGATGTTGGTCGACCACGACGTGAACGTCGACCACCGTAGAAGTATACACCTAGGACCACACCATCGAACCATCAATTTTAGGTGTATATGTTTTGATTTTCCTCTATGTTGTATTTGTAAATATTACAATGTTTGTACCTTAATTGTATAAAATTAACTTGATTATTTGGAGCTTTAAAATTTCGTAACAATATTTGACCATGCAATGGAATCTTTAAGTTTGATTTTTGTTCATTTATATATATATATAGCCATGCGAAAATATGTATGGTATGTTTGGATTTGGTATTTAAGTGAGTTCGGTTAGGTCTTATAAAATGAACTATGTTTATAAAGGTTAGAAGATATTATACTTGAATGATTGACTAAATAGGTATGGTTGGTAATAGATTAATAATAAATATGCCATATGATTGTTTTGGTTGATAAGTAAAGTGAATATGCAAATGAGGTTAAGGATATGATAATAAATGATAAGCATGTCATTCTAATTTATAACACACCTAAATAAATATATGTTATAATGATATATATACGCTGAGATAAGTTTTAAGTTTATAAATGCCATTAATGTTTAAGTCATGTGGTTTGAAAATTTTATGTATTAAGTACTTGTAATATGACTTCTTGCATATTGTTAAATTAAATATTGAAGCATGATTTGTACATGTGATATGACTAGAAAAAGTATGAAGTGATTTTGGTTGATTATGTGATCCATATATATATATTCGCATGGCTTATATACATTTTCGCAATAACCAAGCCATTCTCGCATGGCTTATATACATTCAACCCAAAATACAACATTTATTATATTACCCATATCGCACAAAATAGAAATCCATACAAATCTATAATCATACAAATCCATACATGTAATTTTTTTTTACATTTCAGTCCCCAAATTTATTTTTTTACAATTAAGCCCTAATTAATCAAAATCACCAAAAATCTGAATACAAAACATGTTAATCTGAATAAGCTCAATTCCCACTCGCTCGTGACGATTGGCCAACATGATAGTTTCGCTGCGGACATTTACTTCGATTATGACCACCTAACCTGCATATTCCATAGCGCCTATCGTCGGATTTCTCCCTAATGTCCATTTCATTACGGATTCTAGATGATTGTGGATGACCTCTCGGATTCCTACGTAGCGCTCTGTCTGGGACAAGCTCGAAAGTTGTCCGAGGCACCTCCCATTTAGACAGGTCGGGCAAGACAGGAAACTTATTTTTCCAGACATGCAACGTATGCTCGAGCGTGTACACATCATTGACAAATTGTTCAACATTCAGGTTCGCCTTAGCACACACTGCCACGACATGTGCACATAGATAATGAAGTGTTTGGAACCTCCTGCATTCGCACTGTCTGCTCCGAAGATCGACTCCATAAGACCTAGGTGGCAAACCGGGTAGACGATCGATGGGCTCCGTAACTCAAAAAGTTTCCAGACATCGTGAATATATTTCTACAGTCATCGATCTTGCAATCCGACGATTTGCAATCAATGCATCCCTGACATCTTCCACAAACACGTGTCCCGTATCCATCTGGTTGACTTGTTGTTCACCCATTCTTGGCATCAAAGGTTGCCAACCTGTAGAATGTAGCCGATAAGACAGATTAAATCGGAAGATGTCGTGTTTTCAACAACACAGCGTTGACCCCCTCCACCAAGTTTGTGGTCATTTGACCATAATGAAAGCCCTCGTAAAAACTTTGAGCCCATTGCCACGGCTCTATTGTACCTAACCACTCTCGAAAAGATTTGTTCGTTTGACCTTCCATGGCACTCTCAAGTCGAGTCATTCTTTGGCGAAAAATATGTGGCTCCAACTCGTACGTTGTATATGTTTTAATAAAAGATAAGTTACGGTAACTAGATAACATAAAAACATTAAACTTATATTGAATATTTAAGGTTATCCTTTTACCCATTTTCACCACTTGTCTCTTCTAGTCTGCATTCTTATACTCCCGAAGGAAGTTAGCCGCAATGTGATGGATGCAGTAAACGAATCTCCATGGCACACCGGAATGCTCGGCAATTAATCCTTTCCCTCTATCGAAGATGATGCAAATATTATCGTTGCTAATAACATACCTCCGCAGGTTGGTAAGAAAGAATTCCCAGGACTCCATATTCCCCTTATCTACTACAGAAAACGCTATTGGGAGCACGTTCCTATTGCCGTCTTGAGCAACCGCAATAAGTAAGATCTGTGTATATTTTCCGTATAGCCATGTCCCATCCACTTGCACAAACGACTTGCAGTGTGGAAGTGCCCGCACACATGGATCAAACGTCCAGAACATCTGATGAAACATTCTTTTCCCCAACTGTAATTGGTCATCTAGGCCGTAATAAGGTCCTGTCTGTAACTCAATCACAGTTCCCGGTACGTACTCCCGCATAGCAGCTATCCATCCCTGTAGCTCGTTATACGATGAATCGCAATCTCCATACAGTTACTCTATTGCCATCTGTTTAGCTATCCACGCTTTTTGATATGATACTCGATACTAAAATCCTATCTGTATTTCAGCAATCGGTACCGAAACTTTAATGGTTGCATGTCCTTCACCATTGGAATGATACACGTACAGAAGTTTTGGAAACAAGTTTTTTATGATCTTCTGTCATATGTGTCGATCTGCATGTATGAGGTCCAACCAATTTTCGTATCTCCCACATCTGTAAATTTTGAATGAATGCAGCTCGTACCCGCCAATTGCAGCCTTCCGCTGCCTTCCAACACTCCCCAATATAAACTGTCGATTTAGACACTGCGACTTTGTAATCCACTGGTATATCCATGCTATCCCGTTTAATAGCAGATACGCACTCTTCTTTACTTTCGAATCTCTGGCCTATGAATAACTCATGCTCAGAATTTACGGCCAGCCAGTGAGTAGGATATATTTCAGGGTACTCTGGGAACTCAGCTACACTCGCTGCGTCGGGGTCTATGAGCGACATGTGTGGCCCAGGATTATTGTGTATCATAATACATCGCATCTGGTTCCCAACCGAAGACGCGCTACTGTTTCCATCATCGTTCACGTCTTTATCATCAATATCATTTGGTATATCGTCCATATCAGGATCACTGTCACTATTGACCTCTTCCTCACAATGATCACTACTATCGTGTCCATCATCACCATCCACATCAATATCGGGTGTAATATTAAGATCGATATCGATCCCATGTCTAGTCGATCCGGCATCAACATACGATATTGGAGGCACCATGCATGATTCTTGAGCTCCATGTTCTTCACCATATGCATTGATGTCTTCATTTGCCTCAATACCGGCTAACTCAGCAAATAAGTGAATCGGTGCATTTTTGTTACTCCCATTCCCACAGTAAAGAGCGATCATTGTCTCCACGTCTTCGTCGTCTACAAGTTCCATTTCTGTGAATTTGATCGGATCTGCCAAAATTGGAAACTTGTAGAAAATTCTCGAAATCGTTCCCCCACAACATCTAGCAATTTTGCATTTATCCTTCCCTTCATATCATCCAACAAGACATTTCTATTAAATCTCATTGCTATTTGTTGCCAACATTCAAATATGTATCCAACGGTTGTTGTCAAGATGATTCTGTCGAAATAAACGCATACGAAAAACTGATCATCCATATTCAATATTCAATCTGTTAAAAAATAAACAAAATTGCTCAAAAAAATTTCAATCAGTATATACTATCCTTAAATAAAAAAAATTTAATGTTTCAATATGCTATTTTTTCATTCATTCTTAAGCTCACACTATTACAATTATCATTTTGTACATGAACAACTTTTATCTTTACATCTAACCACTTAAAGTCAGTTCTACATTTTATTTCATCCGAGCTTGTATCTTCCTCTTGGAAATACTGTACAATCCAATTTAGCAATTCTTGATTCTCTTCATATTCATCTTCTACAATCCAATTTGAAGTTTCCTCGGGATCTTCTTCCTCTTCAATCTTTATAACAGGTATTGAATTTAAAAATTCTCTTGGTAATTTCCTAACATCTAGTTTATCCATCCATGGTATGTCAAACATGCTTTGCTTCCTAGTCAACTTTCGTGAGCCTATATGTTGCCGCACTGTTTTCCTAGTTCCATAAGAGATTATAAACTTCAGAAAGTGTATAACTAGATTCCAATAGGTTTGTGGTACCAATGTCTTCCAAAGTTCGTCTAAAATTATTTGATGCTCCCGTTCTATTAATGTCCCTCTAAGGGTTAAGTATTGCACTTTATTCTTCCTAATCATTTCATGACCCTTCCACAACACTTCTTGCATCTTTTTATTTACGGTAATAAGGTGTTGGACAATGTCTTCTTCTGGTTTCATTCTGTAATATTGCACTTCTCTCATCATCTTATCAACTTTCTCCCTTTGTACTGAAGTTATTATCTCATCAGGCAATATCCAATATGTTGCCATTTCTAACAATATCTACATCAGAAATATTTTCAATTTTTATCACTAATTAACAATTACTTTATGATAGTTTTACTAATAAAAAAACTTTCAAATATATTAAAAATTTAAAACATAACAATCACAATAAAAAAATTAATTTATATAAACACAAAACTTACTAACAAATCAAAACTAAATAATAACAAAAATAATATTTAGGGTTTCTTACTAACAATATCTACTAATACTAACTAAAATATAATATACTAACTAAAATATTAATATACTAACATAGTCAATATTAACATATTAATATACTAACAACAATATACTAACTAACATATTAACAAAAATAACATTTTAATTATACTACTAACAATATATTATTATTTTAGGGTTTTTAGGGTTTTTAACTAACATATTAACATACTAACAACAATATACTAACTAAGTTACATATTAAATAAAATATTAATATACTAACATATTATTAACATACTAACAATATATTATTTTAGGGTTTCTAGGGTTTTTAACTAACATATTAGTCTACTAACAATATAGATACTAACTAACTAACATATTAACTAAAACATTAATAGTATTCTAACATTTTAATTATACTACTAACAATATATTATTATTTTAGGGTTTTTAGGGTTTTTAACTAACATATTAACATACTAACAACAATATACTAACTAAGGTACATATTAAATAAAATATTAATATACTAACATATTGTTAATATACTAACAATATATTATTTTAGGGTTTCTAGGGTTTTTAACTAACATATTAGTCTACTAACAATATAGATACTAACTAACTAACATATTAACTAAAATATTAATAGTATTCTAACATTTTAATTATACTACTAACAATATATTATTATTTTAGGGTTTTTAGGGTTTTTAACTAACATATTAACATACTAACAACAATATACTAACTATGTGTAACATCCTAAAAATGGGCCTATGCATTTTTGATTTAAGTATACGAAATGGCATGTCTTGTGTGTTATGAATGTATTATGAACATTTTTGGAAACTTGGAAATGATTTAGAAATGATAAATTTCAAAAGAGGAAAGTGAACATTTCTGGAAACTTGGAAATGTAAGAAATGTTAAGTTTAAAGGAGGCAAACGAACATTTTTGGAAACTTGGAAATGTAAGGAAATGTAAGGAAATGTAAGGAAATGTAAGGCAACGTTTTAGGAAAAGTTAAGTTCTGAGGTTAAAAGAGGAAATTAAGGCAAGGTGGCCTTAAGAAAATTTATGGAGGAAATATGACATGAAATTGGGCTTGTAAAAGTGGCCTGGAAATGCCACTTAAAGGCTTAGCATGTGACGCCACCTACATGTGCAATTGGGCCAGGGTTCGAATCACTTAGGAAGCAGAAGAAAGCTTTTATTTTTGCGGCAACAAGAGGAAGAGATGGACGGCTTGGGGAGTCTTTGGGAGGAGTTTAAGATGAGGTTTTATTCTTATTAAAATTCGGCTAAAAGGGGTGATAAATGTGGATATTATTTCTTTTATTTTGATAGATAAGGAAGAGATAAAAGAGGATTATTACTAGTATTATTTTTATTAGGAGATAAGAGATAAATATTGGATTAAGTTTTGTTGATAATTAAAGTGATAAATCAAGGGATAAAGTTATCAAAATAGAAGAGTGGTGGCCAAGTAAGGGACTCTAGCCTAGTAATTTCGGCTATAAAAGGAAAAGAGAGGCCATTCTGCATTATTTTCTGTTCTTTGGAAGCCTCTGCCGAATTCTCTTCACCAAATCTTCTTCTTCTTTTATTTTTGCCAAGCCAAAATACCTTGTGTTCTAGCCGAATCCTCCATCTTTATTCTTCCTTCTCTTTTCTTTCTAATCCCTCCAAAAGCCGAAAGTTGTGAGAGCATCATTTAGCCATAGCGGAATCTCTGAAGGTTGAAGTGAAGGTACAATCAATTTCTCCAAATAAGGGTAAGATCTAGATTCAGTTTCCTTTCTTTCCTTTTTAAGCCTGTCGAAATTCAGGGACTAATCCCTCATATTGTGTTTTGCCCGAAACTATGGAAGGGAATTTCGGGATTTAGGTGGTGTCGATTAGAGAAGGAGTTCTCCGGGATTTCAACATTCAAGGTAGGCGAATATAAGATGCGGCCATAGGCCATTCTATAGTGTTTTAATGTTAGATTAAACTCTAACATTTGTCCATAGGGTTCTCGACAGCATTAAGGAACCAAAGATCAATTTCGGGATTTAAGATTTGGAAGGTAAGCATCTATGTATATTCGGCTAAGGCCTAGATTAGTATTTAGATCTGTTCTTTAAATGTTCAAGAGCCGAAAACTAACCAAGTTAATTGATTCAATGCCTGGCCGAATACAAGGAGGAATAAAGCAAAGATTTCGGGATTTGTTGGTGTCCCAATCGGCAACAAGGTAGGTATTAAGTGTACAAATCCTACTAGGATTTGGTTTTATAGCCAAATAGGCTTTATGCTAATATATTAAGGTTGGCCGAATGTAGGAATTGAGATCTAAGGCATTAGATCAAGCTTTTCGGGATTTAAGTGAACTGCTAAGCGAATCAGGTGTGTACCCTACCCTAAGCTTTAATATGTTCATGGCTATGTTTTAAATTAAATGTGTTATTAAGAATGTGAAAATATGGCTAAAGTACCATGCAATGGTACAAAGTACTCAGGTACGTTTCCTACTCCTACTAGGATTATGAATATATGTTATTTGTAACATGTGAAAAAGTGATAAGAATGTGAATTAAGGCATGATGTGCATGATATGTATGATATGGGGCATTCGGGTTATATGAAAAGGGGAAGTGAATGTGCTGACCTAAGACCATGATATCTGAATGTGGTGACCTAAGACCACGAAATCTGAATGCGGTGACCTAAGACCGCGATAATCTGAATGTGGTGACCTAAGACCACCAAATCTGAATGTGGTGACCTAAGACCACGAATTTTATAAGGGCGATGAGCACGTTGACTGCAGCGACTGCCTTCGATGGAGTGTAGCGGAAGGAGGGTCGACTTAGTAGTCCCCACGGTGTACAGGTTGGTACGGGGAAGTGTAGCGGATGGCTAACTAGGTTTGGGTTTGGGTTGCATCATTATTTTTACCTGTTATTTGAATATGTATGTGATATGATAATGCATGCCTGAAATGTTAAGACTTAGTGTTTGTGTACACATTGAGTCTGTTTGACTCACCCCGTTTGGGGAATATTTTTCTTCCAGGTGATGATTAGTAATAGACCGGGTCTGCAGGAGCTCAAAGGTGGCCATGCACAGCAAGGAAAATTTCATTATTTGGAATTTTATTCTATTTAAGCATTTTAATTTAATTTTGGAATTATTTTGATGTAATAAGGCCATAGTGAATTATTTTATTTCTGTTTTATTTACTATGTTACGAAATTTTAATTATTAAAGATTAAGTCAATTTATTTTAAGATAAACCTTAATTATTTGTCACCTGAAATAAATGGGTTTTCAATATAAAATAAACTCTTTTTCAACTCAAGCCCAACCCAAAACAAACTTTCTTTCAAAACACACAAGTTTTCCTAAGTAACAAAAGAATTTTGAACCGGTTTACATAGAGGAACATACCAGATCCGGTCAAGGCTCGTGGGCCGGGTTTGAGGTGTTTCAATTTGGTATCAGAGCCCAGTTTCAAACCCTCAGCCTGGGGTTTAAGGCCGAAAACGTTTTCAAATCGAGCCCAAATGTGTTTTTGAAGATAAGCAGGTTTTCTGGCATGGCACCTAAGTCTCCAACCCGAAGTCCACCAGGTAAGTACCCCTAACCTTTGTGTGAATTATAGTATGAATTGTAGAAGGGTAGAACTGGAATGGCACGTAGAGTAGTATGATAAGTATTTGGGACCCTAGGACTAGTTTACCCCAACTATTACATAAGACTTAATGACTAATTAAACAAACCTGTGTCTAAGTCGCCGAGTTAGGGCGTGGCAACCATTGTGCGCATGTCTAGGATTGGTATTCGGTGGGAGCTTGGTATTTAAGCAGTCCGCGTGACTCACCTCCTCTCCACTCGAATCCTACCTGGTGCGTAGCTTCGGTTCACCCTAACTATGAGGACTTATTCATGGGCTAAACCCCTAACTAAAACCCGAAAGGGACTAGCCGTATTTTTATGGAAACCCTAGTTTTAAAATGACTAAATTACCCTTTTGATTTATACAAGCTATCCCATAAAATTTTCTGAAATATTTCTTGATTTACAAAATTACTAAAATACCCTGGTGGTAAAATTACAAAAAATGCCCTTGGTTTATGAAATTTCCAAAATACCCACAGTTCTTATTAAAAAAAAATTCATTACTTTATAACAAGTCCAAAAACTCTACTTCTGCGAAATATTAAAATACTCCAACTTGGAAAATTTACGAAATTGCCCCTAACTTACAAAATTACCAAAATGACCCTGATTTCCAAAATTTTTGCAACATCACTGATTTGGAAAACAAAATTCTCAAAAATAACCCTCAAGTTTTATAAATTTTGAAATACCCCTGAATTATTAAACATTACAAATTTACCCTGATTTGTAAAAATTTACTGAAATACCCCTGGAATTTCAAAATTTCCAAAAATACCCCGGGAATGCAAAATTACCAAAATACCCTTATTGAAAAAATCCACAAGGAACCCTATTTTTGAAATTTTTTTTACGAAAATACCCTGTAGGACAAATTACGAAAATACCCCTGGGTAGTGGAAAAACAGCAACAATGAAAACTACAACATTTCTCTGAATGAACGAAAGTTCATAATTGACTGATGAATGTATGAATGTAAAGACTGTATGCATGTATGAATACGAAAGAACCACTTCTAAAATTCTTTTCATAAAACTTCTTCGCGGGTAATCAGTGGAATAAAGGCTAAATCATAAAATTTCTTAATTAGATTAAAGCACGATCGTAGAAATGAGCTCTAGGGGATGTGGTTCTGGAATACCTTAATTTCCTTGTTCGTTGTAAAGTCAGTTCGTTCTTATGTGGCTAGTAAGGTGTATGGAACCATAATTGTAAACTAAGAGAATGTGCCTAGAAAGTATGATAGTTTCTTAAGATCAGAGTGCGTAGCAGTAGCGTAGTGTGGTGAGCTAGGAAGTACGACTGTTCGTTAGTAAGTAATTTCGAGGACGAAATTATTTTAAGGGGGTAGAACTGTAACATTGTAACACCCTGAAAATTCGAGTATTGTTTCATTGTGTGCTTTGAGTAATTAATCTAGTAAGTGAAATTTTTCTTATTTATTTTCGTGTTTAATATAGTCCTGAAGAAGAATTAGAATTTTTTGGGAATGGAATAATTTTAAATTTTGAGAATTTATGGAAATGGATTAAGTGGCATTGACACATAAGTTAATTTAAGTGTCAAAGTGAAGCATAAGATGAGTTAATGGCAAAGTGGTGTTGGCGCATGAGATAGTGCATGAGGGAGAAGGCTCGAATCCCTTGTTTAGCAACTAGGTGAATTTTATTTTTTAATTTTTCTGCACATGTATAGCAAGTGTCGGCCAAGAGCATATATGGTAAGTGTTGACCATGTTATTTTTGGTTAGTATATCAAAGGAATAAGGAAATTGTTAACTTAAGGAAGGGAATCAATAAATTAAGGAAAGATATGAAGATATGAGGCAAGTATCAAGGAAATTTTTATGGAAACAATATCATGGCCATTTGACCATGCATAGGGACGGAAATTGGGACTAAAGGGGGAGCCGAATTTTTGGTGATAGTTTGGCTAGGAATTGAAGTTTCTTTTGATCATTCCTAGCAACTTTGTGCAAAATTTTGCATTCCTCTTCTCAACTTTTCCCTTTGGCCGAATTTGTGCATTTGGTAAAGCTCTAATCTTGTGACCATTTGGTCATTTTTGTTTATTGCTTTAGCATTTTGCTTTGTGCCTTTTCTTTGAGTGCCGAAAATCACCTATACCAAAAGCCATTCTTTTCTTTTCTTCTCCCCATTGTCGAATATACATCTCTCTCAAAATTCATCTCTTTCTTTTCTTTTCTCTTACATTCTCTTTGAAAACCGAATCATCATCATCTTTTCTTCCATCTTTTATCTCTTTCTTTTATTTCTTTTCAATCGAAATTTCCTCCATCTACACTCTCATGGCCGAATGCTAATGTGCCTATAGCCAGATTTATTTTCTCTTTTCTTTGATCATACATAGCCGAATCTTTCATCGATCACAAACACCATTCTCAATCCTTCTTTTTCGACCGTGGAAATTAGGTAAGGGATTCTTTCTCGTTTTCGATTAGTTAATAGTGTTATGGCCGAATATTGATGGTGTCATGAAGGACCATTTGGATCGAAATAAACGTTCGTTCTATTAACGTTTTATTCGTTATAATATAGTGCAATAACGGAAGATCGGAACTCAAGTGTTCGAGAGAATCGTAGAAACGTTGGAATCGACTTATTGTGGTAAGGAAAATCACATCCTTAAAACCTTTAGTATTATTTCGATATTATTTTTAGATTGGATTAATGCTCCTTTGTCATTGAAGACATTCAAAATAGGGAAGAAAAGGGCGGTGTTTAGTCTTCGAAAGAGGGGAGGTTCTGTTATTCCCCCTAAGTACAAACAAAGGGCTATTTCGGGAATCCGGGATTTTCCACCGGGTTGCGGACGTTCAACCGAGGAAAATCAACTGTTCGAAGTTGTTCGTACTCCCAAACCATTATTCGTACGTGGGTTCAATTCGGTTAACGAACCATTGATCGGAGAGAAACCGCGAGTAGAAGTATTACGAAAATCCGAGGGTAAAGTTTTAGATCATTATGATTAGATCGGATTTATTAGATTATAGTGTTCTAATTATCATGATACGTATAGGTGTTGAAGAGCGGGAAAGTTTAGTTCTCTCCATAACCAGGTGTGTAACTTCACACTCATTTTCGGGTTAGATACCAAATCGTAAGTAACGTGATAAAACCGTAAAAATGGTAAAAGCGGAAATTTTGTGATATTAATACTTTTGAGTAAATGTATAAAAAAAAGGGTTAAAACCCAGAAATATGTGAAAAACTCTAGTTCGATAAATTGGGCCAAAATACTCTAGTTCGATAAATTGGGCCAAAATACTCTAGTTCGATAAATTGGGCCAAAATACTCTAGTTCGTTAAATTGGGCCAAAATACTCTAGTTCGACAAATGGGCCAAAGCCCACTAAACTGCTAAATGGGCAAATTGCTAAACTATTTTTATGGGCCAAATGAAATGTTTAATGATAAACCCACCGATGTTGTGGATTAATTGAAAAATTGTTATATGACTATATTTTGTTATACACGCATGATTGCATGGGGTGGGGTATATGAAGAGAAGAATGGCCAGTTGCCAAAAAATCTAGTTCGGTGGCCCTGCCACAAATTTGGCTCAATGCCTCTAGTTCGGTGGCCCTGCCACAAATTTGGCTCAATGCCTCTAGTTCGGTGGCCCTGCCACAAATTTGGCTTAATGCCTCTAGTTCGGTGACAATGTCATAATCTAGTTCGGTAGTGCACTACAATATTATTAAAGGCTTAAAGCCTATGATCGGTGTGTTTGGCGGGGTGGGTTGACTTGATCCCCACAGGTGTGTTGGTTGGTACGGGGGTGTTAGCGGATGGATATTAGGTTTGGTTTGGGAAATTCATTTTACATGCATTTTTAAATTATTTTATTTCATTTTATGATATATTGTTGAATTCTGTAATTGGGCTCAAGCCCAGCATAATATCTTGACGATCTGGCCCAATAATGGTGGTAAGTGAGTTGCACACTGAGTTCTTTGTAACTCACCCAATTTTATCAACCTTTTCAGGTAATGGAAATTGATGTGGACTTGGGCCGGAGATGACTTGGTGGAGGCCATACTACAAGCATGGGTTTTTTTATAAACTATGAACTTTATTTTAAATTACTATTTTGGGTTTGATGTAATAAGGCCTTCAATTTATGTTTTCATGGATTTTATTGTGTGGATGGATTTAATTTTATTTCAAATACTTAATATGGTTTTATCTTAAAAATATTAAGTTTTCTTTAAAATATTGGTTTTACAACAATTTTTGGACACTTTAATTATTTTAAATTCTTTCAAAGTCTCTTTGAAACTATCTTAAGATTTTGACTTTTATATTTCAATGATAAGTTTTCAAATAAGTATTTTCTTAAGTCAAAAATTTTAAATCCTCGAATTAAATTTTATTAAACTCTATTTTCAAAAAGTTTTGTAGCAAATTTTACTTTAATCACTCGAGAATAAACGAATGTATGTTTGGTGTGACAAACCAAATCTCGTCTAAACGCATAGACCGGGTTTGGGGGTGTTACATTTAATGGTATCAGAGCCAGGTTTCAAAACTCGACTGTGGTTTGGGTTCAACAATGAAATCTGTTTGAATAGCAATTTAAATGTCTAGACTTATGGTAGTATGGCACCATGAACATCCCGCGCCAAGTCAAGTAAGTATCTGTATATTGATTGTTTATTATTATTATGATATGATCATAAGAAACACTCTAGAACTTCTAGTTTTAGGTGTTGAAAACCGTAGAGATTGAGACAATAGGATATGGTTGCGAAAACAACTCTATCTTTTTCATATCATAAAACATCGTTAATAAACAACTGAAATATTATTCTGATTCATAAAACTCTTAATCAAATTAAATCGAATTAGTCGCTATGAGCACTAGAGGACGTGGTCTTGGACGCGGTAGACGTGGCCGTGGTAGAGGACGAGGTGTTAGGGGCGCAACTGAAGCACCGGGTCATATGCCAGAAATGGATGCACCTGCGTCACTCGAGAGTGAGACGGGATCACATGACCATATGGATGAAGATAATGCAGTAACACGAGCTATGCTGCGAGTCCTTGAAAGGGTCGCTGGATCCAGGACTGGGCCAACAGCTCGTGGGTCGATATCGGAGCGACTGAAATCAAGTGGAGCTGAGGTTTTCAGAGGTGTCTCTGGTGTAGCTCCCAATGTCGCTGAATATTGGCTTGAGGCAGTGGAGCGAATTATGGACGATCTTGAGTGCACTGTGGAACAAAAACTAAGAGGAGCGGTATCTTTGTTAAGGGACGAAGCATACCAATGGTGGCTTACTGTCCGAGAAGGCACTGATGCTGCATTAGTCAATTGGGAATTCTTCAAAGTTTCCTTTCAAGGGAAATATGTGGGAACAAGCTATGTGGATGCCCGAAGGAAGGAATTCTTGAACCTGGTGCAAGGAAATAAGACGGTGGCAGCATATGAGGCTGAGTTCTTACGTTTGAGTCGCTACGCTCGAACGATAGTGGCAACGGATCATGAGCGTTGTGTACGCTTTGAGGATGGTTTAAAAGATGAGTTGCGGGTTCTGATAGCCCCACAACAAGTTAGAACTTTTGCCACGCTGGTGGAGAAGGCCAAGATAGCCGAAGAGGCTAAGAATTCAGAACGTCAGAATCGGGAGCAAGTTCAAAGCAAGAGAGATATGAAGTATTCGGGTTCTTCAAAAAGATTTATGAAGAGGCCTCGGACTGAGGAACCAGCTCAAGGAAGAACACCTGTAGCTGTTAATCAGAGTCGAGACTGTGCTGAATGTGGAAAAAGGCATTCGGGAGAATGTTGGAGGAAAACTGGTGCTTGCTATAAATGTGGATCGACGGATCATCAATATAGGAGTTGCCCTCGACGTATGGATACAACTCAAGAAGTTCGTACTACTGATGCACCACCGGCAAGAGGAGCTCAGCAACCACCGAGAGGTCGTGGTGGTAATGGGCTGGACGTGGTCAAGGTGCAGCGGGTCGAGGCAATGATCCTAGAGGCAACACGGATGCAAGACAGCCAGGATTGGTGTATGCAGTCAGACGTCGTGAGGATGGAAATGCACCTGATGTGATAACTGGTATGTTCTTCATTTCTGATGTACCCGTTATTGCCTTGATTGATATTGGTTCTACCCATTCGTACGTTGCTAGCACCATAACTGGGAACTTGAATTTAGAATCTGAAATTTTCGATAGTGAGATGAGGGTAATTAGTCCCTTAGGACAGTCGGTATTGGTTAATAAACTATTTAGTGACGTACCCTTAGAAATTCAAGGAGAAACATTCCTGGCAAATTTGATGGAATTGCCTTTTGGCAAATTCGATATCATTCTGGGCATGGATTGGTTGGTTAAGCACCGGGCGCAATTGGACTGTGCTGAAAAGCGGATGTTGATAAGAACTGTGGAGGATAAGGAGATAGTTATGATAGGCGAGCGGAGGAATTACTTGGCAAACGTGATTTCTGCGTTAAAGGCGGAGAAGTTGGTATGAAAAGGGTATGGAGCATTTTTAGCATTTATTAGTGCTTTAGATGCCAAAGAGTTCTCAGTGGAAGATGTGAGAACGGTGAAGGAGTTCCCTGATGTTTTTCCCGAAGAACTTCCTGGTGTACCTCTAGATCGGGAAGTGGAATTTGGTATTGAGCTTTTGCTCGGAACTGCTCCAGTGTCTATTGCTCCTTATAGAATGGCACCGAAGGAGTTGTCGGAGCTTAAAGCTCAAGTTCAAGAACTGCTAGATCGGGGTTTTATTCGACCGAGTGTGTCTCCGTGGGGAGCACCGGTTTTGTTTGTTAAGAAGAAGGATGGGTCGATGCGTATGTGTATTGACTACAGGCAGCTGAATAAGCTGACGATCAAGAATCGGTACCCTCTGCCGAGAATTGATGACCTGTTTGATCAATTGAAGGGAGCTTCTGTTTTCTCCAAAATTGATTTAAGGTTGGGTTATCACCAGCTTAAGGTGAAAGAAGCGGATATTCACAAGACAGCGTTCCGAACCCGTTACGGACACTATGAGTTTTTGGTGATGCCGTTTGGGTTGACCAATGCACCAGCTGCATTTATGGATATGATGAACCGGGTCTTTCAACCATTTTTAGACCGGTTTGTGGTGGTATTCATAGATGACATTCTGGTTTATTCAAGGAATGAAGAAGAGCATGACTCGCATTTGCGAATTGTATTGCAATTGCTTCGAGATAATCAATTGTATGCCAAATTCAGTAAATGTGAATTTTGGTTAAGAGAAGTGACTTTCTTGGGTCATGTGATATCAGCCGAAGGAATAAGGGTGGATCCTCGGAAGATTGAAGCTGTTTTGGATTGGAAACCACCAAAGTCAGTAGCTGAGATTCTGAGTTTCTTGGGTTTGGCTGGTTACTATAGACGCTTTGTTGAGGGGTTTTCGTTGATTGTTGCACCCCTAACTAAGCTTTTGCGAAAGGGAGTACCGTTTATATGGGCTGATAAACAGCAAGAAAGTTTCGAGAAATTGAAGAAGATTTTGACGGAAGCGCCGGTATTGATTCAACCTGAAGCTGGAAAGGAATTTACAGTTTATTGTGATGCGTCACATACGGGATTAGGTTGCGTATTGATGCAAAGTGGGAAAGTGGTAGCTTATGCTTCTCGTCAGTTGAGACCGCACGAAGTAAACTACCCTACTCATGACTTGGAGTTAGCAGCAGTGGTGTTTGCCTTAAAGATTTGGAGGCATTACCTATATGGTGAAAAGTCTATCATCTATACGGATCACAAGAGTCTTAAGTATCTTCTTACTCAGAAAGAATTAAACTTGAGACAACGAAGATGGGTGGAGCTGTTAAAGGATTATGATTTCTCAATCGAGTATCATCCTGGAAAGGCTAATGTGGTGGCGGATGCATTAAGTCGTAAGATGGTATCTGATTTGAGAGCTATGTTTGCCCATTTGAGTTTGTATGAGGATGGTAGTTTGATAGCGGAACTTCAGGTGAAGCCTCTGTGGTTGGAGCAAATCAAGGAAAAGCAAATATTAAATGAGAAGTTGGGACCTTTACTTCAGCAAGTTAAAAATAGTGGATTAGAGGACTTTGGAATAAACCCGGAAGGTGTGTTGTGTTTCCGTGGAAGGGTCTGTATGCCTAAGGACTCAGATCTGAGGCAAATGTTTTTGAGGGAGGCGCATAGTAGCCCTTATGCTATGCACCCCGGAGGAAATAAGATGTATCGGGATCTTCGTGAACAGTATTGGTGGCCAGGGTTGAAACGTGAGATTTCAGAATTTGTGAGAAAATGTTTAACTTGTCAGCAAGTGAAGGCGGAGCATCAATTACCGTCAGGTCTTTTGCAACCGGTAAAGATTCCTTTTTGGAAATGGGAGTGGATAACAATGGATTTTGTTAGTGGGTTACCCTTAACACCTACTAAGAAAAATTCTGTTTGGGTAATTGTTGATTGTTTGACGAAGACTGCTCATTTTCTACCAGTGCGTACGGATTATTCGTTACAGAAGTTGGCGAAGCTGTATGTATCTGAAATCGTGAGGTTGCATGGGGTACCCGTGTCAATTATATCGGATAGGGATCCTAGGTTTACATCCCGGTTTTGGAAAGCTTTGCATGAAGCTCTGGGAACAAAGCTAAACTTTAGTACGGCTTTTCATCCTCAGTCAGATGGGCAGTCGGAGAGAGTGATTCAGATTCTGGAAGACATGTTAAGAGGATGTGTAATCGACTTCAAAGGTAGTTGGGAGGATTTTCTACCGTTGGCAGAATTTGCGTATAACAACAGCTATCAGTCAAGTATTCAGATGGCACCTTACGAGGCATTATATGGTCGTAGGTGTCGTTCTCCTATTTGTTGGACGGAGTTGGGCGATCGGCAGATGTTAGGTCCTGAGATGATTTCTGAAACGGAAGAAAAAGTGAAAGCTATTCGAGCACGGTTAAAGGAAGCTTCGGATAGACAGAAGTCGTATGCGGATCTGAAGCGTAAGGATATCGAGTATGCCGTGGGGGATCAAGTTTTCTTGAAGGTCTCACCTTGGAAGAAGATTTTCAGATTCGGGAAGAAGGGCAAATTGAGTCCTAGATACATTGGACCATACCGTGTGGTGAAGCGAGTTGGTCCAGTGGCCTATCAGATCGATTTACCTCCGGAATTGAGCCAAATTCATAATGTTTTTCATGTGTCCATGTTGAGGCGCTATAGATCGGATCCTTCGCACATAGTACCGGTAGAAGAAGTGGAGTTGAAGTCAGACTTGTCTTTTGAGGAAGAACTAGTGGAAATCTTAGACCGAGATGTTAAGGTACTAAGAAAGAAGACCGTGCCGTTGGTCAAAGTGTTATGGCATAACCACGGAGTGGAGGAAGCTACGTGGGAACCTGAGGATGCAATTCGGCAGCAATACCCTCATTTTTTTTCAACCAGGTAAATTTCGAGGACGAAATTTTCTTTAAGGGGGTAGAGTTGTAACACCCTGAAAATTCGAGTATTGTTTCATTGTGTGCTTTGAGTAATTAATCTAGTAAGTGAAATTTTTCTTATTTATTTTCGTGTTTAATATAGTCCTGAAGAAGAATTAGAATTTTTTGGGAATGGAATAATTTTAAATTTTGAGAATTTATGGAAATGGATTAAGTGGCATTGACACATAAGTTAATTTAAGTGTCAAAGTGAAGCATAAGATGAGTTAATGGCAAAGTGGTGTTGGCGCATGAGATAGTGCATGAGGGAGAAGGTTCGAATCCCTTGTTTAGCAACTAGGTGAATTTTATTTTTTAATTTTTCTGCACATGTATAGCAAGTGTCGGCCAAGAGCATATATGGTAAGTGTTGACCATGTTATTTTTGGTTAGTATATCAAAGGAATAAGGAAATTGTTAACTTAAGGAAGGGAATCAATAAATTAAGGAAAGATATGAAGATATGAGGCAAGTATCAAGGAAATTTTTATGGAAACAATATCATGGCCATTTGACCATGCATAGGGACGGCAATTGGGACTTAAGGGGGAGCCGAATTTTTGGTGATAGTTTGGCTAGGAATTGAAGTTTCTTTTGATCATTCCTAGCAACTTTGTGCAAAATTTTGCATTCCTCTTCTCAACTTTTCCCTTTGGCCGAATTTGTGCATTTGGTAAAGCTCTAATCTTGTGACCATTTGGTCATTTTTGTTTATTGCTTTAGCATTTTGCTTTGTGCCTTTTCTTTGAGTGCCGAAAATCACCTATACCAAAAGCCATTCTTTTCTTTTCTTCTCCCCATTGTCGAATATACATCTCTCTCAAAATTCATCTCTTTCTTTTCTTTTCTCTTCCATTCTCTTTGAAAACCGAATCATCATCATCTTTTCTTCCATCTTTTATCTCTTTCTTTTATTTCTTTTCAATCGAAATTTCCTCCATCTACACTCTCATGGCCGAATGCTAATGTGCCTATAGCCAAATTTATTTTCTCTTTTCTTTGATCATACATAGCCGAATCTTTCATCGATCACAAACACCATTCTCAATCCTTCTTTTTCGACCGTGGAAATTAGGTAAGGGATTCTTTCTCGTTTTCGATTAGTTAATAGTGTTATGGCTGAATATTGATGGTGTCATGAAGGACCATTTGGATCGAAATAAACGTTCGTTCTATTAACGTTTTATTCGTTATAATATAGTGCAATAACAGAAGATCGGAACTCAAGTGTTCGAGAGAATCGTAGAAACGTTGGAATCGACTTATTGTGGTAAGGAAAATCACATCCTTAAAACCTTTAGTATTATTTCGATATTATTTTTAGATTGGATTAATGTTCCTTTGTCATTGAAGACATTCAAAATAGGGAAGAAAAGGGCGGTGTTTAGTCTTCGAAAGAGGGGAGGTTCCGTTATTCCCCCTAAGTACAAACAAAGGGCTATTTCGGGAATCCGGGATTTTCCACCGGGTTGCGGACGTTCAACCGAGGAAAATCAACTGTTCGAAGTTGTTCGTACTCCCAAACCATTATTCGTACGTGGGTTCGATTCGGTTAACGAACCATTGATCGGAGAGAAACCGCGAGTAGAAGTATTACGAAAATCCGAGGGTAAAGTTTTAGATCATTATGATTAGATCGGATTTATTAGATTATAGTGTTCTAATTATCATGATACGTATAGGTGTTGAAGAGCGGGAAAGTTTAGTTCTCTCCATAACCAGGTGTGTAACTTCACACTCATTTTCGGGTTAGATACCAAATCGTAAGTAACGTGATAAAACCGTAAAAATGGTAAAAGCGGAAATTTTGTGATATTAATACTTTTGAGTAGATGTATAAAAAAAAGGGTTAAAACCCAGAAATATGTGAAAAACTCTAGTTCGATAAATTGGGCCAAAATACTCTAGTTCGATAAATTGGGCCAAAATACTCTAGTTCGACAAATGGGCCAAAGCCCACTAAACTGCTAAATGGGCAAATTGCTAAACTATTTTTATGGGCCAAATGAAATGTTTAATGATAAACCCACCGATGTTATGGATTAATTGAAAAATTGTTATATGACTATATTTTGTTATACACGCATGATTGCATGGGGTGGGGTATATGAAGAGAAGAATGGCCAGTTGCCAAAAAATCTAGTTCGGTGGCCCTGCCACAAATTTGGCTCAATGCCTCTAGTTCGGTGGCCCTGCCACAAATTTGGCTCAATGCCTCTAGTTCGGTGGCCCTGCCACAAATTTGGCTTAATGCCTCTAGTTCGGTGACAATGTCACAATCTAGTTCGGTAGTGCACTACAATATTATTAAAGGCTTAAAGCCTATGATCGGTGTGTTTGGCGGGGTGGGTTGACTTGATCCCCACAGGTGTGTTGGTTGGTACGGGGGTGTTAGCGGATGGATATTAGGTTTGGTTTGGGAAATTCATTTTACATGCATTTTTAAATTATTTTATTTCATTTTATGATATATTGTTGAATTCTGTAATTGGGCTCAAGCCCAGCATAATATCTTGACGATCTGGCCCAATAATGGTGGTAAGTGAGTTGCACACTGAGTTCTTTGTAACTCACCCAATTTTATCAACCTTTTCAGGTAATGGAAATTGATGTGGACTTGGGCCGGAGATGACTTGGTGGAGGCCATACTACAAGCATGGGTTTTTTTATAAACTATGAACTTTATTTTAAATTACTATTTTGGGTTTGATGTAATAAGGCCTTCAATTTATGTTTTATGGATTTTATTGTGTGGATGGATTTAATTTTATTTCAAATACTTAATATGGTTTTATCTTAAAAATATTAAGTTTTCTTTAAAATATTGGTTTTACAACAATTTTTGGACACTTTAATTATTTTAAATTCTTTCAAAGTCTCTTTGAAACTATCTTAAGATTTTGACTTTTATATTTCAATGATAAGTTTTCAAATAAGTATTTTCTTAAGTCACAAATTTCAAATCCTCGAATTAAATTTTATTAAACTCTATTTTCAAAAAGTTTTGTAGCAAATTTTACTTTAATCACTCGAGAATAAACGAATGTATGTTTGGTGTGACAAACCAAATCTCGTCTAAACGCATAGACCGGGTTTGGGGGTGTTACAAACATCCTGAAAATCGGCCTATGCATTTTTGATTTAAGTATACGAAATGGCATGTCTTGTGTGTTATGAATGTATTTTGAACATTTTTGGAAACTTGGAAATGATTTAGAAATGATAAATTTCAAAAGAGGAAAGTGAACATTTCTGGAAACTTGGAAATGTAAGAAATGTTAAGTTTAAAGGAGGCAAACGAACATTTTTGGAAACTTGGAAATGTAAGGAAATGTAAGGAAATGTAAGGAAACGTTTTAGGAAAAGTTAAGTTCTGAGGTTAAAAGAGGAAATTAAGGCAAGGTGGCCTTAAGAAAATTTATGGAGGAAATATGACATGAAATTGGGCTTGTAAAAGTGGCCTGGAAATGCCACTTAAAGGCTTAGCATGTGACGCCACCTACATGTGCAATTGGGCCAGGGTTCGAATCACTTAGGAAGCAGAAGAAAGCTTTTATTTTTGCGGCAACAAGAGGAAGAGATGGACGGCTTGGGGAGTCTTTGGGAGGAGTTTAAGATGAGGTTTTATTCTTATTAAAATTTGGCTAAAAGGGGTGATAAATGTGGATATTATTTCTTTTTTTTGATAGATAAGGAAGAGATAAAAGAGGATTTTTATTAGTATTATTTTTATTAGGAGATAAGAGATAAATATTGGATTAAGTTTTGTTGATAATTAAAGTGATAAATCAAGGGATAAAGTTATCAAATAGAAGAGTGGTGGCCAAGTAAGGGACTCTAGCCTAGTAATTTCGGCTATAAAAGGAAAAGAGAGGCCATTCTGCATTATTTTCTGTTCTTTGGAAGCCTCTGCCGAATTCTCTTCACCAAATCTTCTTCTTCTTTTATTTTTGCCAAGCCAAAATACCTTGTGTTCTAGCCGAATCCTCCATCTTTATTCTTCCTTCTCTTTTCTTTCTAATCCCTCCAAAAGCCTAAAGTTGTGAGAGCATCATTTAGCCATAGCGGAATCTCTGAAGGTTGAAGTGAAGGTACAATCAATTTCTCCAAATAAGGGTAAGATCTAGATTCGGTTTCCTTTCTTTCCTTTTTAAGCCTGTCGAAATTCAGGGACTAATCCCTCATATTGTGTTTTGCCCGAAACTATGGAAGGGAATTTCGGGATTTAGGTGGTGTCGATTAGAGAAGGAGTTCTCCGGGATTTCAACATTCAAGGTAAGCGAATATAAGATGCGGCCATGGCCATTCTATAGTGTTTTAATGTTAGATTAAACTCTAACATTTGTCTATAGGGTTTTCGACAGCATTAAGGAAGCAAAGATCAATTTCGAGATTTAAGATTTGGAAGGTAAGCATCTATGTATATTAGGCTAAGGCCTAGATTAGTATTTAGATCTGTTCTTTAAATGTTCAAGATCCGAAAACTAACCAAGTTAATTGATTCAATGCCTGGTCGAATACAAGGAGGAATAAAGCAAAGATTTCGGGATTTATTGGTGTCCCAATCGGCAACAAGGTAGGTATTAAGTGTACAAATCCTACTAGGATTTGGTTTTATAGCTAAATAGGCTTTATGCTAATATATTAAGGTTGGCCGAATGTAGGAATTGAGATCTAAGGCATTAGATCAAGCTTTTCGGGATTTAAGTGAACTGCTAAGCGAATCAGGTGTGTACCCTACCCTAAGCTTTAATATGTTCATGGCTATGTTTTAAATTAAATGTGTTATTAAGAATGTGAAAATATGGCTAAAGTACCATGCAATGGTACAAAGTACTCAGGTACGTTTCCTACTCCTACTAGGATTATGAATATATGTTATTTGTAACATGTGAAAAAGTGATAAGAATGTGAATTAAGGCATGATGTGCATGATATGTATGATATGGGGCATTCGGGTTATATGAAAAGGGGAAGTGAATGTGGTGACCTAAGACCACGATATCTGAATGTGGTGACCTAAGACCACGAAATCCGAATGCGGTGACCTAAGACCGCGATAATCTAAATGTGGTGACCTAAGACCACGAAATCTGAATGTGGTGACCTAAGACCACGAATTTTATAAGGGCAATGAGCACGTCGACTGCAGCGACTGCATTCGATGTAGTGTAGCGGAAGGAGGGTCGACTTAGTAGTCCCCACGGTGTACAGGTTGGTACGGGGAAGTGTAGCGGATGGCTAACTAGGTTTGGGTTTGGGTTGCATCATTATTTTTACCTGTTATTTGAATATGTATGTGATATGATAATGCATGCCTGAAATGTTAAGACTTAGTGTTTGTGTACACATTGAGTCTGTTTGACTCACCCCGTTTGGGGAATATTTTTCTTCCAGGTGATGATCAGTAATGGACCGGGTCGGCAGGAGCTCAAAGGTGGCCATGCACAGCAAGGAAAATTTCATTATTTGGACTTTTATTCTATTTAAGCATTTTAATTTAATTTTGGAATTATTTTGATGTAATAAGGCCATAGTGAATTATTTTATTTCTGTTTTATTTACTATGTTATGAAATTTTAATTATTAAAGATTAAGTCAATTTATTTTAAGATAAACCTTAATTATTTGTCACCTGAAATAAATGGGTTTTCAATATAAAATAAACTCTTTTTCAACTCAAGCCCAACCCAAAACAAACTTTCTTTCAAAACACACAAGTTTTCCTAAGTAACAAAAGAATTTTGAACCGGTTTACATTGAGGAACATACCAGATCCGGTCAAGGCTCGTGGGCCGGGTTTGGGGTGTTTCACTATGTTACATATTAAATAAAATATTAATATACTAACATATTATTAATATACTAACAATATATTATTTTACGGTTTTTAGGATTTTTAACTAACATATTAGTCTACTAACAATATAGATACTAACTAACTAACATATTAACTAAAATATTAATAGTATTCTAACATTTAATTATACTACTAACAATATATTATTATTTAGGGTTTTTAGGGTTTTTAACTAACATATTAACATACTAACAACAATATACTAACTAAGTTACATATTAAATAAATATTAATATACTAACATATTGTTAATATACTAACAATATATTATTTTAGGGTTTCTAGGGTTTTTAACTAACATATTAGTCTACTAACAATATAGATACTAACTAACTAACATATTAACTAAAATATTAATAGTATTCTAACATTTTAATTGTACTACTAACAATATATTATTATTTTAGGGTTTTAGGGTTTTTAACTAACATATTAACATACTAACAACAATATACTAACTATGTTACATATTAAAAAATATTAATATACTAACATATTATTAATATACTAACAATATTTTATTTGAGGGTTACTAACAATATACTACTAACTAAAATATCATTTTAGGGTTTCTAACTAACAATAATACTAACTAACTAACTAATATAATAATTAACCTAGTAATCCTAATAACTAACAATATAAACTAAACTTTCTAACAACAACAAATAATAAAAATAAAAATCAATATATATCATAATAATAATAATAACAACAAAAAATTATAAACACAATAACAACAATATCTTCCATTATTTAAAAAAAATTATACATACTTTTATTTTTTTCTTCTTTCTTTCTCCTCCTTTCTCTTTCTTTTTCCGGCGTTCTTCTTCTTCTTCTTCTTCTTCTTCTTCTTCTTCCCTTTCTCAGCTGCTGAAACTTGATTTTCTTCTGAGCTGAAAATGAATTTGGGGAGCTTAAAACGCAGAAAAGGCCAAGCTGGTGCCGCCTCTGGCAGAGGCGCCTTTGGTGCCGCCTGTGACAGAGGCACCTTCGGTGCCGCCTGTGACAGAGGCTTCACCAGTGTCTTGTCATTTCGTTATTTTTTTCCTGTTTCAGTTGTTTTTTTAATTTCGGTGTAAAAAAAAATAGGTTTGCAGAGGGTGGTGCCGCCTCTGACAGAGGCGGAGCCACCCTCAATGTACCATTTTCGTAATTTTTGAAAAGGGGACCCATTTTGGATATTTTATTTTTTTGTATTAATTTGGTAAAAAACCCCTTGAGAGACCGCTAAACACACAACCAAACACATACAAGTTCTTTCATTGTCACTCTCAGTCTTTAAACTCTCTTCCTCATCACCGAATAGAATGACCCTTTATCCCCAAACAAGTGTGAATTGTCGTCATCATTACCATCTGCTCTCTTTTTGTTACCTGTCAACAATTTGATGTAGTAAGCGTAGAAAATAATGGCCAATCCAAATTCCAGTGTTGTAACACCCCAAACCCAGCCCATACGTCACGACCAGATCCGGTATGCTACGAGTTTGATGTTAAAAACTTTTCGTAAAAAGGGCTTTGTAAAACTTAGTTCGTCTTTGTAGATATTTGTTGAATAGGTGGCACTTGTAGAAAATCTTTGTAATTTATCTTTCCAAATAAGTGTTATTTAAATAATGTTTAAAAATCCCATTTTTATCTCTTTAAAACACAAGTCTTTGATTATGAATAATAAAAGAAAAACATAAACATTAGCATATATCAACTTATAACCTAAGCTATGGAGGTCTTATTACATCCAATGATTCCAAAATTAAAACTTAGAATAAAACGGCAAGTGTAAAAAAACAAATAACTTGATGGCCCCTCGAGCCCGTCTCGGCTCCCATGTCCACGATCTACTGCTCATCTGAAAGAGTAGAGAAAATGAAAGGGTGAGTCACCAAGACTCAGTATATAAATCCCGAAACACACAACGACCTGAGGCCCACAAACAAATTATGAGCCCTGGCCCATACATAAAGGCAACAATCATACTTACATGACAAATAATAAATGATGAATAGCCCAACCCATCCTAGAATTCCATCCTCTACACACCAACCCGTACCAACCATCACACCTCAGGAATTTCTACAATCAACCCTCCATCCGATACACACCATAACGACAGCCGTACTGCCTATTCCTATTAATCAGGAATCATTAAACGTGGCATTGCCACCGATCACTGTGTGACCTAACATTAGATTTTTGTGGTTTAACCACCGATCACCAAGTGACCTATCATGCACTTCCCCTTCATTATCATAGTCCCACCCCATGCATACATACTTAAAAAAAACAAGAAAAATAGGTTTTCACATATATCGATACTCATAGAGTGGTTTCTATGATTACATACCTGGCATCCTTTGCAAACCCTTTTTCGGGTTTTATTCGACTGTTTACACAGCCTCTTTTCGGCTTTTTAGCCCATAACATACATATTACAATTAACTAGTGTGTTAGAGATCTACACACCTGATTACCAATAAGATGATACTGCCTATGTCGACGCTATCCGTAGCTGATACAATCGCTATTTACCTAAGGTGTTGTTCAGAAGCCGGTCCACAACCCGGTGGCCAATCTCGAACAGCAGACATCGCTCGTTTCTTAAACTTAGGGATTGGGTTTACGGACCCAATCCTCTCCTTTGCCTGATCCATATTCGATTCCATCAAAAGTCCTTGTCAGAACTACTACAACGAAATAGGATTGTTAAACCATAACCTATGGTGAAGATCACAGGTATGATAGCGAATCTAACAGAAATCTAAAGAAACCCTTTACCTTGAAATCCCGAAATTAGAGACTAGCGACTTCCGGCTTTTAGATCTAAACATTCAGGTTTCCTTCAAATCCCGGAATGCCGCCCAAAATGCAAAAAGAGAGAAAGTATTAGCCCCAATCGACAGCCTTAACAAACCAAGTGGCCATTCGGCCTTGTCTCCCAAAAAAACCGAAAGAGATCTTAAGGAATAGAAAAAGTCTACACTTACCTCAATAGAGAAAATTCAGCTACTCTTAGGAGATTTTGACTTTTTGCGAAAATTAGAAAGTGAAGATGATTCAAAGAAGTCTATGGTGATTCAGCTTTTAATGAAGAAATCGGCAGGAAGAAGAAAAGAGAATTTCGGCTGACTAGGGGTGGGTTCGGCCTTAGCAAGGATCAAAAGAAATATAGAGAAAGGATTATGAGGTTTCAGCTTTTAGAAGAAAGAAGAGAAAAGAACAATGGAGTTTTCGGCTTTTACTCAGAGAAGAAGAGAAAGAAAAGATGGAAACCCTAAATGCCGGAAATAAAGAAAAGAACCCTCCCCTGACTATTTAAAGTTTCGGCACTCCTACTATCCAAAAGTCGGAATTGCCCTCTTTTGACAACTAATACCAGTTAATTAGGAAGGGAAATTTCGGCACCCCTTAGCCAGATCAGAAACCGATTTCTCCTCCCCCTCTTAGAGTCAAAATTTCGGCCACCACCTAGCCTTGCAGATAATTCCTTGATTCTCTCCTTATCCTCATCTGACTACTCATCCACAGTGTCATGGATGACACCACCTCTTCCTTCCTTTATCAGCACATTATCCACCTTATTATCACATTAAATAAATTCCTAAATTTAAGCATCATTGCCGAACTCCACTACTGCTCTTATGAATGCCGAAAATATTTAAAATAAAAGGTACCAGGCGACTCGAACCTTGGACCTTCAATTGATGCCAACTCCCTTCCCTCTTAGTGGCGTCATTTTGCCACTGGGCCACAAGCTCGTTTGTGTTTTAAAACACAGGTAATATCTGTTATGCCCTAACTTAACAAGCTTTCCACTAAAGTGTTCAAACAAGAATTTTAACTACAGCCTAGGCCCAAACCTGAGCCCATTCTGAACCCCTTACACATTCTAATTGACATATTAAATGTAGCACACACATCAAATGCAAAGGCCCATTAATTCAGGATGTTACAAGTGTTCCCCTAACCAATGAGCATAACCTCTGTGACAACCAACAAAACTCCCAGAGAGATAGTTAGTCATGACCAATCAAGCATGACACAAATTTTCCAGTACCCCACCATGGTAATACAATTACTACCTACAAGGTCATACTAGTGCCCACCAACCGATCAAAGCTCTCTGAACTCCCAGTCAGGATACTAACAATTTATCGAGATACAAGAGAAAATGAAGGCACTCAAAGAATAGTTGTCCTCCCAACAAAGAGGTATGATAAACAGTAGAAGTTTATCCAAGAACAGTTATAAAGACAAAGACAAACAAATATAAGGAATGAAACGATTATTAAGGAGTTAAGAGAGGTCAAATAAGCCTAGAGGCAGAACCACTAGAATTAGGAGGACAAAACAACTCCCTCCAACCACAAGTAACAACATGGTACTGGGAGTGCAATCATTCTTGAGGATAACAACCATAGCCAAAGTTGGTGATTGAATGAAGATATATTTGAGGAGAAAATTTAAGAACTAAGGAAGGAAATGCAATACTATAAGAAATCAAAATCATTTGGCTTAACCAAAAACTATACTAATGATAACTCTAAATTATATAGACATTTACAGCACCTTCTGACTAGTAATTCATGAAAATTCTGAGTGTTTTGATAGTAAAATTTGTAGTTTTATTACAAATTTGTAAATTAGGACAAAATTAAAGTTTAATTTTTATTCTTATGTATTTACAAGCTAATTTTACATATTTTTTCCAATTTGATGCAATTTGGTACAACAAAGGAAAAGTTAGTCTTGAAGCTCACCTATTCGATGCTAGATGCAATCCTACAGCATAGGCCATGCAAACATGAGTTGTTAACCAATTAGCATGGGATGCCCCAAGTTGAGTTATTAGACTCTCAAATTCACCTTGACTCAACTCTCAAATGGGTCATTGAAGTGGACAAGCTTGGTTCCAAGTATGAAGCTTGAACCATCCACTAAGGGAGGAAAGAGCCCAATTTGGCCATAGGGGAGTCCAACCATTCATAGAGGTGCTTAAATTAGCCAACCAAAACTTGGTAAAATATCTAAAATCAACCACAAAAATTCTCCATGTGATTGTTCAAACCCCTCCCCATTTCAAGGTTCTTTCCCATGAATCAAGCATGAAACTAGTTAAAAATAACAAAGCCATCTACCCTCTTTCCTTAACTCAAAGGGCCGACCATGGGGAGAGGTAATAACTGGTTAATTAATAACTAACTCGATAAAACCCGATTTTTAAAGTTAATTAGGATCACTGACGTGAGTTAATCTCCTTCCTGTTTTATTAGATTTATTTCGATTGTTAATTGGTTAATTTTATTTTAGGTAATTTTATGTTAGTTCAATTAATCCATTTTAATTTGACTTTCGTAATATAATTTGAAATCAGTACTATTTAGACTTATTAGTGTAGAAAGTTAATTTAGGTTTAATTCAACCTCAATTGGGTACGATCCTCGAAATTCTTCTCAAAGTGTTTTGTTGTAATACTAATCTATATTACAATTTGACCCATGTAACATTCCCTACCTAACGCGATCACCGAATCCGAGTAAAGAGTGCCACTACTTAAAACATACGAATTTAACAATAAATATTTGAAATTTATAAAAGTTTTGAGATCTTGGCGTGAACCTTAGTATGACAATGACCAAACAATCACATTAATGATACGCTAGGTAAAACATTTTTAGACAAAACACATGGCGGAAGCCTTACATAAATAGATAGATAGGTAAATCATAAGATAAATTATTTAGCATACAATAGTTTCAAGTACATCATTGGCGGTTAAAACAACCTTCAAAACTATTTGGTGTATAAGTCAAAAAAACAATCTCTTAAACCACAATTCATTAGATTAAAGTATATACTTCAAAAGTTCATAAAATTTCTTAAGTAAAAATTTCTTAAGAAAAGTTGCAAATCATTATACAAACTGGTTATAAAGTAGATCTACACGCCACCCCCAAAAAGGTCATGCATGATATAGAATTAAACAAATGGCTCACTATCAACAGTTCTATGACATAGTCCTTCAAAAGAATATCTTCCTTCAATCAGCACGCCTAAGAAGGAAAGGATAACAGAGTAAGTTCAAACAAACATAGTGAGTTCCATACATAAAGAAAACACAACTAATGTACAGTGATTTTACTGGTAAACAAACTTTAGCACCATAAGGATACCCAACCTTTTAGAGAGCTTCAAACGTAATAATTATAATACGCCCAATGGCGTTCACAGAATACAGACAGACTCGATATGCCAACTTAACACGACAAATGGGCTGTTACTAACCGCCAACTTAATCTTAGCTTATACACAACCCATCCTTATGCCAGCCTTGTACCTAGAATTTAGAGTCGGAATCATATCGATCAGTTGTATTCATACACATACACCTCATTAACTCCTCATATCATTTTTGTTCAGTTGAGATTTTTTTATAGTGATCTACTAGTCCAGTTTGCAATATAGCTGCCTTACTAGAGGTATCACAAACATATCCCCTTCATCATCATCACATCTCACATCTCACATATCACATTTTGGTGTAATTGGCTCATGAAGTAAGGAGGGTGTTTTACATTAAAACATAAACAAACCATACCCACATTGATTGTGCTGGTCAAACACCACACTTACATTATTGAGAGGGAGCACTTACCTTACTCAATTCATACAATAATGAAATTTACAACACATGGAAGTAAGAAGGAACTCACCTAAAAAATCTAACATAGTAATCTACTTAGTAAGTCCTATGCCCTTGTTGTTGGAACCTTCGTTAGCTTCTTAAGCTAAAAGAGAGACAAATACATCTATGAGATCATCAAACTACTGAAATTTGACATGCATGCATTACTATAAACACGTAAATTCCTTCGATAATGACCTAAGAGTTTACTAGAAATTACCAGTAATCTGGTGTTAACAATGGTGTTAGCTAAATATTGGAAACTCCTCGCTAAAGATGCTAACTTATAATTTCTAAAGCTTTAGCGAAAATGCAAGGAAGAAGAAGAAACATAAGCAAAATGTGCAAACAAGTTAGTCTGATACCCTTATATAGAAGAGATGACTAAGAACAAAAGTTAGTGGAAAGTCAGAGGATTCCACTATCACTCTAGAAATTCAAAAAGAATTAATTAAGTATCAAATCATCTACAGTATCCTAGTTCAGTTCTAACTACGTTTCTACTAAACTCTAACTTCACTTACCATGTCATCATAACATATACTAACCACGAAAAAAGACTTATCAAGTTGCAAACTAACGAGTTTGCCTAAAACATCTGGGGTTGTCAAATAACTTAACAGAAGAGCCTGCCAAAACTCGGAGTTCGCCAAATGGTGAATCTCATAGAATATTCCACACAAAAATCAAATACTCCTCCAATTTACTCGTTAACTACCCTTTGCATAAATAACTACGCGCCAAACAGTAACTTGATATAATATTAGCCTAGAGGGTAGGGGTGTAAATGAACAGAACGTTCGATGAACTGTTCATATAACGTTCGTTTATTAAGCTAAATGAACGAGTATGAAAAAAATTATGTTCGTTTAATAAACAAACGCACACGAACAGAGGTGTGTTCAGTTCATTTATGTTCACGAACAAGCTCGTTTATTGGCTCATTTATTTATTAATGATATTTTCTTATAAAAATTCCATTAGTATATATTAATAAAATTATCTTGGTTTGTATGTTTTTCATTTATAATATAATTATTAATATTTTTATTTGACAATTTTATATCTAAACACTATATGTGTATGTATGTATGTATTTATTTATTGTTTCTTTGTTTATTATTTATTAACATTGTTCGAGAACATGTTCAATCATATGTTCATGAACATGTTCGTTTAATGTTCACGAACAGGTTCGTGAACATGTTCAATTAAGTTAAATGAACATGTTCGTGAACATTAAACAAACAAACATGAACACACAATTTTAAATTAACGAACACAAATTGAACACGAACAAGCTTAAAAATAAACAAACGAGCATGAATAGGGGTTTGTTCGTTCAACCTCGGTTCATTTACAGCCATAAGAGCGGGCTGTTACAACTCGTATACTTGCGAACATCATTGTTTAATTATTTATCTATTTTACTGCAGTATTTCCAGTCCAAACGTTTGCATGTCTGACGATGGTCAAGTTGTTGGCGTCGATGCCGGGGAGGTTTCGACATTAGACTTGAATTTAATTCATGCATTTTAATAGGATAAATAGGAAAAATTAGAATTGTGGGTACAAAATTTGATTTTATTTATTTATTTATAATATTTAATTTTACACTAGTAATTTTAACTTTGATTTTTTACTTCTTGGACTTAGGGGGTTGATTATTTAGAAGTAAATAATGATAACTCTCTTGCGATAGACAATATTTGACACGAGCTAAATTCAACCAAGTATAGCAAAAACCATTGTTCATGGGACTCACTTTGAGATTAATCCCCCATTGCTAACTTAGGTGTCAATGAACCTTTAGTACAGTGACGAGGTTGATTTGGATCCAGTGGTATTCTTGAGGAGATTTGAACAGATCTGTAGTACCTCCTCAGGAGTTTCTGATGAAGCTATTAAATTATTATCAATCCCGTTTGCACTCGGAGGTCGAGTTAGGTAATGGTTGGAAGCATTACAACCGGGCACTATTGCTAGAAAAACGAGCTTTAGAAAACGTAGCGAAAATAAATTTAGGGAAATAGAGTTTTAATTTTTTTTTTCCAAAACAAGATCTTGGTTGTGATATCTAAAGTAATAAACATTAAATCAAAATTATACCTTTTCGATTCGTCTAGGATAATTGTTTCGACCGAGTAGTCTTCTTTGCTATCCTCAAGCTTACGTCTGTGGAGTGTGAGCTCTCTTAGAATAAGAAAATTTTTCACAAAAATTACCAGTGGTGTAATTTCACAATTTCTCTAAACTTTTGGGTCAAGTTGTAAATCAAAAAAATATCTTTAGAAAATTTCTAAAATAATCTCTTCAGAGAATTTTCTCTCTACAACTTTCTCTTGAATTTAAGTGTGTATGTTAAATAATGACTCAAGGCTCTCTTTATATAAGGTAAGTTTAGAGAGTTCAATTATTATTAAACTTAATCACTTTAATATTAAATTAATTAATATTTATCAAGATAAATATTAGATTAAATTTAATACTAAATCTTATTAAAATAATAGAATGTTTATCTTGTAGATAAACATTAAGTTAAATTTAATATTAAAATAATCACTTTAATATTAAATTAATAAAATACTTCTACGATAAGTATTAAATTAAATTAAATATTAATCTATTAAAATAAGATTATTTTTGGAATAGTTAATCTGAAATCAAATTCTCTGGTAGAGCCCCAGTACGAGTGTAACTCTTCCACTACTCAACCACAGAAGATCAACCGCCATCGGCCATCAGGATGCCACCATTGCAGCTGCCAGCACCGCTGTGTCTGGTGATACAGATGTGACACCCTTATGGCACCCTGAGCCGATTCAACTGCTGCCGATTTGGTCCGAGTCAGTGACAACCCGACTAATCTAGTCTAGCCACTGGTTGGACCGTTGGCCTGATTTCACATACCGGGCCTAATTCAACCAGTTTTTGTGTCTTGGTCTTGATTTTTAGGCTCCCAGGCCAAATTTACGATCTCAAGTCCAATTTTCAAGTTCAATTACCCATTGGGTCAATTGTCTGACTTGAAAATTAATTTCCAAAAATATCATATTAATTTTAATTAATTTTGTAACGCCCCTCACCCGGGTCCGTCGCCGGAACAGGGTACGAGGCATTACCATACATGATCCAAGCAATTGTACAAAATTTAAAATGTAAAATCCGTATAAATTAAAAATTTTCCATACATAGTCATCACAGTCTCATTCGACCAATTCAAGCATTATCATAAACATATAACTTGATTAATATTAAACATCATCAATACCCATAAGCAAAATAAACCATCAAATTTTTAAACGCTAGTATTTTAGCCCAATTTTTGACTACAAGTAACAAAACAATTAAGCCTTCTATACATGCCATAATTCCCAAAATATTGTTTTCAAAATACCAAAAGAAGGCTGATAGTGTGGATGGATCTCTGACGATCACCGAATCCCGAGCTAGCTTGATGACACTATAGGACAAGGAAAAGAAAAGAGAGTAAACATATAGCTTAGTAAGTAAGTATATAAATAATAAATAATGGATTTAACATGTTTACAAAATAACACAATCATATCTACATTCAAATTCACTATTTATTCAAGTTTGGAGCAAGTTGTCTATTCGAATCACAGTCACTAAATTATTTTTATCTGGAACTAAGAAACCCCAAATTAAGGTCTGTTAATTTTTCCTGAAACTAGACTCATTTAGCTTTTTACCATAAAATTTTCAGAATTTTTGGTTTAGCCAATAAGCACAGTTTATTCATTTAATTTACCCCTGTTTCACTGTTTGACTGTTCTGACCACTTTTCACTAAGAATCAATTTTCTCCTTGTAAAGAATTCAGATGATGTTATAATTTATTTCATTTGGAACTAGACTTATTAAGGATTTCAAGCATATAACCTATATCCCATAATTATTTTTGTACAATATTTAATGATTTTTCCAAGGCAGAACAGGGGATCATGTAATCATTCTGAACCAGTCTCACAAAAACTTAAATATCTCAAAATATAAAAATCCTTGTTTGCTCTATTTCTTTTATATGAAAATAGACTCAATAAGCTTTAAATCAATATCTTATCCAAAACAGTTTCATTGTAAATTTTTGCTCTCTCTCACTTTAGTTGTATTCATTACTTACCTATAACAATCTTTCCAATTTCCGATTACATATCGAGCATATTGCTCATATGTTACACATGCATATACCTACACTTATCACTACAAAGTCACACATAATTTCACTTAATTGATTTTCCCGTTGAACGCTTCGAAATAATAATGGATATGCGGTGGTTTCGCACACAGCCCACCATTGAAGTTGAAGCTCTCTTGTACACATAGTGGCCTTCACTTAGTACCACTCATGTGACCTAGCTTGATTGTACACATAATTCTAGCTCTCTTGTACACATAGTGGCCTTCACTTAGCACCACTCATATGACCTAGCCATCTCGTAGCTCTCTTGTACACATAATGGCTCACACTACATACCACACATGTGACCTAGCTAAGTATAGCTTTCTTGTACACATGGCGTACTCTCGGTACCACACATGTGACCTAGCTACGTATATATATATCTTGTAGCTCTCTTCTGCACATAGTGGCCTACACTTAGTACCACTCATGTGACCTAGCTACATACCATTTAAATCTTTGATTCCGAAGGTTCAAACGGGAAGTATCTCACTTTCTAATACTTTATTCCATTCCTTCAATAGTCAATTTTGATTCAAAAATCAGCTGCAATACATAAAATATGCTGAAATATAAAAACGTCAATAAAAATAATGAATTATTTACATACAACTTACCTCGGTGCAAAATATGGCAAAATATGCAATTTAGTCCATAACCTTGCCTTTACCTCGTTCAAGGTCGATTCCACGTTCTTCTTGATCTATAATAACACATTTAGCTTATTTAATATTTATACTATTTAATTCAGTCCAAAAATCACATTATGGAAAAATTACATTTTTGCCTCCTAACTTTCACAAAATTATGAATTTACCCCTAGGCTCAAAAATTAAACTTCATCCTATGTTCTTATATTTTATGACATGCTGAACATTTTTCCCTTCTATGGCAACACCAAATTCTCACTCTAACATGTACTTATGAACATTAGGTATTTTTACCGATTATGACGTTTTACTTGTTTTCACGTAAAATCGCTTAGCAAAAGTTGTTTAATATAATTTCAGCCTTCATATTCTATCATAAAACATCAAAATAAACACATTTCACCTATGGGTATTTTTCCAAATATGAACCCTAGGTTAAATTATTGCTAGAATAAGCTAAACCAAGTTATCGGGATTCCAAAAACGTAAAGAACATGAAAAACGGGGCTTGGATTGACTTACTATAGAGCTTGAAAGCTTGGAGACCCTAGATATGAAGCCCCCCTTGAAGTTTCGGCCTAAGGAAGAAGATGGGCAACCTTTTTCCATCTTTTTCCCATTTAATTTCTTTTATTTGACATTTTACTAAAATACCCTTCATTAAAATTTTAGTTATTTCTACCTATGCATGACCATTTTTGTCCATGAAAATATAATGGTCTAATTACCATTTAAGGACCCTTACTTTAGATATGCACTTCAATTTAATCCTTTAGCATCTAGAACTCACATTTATCAACTTTTACAATTAAGCCCTAATAAACAAATTAGACATGAAATTCATAAAATTTTCTATCGATACTCTATCACATGCATACAATCAATCGGTAAATCATAAAAATTAATTGAAATAAAATATTCTATCTCGGATTCGTGGTTTCGCAACCACTATTCCGTTTAGGCCCTATTTCAAGATGTTACAAATTTGATTAATTTAATTTTACTTGATAAAAATTAATTTTTTCAAAAATCAGTAAGATTTTCCAATTTAATTTTTCAAGAAAATTCTCTAGTTGAACTGTAACACCCCTAACCCGTATCCGTCGCCGGAACAGGATTACGGAGCATTACTGGAACATCAGAAACATTTACAGATAATTCATGCAAGTTACTATTCAAATTTCAAAATCATTCGTAACGTCCCTTAAATGGACCATCGAGGCCTAATACTAGCATTAGAATTGAATCGGGACTTAATCTGAACCTCAAAGAATTTTTCGCGAAATTTCAAAAATTTTCCATTGTGCAGGGCTACATGCCTGTGTGACCCTGGGACACGCCCGTGCTACAGGCCGTGTTCGACCCCGTGTAACTCTCTGACTTGTGCACACGGCCATGCCACACGCCCGTGTGCTAGGCCGTGTGGTTAATTAATTCATTTTGAAATTAAGTTCAGGTTTCACACTGTCAAGACACATGCCCATGTTCTAGGCCGTGTAGCACACATGGCAGAGACACACGCCCGTGTGCTCAATTCTAAGCATTCTGTTTCTCAAAAATAAGGTGTAGGGGACACATGGCCTAACTACACGCCCATATACCCGTCCATGTGTCACACACGGTCTATACACACGCTCGTGTGTTTGCCCTTGTGGACAAAATAAAGCCATTTCCTAGCCACATTTGTCACCCAAATTTACCATTTTCTTGCACTAAAACCTACCAAACACATTCCAACCGTTTCAAGCATTCAAATTAAGCAATTTCCATCATTCAACATGGCATATCATTGCATGCATACATGTTTACTATCTTACCTTGGCTCAATCCATGTGTTAAACATGATTTGATCAACTACTTAACATATATATATATAGCTACCCTAGCATGACATTACAAGTATATCAAAACAACCATTACTAGCCATTCTAATGGCTAGATTACAAACATCATTATCAAGCCACTAAAGGCCAAGTTGTCCTATACATGCCATTATACCAAAATGATTTTACTACATATACCAAAAGAAGCTAGTTGATAGTGTGACGATGCTCCAATGATCTCCAACCTTCACGAGCTCTCGAGCACTATAAAACAAGGGAAAATAGTAAGCATTACATGCTTAATAAGTTCGTATAACGGAAACTAAACTTACCAATCCTGTTTATTAAATCTAAGCATACAATATCATGTTTTCCATCCATTTGAAAAAATTGCCTAAACATATGCATCCAATCAAACATGTTAGTCACAAACTTTACATATACATCAAGTAAGGATAGATGAGCTCATCATGCAATATTCTTTCAAGACATTATCATTTCATCTCATAATTTTCATACCATGTCAAGAGTTTTATGTCCGTTGAATCATTGAAATTGCAATAGATACTCAAGTGGTACACTCAAGGTGTACGATTCAATAACCCGTCAATTCTTTTTCAAGAGTACCCATTATGGCACTTAATCAAGGAAAATACTCTCAAGCCACATATCGTATAATAGGATTACCAGTCCAGGCTAAATCCTTTATACAACGTATGCTCAGAAGAGCTCAATTAGGATTACTAGTCCAGACTAAACCCTAATCATAACGTATACTCGAGAGGTATTATATCAGAATTACTCGTCCGGGCTAAATCCTTTCTATAATGAGGTTAATAAGATCACTCATCTGAGCTAAATCCGTCAGCAACAAATGCAGGACCTCATCCATTTCGGGAAAGCACATATATTCATCGGAATTCAATATTCAATCGGGACTTAACCCCCTTTTCACCATTTCAAGCATGTATTAAGTTTTTCATTATAGCATTCAAATAAAGTACATCAATATAAGTTACATTCCATACAAACATAACATTCAATTAAACATATTTACATGTAAGTTACACGAACTTACCTCGACACTTGTTCGCGTAAGTAATCTACTAATCCAAAACCTTTTCTTTTCCTCGGTCTAATCTCGAATTTGTGTTGTCTGTATCTACATAAATAAATTTAATCATCAATTTCTCATATTTCATACTCAATTGGACTCAATTTACGTCCTAGGCAAAGTTATCATTTTACCCCTAACTTTTCCATAAATTCCAATTTCGTCCCTAGGCTCGGAAAATGAAACTTGTGCAATTCACTCCTTATTCCAAGCCTAACCAAAATCCCATTACAAAATTTACAGCACATATATTCATAAAAATTAAGCATTTTTCTTTAATTTCACAATTTTACATTTTAGTCCCTAAATAATGTTTTCATAAAAAATCACTTTGTAAAAGTTGTTTATCTATCAACAACCTTTCATTTTCTACCATAAATTTCTAATTTTCAGCATATTCATCCATGACCCAAATTTCATACCTTGATAACTTTTCAAATTAATCTCCTAAATAGATAGATTAAGCTATCCAGTTTCAAAAATATCAAAATTACTAAAAAAGGACAATAAAACTTACCCAATTAAGCCATGAAAGTTTATTCTCTCTCTCCTAGGGTTTCCATGTATTTTAGGTTGAAGAAGATGAGAAAATAAGATGATATTTTCTTTTCATCTTTTAATTAATTAAATATTTTTTAATTCCAATTTAGTCTCTGCCCTTTTTCTAAATTTCCATAGATGAGTCACCAAAAATCTACATACTTTTCTTCAATGGTCTAATTACCATATAAGGACTTCAAGTTTTGAATTCCATAGCTATTTAATCCTTATAGTTACTAGAATTCAACTTTTTCATTTTATGCGATCTAGTCCTTCTCGTAATTAAACACTTAATCAATAAAATTTTCGTATCAAAATTTTCACGTGACATTTTTAACATAACAAGGACCATATAATAAAATCAAAATAAATTTTACTTTTGACTCGGATTTGTGGTCCCGAAACCACTGTCCTGAGTTCACTGAAATATGGGTTGTTACAACTCTCCCCCTTAAGGATTTTCGTCCTCGAAAATCTTACCAGTAAAGAGATTCAGATATTGCTTCCTCATAGTATCCTCCGGTTCCCAAGTAGCCTCTTTTATATCGTGTCGTTGCCAAAGAACTTTTACTAATGCTACATTTTTATTTCTTAACTCATTTGTTTCACGTGCTAGAATTTTGATTAGTTCCCCACAGGCTGGATCTCTACCTCTGTCGGAGAAATAACATGCGAAGGATCGAATCAATACCTTCATAGCATTGACACATGAAAAACATTATGAATCTGATCAAGTTCTGGTGGTAAAGCTAACCGATATGCAACCAGTCCAATTCTTTCTGTAATCTCATATGGTCCAATGAACCGTGGACTCAATTTTCCTTTGCGATGAAACCGAAGAACGTTCTTCCAAGGCGATACTTTCAAGAATACCTTGTCACTGACCTAAAATTCTGTCTCTTTTCTTTTTAGATCAGCATAAGACTTTTGACGATCAGAGGCTGCTTTCAAACTATCTCGAATTACTTTCACTTTTTCCTCGGTTTCACGGACTAAATCAACTCTGTGTAAATTTTTCTCAATGAGTTCAGTCCAATACAATGGAGTTCTACATTTGTGTCCATACAAGGCTTCAGACGGTGCCATTTTAATGCCAGACTGATAACTGTTATTATAAGCAAATTCAACCAAAGACAAATATCTTTCCCAGTTACCTTCAAACTCAAGTATACAACATCAAAGCATATCTTCCAAGATTTGTATCACTCATTCAGATTGACCATCTGTCAGGGGATGAAATGCTGTGCTAAAGTGTAACTGAGTACCCAGAGCTTCTTGTAATTTACTCTAAAATCGAGATGTAAACCGAGGATCTCTAGTTTAAATAATGGAGACAAGCACTCCATGCAATCTGACAATCTCATAAACATATAATTCAGCCAATCTATCCAAGGAAAAGTCCATACGTACTGGAATAAAGTATGCAGACTTTGTCAACCGATCAACAATCACCCAAATGACATCTTCTTCTTTGGAGACAGGGTAATCCTGATACAAAGTCCATAGTAAATCTTTCCCATTTCCATTTTGGTATTGTAACCAGCTGTAATAGTCCAGAAGGCAATTGATGTTTAGCTTTTACTTGCTGACATATTAAACATTTAGATACAAACTCAGAAATATCTCGTTTCATTCTCGGCCACAGTACATCTTTTTTAGATCATTGTTCATTTTATTACTACTAGGATAAATATACATGTTACCATTATGAGCTTCATTCAAAATCTTCTGTACTAGTTCTGAACTTTTTGGTACACATAGTCTGTCTCTGTATAACAAACAACCATCAGTCCCGATTTGAAATTTTGAGTCAGGTGTCGATTCACTTTGTATCCGTTTTGCTTGCAACTTACTATCATTTTTCTGAGCTTCAGAGATTTGCTGTAAAAATGTTGGTCTAGATTTAACTCAGCTATGATTGAACCATAATCAGATAATGATAATCGGGTGTTCATTGCTCGCAAAGTATACAAGGATTTTCTGCTCAGAACATCTACCACTACATTGGCTTTTCCTGGATGGTAGTCAATAACAAGATCATAATCTTTCAGTAATTCAAGCCATCTGCGTTGTTTCAGATTCAAATCTTTCTGTGACATCAAATACTTCAAACTTTTATGATCAGTGAATATGTGACATTTTTTACCAAATAAGTAATGCTGTCAGATTTTAAATGCAAACACTATAGCTGCTAATTCAAGATCATGTGTCGGGTAGTTCATTTCATGTGTTTTTAGCTATCTTGAAGCATAGGCTACTACTTTACCTTCTTGCATCAAAACACAACCTAAACCATTCAATGATGCATCACTATAAATTATGAATTCCTTACCCGATTCAGGCTGAACTAACACTGGTGCTTCTATCAATAAAGCCTAATCTGTCAAAACTCAACTGGCATTTGTCAATCCACTCAAACTTTACATCTTTCTGCAACAAACGAGTCATTGGAGAAGCTATCATTGAAAAATGTTTTACAAACCTCAGATAATAACTAGCTAGTCCTAGAAAACTTCAGACTTCAGAGACATTCCTCGGTGGCTTCTAATTAGCAATGGCTGAAATTTTATTTGAGTCTACCCTGACACCTTCAGTAGATACTATATGCCCAAGAAAACTAACTTTCCGTAGCCAAAATTCACATTTACTGAATTTGGCATACAATTGTTTCTCTCGTACAGTTTGCAACTGTAACATTCTGAATTAGGGGCTAGGCATTTGATGTGTTTTGTGTGTATGCTATGTTTAAGGTGTTAGTTTAGGGTGTATGGGGGTCTAGGAAAGGCTCGGGGATAAGCCGAAGCCTTGGCCAAAATTCTCCTTTTGGGCACCTTAGTGGCAGAGCTAGCTAGGATAGGACTTAAGGGATATTGTTTGTATTTGGTTGACATAAGCAAGGTGTTGGTAAAGTGGCAAGGTGACACTACATAAGGGGTTGGAAGGTGACGCCACAAGGGAGCAGAGAGGGAGCAGGTTCAAGTCACATGAAGCTCATTTTGGGAGTTATTTTTGGCGTCAAGGGGAGCAGAAGCAGAGTTCGGCTGGGACACTTCAGGACGGGAGAGTGGACTAAGTCAAATATTTCGAATGAGTGGCTGAGAGGAAAACCTGGAGTTTGAAGCATTCAAATTAATTCAAGTGAGTGTTCAGAAGTGAATTAAGGAGAAAAGAAAGGGATGGGCCTATGATCATGGTGTTGGCCGAATTTCAAACACTGGGTGTAGAGGGGGAATCGATTTTGGCTTGTTTAGGGTGTGCCGAATTTCAACATTGGTGCTAGGCATTGTTATTATCAAAAGTACATTTTCGGGTTTGGAAGTGGTAGGTGCCAAATTTTTGCCTTCTTGTTAGTTGCCGAATCGTTTAGCTTCATTTCCTTTTTCATTCTTTTTCACTTATTTTCTCATCTATCAGCTAGGGTGTTCTCCACTTTTCTTCTTATTACTTTCTTTGCTAGCCGAAATCCCTTCCCCTTCCTTGTGTTTTCGTAAAGCACCATAACCGCATCCAAGGTAACTCCTATACCCTTCCTTGCCAAGCCGAAATCTGTTTCTCATCTTTTCTCTTCTTTATTTGTTCTATCCCATTCTCTTCTCCATTTTCTGCTAAAGCTGAATAATTCTTGTTCATTATTCTCTTCTCTAATTTCTTCTATAGGCCGAATCTCCCTAGCCATTCTCCAACATTCCTCTCCTGATTTCTCTAAAAGCCGAAAACTCCTAAGTCTCCATTTGAAGTTCTTTTATTTTCATTTTCGATTCTTTTAACTTGTTCTCTTTTAACATAGTCATTGCCGAATCTTCTCTACTGCTGTGCTAGTGCCGAATTCTCTTAGGCGTTATTCAAATCTTCTGTGTTAAGGTAAGAGGTGATTTCCTTATTTCTTTATCTCTCATTCAGTTTTTGGAAGCCAAAGCCGAATGGCTAATTGGCTTGGTGGGGCCATCGTTTGGACTTATGTTTTCTTCTTATTTTCTTGCTTTCTTTGGGGGCACCTATTCCTGGAATCTAAGCTAATCAAATCTTCTGAATCCCAAGCTGGAAATCGTTAATCCCCTAACCCTATTTTTCTTTTTGGGATTTCAAGGTAAGGGGTTTTCTCTTTAGATTTTTGTTTAGATTCACTTATCGTTAATCGCTACCTTAACCCTGTGTTGTTGTTAAACAACCATATTTCTTTATAGTATCTTCTGACCAAGATCTTGTAATGGAATCCAATACCGACCAGGCAAAGGAGGGGGTTGGACCCGTAAACCCATCCCCTAAGTTTAAGAAACGTGCGGTGTCAGCAGTCCGAGATTGGCCATCGGGTTGTGGACTGGCTTCAGAGCAGAGTCGTAGGCAGATAGCAGTCGTTTCTACTATCGATAGTGTCGATGTAGAGAGTATTATTCTGCGTGTTATCAGGTGTGTAAATCTCCACATACTTTATTTTACTTGTAATGTTAATTGTGTGGGCTGAAAAGCCAAAAAAAAAAGGCTGTGTAGACAGTCGTGAAACCCTTATGGGTAAGGCTAGGGATGCCAGGTACGTGACTGTATCGTTTTCTTGTATGGATGAATGTATGTGGTAAACTTTTATATTGTCGATAGCATGTTGCATTTATCCTGACGTGTATGTTATGCATGGGATATGGAAATGATGTTAAGGGGAAGTGCTTGATTATAAGGTCACATGGTGATCGGTGGCTATGCCACGTTGTATTATGAGGTCATATAATGATCGGTGGTTAAGCCACGCTATACTATGCGGTCACATTGTGATTGGCATTATGACTGACAGCATGACTGTCAAAGTGGCGTGTAGCGGATGGAGGGTCGATTACAGAAATCCCCACGGTGTGATAGGCTGGTACGGGTTGGCGTGTAGAGGATGGAAAAACTAGGTTGGGCTGGGACATGATGCATTCATTTATTTCTATGCCATGTTGAGTGGGCTAAGGCCCAACATGCATTTGTAGGCTACGTGCCGTTTATGTGTTACGGGGAAATTACACACTGAGTCTTGGGGACTCACCCCCTTTTGCTTAACCTTTCAGCTAATCAGTAGATCATGGATAAGGGAGCCGAGGCGAACTCGTGGAGGCCATAAAGTCTTTTCTTTTCGTAAACTTTTTCCTGTTTTACTTAAATTTTTATTGGGGATTTTATTTGTGTAATAAGGCCTTCCTAAACTAATATTTGGTTTTTATTTTATTTTATTTTTATTTATTTTTCTTAAGATTTGACACTATGCAACTTAATCACTAGATAAATAAAAATGGGGTATTCAAAATGCGAGGAACTCAAAACAGACGTTTTCTTTCACGTATCATTAAACATAATGAATATTCAATTAAAACAAGTTGGAATTTTTCTTGGTCCGACAAATCACTGTTTTAAAGATATCACCTTAAACGAGAAGTTTTAAAATTTACAGTTTTTTCCTAAATCCAACAAAAATTCGTTTTCCCTTCACCTTGTGACATACCGGATCTGGTCGTAATGTTTTGGCCGGGTTTGGGGTGTTACAATTTTCATATTAGAGCCTAGGTTGCAAAACTCGAGCTGTGAAATGGTTCATGGGTTCAACAATGTTTTATAAAAACGACATGAATGCTAATTAGAGAAAATGTTTTGATTGTAATATGGCATCCGAGTCTACCGGCACCCAATCCACCCAGGTAAGTGTTCTAATTATTTGATGGTAAATGCATAGAATGATTGTTAGAATATGCTTATTAGTCTTAAGGGATTCAATCTTTAGAGACTGAAACCTCTAGGTTGTGGTGTGTTTGCAAAAACTACTCTCTAAAGCTATTTCCCATAAAAATCACTCGGTATTAAACAGTGAAAGATACTAACTCATAAAACTTTTAATCAGATTAAAACGCGACAGTAGACATGAGTACTAGGGGACGTGGACGTAATGTGCGTGGACGTGGTAGAGGCAGGATCGCTGTGTCGGAACCAGTAGGGTCTGGACATGGGTCAGGAAATGAGGTTCCACTACTGCCAGTTGCGGAAGCAGATTTTCAGGACCAAACGGGTGGAGACAATGCAGTGTCTCAGGTGATGTTACGAGTTCTGAAGAGAGTTGCTGGGGCAGGCTTGGGTATAGGGCCTTGGAAATTTGTGTCAGAACGACTTCGAGCTAATGGAGCGGAAATGTTTAGGGGTGTTTCCGGCGTAGCCCCTAATGCAGCTGAGTATTGGCTGGAGGCCATTGAGCGTATAACGGATGACTTCGATTTCACGGAGGAGGAAAAGTTGAAAGGAGTTGTGTCTCTTCTTCGAGATGAGGCGTATCAATGGTGGTTGACAGTGAGTGATGGTACAGTGGCTGACCGCATTACCTGGGATTTCTTCAAGACGGCATTCCAGAGTAAGTATATCGGATCGAGTTATGTGGATGCGCAGCGGAGGGCATTTCTGAATCTGGTTCAGGGGAACAAACCGGTGGCTGAGTATGAGGCGAAGTTCCTACGCCTTAGCCGTTATGCCCGGAGAATGGTGGCCACGGACACGAGCATTGTGTTCGGTTTGAGGATAGTCTGAGGGATGATCTGCATGTTTTGATAGCTCCATAGCGAGAAAGGGACTTTGTTGTTTTGGTGGAAAAGGCTAAAATAACCGAGGAAGTGAAATGGTCCGAAAAGCAGAATCGGGACAGAGATAGAGGTAGGAATAAAAGGAATTTTGGATTGTCGGGTCAGCTGGATGTTTTCAGAAAAGACCTAGGTTGAATGGGCCGAGTCAGGTTGTGAGATCTGTTGCTGATAGTCGGTCTCAGAGGTGTGCTCGATGTGGAAAATTTCATGTGGGCGAGTGTTGGACGAGTAATGGAAGACGTTTCAGGTGTGGGTCTACTGATCATCAGATTAGAGACTGTCCACAAGAGCAGAGCGGTGCAAGGCCGGTAGGGCAGGGTTATGCTCAGCCAGGTAGAGGTGGTCAACAACCATAGAGAGGTCGTGGTCCAGCCAGAGAAGGTAATGGTTTCGGTCGGGGCCGTGGAGCACCAGGCAGAGGTGCCGAGAACACTGATGCGAGACAGCCGGGGTTAGTCTATGCAGCTAAACACCGAGAAGAGAGTGATGCACCGGACGTTATAACTGGTACGTTTCTTATTTATGGGTTGCCTTATACTGCTTTGATTGATATCGGGTCGACACATTCTTATGTTGCTAGTGTGGTATCTGGAACTTTAAGTTTAGACTCTGAGATTACCCCTAGGGAGATGACTGTACTTAGCCTGCTAGGACAAACTGTAGTGGGAAACAAACTTTATAGGGATGTACCTCTAGAAGTGCAAGAGGTAGTTTTTCCAGCTGATTTGATGGAGTTGCCATTTGAAGAGTTTGATTTAATCTTGAGCATGGACTGGTTGGTAAAGTATCAAGAAAATTTGGATTGTGCAGCCGAGCGCATGGTGTTAAGAACTCTCGAGGGTGAAGAAGTAGTGGTAATAGGTGAGAGGAGGAATTACCTATCTAATGTGGTGTCCGTCTTAAAAGATGAGAGAATGGTGATGAAAGGATGTGAGGCGTTTATAGCTTATGTTTGCGTTTTCGAAGCCAAAGAATCAACTGTGGAGGATGTTCGAACAGTAAAAGAATTTTCTGATGTTTTTTCGGAAGAGCTACTGGGGTTGCCTCCCGATCGCGAGGTGGAGTTTGGTACCATATCCATCGCACCGTATAGGATGGCACCAAAGGAGTTGAAGGAGTTGAAAGCGCAAATTCAGGAACTGTTAGATCGGGGTTTTATTCGACCGAGTGTATCGCCTTGGGGAGTGTCGGTGCTATTCGTTAAGAAGAAGGATGGATCAATGTGTATGTGCATTGATTACCGTCAATCGAACAAGTTGGCGATCAAAAACAAAGTACCCGTTGCCGAGGATTGACGACTTGTTCGATCAATTGAAGGGGGCGTCAGTTTTCTCAAAGATAGATTTGAGGTTAGGGTATCATGAACTTAAGGTCAAGGAAGCAGATACTCATAAGACGGCTTTCAGGACTAGCTATGGCCATTACGAATTCCTAGTAATGTTGTTCGGGTTGACCAATGCACCAGCAGCGTTTATGGACATGATGAATCAAGTTTTCCAACCCTATCTAGATCGATTCATCGTGGTGTTTATAGACGATATCCTGGTCTATTCAAGATCGGAAGAGAAGCAGTGGGCCGATGAGTTGTTAAAGTCAAAATTCCAGTTAGGAGCAGGTGATGGGACCGCGGAATTCAGTGTGAATAATGATGGGGTAGTATGCTTTCGAGGAAAGACTTGCATGGCAAGGGATCCTGAGTTAAGGGGTAAGATCTTACAGGAAGCCCATAGCAGTCCATACGCTATGCATCCTGGGGGAAGTAAGATGTATCGAGATCTACAAGAGCAATTTTGGTGGCCGGGGTTGAAGCGAGAGGTAACCAAATTTGTGAGTAAGTGCTTGACGTGTCAGCGGGTAAAAGCAGAACATCAGTTGCCTTCAAGGCTGTTGCAGCCAATAAAGATTCTGCAGTGGAAGTGGGAAAGGATCACGATGGATTTTGTTAGTGGGCTACCCCTTACACCTACCAAGAAAGAATCGGTATGGGTGATAGTTGATCGTTGACGAAGTCTGCTCATTTCATACCAGTTCGGGTCGACTACTCTCTACAGAAATAGGCTAAGTTGTATGTAGAAGAAATCGTGAGGTTGCACGGGGTACCAGTATCTATCATCTCAGACAGGGACCCTAGGTTTACGTCGAGATTTTGGAAGGCGTTGCATCAAGTGTTGGGTACAAACTTAGATTTCAGTACAATGTTTCATCCACAGTCTGATGGTCAGTCAGAGAGGGTGATTCAGATCCTGGAAGATTTGTTAAGAGGTTGTGTCATAGACTTCAGAGGAAGCTGGGAGGAGTTTCTGCCGTTAGCGAAATTCGCGTGCAACAATAGTTACCAATCTAGTATTCAGATGGCACCGTATGAAGCGTTGTATGGTCGGAAGTGTCGCACTCCTACTTGTTGGACAGAGCTGAATGAACGTCAGTTGCTGGGTCCCGAATTGGTTGCTGAGACAGAAGACAAGGTAAAGATAATTCGGACTCGATTAAAGGAAGCTTCTGACAGACAGAAGTCCTATGTTGATTTAAAACGTAAGGTTATAGAATTTGCAGTTGGTGATCGAGTTTTCTTAAAGGTTTCACCGTGAAAGAAAGTGTTAAGGTTTGGACGGAAGGGTAAGCTAAGCCCCAGGTTCATCGGGCCTTATAGTGTGTTGAAGTGTGTGGGATCAGTAGCCTATCAACTCGAGTTACCTGCAGAGTTAAGCCAGATTCATGATGTGTTCCACGTTTCGATGCTAAGACGCTATCGTTCGGATCCATCTCACGTGGTGCCAGTGGAAGAAATCGAAATAAGGCCTAATCTATCCTTTGAAGAGGAACCCGTTCGGATTTTGGATCGTGATGTCAAAGTGTTACGTAGGAAGACGGTTCCATTAGTTAAGGTTTTGTGGCGTAATCACGGTTCTGAGGAAGCTACGTGGGAACCAGAGGAAGCGATGCGACAACAATACCCTCATCTCTTTTGATCAGGTAATTTTGAGGCCGAAATTTTTCTCTAAGGGGGTAGAACTATAACATCCTGAATTAGGGTCTAGGCATTTGATGTGTTTTGTCTGTATGCAATGTTTAAGGTGTTAGTTTAGGGTGTATGGGGGTCTAGGAAAGGCTCGGGGATAAGCCGAAGCCTTGGCCAAAATTCTCTTTTTGGGCACCTTAGTGGGAGAGCTAGCTAGGATAGGACTTAAGGGATATTGTTTGTATTTGGTTGACACAAGCAAGGTGTTGGTAAAGTCGCAAGGTGAAGCTACATAAGGGGTTGGAAGGTGACGCCACAAGGGAGCAGAGAGGGAGCAGGTTCAAGTCACATGAAGCTCATTTTGGGAGTTATTTTTGGCGTCAAGGGGAGCAGAAGCAGAGTTCGGCTGGGACACTTCAGGACGGGAGAGTGGACTAAGTCAAATATTTCGAATGAGTGGCTGAGAGGAAAAAGTGGAGTTTGAAGCATTCAAATTAATTCAAGTGAGTGTTCAAGAGTGAATTAAGGAGAAAAGAAAGGGATGGGCCTATGATCATGGTGTTGGCCAAATTTCAAACACTGGGTGTAGAGGGGGAATCAGTTTTGGCTTGTTTAGGGTGTGCCGAATTTCAACATTGGTCCTAGGCATTGTTATTCTCAAAAGTACATTTTCGGCTTTGGAAGTGGTAGGTGCCGAATTTTTACCTTCTTGTTAGTTGCCGAATCGTTTAGCTTCATTTCCTTTTTCTTTCTTTTTCACTTCCTTTCTCATCTATCGGCTAGGGTGTTCTCCACTTTTCTTCTTATTACTTCCTTTGCTAGCCGAAATCCCTTCCCCTTCCTTGCATTTTCGTAAAGCACCATAACTGCATCCAAGGTAACTCCTATACCCTTCCTTGCCAAGCTGAAATCTGTTTCTCATCTTTTCTCTTCTTTATTTGTTCTATCTCAAAGCTGAAACCCCTAAATTCCCATTCTCTTCTCCATTTTTTGCTAAAGCCGAATAATTCTTGTTCATTATTCTCTTCTCTAATTTCTTCTATAGGCCGAATCTCTCTAGCCATTCTCCTACATTCCTCTCCTGATTTCTCTAACAGCCGAAAACTCCTAAGTCTCCATTTGAAGTTCTTTTATTTTCATTTTCGGTTCTTTCATCTTGTTCTCTTTTAACATAGTCATTGCAGAATCTTCTCTACTGCTGTGCTAGTGCCAAATTCTCTTAGGTGTCATTCGAATCTTTTGTGTTAAGGTAAGAGGTGATTTCCTTATTTCTTTATCTCTCATTCGGTTTTTGGGAGCCAAAGCCGAATGGTTAATTGGCTTGGTGAGGCCATCGTTTGGACTTATGTTTTCTTCTTATTTTCTTGCTTTCTTTGGGGCGCCTATTCCGGGAATCTAAGCTAATCAAATCGTCTGAATCCCAAGCCGGAAATCGTTAATCCTTGAACCCTATTTCTCTTTTCGGGATTTCAAGGTAAGGGGTTTTCTCTTTAGATTTTTGTTTAGATTCACTTATCGTTAATTGCTACATTAACCCTGTGTTGTTGTTAAACAACCATATTTCCTTATAGTATCTTATGACCAAGATCTTGTGATGGAATCCAATACCGATCAGGCAAAGGAGGGGGTTGACCCGTAAACCTAGCCCCTAAGTTTAAGAAATGTACTGTGTCAGCAGTTCGAGATTGGCCACCGGGTTGTGGACCGGCTTCAGAGCAGAGTCGTAGGCAGATAGCAGTCGTTTCTGCTATCGATAGTGTCGACATAAAGAGTATTATTCTGCGTGTTATCAGGTGTGTAAATCTCCACACACTTTATTTTACCTGTAATGTTAATTGTGTGGGCTGAAAAGTAAAAAAAAAAAAAAAGCTGTGTCGACAGTCGTGAAACCCTTATGGGTAAGGCTAAGGATGCCAGGTACGTGATTGCATCGTATTCTTGTATGGATGAATGTATGTGGTAAACTTTTATATTGTCGATAGCATGTTGCATTTATCCAGACGTGTATGTCATGCATGGGATATGGAAATGATGTTAAGGGGAAGTGCTTGATTATAAGGCCACATGGTGATCGGTGGCTATGCCACATTGTATTATGAGGTCATATAATGATCGGTGGTTAAGCCACGCTATACTATAAGGTCACATTGTGATCGGCATTATGACTGACTGCATGACTGTCAAAGTGGCGTGTAGCGGATGAAGGGTCGATTGCAGAAATCCCCATGGTGTGATAGGTTGGTACGGGTTGGCGTGTAGAGGATGGAAAAACTAGGTTGGGCTGGGACATGATGCATTCATTTATTTCTATGCCATGTTGAGTGGGCTAAGGCCCAACATGCATTTGTAGGCTACGTGCCGTTTATGTGTTATGGGGAAATTACACAATGAGTCTCGGTGACTCACCCCCTTTTGCTTAACCTTTCAGGTAATCAGTAGATCGTGGATATGGGAGCCGAGGTGGACTCGTGAAGGCCATAAAGTCTTTTCTTTTCGTAAACTTTTTCCTACTTTACTTAAATTTTTATTGGGGATTTTATTTGTGTAATAAGGCCTTCTTAAACTAATATTTGGTTTTTATTTTATTTTATTTTTATTTATTTTTCTTGAGATTTGACACTATGCAACTTAATCACTAGATAAATAAAAATGGGGTATTCAAAATGCGAGGAACTCAAAACAGACGTTTTCTTTCACGTATCATTAAACATAATGAATATTCAATTAAAACAAGTTGGAATTTTTCTTGATCCGACAAATCACTGTTTTAAAGACATCACCTTAAATGAGAAGTTTTAAAATTTACAGTTTTTCCTAAATCCAACAAAAATTCGTTTTCGCTTCACCTTGTGACATACTGGATCCGGTCGTAATGTTTTGGCCGGGTTTGGGGTGTTACAGCAACACTATTTTCAAATGCACAGCATGTTCATTTTCATCTTGGGAGTAAACCAAAATATCATCTATAAATACCACCACAAACCTGTCTAAATATGGGTTGAAAATTCTGTTCATCAGATCCATAAACACTACAAGTGCATTTGTCAAGCCGAATGGCATCACAAGAAACTCATAGTGTCCGTACCTAGTTCTAAAAGCTATCTTTGGCACATCTGAATCTTTTACCCGTAATTGATAGTAACCAGAATGGATATCCATATTTGAAAATACAGTGGCACATTTTAACTGGTCAAACAAGTCATCAATACGAGGCAATGGATACTTGGTCTTTATTGTAACTTTGTTGAGCTGTTTGTAATCAATGCATAGCCTCAATGATCCATCTTTCTTCTTTACAAGTAGAACCGACACACTCTAAGGTGAGAAACTGGGTCGAGCAAAACCTATATTAATCAATTCTTGCAACTGTGCTTTCAACTCTTTCAATTCAGTAGGAGCCATTCTGTAAGGTGCTATGGATATCGGTGTTATTCCCGAAACAAGATCTATAGAGAATTGCACTTCTCTATTCGGTGGTAAACCAGGTAATTCCTCTAGGAATACATTAGAAAATTCACATAAAACCGGCACTGACTGGATCTTTAACTCAGATACTTTAGTATCCAATACATATGCAAGATAAGCGTCATACCCCTTTCTGACATATTTCTGTGCTGATATTGCTGAAATTACAGGTAATCCATCTAGTTTATCAGATTCATCACAAATTAATTCACCATTATGACATTTCAATACAATATATTTCTGTTTACAATTCACCACTACATCATATTGGGTTAACCAATCCATTACCAAAACCACATCAAATTCATAGAATGGTAATAACATCAAGTCAGCCGAAAAGCAATAACCTTTTACCATCAATGGACAGTTCTTACAAACTTTTTCCACCATAATACACTGGCTTAGGGGTTTGAAACTTTAACCAAAAATTCAGTGAATTCAACCGATAAATTTTTAATAGTCACTAAGTTCGTGCATATGTATGAATGTGTGGAACCAGGGTCAATCAAAGTAGTAATATCAGTATCAAGTAGAGAAAATATACAAGAAATGACATCGAGTGTAGAGGTATCTTCTCTAGCACGAATAGCATATGTTCTTGTAGGTGCTAGTGCCTTAGATCTAACTGCTGTATCCCTGGTAGTATCTCGACTACTACTAACATTTCTGGGGTGACGGGGTGGTCTGCGTCTTGAGACAGGATTACTAGGCTTTGGAGCTGGTTCTATTTCTTTTTCAACTCTTTTTAGACAATCTCTAAGAAAATGGTCAAGTGAACCACATCCAAACAAGCTCTACTTCTAGACTGACATTCTTCGTGATGAAATTTGTTACAATGTTTACATTTCGGTTTAGGATTACCTATAACAGCCCGATTTTGGGTCTAGTCAAAACGGTAGTTTTGGGACCAAAAATTTGACTCAAAAAAATTTATTTTATTATATTTCTATGGTCTACATTTTTATGAAATGATTTCGTGAAAATTTCATTCGAAAATTTTGACATTTGGGTACTCAATTTAGTTAAAGGGACTAAATTGCAATAAGTGAAAAAATTGAATTCTATATGTTAGAAGTGTCCAATTGCTATGAGATTTTAAATTGGAGGTCCTTAGATGGAAATTAGACCGTTATACTTTAGGTTGGAAAAATGGACATTGTAGGGTGAAATTTCAAAGTTTGGCATTAAGCGCATTTTGGTCATTTGGGTAATAAAGACAAAATTAAACACATAAAATATGTCATCTTCTCAATTTCATCCTCCCATGGTCGAAAATCACAAGGATCCCCATACCTAGGGTTTGTTCATTTTCCAAGCTTGATTGTAAGTCCGTTCTTGTCTCGTTTTTAATGATTTTTTACATTTTTGAGATCGGTGTAACCTAATCTAGCTATTTCAAGGACCAATTTGAAAGAAAATCAAAGTATAAAATTTTACTCATGTTGGATATTTGTGTATTTTGATGTTTAATGGTAGATTATGCAAGTTTGGTGCTAGATAAACAACTTTTACTAAGTGATTTTTGATGAAATTACTTAAAAGGACCTATTTGTAAAAGTTATAAAACATGTAGTAAAAGTGTGATCTAATGAAAAATGTGGGCTTTTATAAGCATGAGTATGGTTCGGCTACTTGGGTTTTGAAGAAATTGAACATATTTCATTTTATGAGCCTAGGGACTAAAATGTAAAAAGTTGAAAAAGTAGGGAAAAATGTAATTTTTCATAATGTGATTTTTGGGCTGAATTGAATAATGCGAGTATTAAATGAGCTGAATTTGTTATTATAGATCAAGAAAAATGAAGTTCAGACCTAGATTAGGGGAAAAACAAAGTGTTTGACGATTAGGTCCATTTTCACTATTTTTGTACCGAGGTAAGTTTGTATGTAAATAATGCAATGTTATATTTGTATTTTAATGTTTTGATATTGCATGAAATGTGTGATTGATTCTATGAGTATATTCGACGAAGTTCCAGCAAGAGAGAAGTCCCGGTTGAACGTTAGGAATAGATTAGGATACAAGTGACATGTCACTAGGAACCCATGTGATTATGTTATTTATGTGCCCCGGTTGCTGGTCCTGTACGTCCTACAGGTGGCTAGGTATACCTGCATATATTGTGGATACCTGATAGCTCGTGTGAGCAGCACTGTGTAGCTACGTCTTGACTAACAGCTTGTGTGAGCAAGCCCATGGATTTGCTCGAGAGCGAGCTTATATGTGTTATGAGAATTGTGATAACATTGGTTACATATGCGGCACTTATGTGCATAGTTTTCTGTGTATCCGATAGTATTCCAAGTGGTTCAACGGGTATGTCAAAGACGAGAAAGTATGTGATTATTTTACGAGTTGGTACATGTATCTACGAAAAACTCAAAGGAAATGAATTCGGTATATGATGAACTATTGGTAAGAATGTGATTGAGTATGTTATGTTCATGAGGTTTTAATGACATTTAGGTTGATATACATCTGTTACTTATATGGCAATTGTATGGTTAATGTTGTCTATTATTTGCATATGAACTTACTAAGCTATATAGTGTAACACCCTGGTTTTAGGGGTTGGATTTTTGGTGCTTAGCTCGGGTGTTGGCACACTTCAGTGTGTGTTTGGGTAAGTTTTAGGGGTCCTGAGAACCCTAGGTGGTGGTAGGTTGCCTTAGAAAATTTTTTGTTTTAGGGGCTAAAAAGGGGAGCTTGGATAGAGGGGGCCTTAAGAGAATTTTTGGTGGAAATATGGCACAAAGATAGGCTTGGCAAAGTGGTAGGAAGGCGCCACTTTAGAGCTTGGAAGGTGACGCCATTTGCAGGAGGAAGGGTCTCATGTTCGATTCGCGGAAGCAGCAGATGGGCATTGTTTTTGCGTCATCTTGGTGGGGTGGATGGACGGTTTGAAAGGCTTAAAAGGTGGAGAAGACTTGGTCATCTTTTTTTTTGAATTTGGCTAGTTAGGTTTGACTTTTTCAAAGCTTTTTGAATGGGTGGAAGGGAGGTATTTTAGGAGAATTTTGAGGATTATTTTTGGGGGGTTGGAGCTTGGCCTTTTAGTATAAATAGGGGGGGAAGTGCTCATTATTCATTCACCATTTGCCTTCTCTCCCTTGCCGAATTTTGTTCCCCATTTCCTTGGTTGCCGAAACCTTTTTCTCCAAAGCTTGTTATTCTTCTTCTCTCACATTTTTTTTTCCAAGTGGCCGAACCCTTCACTCTTCCTATTTCCCTTCCTTTTCACTTCAAAACCGAAAGTACACCCCACACCTTTCTTTCTCCTCTCTTTGGCCGAAACCACTGTTCTCTACCCCTTGATTTAATAGCCAAATCTACATCCATCACCCCTTTGCCGATTTTTTTTCTCTCAACTTGATAGCACTTGGGCCGAATGTTAGCTTAGATCTCTTCGGGTTCCGTGGCTGAGATACTCTGAGGTTTTAGTGGTTAGCCAAGCCTCCGTTTGTAGCAGTCGGTTTGATCAAGTGGAGGTAAGGTTATTTTTTTAAGATTAAGTACTTAAGTGGTGTTTTGGGGGTTAACCTGTTTACCTGATTAAGCTTTTTGATGGAGGCCACAACCAGTCAGAGTGGGCAAGGGAAGGTCTCTATTCCGAAGTTCAAGAAAAGAGCGGTTTCAGCAGTTCGGGATTGGCCACCGGGGTGTGGGCCAGCAGCAGGAGATAGCTATAGGCAGATAGCGGTAGTTTCGCTAGTTGATAGCGTCGGGATTGAGGGTTTAGAGCTCCAGGTTATAAGGTGTGTAGTTAAACCATTGTTTCCGGGATTTGAGTATATCTGCTTATGTTGTATGATGCTAATAAGTGCAGTTAAATGTGAAAATGGTACCCTTAAGGGGTATGAAGATGATCAGGTTAGTAGCAAAGTTTGTAAATATGATCACTGATTTTATTATGTGAGTATGCCTATGATTGTGTTTAATATGTACACGCACCACCTTATCATCATTTTATGTTACATGTGCATGGGCGGGTTATGAAAAGAAGGTACGGGTGTACTTCGAGTACGTGGTTGATGTCAGCTTTGTGCTACATCGTGGATTGGCGCTGACTGAGGTCGCGTTGTGGATCTTTGCGATTTAGTTCGCGTGGTTACCTTGATTGATATCGGCTTATGCCATATCGTGGCTTGATGGATTGCTATGTGCTCCATCGTGGTTTGATGTTAGCTATATGCTACATCGTGGATGGCATTGGTTGCCTTTTTGGAGGGAAAAGGAGAGGGTGACTCGATAGTCCCCTGGTGTGTGGTAGGCTGGATAAGGGGGTGTGTAGCGGATGGACCCTAGGTTTGGGTGGGTTTCATGATTGCATTATTCCGTTTATGAAATAATATGAAAATGGGCCAAGCCCAATGAATAGGTATGTTTTGGGAACATACGTGGACATGGGCCAAACCCAGTGATCAGTGGACTAATGTGAAAAGGGCCTAGCCCAGTATTTGTTATAATTTGAAGGTGGGCCAAGCCCAGATTGTGGTAATGTCTAATAATTATACTTGCATGTTGCATTTGATAATTGGGATGTTATGTGGTTAGCATGTGGGTGGATTTCGATGGTTTGGTTACACACTGAGTCTGTATGACTCACCCAACTTTTTAAGCATCGCAGGTGACACGTCGATCGGACCGGGTTGGAGTGGACACATGGTGGCCCATGCAGAAGAAGAGATTAAATGTTTTAGGCTTACTTTAAGTATTTGGGTTTAAATAGAATATGTAATAAAGGCCTTTTGACTCTTATTTATTTTTGTTATTATTTTATTAGTATTTATTATGATTTGAAGAATTTGAAACACTTTGTGAAGATGATTATATTTTTCCAACCTACTTATTCAATTTGGCTTGTATATACTAAACTTTTAGAATTAGTATATTTTAATAACAAAGTTTTGAACATAAGTTTAAATAAACATGGATTTTTCAAAAGTTAGCAAGTTTTACTAAATTTTTCAAAGTTAAATAGATTTTCCACCGACTTTTCCGCACTAACATAACCAGATTCGGTCGTAGTGAATGGGCCGGGTTTGGGGATGTTACATATAGCTTACTCCATTTTCTTTCCCTTGCCTTATAGTGTCACCAAGCTAGCTAGGGATTAGAGATCGTCGGAGATCCATGCACACTATCAACTATTATTTTGGTACCAATGAATTCTACATTTTGAGTTATGGCATGTATAAGGGACTTGGTCATTTTGTTATGTGTCATAATTGATTTGGCCAAAGGTGTTGGCTTATATTGGTTGATAGCTCATTTTGTATAAGGCATTGGAAATTGAATATTATTGGTTAAGTATAGTCATATGATAATGCCTTTCATGGATGTGGGAATCTACTTGATTTGAGTTGATATGTATGTGATGTTTGTATATGATAGATGGTAGCTAGTAAATGATGTGTTGTTGTCTTGGTTGTGGCTGATTTGGTTGTATGTATATGCTTGGTTTGGTGCTATGTTATCTTGTGTAGGTGTGTACATTAGAGAGTGGCAAAAATACTTGGTAAATAGCCTTATTTTTGTCCACACGGGCGTGCGTCTAGGCCGTGTGTGACACACGGTCTGCCCCACGGGCATTTGTTTCAGCCGTGTGTCCCCTGCATGTTAATTGTTGCAAAACAGAATGTCCAGAATATGGTACACGGGTAAAGACACGGGCGTGCGTCTCGGCCGTGTGTGCTACACGGCCTTGAACGTGGGCATGTGCCTCGGCCGTGTGAAGTCTGCACCTATTTTATGAAAAATTATGAAAATTAAATCGACCACACGATCTAGAACACGGGCGTGTGGCACGACCGTATGGCACAAGTCAGAGAGCACCCTATTTTGAACACGGCCTGTAGCACGGGTGTGTCCCTTGGACCACACGGGCGTGTGAGCCCTGTAACATGAAAAATTTTCTAAGTTTAGTAAAATTTTCTAAAGTTCTCGATTTAGTCTCGAATCACTTCCAAAGCATGTATTGAGCCTCGTAGGCTTGTTTTAGGGACGATATAATGTGTATGAAAAGTTTTAATTTGAATGGAAAATTTATGACTCAGAAATGTATGTTTGCTTGTGTTTATGTCTGGTAATGCCTCGTACCCTGTTCCGATACTGAATATGGGTAAGGGGTGTTACATTTAGTGGTATCAGAGCTACTGTTTAGTCGATTCTCAGACTAATGTAGTGTGTGTGAAAGTCTAGCTATACACGCGATAAATGAACTGTGATAGTGTGATGACTCTTGACAATTTTAATATGTATTTTCATATAGTAAATGGATCCCAATCGAGCTGAAGCTGATGACGTAAAAAGTAATGCGCCTGCCCCCGCTCAAGGGGCAGCTCCGTCTAAAAGTAGACCTCCAACGATTAGTCTGGGAGGAGTAGAAGGGGGTAGGGAAGCCTTCCTCCACATGGTGAACGAGTGGTATATGGAATTTGTTCGAACAAATCCAAATGGCTCAACCCTCCACCCCCACCTATTCCTCAGTCGGTTGCAGTAGCTCCTCAAGGTATGGAATATATAAGAGTGAATAAGCCTCCGGTTGATAAGATCCGAAAGCATGGGGCTGAAGATTTCAGGGAAAATGTAGACGATGATCCTGAAAGGGCAAAATTTTGGCTTAAGAATTCTATCAGGGTATTCGATGAATTGTCTTGAACACCGGATGAATGTTTGAAATGTACCGTATTACTTCTGAGAGACTCAACATACCGATGGTGGAAAACTCTTGTGTTAGTAGTACCGAGAGAGAGGGTTAATTTGGAATTCTTCCAAGATGAATTTCGAAAGAAGTTTATCAGCCAACGGTTCATTGATCAGAAACGTAAGGAGTTTTTAGAGCTGAAACAGGGCTAGATGTTTGTAATCGATTATGAACGAGAGTTTGTTAGGCTCAGTAAGTACGCTCAAGAATGTGTTTCCACCGAGGCTATCATGTTCAAAATGTTCGAAGATGGGTTGAATGAGGACATCCGGTTGTTAGTTGGAGTTCTTGAGCTGAAAGAATTTGGGGTTATATTCGACCGAGCTTGTAAAGCTGAAGAATTAAGCAAGGAAAAGAGAAAAGCTGAGTCCGAGGCTAGAGATGCAAGAAAAAGGCCGATGAGTAAGTCATTTCAATCTTAGTCTAAGAAATCGAGAGATTTGTATGCTCGATTGAGTGCTTCAGCTGGGTATCCCAACAAAGATCATGGGAAGCAATACTCGAATTCTAAAGCCCAAACTACATCAGTAGCGAGCATTGGTAACGCTAAGTCTGGTAGGTCTGAATGTCTGCACTGTGGCAGACAACACCCCGGAAAATGTAGAATGGATGACCGGGCTTGTTTAAAGTGTGGCTCTCACAACCACGTTATTAAAAATTGCCCAGAGATGGTTGAAAAGGATAAGTTTCAGACTGCAATATCGGGCAACACTCCCTCTAAAGGGAGACCACCAAGGAACACGGGAAATGGAGCTAGTAGTAAAGGTGTGACAAAAGATACAGCTGTAAGATCTGAGACCAGGGCACCTGCTAGAGCCTATGCTATCCGTGCTCGCGAAGAAGCGACATCTCCCGATGTTATCACTGATACTTTTTCTCTTTATAATACTAATGTAGTTGCATTGATTGATCCTGAATCGACTCATTCTTATGTTTGCATCAAATTGGTAGCTAGTAAGAACTTGCCTGTTGAGTTTACTGAATTTGTGATTAAAGTGTCAAACCCCTTAGGCAAATATGTACTAGTTGATAAAGTTTGCAAGAATTGTCCATTGATGATTCGAGGTAATTGTTTTCCGGCTGACCTAATGTTGTTACCATTTGATGAGTTTGGTGTCATTTTGGGTATGGATTGGTTGACACTGCATGATGTTGTAGTGAATTATAGACGAAAAATTATTGAATTGAAGTGTGAGAATGGTGAAATTCTTTGAATTGATTCAGATGAGTTGGGTGAGTTACCTGTTGTGATTTCTTCAATGACTGCCCAAAGATATGTGAGAAAGGGTTGTGAAGCTTATCTAGCTTATGTGTTGAATACAAAAGTGCCTGAATTGAAAATTGAATTAATGCCGGTAGTTAGTGAATATCCAGATGTTTTACCAGAAGAGTTGCCTAGGTTGCCACCGATTAGATAAGTTGAGTTTGGTATTGATTTAGTACCAGGGACTTCACCGATATCGATAGCCCCATATAGAATGGCTCCAACTGAGTTAAATGAATTGAAGTCTCAATTACAAGAATTGACGGATAAAGGATTTGCGTGATCGAGTTTTTCACCATGGGGTGCACCGGTATTATTTGTCAAGAATAAATATGGATCCTTGAGACTTTGTATCGATTACCGACAGCTTAACAAGGAGACTATAAAGAACAAGTATCCTTTGCCAAGAATTGATGACTTGTTTGATCAGTCGAAAGGGGAAATAGTGTTTTTGAAGATTGATTTGAGGTCTGGTTACTACTAGTTGAGAGTTAAAGAGTCAAACATGCTGAAAACCGCTTTCTGAACAAGGTACGGGCACTATGAGTTTCTTGTCATGCCTTTCGAACTAACTAATGCTCCTACTGTTTTTATGGACTTGATGAATCGAATTTTCTGACTGTATTTAGATAAGTTTGTGGTTGTGTTCATCAATGACATCCTGATTTATTCTAGAGACGAGTCTGAGCGTGCTGAGCATTTAGGAATAGTATTGCAGACTTTGAGAGATAAGAAATAATTTGCTAAATTCTGTAAAAGTGAGTTTTGGCTTCGAGAAATCAAATTTTTAGGACATATTTTCTCTAGAGACGGTATTCGGGTTGATCCAAGTAAGATATATGCAATTGTTGATTGGAAACCGTCAAAGAATGTATCAGAGGTTAGAAGCTTTTTGGGCTTAGCTGGTTATTATCGACGTTTTGTCAAAGGATTTTCGATGATTGTTACTCATATGACTAAGCTATTGCAAAAAGATGTTAAGTTTGAATGGCCCGAAAAATGTCAGCAAAGTTTTAAGAAGTTGAAAGCATTGTTGATCGAGGCGCCAGTTTTAGTGCAACCTGAACCGGGAAAGGAGTTCCGGGAAAGGAGTTTGTGGTTTATAGTGATGCGTCACTGAATGGGTTAGGATCTATATTGATGCAAGAGGGAAAAGTGATAGCCTATGCCTTGAGACAGTTGAAATTGCACGAGAAGAATTATTCGATGCATGATCTAGAATTGGCGGCCATAGTGTTTGCTTCGAAGATTTGGAGGCATCACTTGTATGGTGAGAAATGTCATGTATTTTCGGATCATAAAAGTTTAAAGTATTGGATGACTCAGAAAGATCTGAATTTGTGGCAACGAAGATGGCTCGAGCTACTAAAAGAATATGATCTAGTGATTGACTACCATCCCGAAAAGGTGAATGTAGTCGTAGATGCTTTGAGCAGAAAGTTCTTATTTACTTTGAGAGCTATGAGTACGATATTGACTTTGTCTAATGATGGTTCAATTTTTGCCTCTAAAGGTGCCCCTCTATATACAAGAAACAGTTGTCGCGCCTGCCTCTAGAATCTGGCGGAATCTGGCTTGGTCCCTCCACTCAATTCCCAAGTATTTATTTACCCTGCATACATGTAGTAAATCTTGTAAGATCTAAAAGAGTCTAGTGAGATATGTACATGATTGACCATGAAAACTGCATAAAAATCTAGGAAGAGGATATTTTATGTGCCAAGTTTAAACTCCCTGAATTTCGTGGGGAATTCGCAAATTTTGTTGGTGTGGCCAAAGTTTTGCTCTCTCTCTCTCTCCAAGTCAAACTTTGGCGAACATAACCAGTAGTTTGATTATAACCATCATTCATGTAGGAATGCTCTCTTACAGGCCTTGTTCTGGTTTACCATTGTTCAAACTTTCCTTATACTCTTCTTGATAGACCTTTTCACTGCGACCCATAATCACCATTCCAGGTTGGTGATAACCATTCACCTTGAACATCTTACCTTACATTGAACTCCAAATGAATTTGTTGTACCATTTCATTGATTATCTACTTTCTTCGACGTAGCCTAAGCTTGATTTCCTTTCTAATCAAGGCCACTACCTGAACTCTTAATTCAAACTTAATTACGGTGCTTGGATAACTAAACATCACCTTCATTTACCTAGTGGACTCGTGCCAATAATTTAACCCTTATAGTACTTATACTCTTAGTCCTATCCTTTAAGGTACTCCAATGGACAGGTAGTTCCCAGCTTATCATCTCCAATTTATGTATCCCTTGATAGTTTCCACCCTTTATAGACCTACAAGATCTTCCCCATGCTACATGGCCTTGATGGACTCCCACTTCAAACTATATTTTGATGGACTTTATTGGGCATTCAGCCTTGTGCAAGCATTTCCTCCCACGAGGTATCTTGACGAACTACTCACTCTTTCAGCTACCTCTTTGATGATTGCCAAATTAAGATTTTAACTTGAAATAATCCGTTCTATATTTTTTAGCCAATATGGGTTCTACGACTTCTCTGGCAGACTCTTATTGGCGAACAATACGTTTGCCAGCTTGTCTAAGGAATTTCTCCCTCCTTTTGCGCATACCTATGGTAATACACTTTTTTTTGGCTTCACTCACAATTAATTATGGTAAATCCCCTTATAAACCCTTTTTTGCGTTCCCAAACATGTCCTAACCATACTGTTACACTATCTGTCGCACGAGTTATTCAGCAATGCCCCATTTTTGTGTCCTGTCAGCTTACTAGTTCGTCATCCTGGCGAACTTCATCTGCTGCCATAACTAGCTATGGTCTTACATAATATGATCCCATGTTTATTGTCCTGGTGGACTTTGTGACACCCTAAACCCGACCGAAACGGACTGACTTGAATTCGAAGCATTACATTAGCCACCTAGGTGACTCTCTGACTAACGACCACCCAAGACACACCCCGACCTTATAACACCCCAATCTTATCTACTTGTTAATTATTTATTAATGTGGAAGCAAACTATAAGCCAATTTTAAACTTTTCCTAGGTAATTTAACCTAAGGGAATTTTCATCATTTTACCACCAATGGTAAAACAAACCCAATTTTAGATCTAAGTGTTTACCAACCTTATTTTAGTCAAATTATGCAAGCTTAAAAATTTTAGCTTAATTTGAGTTTGTTTACTATGTCTAATTCAAGTTTTATTACTAGAGACTAAATTGTAACAAATACAAACTATAGGACCTATCTTGAATTGTAAATTAAGTGCATTTCGAATTTTACCCATTACGAGACTATTTCCAAAATTTTACCAAGTTTCCTTATCATGTAAGGCTATAATTAGACTAATAAAATTTTAGGACTGAATTGTCAGTTAAATAAATTAAAATACCAATTCAAAAAGATAAAAATTCAAACCCCCTCAAAACCCACGCGGTCGTGTCCCCCAGACCGTGTGTCATTAAATGACCATGTTCGTGTCATGAAAAACTTTTACTCTGATTGCACACGCCCGTGAGTGATAGCTCCAGTCTCCACATGCCCGTGTCACTTGCCCACACACCTGTGTACAACCCCTCAGACGCCCGTATGAAAACCACTGCACCTATTTCTGCAAAAAAAACTCATTTTAAAATCTGATTTTGCATATTTTAATGGCCAACTAAACCCGACTTAACTACAATTAATTAACATACATATATATAAACCTTCGATTGAATTTATTGACATAAATTAAGCCTCAATTATATAGAATTAGGCAATCAATTTCATGCATACCAAACACCGAATAAATCAAACAAATGACATACCTTAGTCGCTAGTAACCCACTCCATGAAAGCTTCATTTAAACAATCGTTAGTATAAATTTCATGTCTTACACACCATGTTATCAATCACTGTGTTATCAAGCAATAATACACCGTAAATCATTCAATAATTAAACTCAAGCATGCCTCAAAGTTATTATAAAACCATCCAAAATAAAATGTCCAATGTACAAAGTCCAATTATAGCCAAAATTCAACTAATTCCTAGGAGTTCCACAATAGCCAATTACAGTCTCTAAAATGTGTAATAAAGTCTCTAGCAAGCCTAAATCTCTTGGAACTCTCTTGATCGGCTCATCAGCTCTTCAAGCCCAACGATTATCTACACAAATTGTAAGGGTGTGAGCTTTAAAAGCTCAATGAATGTTAATAAAAACGACTAGTAAATCAACATCCAAATCATGCTTAAATCACATCCAATCAATCACCAATTATAAACCATAATAAAGAAACATGTCAATTTAATTTCCATATGCTTTATCAATATCAATAATCAATTATTCATGGGTTATAAACATTGAATGATATAACAATAATCACACATAAATATATTATCATACACTTATTATGGCTTAATAGGGTGATCATACATCGGATAAATGGATCTCCGAACTCCCGCAAATATCAAATATAGCCCACCAAGGTGAGCGGGCCGAATCACATGCTCCCTTATAGCGCCTCAAATAGCCCAATGAGTGGAGACTCATGCTCAACACTCCTTTTTCTACTCTAAACAAATCAGTCCACCTAGAGCCATATGCTCACAATGGCACAAATAAAGGTGAGTACTCACAAATCTTATGGCATGCTAACTATATCCAATGGATCCACCATGTATCTTGTCAATATATTCAGTCAAACATAGCATATAAATCAGTCATTATTGTGCTCAATTTAATGTGACAAAATGCTTATGTGTAACATGTAACATAGCCATTTAACATGCAATTAAATCAAGCATTTCATTTGCTATTTTCTAATGTTCAATTACCAATTGTAACACCAATATATCATGATCAAAAAAACTATTAAACATGCTTTAATCATCAATATAATTATCCTAATTAAATTGCACAAAACCACCTAAATGCTTACTTACCATTATTCAATAAAAAAATCAACTCTTGTACATATAATATCAATCTTGCAATGATCATTCATTCAACCATAATTAATAAATTGAAATCATCAATTAAGTTACTAATTAAACATAAATGGGGGTCAATTTGCCAAATCGCCCTTAGAAAAATTCACCACACAATTTATTCTACCACAAACAAGTGATCAACCAAGCAAATCCAAGCTTCAAGTCAAGTTAGCTCTGTCCTCTTCAATATTTGGAGCTTCAACATAGATAAAGTATACATTTCCACCTTTCCAATGCTATAATAAATACGAATTTTAATTAACTGTGTAACAACCCGTTTTTATTCGAATCAGAAAAGTGGTTTTGAGACCACAAATTTGAGGTCAAAATAATTACATTATTATTATTTTGAGGCCTGCAACTTGATAGTATGATTGTGTGAAAATTTCATTAAGAAATTTTATCGTTTGAGTGCTAAATTTGATAAAAAGGGCTAAATCGCGTAAAGTATAAAACTTGAGTTCTATTAGCTAAAGGTGTCTAATTGTAACACCCCAAACCCGACCTAGACGTTATGGTCGGATCTAGCATGTCACATCAGAAAGTTTGTTTAAAAGCTATGCGTTCGGTAAAAACTTTGCATCCTTTTTGAAACTCCGAATTTTGTTGCTTGTAAAATCAAGGTTTGCTTTAAATGTACTCTTGTATAGATGTTTTTATTTTCGAAGAAAATTTGTTTGTTGCAGAAATCTAACTTAATGAATTGCGGAAACATGATATTTTGAAAATGGTTGTTATTGTTTAAAAATCCGGGATTAATCGATTAATAATTATTAACTAGCAAAATTATCAAACGAAAGTTTAGAAGAAAAATCCAATGGCCATATTACACAAAATATTAACCCAAAATAATAACATAAAATAAATTAAAACTGATTTTACTAAGTTCCGTAAGAAGCAAATCCGACGTATGGCCACCTCCGAGTCCTCTGCAGCTCCAAATCCTCTAACGCTGGGGATTACCTGCATGGTTAAAAGAGAGGGGTGAGTTACGAGAACTCAGTGTGTAATCCCCTATAACGGTCATTATCTGGGCCTGAGCCCTCACGGTATTGGTCTGGGCCTAAGCCCTATAAACATGATAAAGCAAACAAAAATGCAGCCCAACCCAATCCAACCATCACACCACCCATACCAACCAATCGCACCATGTGGGGATGAAGTCAACCCACCCCGCCAAACGCACCAATATTGCAGTCGAGCTGCTAATCACGGTATATGTGGCTGAGCCACTAAAATGGTATGTGCCATAGCCACTAAAACGGTATGTGGCAGAGCCACCAGAACTGCATTTCCTTCAATCATCAAGCCCAACCCATGCAACATGATATGAATACAATGTATTACAAGAATAAACAGTATAAATAAAATCACATACACAATATTTATCCACAATTGAGGGTATAACGATCATTTTCACCCCTTTGGGGTATTTAGGTAATCTTACCCATCGAGGGTATTTCGGTAATTCACCCACTAAGGGCATTTCGATATTTTAAGTATTTTAGTAATTTACCCTTTAGGGGTATTTTGGTAATTTACCCTCTAGGGGTATTTCGATAATTTTGCAAACCGGGGTATTTTAGTAATTTCGTACATCAAGGTATTCTAAACAGAGATAACGATGCGATTGGGCCTAGGGCCCACTCTCGGCCCAAATTTGGGTCATTACACTAATAGCTATAGAACCTTAGAGTGGAGGTCCTTATGTTGTAATTAGACCATTTTTAATATTAGTGGACAAATATGGACATCATTTAAGTGAGTTTTAATGTTTTAATTAAAGGTTATAATAATAAATTAATAAATAAAGACTAAATAAATGAAATAAAACCAAGTATCATCTTTTTCGTCATCATCTTCAACCAAATATTCAAGGGAAGGAAACCATTTTTATTCATCTAGGGTTCGATCACTTTGAAGCTTGATTGATCAAGAAAGCGAAGTTCAAATTTAGATTGGGGGAAAAACAAAGTATCGCACTAGTTGATCCATATTGTCGTTTTTGAGATCGAGGTAAGTTCGTATGTTAATAAGCATTAATATAATTGTGTTTTAAATTCTTTATTATTGAATTAATTGTGAATATGACCTTACGGATATGTTCGATGAAGACTCAGCAATGTGAAAGATATGTTCGATGAAGATTCAGCAATGTGAAATTCCGGTTGAACCTTAGGAATAGATTAGGATACAAATGACATGTAATTAGGGGTTATTGTGTTTGGGTGTTGGTCTGTACGTCCTATCAGTGGCTGAGTTATCCAGCATGTGTTGCAGATTCTCGTCAACTTGTGTGAGTAGCACCGTGTTGTTACTCATGACCGTCAGCTTGTGTGAGTAGACCCGTTGATAGCTCGAGAGTAAGCATTATATAAGATATGAGATTGAGATAGCTTCGGCTATGTATTTGGCACTTAGGGTGCGAGATGCTTGGGTATCCGATATTATTCTGAATGGTTCAACGGGTATACCGGAGATATAAAATGGTGAAAGATAGTTACGTATCAGTACAGGTATGCACGAAAATTCATATGAGTATTGAATCCATGAAATTGTGAGTTCATGATCATTATGTGAATGAATATATATTAACCTTGTGATTAAATGGTTTTGTAGTATATTATGTTATCTTACTTGAATGATGAATGAATGGTGGGTTTTGCTTATTAATTCATATGAGCTTACTAAGCTTTATAGCTTATTCTTTTTACTTTCCCGTGTTTTATAGTGTTTATCGAAGCTTGCTCGGATTTGGGAATCGTCGGAGATCTCATCGCACTATTAAGCTATCATTTTGGTACTTTTGAATTTAAGTATTTTGTTATATGGCATGTATAGGAGTTTGGTCATTTTGGTATATGTGTTAGTAATGGATTTAGCCATTTGATTTGGCTTGGAAATGATGAATGATTAGTTATGTGTATAGCAATATGACTTGGCCTATCTTGGTATACTTGGTGATGTATATGTAACAGCCCGTTTTTGGTCAAATCGGAACAGTGGTTTCAGAACCACAAATTTGAGGTCAAAGTATTTATTTTACTATTATTTTAATGTCTATAGTATGAATATATGCTTGCGTGGAAATTTCGTTAAGAAATTTTATTGTTTAATTGGTCAATTTGAGAAAAAGGACTAAATCGCGTAAAGTGTAAAATGCATGTTCTATTAGTTAAATGTGTCTATTAGCTATGGATCATTAAAATGGAGTTCCTTATGTTGTAATTTGACCATTTGACACATGAGTGGACATTTATGGACATTTATTGAGGTGTTTTAATGGTTTAATAATAAGGTTAATTTGGTAAATTGGTTAACAACATAAAATAAATAAAACAAAAATCTTTTATTGTTGGCTATCATATTCCTTAGTCAAATGTTGTAATAAGAAAAGCCAAAGTTTTAGGGTTCTTGTTTCGACTATGCTATTTTTCTCATTAAGGTATGGTTTTGTCCCGTTTTTTATGATTTCTATGTTTTTGTGATCGTTGCAACTAGTACTAGCTAGCCCAGGGACTAAATTGCAAAACTGTTAAAGATTTTGAATGTTTCCATTGATGAATCAACATGTGTTTTGAAGTTTCTTTGTAGATTATGAATGTTTGTTAATAGATATACGAGTTTTGTTAAGTGATTTTGAGTAAAAATACAAAATAGGGATTTAATTGAGAAATGTGTAAAGTTAGTAGTTAAAATGTGAAATAAATGAAAATTATGGGCTGCTAGGGGCATTATAGTAATTCGGCTAGCATGGGTTTATTTGGAATTTCACTAATTTGTGATTTTATGCAATTAGGACTAAATTGTGAAAAATGTGAAATATGTGGGGCAAAACTGTAAATGTGTTTTAAAGTATATTTTGGACTAAATTGAATGAATAGATGATTGAATAAGTCAATTTTGAATATATTTAGATCAAGAAAAGCGAAATAAAGACTTGGATCCGGGAGAAGATAAAGTGATTGACTAATTGACTCGATTCGCCGTTTTATCATTCGAGGTAAGTTCGTATGTAATAAGCATTGTTATAATTATGCTTTAAATGCTTTGATATTGCATAAATTGTGTATACGAGACTACATTCATGATTGACGGCAAATCTGTTGCGTATGGCACTTAGTGTGCGATTTAGGATAGCTTCGGCTATATATGGCAGTTAGTGTGCGAGACCGAGATAGCTTCGGCTATGTAAGGCACTTGTGTGTGAGATTATAATAGCTTCGGCTACGTATTGGCACTCAGTGTGCAAAATATCGAGTATTCGACAGTATTTCAAAAAGGTATGAATTCGTTATGAATTTGTACAGGTATGTACATGTAAAGTATGAGATTCAAATAAAAGAAGTTATGAATTTACGTATAAGCATATGTTTAAGCATGAGGAAGGTTTGTTGTTATCATGAATTATATGTTAAATAGTTCAAATTGATGATTTGTGTATTATGATTTGTTGAACATATTTTGTATGAACTTACTAAGCTTTATAGCTTCTTTATTTATTTTTCCCGTGTTTTATAGTGAATTCAAAGCTAGCTTGGATTCGGGGATCGTCAGAGACATCGTCACACTATCCAACCGTCACTTTGGTACTTTTGAACTTATGGTTTGGTCATATGGCATGTATTGGGACTTTGAGTCATATGGCATGTTTGTAAATGTTTATGTTTGGTATGTACATATATATAGCCATATGTGATGGATTATTTTGGGTTGTTTGGTATGTTTGAATATGGTACTTATATGTATAGTTATGTCTCGTAAATTGAGTTGGTTGAAAGTTACATGATGATTGATGATAATAGGTACTATGGATGGTAAATTGATGAATTGTTTTATTGGTAATATGCTTGTGAAATGGTACAAAATGATGTATGATTGGTAAAGGTTTAACTAGTTGATTAGTGTATATATTTTGGTATGTTTTGATTGAGAAAAACATGAGTTATAAGCATGTTAGTTATTGGTATTGAATATGGCATGAATTAGCCTTAATTTTAGCTAAATTAGATGTTTATTTATGCTTTGAATTGGTGCCATTTTGGTTGTGTAGGTATATGCAAATTTGGGTGGCAAATTGGCTTGGTAAATAGCCTATTTTTTTCCATATGGTTAGAGAAACGGACGTGTGTCTCAGCTGTGTGTAACACACGGTCATGTTGCATGGCTGTGTGTCCCCTGGTGTTGAAATTGAATTGAAGTCAGTATGCTCCACACGGTCTCACACACGGGCATGTGATCAGTCATGTGGTACAAGTTATGTAACACCCCAAACCCGGCCCAAACACCCCGACCGAATTTAGAATGCTACTGAGGAAAAAGTTTGAAAAATATTTTGACTTAGAGTAAAACATAAAAATTTATTGTCTTTAATAAGACATTGGGTAATTAAAATTCCGACTTAAATTTCAAATTCTTCGGTTAAAAACTTTATCATATATTTAAGATATGAGTTGCTAAAAAAATAAAACATTTTCAAATAATAATATAATCGACAATCCAACTTAAAACATAATAAAAATCCTTAAATACTTAAAGTGGCCCTTATTACAATAAATAACCTTTCATAAATAAAATGTGTAAAACAAATAAAATATCTTCTGCATGGGCCACCTCGTATCCACTCCAACCCTGTCCAAGCTTTATGCATCACCTGTAAGGTTTGAGAAAAATTGGGTGAGTCACACAGACTCAGTGTATAGTTATTTCACATGTCTCCACACATATGGGCTTGGCCCATATCCACACAGTCCATACACGTAAATCATGCAATTATGAAGCCCAACCCAACCTAATGTCCATCCGTCACACCTACCTTGGCAGACCCCCTGCCCAAGGCCATGGCTAATCCACCGATCAACCAAGTGATCCACATATCTTACCTTGGCAGACCTGCTGCACAAGGCTGTGGCTAAGCCACCGATCACATAAGTGATCCCACATATCCTACCTTGGCAAACCTGCTGCCCAAGGCCGTGGCTAAGCGACCGATCACATAAGTGATCCCACATATCTGTATCCACGAGGTGACTTTAGGTCATCCTCAATCCACGGTGATGCACACAGCTATCATCCGCCGAGATGTGGCACCTAGCCAACACCTCCCTTGATGAAGCACATAGCTAACATCAAGCGCCAATGTAGCACAAGGCTAACATCAGACCACGTACATAATGTAAACCCTTTCCTTCGATAGTCATGTCCCAAGCCCCATGCATATCATGACAAAATATCATTTAATAGAGTATATAACACATGCTTATCACCATTTCACATATTCATCAATGATCATTTAATACCATAAAGTACTGACCTGATTATTCGATCACCCACCATGGGTATCCACCATCTTAGCCTTTATTTCGGCTACCATTCACATCATATCACACATATATAACAACATACACACACAAACAATCAAGAGAACAGTGCAATAACTACACACCTATTTGGCACAGTCGATTAAATCTCGAAAACGCCACTTGATTATGAACTCTGCCGAAATTCCTTAAACAACCCATATTAGAATCGGTCAACACTTAAAATACTCATAACATGGCCTTTGGCCGAATACCACTTTGACTTGATCTCTACAAATCTCGAAAGCTTCTCCATTAATGTTCCTTAATGTTGGCTACCACCACGTTGCTTGAAGAGACCAAATAAGAGAAAAAGGTTTCGGCTAAACCTTCCCAATAGTAATGGGATATTCGGCTAACACAAAGATAGGTATAGAAACGAGGTTGAGATGGTGTTTTGGCACTTTACTGGTGAAGAGAGTAAACGCAAGAGTGGGGAGAGTTGAAAGCTTAGAGGATTCGGCCAAGAATAAACTAGATCAAAGTTTCGGCTTTTGAATATGGTGAAATGAATAGAGGAGAAAGATGAATGTAGAGGGTTCGGCTATGGTGTTTCAGCTTTAAAGTTTCAAGAAAATAAAAGAGAACAGGAGAACTTACAAAATTCGGCTATGACTCATATTGAATAAAAAAATAGGATATTCGGCCACAAGAGAATAGGTATGGATTTGGGGTTGAAAGAAAGAAAAGATGAATAGGAGAAGGTTAGAAAAATATTGGCAACACACCTTAATGCACCAAATACCCAAATGACTTACCTATAACCCTCTTGACCGAAACTTGGAGAAAAAGAGAAAAACCAAAACTATCAACTATGAATTTCGGCACACCTATCCTACTATTACCAAAACCAAAAATGCCATCCTCCAAAGCCCCATAATCGGCCAACTCACATTCTCATCACAATCCCATATTTCCCTCTTTATTTCCTCCTAATCTTCCTCCTAATCTTCCTCCTAATCACTTTCAAAATTAAGCCAACCCCCCTAGTCCATGAAACCATCCAAATACATGGACTAATGGCCATAGAAGAGTTTCCAAAACAACACTCCATATTTCAAGCCTTTTGTCTCCTTATCATACCATAATTCCTTGATACCATACCATAAATAAGTACTTGCCTTTTTCCTATAGTCTACTATCCAAAAATAACAAAGTCCATCCTTACCATAAGTAAAATTTGACCAACACATGCCATACAAAAATTAAAAGTCACCTTAATGCCATCCATGGGATACGAACCTCTTCCCTCATACAATTACTCATGCGCCAACACCACTTTACTACTAGCTCATTTATGCTAACATTAAACACTTAAATTAACTTAAGCATCATAATCACTTGATCCACTTCACTAAATTCTCCATACTAAAACTTATTCTAAACCAATTAATTCTAAGCCTTCACAAGACTATATTAAGCACACAATAAAATCATACCTGAATTAACACAAGCAACAAGATGATACTCAAATTTTTCCTAAAGCCCAAGGCCCAATCGGTCCAATCCTACTAGGCCCAATTTCGGGATGTTACAAGTTAGTATATCCTCTAATTGGCACACAGCTAGCACACGGGAGTGTGACTTGGCTGTGTTGCATAAGTCAGTATACCCTATAGGTTTGACATGGCCTTGCATACGGTCTGGCACATGGGCGTGTGTGACCACTTTGAAGGGCACACGGGCTAGACACACGGGCGTGTGTGGCCACTTCGAAGGGCACACGGGTTAGACACATGGGCATGTGGTTAGCCGTGTGACCCAAGTCAGTAACCTCACTTGTTTGGACACGGGGTAGGACACGGGCTAGGACAGGGCCATGTGATCCCATTTCGAATGTCCACAAGGCCTGTGACACGAGCGTGTCTGGTGGCTGTGTGAGACACATGGCCTGACCACACGGGCGTGTGTCCCCTATTTTGAGAAAAAATTTCTAAGTGTGGAAAAGCTTCCTGAGTTATCGGTTTAGTCCCGAACCATTCTCAATGCATGTTTAAGGCCTCGTAGGCTCGTTTAAGGGACACTATGATTGATTGTGATTGAATTGTATTCAAATTGAAAAATTATATACGAAATGTATGTTTAGTCGATTGGTAATAGAGCTACAGTTTAGTCGATTCTAGGACTTAGTCGATTTATTGGTAATAGAGCTACAGTTATTGGTGAATACGGGTGAGGGTTGTTACATTTATTGGTAATAGAGCTACAGTTTAGTCGATTCTAGGACTAACGTAGCGTGTATGAGAGTCTAGCTATACATTCCATATATAAATTGTGATAGTGTGATGACTCTTGACATTTGAAAATGTGTTTTCATATAGCAAAAGGATCATAATCGAGCTATAGCTGATGAGGTTGAGAGTAATGCGCCTGCTCCCACTCAAGGGACAACGCCATCTGATTCTAGACCCGTAACCGGCAGCTAGGGAGGAGAGGCTAAAGAAGCCTTCTTCCAAATGATGAATGAGTGGTCCACTCAATATATTCAAACGAACCCAGCTGCTCAACAACCTCCACCCCTCCTAATCCTCAACCGGTTCTCGTAGCTCATCAAGGAATCGAACTTTTAAGACTGAACAAACCTCCATTTTATAAGATTCGTAAACACGGGGCTGAAGAGTACAGAGCTAATGCTGAGATGATCCTGAGAAAGCTGAGTTTTGGCTTGAAAATACAATTTGAGTGTTTAAAGAGCTTTCTTGCACGCCAGCTGAATGTTTAAAGTGTACTATATCCCTTCTGAGAGATACCGCGTATTAGTGGTAGAATACATTACTATCGGTGGTACCGAGGGAGAGAGTCACTTGCGAATTCTTTCAGACTGAGTTTTGAAAGAAATACATCAGTCAACGATTTCTGGATCAAAAGCATAAATCAATGCTTTTTCAGAGAAGGCCTTCTTTACATAAGGCCCTTCCTAATTCGACATCCATTTTCCTCTGAGGTCCTTTTGTATATGAAGGATCATTTTCAAGACTAAGTCCTTCTCATGAAATTATCTGGGATGAATCTTTTTGTTGTAAGCTCGCATATTTGACCATGACGGATAACTTTCAACCTCTTCTCTTTGATCAAATTTAGCTGATCATACTGAGATTGGATCTATTCTATTTCATCCAACTTCAGCTCTAACAAGACTCGAGGGGAAAGAATCTCAACTTCGATGAGAATGGCGTTGCTCCGGTGGGGGTCCTGATAGACATTGGACAAGCATATGAATCTCAATCATTCTCGCCACGATCCCTCGTTTTCTTCTTCTTCTTCTTCTTTTGTTTATTTTAGGGCGATAGTGTGTTTAATCTTGAACAGACTGCAAACTTCTAATATCATGCTGTTGTTTAAATTTAATGCATCGGCATTCCATACTGACATAGAATTTGCTGACTGTCGACTTTGTGACATCGACATATGAAGTAGCTTCTACACACTTGGTGAAGTAATCGATGACCATAAAGATGAATTGATACTCGTTAGAAGCTTTTGGTATGATCAGCCCACTGACATCCATGCCCCACATATAGAAAGGCCATAGATTCCACTAATTCTTTTTAAGGTGGGATCTGTTTCTCATCTTTAACAAATCAGGAAATGAGCTACAGTCTCGGTCATCTTCAAAGTCTTGAGGTTCCTCTGGACACATATCTTGCTCAAAAAGAGCTTCTGAGTCAATAGCAGTGTCGCTCATATTATTGATATTTAGAGACCTGTTATAGGGACGAAGGAAGATTCAAAGAACAAAAGAATCTAAGAATATTTTACTTGTGTGGTATGATTATGAATGAAATGGAAACAATAAAAGAATATTTGCTTGAAATGAAACAAAGATGTATTTTATTAAAATAAATATATTGGACGTATGCCTATTTCACAAAAGGATTCTTATTGCTCCTAGGCTTGAAGTAATAAGCATGTTTTGGACATTACTTCGAATTGGCTTTAAAAATAAAGGGATCTCTTCCGCAATCCCATTGCTCAAAACATTCCCAGGTACGCAAGGGCAAATGCCTGATGAATTCTCTTCTCCGGTTCCCTCTTCGGATATGGTGTTAATGTTCAGATTTCCCAACATTCCTTTCGGTCTTTGACTTCTTCAAGGAATTCCAACTCTTTATTATCCATTAGGCTCTGCACCAAAGCTTTGAATTCAGTGCACTCTTGGATTTCACGACCTTCATCAGCGTGGAACTCACAGTAGCTCCTCATCCCTTTGGATGTCTCCTGCAAATTCTGAATGATTAATCCCATGTCTATCATTTGTTTCAAAACCCATTTCAATGGGGTTTTCACTTTTGCAATATTATTCTTGATTCTCTTCCCCGTATTCTTGATTATCGCATTTATCCCATTATCAGCATGGTTGGGTAACAAATTTTCTACACCAGACAGATTTTCAAATTTCACAATGCCCATTCAGATGAGCCTTTCAATTAATTTTTTGAAAGTGGTGCTGTTTTCTATTGAGTGTGTCGTGATTCCTGCATGGTACTTGCATTGGGCATTCGCGTCGTACCATTTGGGAAACAGAGGCTGCATAGGTTCAGAGTAGAATGGAGATACACATGGGCATCAAATAGATTTTGGTATAACTCCCTATACGTCATGGGGACAAGAGTGAACTGGAGTTTTTCTAAGCTCGACCTCGAGTTGGATTCTTACCTTGAAGGGCTCATAGTGATTGGCTTGGGATACCCTTTACTAAAAATGCTCACTTTTTCCGGTTTATTTTTATTTTTCTCCAGGGCTGACTTTTTGTTACTCTCCCTTGTGTCTATCTTCCCACTTCTTACGGCGTTTTCAATCATCTCGCTGGACATTACTATATCTGAGAAGCTCATGGTAGCACTTCTCAACATATGGTTAATGAACGGGGCTTTCAGAGTATTGATGAAAAGCATCGTCGTTTCTTTTCTAGAAGAGGTGGCTGGACTTGCGTTGCCACCTCTCTCCATTTCTGGGCATATTGTCTGAAGCTTTCATTCTGCTTCTTTTCCATATTCTGTAGATTCTATTAGGTTTCATGTCTGTTACATGGCTATATTGCTTCATGAAAGCATGTGCCAAGTCCTTCCACGAGTGGATTTTGGCACGGCTCAGCTGGTTGTACCATTTGGCAACCGACCCAATCAGGCTATCTTGGAAGCAGTGGATTAATAGTTGGTCATTATTAACATATCTTGTCATCCTTCGACAGAACATCGTGATGTGAGCTTTAAGGCAACTAGTCCCATTATACTTTTCAAATTCTGGAGTCTTGAATTTCAGCGGGAGTACTAGATCTGGGACTAAACTCAGATCTTTTGCGTCAATCTCGTAATGGTAATCAACATTCTCCATTACCCTGAATTTTTCCTCTAACCACCTATATCAATCTTCGAGTTGTTTTGGCAGATTCACCCTCGGTTTTTCTTTTTTTTCCATTTCGTCTAAATCAGGAACTACATGATTGGTTGGATTGTCCACCAGATTGGAACCTGAACCGGTCGGGTAGTTCATTGGTGCTGAGGTACCGGCCTGATTTTGTTGGGGTCTGATAGTGACCGGTACCCTTGGAGAATACGCGTCTAGTTGGGTTTGAACGCATATTGGGGTAAAACCCGAGGGGTAAGTGGGGTCCTCATTATTTTCTCCAGCATTAACCATATGGCCCTTTCCTTTATCTATTCCTCCAGTCAGCAGTTGGGTCAACTAAGTCATCATATTTCTTTGGGACTAACATTCGGTCCATCATGTCTTGCTAGATTTTAGCCAGTTGCTCTTGCATTGGCAATTACAATTGATCTTGTATCTCTTTTTAGAGTTGTTTAAGTCTTTCCAATGTTTGATCCATGTCTTTTGTCTTTGCTCGGGTACATGATGTTTGGTTGGTAAGTTTTTGTTGGGTTCCAGTTGAACTCTGAAATGATTTTAACCAATTAGGGTCTTTCCATGAAATTTAATGCACATGATGTGATGTAATGCGAATGCATGAAATGAATGCAAAAAGGCATCAATTCTGATTCAATTTCATTTAGAAAACTTTTCTAGAAAACAAAATTCTTTACATAAAACAGATTACAAATATGACCTTGTTCTCATACTCCAGGCGAAGACATCTGTCCCTTTCTTTATATCAGAACGTTAAGATCAAATCTTGTGAATTTTCCAACGGATGCCTCTACTAGATCCTTTTTGCTTGATCCGAGCTGCGACCCATTGCTCACTCATCCCCGTGATGCTTGTTAGCTTCTTTAAGGGAATCAGGACGTTAACGGTTCTCGAATAATCTTTGTTAGCTTGAATTTTTTTGGTAAAGAAGCAAAGTCGTGTACTTCTCCTTCAGACTATCGCCCTTCTCTTATATTTTCTCGGACCATATTCGGATGGTCGTATTATCTTCCATTTTATCAAGAAATTCGTTCTCCATGACAAGCTCTCTAATTTAGTAATCGAACGTGAATCAACACTCTTTAAATATGAAATGACATGCATACATAGTGTAACAACCCAAACCCGGCCCAACCCTATGGCCGAATCTAGTTTGTTACGGGAAAAACCTTTTTGAAATCCATTTTGGAACCCATTAAGTTTTGTGGAAAACTTCTCGTATTTGATTATCTTGGTAAAATCATACTTAGTGTTTATTTTTAAAACATATTTAAGTCAAGTTATAAAACAAATTTCAACCGTGCCCGATGGCATTTTAAAACCTTTTCGAGTTAATTTGGGAAAACACGTGATTTTAATTAATATTAATTATAAGGTTTAAAGCAAGTATTCAACATATGGAAATAATAAAATATTCTAGGAGGCCTTATTACAATCCAAAGTATAAAATAAAACCGAATTTAAAATAGTAAGACTAAGTATAAAGTTCATTTAAATTTAAAGTCCTCTGCATGGCCACCTCGAGTCAACCCGGCTCCACATCCGCGATCTACGTGTTACCTGAAAATATAAAGGAGAAGGTGAGTCACCAAGACTCAGTGTGTAACCCTTTCCCCGTTTTAAAAACATTTTTCATACACAACATATAACAATTAAAATGCAAAATGTCATGTGTCCCAACCTAGCCAGCCATACGCCACTGTCTACCCCGTTGTGGTACCAAACCACTGGTGGTGCCAAACCACTGGTGACACATAGTCACAATGTGTTACCAAAACACTGGTGTCCGTAGACACAAATCGGGTGATGGGGCCAACCCATCGCGTGATACCAAATCACTGGCAGACGATCCCATATCTCAAGTGGGGCCAACCCACGGTGGTGTTAACCACAGGGACAAGTCGCTTTGAGGTACCAAACCTCTGGAGGTACCAAACCTCTGGTGACCGTAGTCACGGTGTGTTACCAAAACACTGGTGCCCGTCGGCACAATGTCACTGCCCCCTCCACTCATTCAACCCACATAGTCAACACTCATACACAGATTTATCATATGTATCAACACAACATGCTTCCCAAAAGCATAAAATAATGAAATCATATGCACAGGTACTTACCTGATTCACCACTTATACCGTTATGGTATTCAAGCCATTGCTACAAAAATCAAGTTAACATTCACATTACTTAGCATAATTAATAAGCTATATGGTGTGTATGTACACACCTGATATCGATGGTAGTCCTAAATTCCGAAAGAAAGCGTTGGTCACCACAGATCCACTTGTCCTATATTCGGCCAAATCCATGGATTAGTCTTATGCCCTATTCGGCCTAATTAACTTATTAGGGAGGGGTTCCTTGTGAACCCGAGATCTTACCTTAAACTCTTTGCTACTATCCACCGTACTTGATACTCGAATCTGCTCGTCAGCCATCATTGATTAGTAAGTAAAACTAATAGCCTTCGACTTTTAATCAGATTGTTATAATAAAGAAATTGATCTTACCACCACTTACCAAAATCGAAAGCTAGAGATCAGGACCTGAGTCGACTGCTTTCGTTCCTTGAGCACCTAGAAGAATCGTTCACTACTCGATTAGAAGCCTTATAACCATTGCCGAAATCGGCACCTCCCCTTGTAAAAGAAATCGACAGAAAAAGAAGGAAAAGGGAAGATAGACATTCAGCCAAGATCACTTACCACCTTATGAACCGATTGAAGGAGAGTCTAGAGGAGATTATTCCTGTTTGTTATTCGGCCAAGACTTGGAATATGAAGAGGGGAAATTCGGCTATCAAAAAGGAAAAAGAAAAGGAAGACAAATGAAGAAATCGGTACTTCCAATGGTATATTCGGCCAGAGAGAGTTAATAGGGAAGGAAAGAAGTTTCGGCTAAAGGGGCTTGAGAGAATGAAGAAAACGCAAGAGCAAAAGAGGGTTAGGGAATTCGGCACTTAGCAAAAATTGAAGAAAAGAAAAACAAGGGGGTCAACTAATGTATTTATAGGCACCAAGTACCCTTGCCGTCCACCCCTTCTAATTAATTCAAATAAATTTTGAATTAATCCCAAAAAATCCATCAATAATCCAACTAATATTCAATAATCCTTTTAATCTAATAATCCCCTTAATTATCCTACATTATCACATTATCAAAATGATAATAGTAATATCCTTAATTATCTTCTTAATATTAAGGAATTAAAATCCAATAAAAATTGCTCATATTATCCTATTATCTAAGTAGATAATAAAAAGAATTTAAGGAGAGAAAATCTCTCCCCCTTGTGCCGTCCACTTAAAGAACAAAAAGAGGGATTTCCGTGACTCGAACACAAGCTCTCCCTTGCTCCTTGGTGGCGTCACATGTAGCTCTTAAGTGGGCTTACTTTGCCACTTAGTCTAGGCTCATCTTATGTCCAAATTATCCCCATTTATTTTTATAACACCCTCCTGCTAATGCTCCCTACCTTAAAAGTTAAAAACTGAAATTTCCTACCAAACCGAGCCAACACAAAGCCTTAAATTAATCATTATTATTCCATAAATAATAACACAATAGTTCATACATAAGAAAAATAATTTATTTCCAAATAGCCCCATTTTTAGGATGTTACAGTTCTACCCCCCTTAAAAATAAATTTCGTCCTCGAAATTCCCTGGTCAAAAGAGGTGGGGGTATTGCTGCCGCATCACATCCTCGGGCTCCCACGTGGCTTCTTCCACACCGTGGTTCCGCCATAGCACTTTCACTAAGGGCACTGACTTCCTACGTAAAACCTTCACATCTCGATCCAAGATCTGAACTGGTTCTTCATCAAAAGATAAATCCGCATTCACCTCGATCTCTGCCACTGGCACAACGTGCGATGGGTCTGACCGATACCGTCTCAGCATTGATACGTGAAAGACGTCATGGATCTGATTCAGTTCTGCCGGCAACTCTAGCTGATAAGCTACCGGTCCCACTCGCTTTACAACTGTATATGGCCCGATGAACCTTGGGCTCAGCTTCCCCTTTCGACCAAATCTCAACACCTTTTTCCAAGGCGACACCTTCAGAAAGACCTTGTCTCCCACAGCATACTCCATTTCCTTGCGTTTGAGATCGGCATAAGACTTCTGCCTATCTGATGCTTCCTTAAGACGATCCCGAATCACCTTAACTTTGTCCACAGTTTTTGCAACCAATTCCGGACCTAATACTTGTCTTTCACCTAACTCCGTCCAACATGTAGGAGTACGGCATTTCCGTCCATACAATGCTTCGTATGGTGCCATCTGGATACTCGCTTGATAACTATTATTATAAGCGAACTCCGCTAATGGTAGGTACTCCTCCCAACTACCACTGAAATCCAGGACACATCCTCTTAACATGTCTTCTAAGATTTGTATCACCCTTTCCGATTGTCCATCAGACTGTGGATGGAAAGCTGTACTGAAATCCAATCTTGTACCCAAAGCTTGATGCAACGCTTTCCAGAACCTCGACGTGAATCTGGGATCCCTATCCGAAATTATCGACACTGGCACACCATGCAATCTTACTACCTCCGATACGTACAGCTTAGCTAGCTTCTGAAGAGAGAAATCCACCCTCACCGGTATGAAGTGAGCTGACTTAGTCAGACGGTCCACTATCACCCAAACGGCGTCTTTCTTGCTAGGCGTCAGGGGTAGCCCACTGACGAAATCCATAGTGATCCGCTCCCACTTCCATTGAGGGATCTTTACCGGTTGAAGTAGCCCTGATGGCAATTGGTGTTCAGCCTTAACCTGTTGGCACGTCAGACATCTTCCTACAAATTCCGTTACTTCACGCTTCAACCCAGGCCACCAAAACTGTTTCCATAGATCTCCATACATCTTGCTTCCTCCCGGATACATAGCGTATGGACTGCTATGTGCATCTTGGAGAATTTTTCGCCTTAATTCTGTATCCTTTGGCATGCAAGCTCGCTCTTGAAAACAAAGCACTCCATCACTAGACAGACTGTACCCTTCCAGACCACCATCCTGAACTTGTATCCTCTTAGCGTTCAAGCCTTCATCCACCAATTGCTTTTCCTTAATCTCCTCGATCCACGTTGGCCTAACTTGAAGTTCCGCCAAGAGACTTCCATCATCATATAGACTCAACCGAGCAAACATCGCTCTTAAGTCCGTCACAACCTTCCGGCTCAACGCGTCAGCTACCACGTTAGCCTTACCTGGATGGTACTCGATTGAACAATCGTAGTCCTTTAAAAGTTCAATCCACCGACGCTGTCTCAAGTTAAGATCCTTCTGTGTCAAGAGATACCTCAAACTCTTATGATCCGTGTAGACTATTGATTCTCCCTATAAAGGTAGTGTCTCCATATCTTCAGTGCGAAAACGACTGCGGCTAACTCCAAGTCGTGCGTTGGGTAGTTCAATTCGTGTGGTCTTAACTGTCGGGACGCATAAGCTACTACCTTCCCTTCTTGCATCAGCACACATCCCAAACCAGTATGGGATGCATCACAATAGACGGTGAATAACTTCCCTGCTTCAGGCTGCACCAAAATCGGAGCTTCCGTCAGAATTTTCCTTAGCTTATCAAAGCTTCCTTGCTGCTTCTCCGTCCATACGAATGGAACACCTTTTCTTAATAGCTTCGTCAACGGTGCTGCTATTAGAGAGAATCCTTCCACGAACCTCCGATAGTACCCCGCTAAACCCAGAAAACTTTGTATTTCAGCCACCGACCTAGGTGGTTTCCAATCCAATACTGCTTCAATCTTGCGAGGGTCTACTCTAATTCCTTCAGCTGAGACTACATGACCTAAGAAAGCCACTTCCCTAAGCCAAAATTCGCACTTACTGAATTTGGCGTATAACTGCTTTTCCCTTAACACTTGTAAAACTATACGTAAGTGCTTATCATGCTCCTCCTCCGTCCTTGAGTAAACCAAGATGTCGTCTATAAATACCACGACGAATTGGTCCAAGTACTGCTAAAATACCCTATTCATTAGATCCATGAACGCCGCCGGTGCATTGGTCAACCCGAACTCGTAATGCCCATACCGAGTTCAGAATGCCGTCTTGTGAACATCAACCTCTTTCACCTTAAGTTGATGGTAGCCCGACCTAAGGTCTATTTTCGAGAACACCGACGCACCCTTCAATTGGTCAAATAAGTCGTCGATCCGAGGCAACGGGTATTTGTTCTTGATCGTTAACTTGTTTAATTGACGGTAGACGATGCACATTCACATAGAACCGTCCTTCTTCTTGACAAACAACACAGGTGCTCCCCACGGAGATATGCTTGGTCGAATGAACCCTCTATCCAATAGCTCCTGAATTTGAGCCTTCAGCTCCACCAATTCCTTTGGTGCCATTCGATACGGTGCTATAGACACCGGTGCCGTTCCGGGTAGCAAGTCTATGCCGAATTCAACTTCCCGATCTGGAGGCAGACCCGGAAGTTCTTCTGGGAACACATCAGCAAATTCCCCAACCGTTCGGACCTTTCTGACTACTGACTCCTTAGCTTCCAAAGCACATATTCGAACCAAGTACGCCTCACAACCCTTCTTTACCATCTTTTCAGCCTTTAAGGCCGACACTACATTGGATAGGTAATTCCTTCTATCACCTATCATAACCACTTCATCACCTTCAGCCGTCTTAAGAACCATGCGCTTAGCCGCGCAATCCAAATTCGCCTGATACCTTACCAGCCAGTCCATTCCAAGGATCAAATCGAACTCCCCAAACGGTAGTTCCATCAGATCAGCAACGAAAACTACCCCTTGGAGTTCTAGGGGTACGTCTCTATAAAGTTTGTCTACCACTACAGAGTGACCTAAAGGACTAACTACAGTCATCTTCCTAGAAGTAGTCTCATAGTCTAGGTCCATAGTTCCTACCACACTACTAGCAATGTACGAGTGCGTCGAACCCACATCAATTAATGCAACATAAGGTAAACCAAAAATTAGAAAAGTACCAGTTATAACATCCGATGCGTCACCCTCCTCGCGACGCCTCGCTGCGTAGACTAAGCCAGGCTGCCTAGCCTCTGTGTTACCCGCACCTCTGCCCTGAGTTCCACGACCTCTATTCGAACCATTTCCTCCTCGACCATTATTGCGACCCCTCAGTGGTCCCACATTTCTGTCTTGAGTACGGTTCTGCCCTTCTGGCTGATTCTTAGCTAGTTTCCGGGGACAATCTCTGACCCGATGCTCCAAAGACCCACACTCAAAACATCCTCTATCGCCGGTCGAACAACTTCCCCAATGGGTCTTTCCACAGCGGTTACACTGAGTCGGCCTCTGATTAGCAGTCATGGGCCTTGCCGCCTGATTTGGCCCACTTGGCCTAGCCTTTTTCTGGACACTACCACTGGATCCAGCTGACCCAAATCCTCTCTTCTAATTATTCCTGCTATAGCTTTGCCTCACAGCCTCCTTGATCCCTTCGGCTACCTTAGCCTTTTCTACTAAAGATGAGAACTCACGAACCTGCTGCGGGGCAATCAGTAACCTTAAATCATCTCGGAGCCCATCCTCAAAGCGGACGCAGCACTCATGTTCAGTGGCTACGATTCCTCTGGCATACCTACTCAGCCTTAAAAACTCCGCCTCATACTCGGCTACCGTCCTAGCTCCTTGCACTAGCCCTAGAAAAAGTTTCCTTTGAGCATCCGTGTAGCTAGTACCCACATACTTCTTCTGAAAGGCATTCTTAAAGTAATCCCACGTGAGATCATCTGCCGTGGCTCCATCCCGAACCGTGAGCCACCACTGATATGCTTCATCCTTCAGAAGCGACACTGCCCCTTTCAGCTTCTCCTCATTGGACAGGTCAAGGTCGTCCATAATCCGCTCAGACGATTCCAGCCAATACTCTGCTGCACTGGGTGCCACTCCCGACACACCTCGGAATACCTCCGCTCCGTTAGACCGAATTCGCTCCGGAATAGATTTTTGAGCTCCTAGGTGTCCACCAGCCCCAGCCACAATCTCCAGAACTCGCAATACCGCTTGCGATACTGCCTCACCACCGGTCTGATCCTGCTCCTCAGCTCTAAAAGTAGGAGGTGGTGGTGGCGGTGGTACTTTATTTTCAGAACCCTGTCCCGACCTAACAGGTTCTGACACAGTCATCCTACCCCTACCGCGTCCACGACGTCCACGTCCTCTAGAACTCATTCTATCTACTTGCGCTTTTAATCTAATTAAGAAAATTTTATGCATTAGTAATTTGTTACACTTGATTATTCGCGAAGAAATTTTATGGATAGAGTTTTAATCAGAGATTCCTTCGAGCAAACAAGGTTTCAGTCTTCTATCCTAGTTCACACAAAGGAGTTCATGCATCCATTCCTTAATACTTTCCATACCTATTCGCTCTTCGGACATTTCTACCCATTTCTAAGCCAGGGGTATTTTGGTAATTTGTCCATTAGGGGTAATTTTGTAAATTTTGCACATCGAAGATGTTTTTAACAATTGTAAAACTCTGAAGGTCCTTTTTGCAAGTTTTTCTTTCTTAAAACGTTGCTGTTGCAAAAAGTTCAAAAGTCAAGGGCATTTTGGTAGTTTTGCAGTTTGAGGGCGTTTTCGTAATTTTCCAAAACCAAAATATTTTGTTGATGATTTTCAAAGCTAAGTTGCTGAATATTTGTAAAATAGTTGAAATTTTTGAGCAAAACCATTGAACTGATATTTTATGAATCAGGGGCATTTTGGTAATTTTACCCCCAAGGGCATTTTCGTAATTTTCCACAAATCAAGTTTTTCGAGGAAAACGTTGTAAAAATGAGGTTCTCTGATTTGAAAGAGTTATTGCAAAAATTTTGAAAACATTAGGGTTCTTGTTGTTTCGTTCCTTTCAAAACATGGCTAATTCCCTTTCGGGTTTTAGTCATTAGGTTTAGCCTATGACCGAGCCTTCTTGGTCAGGGTGAACCAAAGCTATGCACCAGGCAGGTTTCGAGTGAAGAGGAGGTGAGTCACGCGGACTGCTTAAATACCAAGCTCTCACTGAACCTTTCTAGACATGCGCACAGAGGTTGCCACACCACTGAGCCCTCTGAGTTAGGGTGAACCGAAGCTACGCACCAGGTAGGATACCTGCGAAGAAGAGGTGAGTCACGAGGACTGCTTAAATACCAGGCTCTTCCGGATCCAATCCTAGACATGCGTACAGGGGTTACCACACCCTAGCTCAGTGACTAAGTCATAGGTTGGTTTAGTTCTTTAAGTCTTATGCTTCGTTTGTGTGTTTGAGTAACCTATTCCTAGGGTTCAAGTTCCTATAAGTCTATCTATGTTCCATGCTTCCTACCCTTCTACAGAATATAATCCACCAAGAGGTTTAGATGTACTTACCTGGGCGGATCGGTGCCGGAGACTCGGGCCATGCTGCTTTAAAACCCAAAAACAATTAAAAAGGCCTACTAAAACATTTTTGGGCCTTGGACCCCCACAGTCGAGCTTTGACCTGGGCTCTGATACCAACTTTGTAACAACCCAAACCCGGCCCAACCCTATGGCCGAATCTAGTTTGTTGCGGGAAAAACCTTTTTGAAATCCATTTTGGAACCCATTAAGTTTTGTGGAAAACTTCTCGTATTTGATTATCTTGGTAAAATCATACTTAGTGTTTATTTTTAAAACATATTTAAGTCAAGTTATAAAACAAATTTCAACCGTGCCCGATGGCATTTTAAAACCTTTTCGAGTTAATTTGGGAAAACACGTGATTTTAATTAATATTAATTATAAGGTTTAAAGCAAGTATTCAACATATGGAAATAATAAAATATTCTAGGAGGCCTTATTACAATCCAAAGTATAAAATAAAACCGAATTTAAAATAGTAAGACTAAGTATAAAGTTCATTTAAATTTAAAGTCCTCTGCATGGCCACCTCGAGTCAACCCGGCTCCACATCTGCGATCTACGTGTTACCTGAAAAATATAAAGGAGAAGGTGAGTCACCAAGACTCAGTGTGTAACCCTTTCCCCGTTTTAAAAACATTTTCATACACAACATATAACAATTAAAATGCAAAATGTCATGTGTCCCAACCTAGCCAGCCATACGCCACTGTCTACCCCGTTGTGGTACCAAACCACTGGTGGTGCCAAACCACTGGTGACATATAGTCACAATGTGTTACCAAAACACTGGTGTCCGTAGACACAAATCGGGTGATGGGGCCAACCCATCGCGTGATACCAAATCACTGGCAGACGATCCCATATCTCAAGTGGGGCCAACCCACGGTGGTGTTAACCACAGGGACAAGTCGCTTTGAGGTACCAAACCTCTGGAGGTACCAAACCTCTGGTGACCGTAGTCACGGTGTGTTACCAAAACACTGGTGCCCGTCGGCACAATATCACTGCCCCCTCCACTCATTCAACCCACATAGTCAACACTCATACACAGATTTATCATATGTATCAACACAACATGCTTCCCAAAAGCATAAAATAATGAAATCATATGCACAGGTACTTACCTGATTCACCACTTATACCGTTATGGTATTCAAGCCATTGCTACAAAAATCAAGTTAACATTCACATTACTTAGCATAATTAATAAGCTATATGGTGTGTATGTACACACCTGATATCGATGGTAGTCCTAAATTCCGAAAGAAAGCGTTGGTCACCACAGATCCACTTGTCCTATATTCGGCCAAATCCATGGATTAGTCTTATGCCCTATTCGGCCTAATTAACTTATTAGGAAGGGGTTCCTTGTGAACCCGAGATCTTACCTTAAACTCTTTGCTACTATCCACCGTACTTGATACTCGAATCTGCTCGTCAGCCATCATTGATTAGTAAGTAAAACTAATAGCCTTCGGCTTTTAATCGGATTGTTATAATAAAGAAATTGATCTTACCACCACTTACCGAAATCGAAAGCTAGAGATCAGGACCTGAGTCGACTGCTTTCGTTCCTTGAGCACCTAGAAGAATCGTTCACTACTCGATTAGAAGCCTTATAACCATTGCTGAAATCGGCACCTCCCCTTGTAAAAGAAATCGACAGAAAAAGAAGGAAAAGGGAAGATAGACATTCGGCCAAGATCACTTACCACCTTATGAACCGATTGAAGGAGAGTCTAGAGGAGATTATTCCTGTTTGTTATTCGGCCAAGACTTGGAATATGAAGAGGGGAAATTCGGCTATCAAAAAGGAAAAAAGAAAAGGAAGACAAATGAAGAAATCGGTACTTCCAATGGTATATTCGGCCAGAGAGAGTTAATAGGGAAGGAAAGAAGTTTCGGCTAAAGGGGCTTGAGAGAATGAAGAAAACGCAAGAGCAAAAGAGGGCTAGGGAATTCAGCACTTAGCAAAAATTGAAGAAAAGAAAAACAAGGGGGTCAACTAATGTATTTATAGGCACCAAGTACCCTTGCCGTCCACCCCTTCTAATTAATTCAAATAAATTTTGAATTAATCCCAAAAATCCATCAATAATCCAACTAATATTCAATAATCCTTTTAATCTAATAATCCCCTTAATTATCCTACATTATCACATTATCAAAATGATAATAGTAATATCCTTAATTATCTTCTTAATATTAAGGAATTAAAATCCAATAAAAATTGCTCATATTATCCTATTATCTAAGTAGATAATAAAAAGAATTTAAGGAGAGAAAATCTCTCCCCCTTGTGCCGTCCACTTAAAGAACAAAAAGAGGGATTTCCGTGACTCGAATACAAGCTCTCCCTTGCTCCTTGGTGGCGTCACATGTAGCTCTTAAGTGGGCTTACTTTGCCACTTAGTCTAGGCTCATCTTATGTCCAAATTATCCCCATTTATTCTTATAACACCCTCCTGCTAAGGCTCCCTACCTTAAAAGTTAAAAACTGAAATTTCCTACCAAACCGAGCCAACACAAAGCCTTAAATTAATCATTATTATTCCATAAATAATAACACAGCAGTTCATACATAAGAAAAATAATTTATTTCCAAATAGCCCCATTTTTAGGATGTTACACATAGCAAAAACACAATAAGCCAGTACAATATACAAAAAAAAAAACTCAAAGCAAATGAAAGAGAATCAAGCACCTATCTGGCTAACCGCTAGGGTTTGGCGCAGTATTATCTAGGGTGGGCTCCTAGGGTCTTCTACATGTGGTTTTGTTCTAAAGTTGAGGTACCCGAACCAGCAGATTCCTCGATCCTCGCCCATTATAGGTTCATACAGATCGAGTTCAGTTCAGGGGAATACATTTCCCTATGGCTACACGGAGATGAAAATCTCACGAATACATAGGTACGGAAGTATCTCGAAAGTGATGCACTATCCTGCACGGAGGTGAAAACCTCACAAATGAGTAGCTTCTCACTCCCACTTAAAAGAGGTAAGACCAAACGGTCCTTATGCAATATGATGCGAAAATATTCTACGAGACTCAAAGCACAACAATCATATGAAATATCACAAACAAATGCAATAAAAGGATCGTAATTTTTAAATCAGATTTTCAATTTTTCGACAACAAGACAGAAAATAATCAATTTTATGGCTTGACCCTCTTATTGTCCCAAGCGGAGTCGCCAAGTTGTCAAAACCATATTTTTGAAAAAAAATGGGTCGACTTTGGTTTTGAAAATGAAAACAAAAAACGGGAGTCGCCACCAATCCTTTTTAATGAGGTGTGATCGAATCACCTCGTAATTTGGTCATTTTAATAATATATTTGATTTAGTAAAACAACGATTTTGGTCTATGAAATTCAGAAAACGGGTTCGGGAGTCGGTTACGAACGAGGAAAGATTAGCACCCTCGTGACGCCCAAAATTGGTACCTATTTCATTATTTGATGTCTTTATGTCGAAAGTTGAAAAGATTTTAAAATACGATCCTCTTTATTTAAAAGAAAACTTGAATAAATTAAATTGGATGCTAAGACCCTCTTATTTCGAATAAGTAAAATGCCACGCTCAGTGAGTTATGATATGACATTTTAAATCCTTGAAACTAAGCTTGTCTTTTGACTTTTAAAACTTATGCATTTAAGTTTAAGAAGGATATTCGGTTATTTGGGTCAAATGAAAAATTGGAACCCAGTAAGTTAGGGCACAATTTCTCAAAATTCCAAATACAGAATATTGCATTTATTTTTAGAAATCCTTACCTCGAGATAACAAAATGTCACATCCAGTGAGTTAGGACACAACATTTTTGAATTCCCGAGAATAAGCTCTTATTTAACTTGTATGCTTTGATTTAAAAAAAGGATAGTTGGTTCTTTAGACTCGACGAGAAAAATCGAAACGCAATAAGTTAGGGTACAATTTCTCGAATCTCGAATTACAAAAAATTACTTAATTAAGAAAAAAATTGTATCGAACAAAGATTAATGTAACACGATTTTATAATAAAATGTAAAAAATGAAATACAGTACTAATATGCATAAGAGGCTAGTAATAAATGCATTAATGTAAATAACAATAATAAGAGCAAAAATAAATAAAAAGGTAAATAATAATAAAATAATAAAACAAACCAGTGGTATATAAAATAAAATAATAAGAAAAGTAAATGAACAAATAAAGGCTAAAATTTAATTTAAAATTTAATAATAACTACTAATGAATAAAGAAATAGAGAAATATTAGGTAGTTTAAAAATACTAATAATGATGAAAATAATATTGATAATAATAATACAAATAATAAATGATCTAAAGTTGAAAATTATTTAAGAGGATATAAATATAATAAATAATAATATGATAAATGTATTTACAAATACTAGGTAAATAAATATTAAAGAAATAATAGTATTGAAAACAAAGTTAATTAATAATGATACATAAATAATAATGATAATATGTTAATAATAACAATAAAAAAAGTAATAAATAAGACAATACTAATAACAATAACGGAAAAAAGAAAAAAATAAATTAAATATTCGATAAAAGAAAAATAAAGACAATTTTAAAATTTAAGAAAATAAGAAGTTATAAATAAATAAAATATGAAAAGAAATTGAAGTTAAGTAACTAAGGATTGAATTGAAATCGAAATAAAATTAGGGGGCTAAAATCGTAATAAATTAAAATAAAAAAGGCGAACAAGGACTAAAATGACAAGCGCGAAAACACGCGAGGACCAAATGGGCAAAAAAGCCCAATCCCTAGACACGTGTCCACTTCTAGCGCATTAATGGGCTAGGGACTAAATTGAAACATGAAACAAATTATGCGGTCAAATTTAAAAATAAGAAAAAGTAGCAAAATAACTAAATTAAAATAGCCCAAAAAGGCGAAAGGGCTAAAAGGATAAATAACCTCTTTTTTTCAAAACAAGCGGAACCCCAGCCTGCGGGTCGGGTCGCGCGGGTTGGCTCTAAAATGACACCGTTTTGACGCAAAAGCACCCAGGGTAAAACGTCATCGTTTTACAGGTGCTATATAAGTCAAATTTAAAAAAAAAATTCATTCTTCATTTTTTCTCCAAAACAAAAAAACAGAAAAAGCTTCTCTCTTTTCTCTCTCTCAGCCCCTAGGCCGGCCATAGCTCTGATCGCCGGACCGTTGTGGCGGCCACTGGTCGCTGGCGACAGCGCCGCCACTCACGGTGGTCGACGAAGAAAAAAAATCACCCTTTTAATATTCCGACCCCCCTGAACCCAGATCTAGCATCAAAAATCCCGAAATCCTCACCAAAAAGACCCGAAAGTTAAGAGCTTTTTGGTTTCCGACCACTTTTCATTGGAAGTGGGTACCTTAGCCATTCAGGTGGCGCAAACACATAAAAGGTATGATTTCTCCCGTTTTTTATTCTTTATTATTCGTATAAAAATGAAAAATAAGAAAAATAAGAACTTGAAATGAAAAAAATAAAAATAACCTTCAAATCTTTAATTTGTTTTTTATATTGGTTCTCTAGAAGAAACTTATAGAGGCTCGTTTTCAGCTTTTATAGCCGGAATTAAAAAAATTAAATACAATATTTTGCTTTGCTTTTTTTATGTGCTGTGTCTGTTTGTCCTTTTTTTGTAGGTATGGAGCGATGTTGCATGCGGTGGTGCGTGGGGGAGTACGGAGCGGCGGCGGCAGCTGAAGAAGCTAGCTAGGGTTTTCTTGTTTTTTCTGATTTTTTGTGCGCTAGGGCTAATTTTGGGCCTGTGATTGGGTAGTGGATTTGGGCTGATGTTGATTGGGTTTAAGTTGTAAAATGACTGTTTTAGCCCAGGCCAAAATTGGGCCTTACAGCTGCCCCTCTTTGCTCGTTGACGTGTAACGGGAATGGAACAAAGCTTTAGCATGGCCAATTGTGCCAAGCCTCGCTGAATCTCTGCTTGTTTTGGCGTCTCTCTTCTTCGAGTAGCTTCATTTCATCCCACTACATCTCCAGAGGCATAGGAATTAGTGCTCCAATCCGCTCCAATGTAATTTCAGGGAGAAGAGATTTGTTGCTTCGATCTACTCTGTTGGTACTTCAAGGAGATAAGAATTGGTAATTTCAACCTGCTCCACTGCAACTTCAGGGAGATAAGGTTTGCGTATTTTTATCCTGTTTCACTGCAACTTTAGGGAGATAAGGATTGTGACTTCAATCTGCCCCAATGTAATTTCAGGGAGAAGATCCGCCATAATTTGTAGCTTTAATCCGTTCCACTATAATGCTAGGGAAATAAAATTCGCTGCCTTTAGTCTGCTTCATTGCAACTTCAGGGAGATAAGGCTGGTGGCTTCAATCTGCCTCAATGTCATTTCAGGGAAAAGATCTGCCATAATTTGTAGCTATGATCTGTTCCACTGCAACGCCTGGGAAATAAGATTTATGGCTTCAATCTGTTCCACTGCAACTTCGGGAGATAATGTTTGCCGTGATCTGCTCTACTGCAACTTCAGAGAGATAAGATCTGTAATTTATAGCTTCAATCTATTCCACTGCAACTTCAGGGAAATAAGATTCACTATCTTCAGTCTGCTCCACTGCAACTTCAGGAAGATAAGACTTGTAACTTCAACCTATTCCACTACAACTCTAGGGAGATAAGGTTTGCCATGATTTGCTCTACTGCAACTCCAGAGAGGTAAGATCTGTAATTTATAGCTTCAATCTATTCTACTGCATCTTTAGGGAAATAAGATTAGCTATCTTCAATCTGCTCCACTACAACTTTAGGGAGATAAGACTTGTAACTTCAACCTGCTCCACTGCAACTCTAGGGAGATAAGGTTTGCCATGATCTACTCTACTGCAACTTCAGAGAGGTAAGATTTGTAATTTATAGCTTCAATCTGTTCCACTGCAACTTCAGGGAAATAAGATTTGCTATCTTCAATCTGCTCCACTGCAATTTCAAGGAGATAAGACTTGTAACTTCAACTTGCTCCACTGCAACTTCAGGGAGATAAGGTTTGTAACTTCATTGGTCTATTGAACCATTTTCTAAGTAACACGACCTGTAAAATTCATTTCATGGGCCTATCTTTGTGGCAAATGATTAGCAAGTCATGATCAGAATGAATCAAATGCTCCTATTTGGATGTGTACGAATGACATTTGCATGAACGTAGAATGTTATTTTTTTTAGAATGAACCCTTGCTTAGGTTTTCATTGCTCGTTATTCATCAAGGTTCTATCACTGATATGCTACCGTGCCTTCTTGTTTAATCGGTATCTTTGATAGAAGATCTAAATAAATAGTCATAATTTGGACTATTCTTTCTCAAATGTTTTTAACTCATGAATTTGGTCAGTTCTGACTAATGGTTCTGTTTCAGGTCCTCGTACTATTTAGAAGCTTCCAGAGTAATATGCAAAACTCCTTTTGCTTGAGTATTATTGGTCTAATAATCATTATTTCAATGAAAAATTCTTGAAAAAGATTATCACAATGGACAAGATGAAATTCTATTGGGAGCAAAGCTCGAAAATGAATTAATCAAGATAGAAAATTTTACTAAGATTCAAAATGCATAAGGTGAAAATAGGTGCCCCAGATATCTCAGCATGAGCTTCTCCGCGCAAAACTTCTTGAGGATCCCTTGAACTTGTTATGTGTTTAGAACAATTGGAGTAGTTTGTTGATGCCCAAGATGTAGCATACCTCCTCTTCGTTAATTCAGGCGTAGCAAGACTACCGCATGCCCTACCTTCGATCAAAATTTGAATTGCCCTTTCACGGGTTTTCAACTCAAAACCCCTTTGGTCTCAAAGCACCCTTTGCAGGTTTTCGCCTTGGCCTCTCATTTTTCTATTCCTTTTTTTTTGGAAAGTGAAGTATTTCTTGACAGAATCCAAATTTATGGGATTAGGCAAGTTCCTGCCATCCATCTCAGTTAATAATCAATGCTTTTTCAGATAAGGCCTTCTTTACATAAGGTCCTTCCTAATTCGACATCCACTTTTCTCTGAAGTCCTTTTATATATGAAGGATCCTTTTCAAGACTAAGTCCTTCTCAAGGAATTCTCTAGGACGAATCTTTTTTTTGTAAGCTCGTATATTTGACCATGACAGATAACTTTCAACCTCCTCTCTTTGATCAAATTTAGCTGATCATACTGAGACTAGATCCATTTTGTTTCATCCAACTTCAGCTGTGACAAGACTCGAAGGGAAAGAATCTCAACTTCGATGAGAATGGCGTTGCCCCGGTGAGGGTCCTGACAGACATTGGACAAGCATATGAATCTCAATCATTTTCACCATGATCCCTCATTTTCTTCTTCTTCTTCTTCTTCTTCTTCTTCTTCTTCTTTTCGTTCGTTTTAGGGCGATACGGCGTTTCATCTTGAATAGACTGTAAACTTCTGATATCATGCTGTTGTTAAAATTTAATGCATCGACATTCCATACTGACATAGAATTTGCTGACTGTCGACTTTGTGACATCGGCATACGCAACAGCTTTTGCACACTTGGTGAAGTAATCGACGACCACAAAGATGAATCGATACTCGTTAGAAGCTTTTGGTATGATCGGTCTACTGACATCCATGCCCCACATATAAAAAGGCCATAGATTCCACTGATTCTTTGTAAGGTGGGATCTGTTTCTCATCCTTAACAAATCAGGAAATTAGCTACAGTCTCGATCATCTTCAAAGTCCTGAGGTTCCTTTGGACACATATCTTGCTCAAAAAGAGGTTCTGAGTCAATAGTAGTGTCGTTCATATTATTGATATCTGGAGACCTGTTATAGGGACGAAGGAAGATTCAAAGAACAAAAGAATCTAAGAATATTTTACTTGTGTGGTATGATTATGAATGAAATGGAAACAATAAAAGAATATTTACTTGAAGTGAAACAAAGATTTATTTTATTGAAATAAATATATTGGACGTATGCCAATTTCACAAAAGGATTCTTATTGCTCCTAGGCTTAAAGCAATAAGCCTGTTTTGGACATTACTCCGAATTGGCTTTAAAAACACAGGGATCTCTTTCACAATCCCATTACTCAAAACATTCCTAGGTACGCAAGGGCAAATGCCTGATGAATACTCTCCTCCGGCTCCCTCTTCGGATACGATGTTAATGTTCAGATTTCCCAACATTCCTTCCAACCTTTGACTTCTTCAAGGAATTCCAACTCTTTATTATCCATTAGGCTCTGTACCAAAGCTTTGAATTCAGTGCACTCTTGGATTTCATGATCTTCTTCAACGTGGAATTCACAGTAGCTCCTCATCCGTTTGGGTGTCTCTTCCGAATTCTGAATGATTAATCCCATGTCTACCATTTGTTTCAAAACCCATTTCAATGGGGCTTTTACTTTCACAATATTCTTCTTTATTCTCTTCCCCGTATTCTCGATTATCGCATTTATCCCATTATCAGCATGGTTGGGTAACAGAATTTCTACACCAGACGAATTGTCAAATTTCACAATGCCCATTCGGATGAGCCTTTCAATTAATTTTTTGAAAGTGGTACAGTTTTCAATCGAGTGTCCCGGGATTCCTGCGTGGAACTCACATTGGGCGTTCGCGTCGTACCATTTGGGAAACGGAGGCTGCATAGGTTCAGAGTAGAACAGAGATACCACATGGGCATCCAACAGATTTTGGTATAACTCCCTATACGTCATGGGGATAAGAGTGAACTGGAGTTTTTCTAAGTTCGACCTCGAGTTGGATTCTTGCCTTGAAGGGCCTTGACAGTTGGTGGTTATGGCCCACGGCTGGCCCATAGTTATTGGCTTGGGATACCCTTTACTAAACACGCTCACGTTATCCGCTTCATTTTCATTTTTCTTCGAGGTTGACCTTTTGGTACTTTCCCTTGTGTCTATCTTCCCACTCCTTACGATGTTTTCAATCATCTCGCTGGACATTACTATATCTGAGAAGGTCATGGTAGTGCTTCCCAACATATGGTTAATAAACAAGGCTTTCAGAGTACTGATGAAAAGCATCGTCGTTTCTTTTTCCAGAAGAGGTGGCTAGACTTGCGTTGCCACCTCTCTCCATCTCTAGGCATATTGTCTGAAGCTCTCATTCTGCTTCTTTTCCATATTCTGCAGATTCTATTAGGTGTCATGTCTGTTACATGGCTATATTGCTTCATGAAAGCCTGTGCCAAGTCTTTCTACGAGTGGATTTTGGCACGGCTCAGCTGGTTGTACCATTTGGCAGCCGACCTAATCAGGCTGTCTTGGAAGCAATGGATTAATAGTTGGTCATTATTAACATATCCTGTCATCCTTCGACAGAACATCGTGATGTGAGCTTCAGGATAACTAGTCCCATTATACTTTTCAAATTCAGGAGTCTTGAATTTCAGTGGGAGTACTAGATCTGGGACTAAACTCAGATCCTTTGCATCAATCCCGTAATGGTAATCAGCATTCTCTATTACCCTGAGTTTTTCCTCTAACCACCTTTATCGATCTTCGAGTTGTTTTGGCAGTTCCACCCTTACTTTTTTTTTATTTTTGCCATTTTGTGTAAATCAAAAAGTACATGATTGGTTGGATTGTCCACCGGATTGGAACCTAAACCTATAGGGTAGTTCATTGGTGCAGAGGTACCGGCCTGATATTGATGGGGTCCGATAGTGATGGGTACCCCTTACTGATACGCGTCTATTTGGGTTTGAACGCTTATTGGGATAAAACACGGGGGGTAAGTGGGGTCCTCATTATCTTCTACAGCATTAACCATGGGGCCCTTTCCTTTATCTATTCCTCTAGTCAGCAGTTGGGTCAACTGAGTCATCATGTCTATTCAGGACTCCAACATTCGGTCCATCATGTCTTGCTAGATTTTAGCCAGTTGCTCTTGCATTTGCAATTGTAGTTGATCTTGTATCTCTTTTTGGAGTTGTTCAAGACTTTCCAATCTTTGATCCATGTCTTTTGTCTTTGCTCGGGTACCGTAATGATGTTTGGTTGGTAAGTTTTTCTTGGTTTCCAGATTAACTCTAAAATGATTTTATCCAATTAGGGTCTTTCCATGAAATTTAATACACATGATGTGATGTAATGCGAATGCATGAAAAGAATGGGAAAAGGAGTCGATTCTGATTCAATTTCATTTAGAAAAATTTTCTAGAAAACAAAATCCTTTACATAAAATGGATTACAAATATGGCCTTGCCCTCACACTCCAGGCGAAGACATCGGTCCTTTTCTTCATATCCGGATGTTAAGATCAAATCTCGTGAATTTTCTAATGGATGCCTCTACTAGCTCCGTTTTGCTTGATCCGAGCTAGGACTCATTACTCACTCATCCCCGTGATGCTTGTTAGCTTCTTTAAGGGAATCGGGACGTTAACGGTTCTCGAATAATCTTTGTCAGCTTGAATTTTTTTGGCAACGAAGTAAAGTCGCGTACTCCTTTGTCAGACTATCGCCCTTCTCTCGTGTTTTCTCAGACCATATTCAAATGGTCGTATTATCTTCCACTTTATCAAGAAATTCGTTCTTCATGACAAACTCTCTAATTTAGTAATCTAACATGCATCGACACTCTTTCAATTATGAAATGACATGCAGACATAGCAAAAACACAATAAGTCAGAACAATATACAAAAACAAAACTCAAAGCAAATGAAAGAGAATCAAGCACCTATCTGGGTAACCGCTAGGGTTTGGCACAGTACTATCTAGGGTGGGCTCCTAGGGTCTTCTACATACGATTTGGTTCTAAAGTTGAGGTACCTGAACCAGCAGATTCCTCGATCCTCACCCATTATAGGCTCATACGGATCGAGTTCAGTTCAGGGGAATACATTTCCCTATTGCTGCACGGAGATGAAAATCTCACGACGACATAGGTACGGATGTATCTCGAAAGCGATCCACTATCCTGCACGAAGGTGAAAACCTCACGAAGGAGTAGCTTCTCACTCCCACTTAAAAGAGGTAAGACCAAACGTTCCTTATGCAATATGATGCTAAAATATTCTACGAGACTCAAACCACAGCAATCATATGAAATAACACAAACAAATGCAATAAAAAGATCGTAATTTTTCAAATCAGATTTTCATTTTTTTGACAACAAGACAGAAAATAATCAATTTTACGGCTTGACTCTCTTATTGTCCCTAGCGGAGTCGCCAAGCGTTCGAAACCATATTTTTGAAAAAAATGGGTCAACTTTGGTTTTGAAAATGAAAACAAAAGACGGGAGTCGCTGCCAATCCTTTTTAATGAGGTTTTGATTTATTAAAAAAATGATTTCGGTCTACGAAATTCAGATAACGGGTTTGGGAGTCGGTTGCGAACGACGAAGGATTAGCACCCTCGTGATGCCCAAAATTGGTACCTAATTGATTATTTGATGTCTTTATGTCGAAAGTTGAAAAGATTTTAAAATACGATCATCATTATTTAAAAGAAAACTTGAATAAATTAAATTGGATGCTAAGACCCTCTTATTTCGAAGAAGTAAAATGTCACGCTCAGTGAGTTAGGATACGACATTTTAAATCCTTGAAACTAAGCTTGTCTTTTGATTTTTAAAACTCATGCGTTTTAAATCCGCTCACAGTGGCTGGCGAAGAAAAAATTCACCCTTTTAATATTTCGACCCCCCTGAACCCAGATCTGGCTTCAAAAATCCTGAAATCCCCACCAAAAAGTCCCGAAAGTTAAGAGCTTTTTGGTTTCCAGCCATTTTTCATCGGAAGTGGGTACCTCAGCCATTCACGGTGGCTCAACACAGAAAAAGGTATCATTTCTCTCATTTTTTACTCTTTATTATTCGTATAAAAATGAAAAAAAAAGAAAACTAAGAACTTGAAACGAAAAAAATAAAAATCACCTTCAAATCTTTAATCTGTTTTTTTGTATTGGTTTTGTAGAAGAAAATTACAGAGGCTCGTTTTCAGATTTTATAGCCGGAATTAAAAAATAAATACAATATTTTGCTTTGCTTTTTTTTCTATGCTGTGTTTGTATGTTCTTTTTTTGCAGGTACGGAGCAACGTGGCATGCGGTGGTACGTGGGGGAGTACGGAGCGGCGGTGGCGGCTGAAGAAGCTAGCTAGGGTTTTCTCTTTTTTTCTAATTTGTTGTGGGCCAGGGTTACTTTTGGGCTTGTAATTGGGTAGTGGATTTGGGCTGATGTTGATTGGGTTTAAGTTGTAAAAAGAATGTTTTAGCCCGGGCCAAAATTGGGCCTTACAGCTGCCCCTTTTTGCTCATTGACGTGTAACGGGAACGGGGCAAAGACTTTAACATGGCCAATTTTGCCCGGCCTCGCTGAATCTCTACTTGTTTTGGCGTCTCTCTTCTTCGAGTAGCTTCATTTCATCCCACTACATCTTTAGAGGCATAGGAGTTAGTGCTCCGATCCGCTCCAATGTAATTTCAGGGAGAACAGATTTGTTGCTTCAATCTACTCCGCTGGAACTTCAAGGCGATAAGAATTGGTAATTTCAACCTGCTCCACTACAACTTCAGGGAGATAAGGTTTGTGTATTTTTATCCTGTTCCACTGTAACTTTAGGGTGATAAGGATTGTTACTTCAATCTGCCCCATTGTAATTTCAGGGATAAGATTCGCCATAATTTGTAGCTTTAATATGTTCCACTGTAATGCTAGGGAAATAAAATTCGTTGTCTTCAGTCTGCTTCGCTGCAACTTCAGGGAGATAAGGATGGTGGCTTCAATCTGCCCCCAATGTAATTTTAGGGAGAAGATCTGCCATAATTTGTAGCTTTAATCTGTTCCACTGCAACGCCAGGGAAAAAAGATTTATGGCTTCAATCTGTTCCACTGCAACGCCAGGGAGATAATGTTTGCCATGATCTTCTCTACTGCAACTTCAGAGACATAAGATCTGTAATTTATAGCTTCAATCTGTTCCACTGCAACTTCAGGGAAATAAGGTTCACTATCTTCAGTTTGCCCTACTGCAACTTCAGGAAGATAGGACTTGTAACTTCAACCTGTTCCACTGCAACTCTAGGGAGATAAGGTTTGCCATGATCTGCTCTACTGCAACTTCAGAGAGGTAAGATCTGTAATTTATAGCTTCAATATATTCCACTGCAACTTCAGTGAAATAAGATTTGCTATCTTCAATCTGCTCCACTGCAACTTCCAGGAGATAAGACTTGTAACTTCAACCTACTCCACTGCAACTCTAGGGAGATAAGGTTTGCCATGATCTGCTCAACTGCAACTTCAGAGAGGTAAGATCTGTAATTTATAGCTTCAATCTGTTCCACTGCAACTTCAGGGAAATAAGATTCGCTATCTTCAATCTGCTTTACTGCAACTTCAGGGAGATAAGACTTGTAACTTCAACCTGCTCCACTGCAACTTCAGGGAGATAAGGTTTGTAACTTCATTGGTCTCTTGCACCATTTTCTAGGTAACACGACCAGTAAAATTCATTTCATGGGCCTATCTTTGTGGAAAATGATTAGGAAGTCATGGTCGGAATGAATCAAATGCTCCTATTTGGATGTGTACGAATGACATTTGCATGAATGCAGAATGTCATTTTTTTAAGAATGATCCCTTGCTTAGGTTTTCATTGCTCGTTATTCATCAAGGTTCTATCACTGATATGCTACCGTGCCTTCTTGTTTAGCCGGTATCTTTGACAGAAGATCTGAATAAATAGTCATAATTTGGACTATTCTTTCTCAAATGTTTTTAACTCATGAATTTCTGACCCCCTGAACCCAGATCTGGCCTAAAAATCCTGAAATCCCCACCAAAAAGACCCGAAAGTTAAGAGCTTTTTGGTTTCCGGCCACTTTTCATCGGAAGTGGGTACCTTGGCCATTCACGATGGCGCAAACACGTAAAAGGTATGATTTCTCCCCTTTTTCACTCTTTATTATTCATATAAAAAAAAAGAAAAATAAGAACTTGAAACAAAAAATAAATAATAAAAATCACCTTCAAATCTTTAATATATTTCTTTTGTATTGGTTCTGTAGAAGAAAATTACAGAGGCTCGTTTTCAGATTTTATAGCCGGAATTAAAAAAATAAATACAATATTTTGCTTTGCTTTTTTCTGTGTTGTGTCTATTTGTCCTTTTTTTGCAGGTACAAAGCGACATGGCATGCGGTGGTGCGTTGTGGAGTACGGAGCGACGGTGGCGGCTGAAGAAGCGAGCTAGGGTTTTCTTGTTTTTTCTGATTTGTTGTGGGATAGGGTTAATTTTGGGATTGTAATTGGGTAGTGGATTTGGGCTGATGTTGATTGGGTTTAAGTTGTAAATGGACTGTTTTAGCCTAGGCCAAAATTGGGCCTTACACTAATTATCCACAAGCATCACATGCCCAACTTTCAAAACATCACAAAAGCCAAATACACATATATAAACATGAATCAAACATACCAAAATAAACCAACTTTCTCATGGATATATAAACAACCAAATCACTTACATTTACAAACCATTTCCAATAACTATATTCATTACTAACACATAACCAAAATGACCAAAGTCCCTATACATGCCATATACCAAAATACCAAAACTCAAAAGTACCAAGAGATAGTAGGATAGTGTGACGTAGTCTCCGACGATCCCCGAATCTAATCTAGCTTTGAATTCACTATAAAACATGGAAAAATAAACAAAGTAAGCTTTATAGCTTAGTAAGCTCGTATGGAATAAAATCAAACTAATCATAACTACAAAAATCATCAATTTGAACATATCAAAATGTCATTCGTGTTAACTAACAAACCTTTCTCATGTTTAATCATATGCTTATATGTGCACTTCACATTTTTTTCGATTTAAAGCTTATACGATTCATGTACATACCTGTACCATCTCGTATCAATCTCATACTCAACCACGTCTTTCATTTACCCGTTGGACCATTCGAAATAATATCGGATACATGGGAAACTCGAACCAGAAGTGCCACATATATAGCCGAAGCTATCTCAATCACATATCACATATATGCTCACTCTTGAGCTATCTACGGGCCTGCTCACACAAGCTATGGGTCAAGACGTAGCTATACGGTGCTACTCACACAAGCTGCTAAGTAACCACAACACATGCTAGTATACTCAGCCACTAGTAGGACGTCCAGGACCACCACCCAGATTACATAATAAAAATTAATGACATGTCACTAGTATCCAAATTTATTCCTAAGGTTCAACCGGGATTTCCAATGTCGAATTGTCGTTGAATCATTGTCGAACATGTTTATTCAATATCGAAGTATTTAAAACATAATTATAAAAATGCTTATTACATACAAACTTACCTCGGATGTAAAAACGACAAAACTGGTCGATTAGCCGAGAACTTTGTTTTTCCCTCGATCTAGATCCGAGTTTCGCCTTTCTTAATCTATCTGTAACCAAAATTGACTTATTTAATCATCTTTCTAATCAATTTAGTCCAAAATTCATTTTAACATATTTTTACATAATTGCCCCTAATGTTTCACATCTTTTACAATTTAGTCCTTATTTCATAAAATCACCAATTCATGCAATTAGGTCCCTACCCATGTTAGATGAATTTATGTTATTACTTAAGCAGCCCATATTTTCCATTTATTTCACATTTTAACCATAAAGTTTCCACATTTCACAATTTAGTCCCTAATTTGCATTTTTACTAAAAATCACTTAGCAAAACTTGAATAATTCACAACAAACATTCATAATCTTTCATCAAACATCAAAATACACATTTATTCATCAATGGAAACCTCTAAAAATCTTTAACAATTTTGCAAAATAGTCCCCAGGCTAGCTAGACCTTGTTGCAACAATCTAAAAACATAAAAATCATTAAAAACGGTACAAAAACGGACTTACAATTGAGCAATGCAATGATCAAACCCTAAATAGCTTCCATGGATTCTTCTTTCTTTGATTTTTTGGTTAAGAAAGATGGTAATGGATGAAATTTTGTTTTATTTTACTTATTTTAGTTTTAATTATCAAATTACCTATTTAACCTTAATGACAAAACATTAAAATCATCATATTAATGTAAATCTTTGTCCACTCATGATTCAAATGGTGTAATTACAACATAAGGACCTTAACTTTAAGTTTCTATAGCTATTTGACACCTTTAGCTAATAGAACTCAAGTTTTATGCTTTACGCGATTTAGTCCTTTTTATCAAATTGACTAATCAAACCATAAAATTTCTTAATGAAATTTTCGCACAAACATATTATCATGCTGTAAACCTTAAAATAATAATAAAATAAATATTTTGACCTCAGATTTATGGTCTCGAAACCACTGTTCCCATTTAACTAAAAATGGGCTGTTACAACTCTCCCCCTTTAGGGATTTTCGTCCCCGAAAATCTTACCAGTAAAAAGGTTAGGGTATTGTTTTCTCATAGCTTCCTCGGGTTCCCACATAACCTCTTCGACTCCGTGTCGTTGCCATAACACTTTCACCAAAGCTATGCTTTTATTTCTCAACTGTTTAACCTCTCGAGTTAAAATTCTGATCGGTTCTTCGTTGTATGTCATGTCGGGTTGAATTTCAATCTCTGCCCGAGAAATTACATGTGATGGATCTGATCTATATTGACGCAACATCGACACATGAAACACATTGTATATATTTTCTAACTCTGACGATAAAGCTAGCTGATATGCCACTGGCCCTATTTGTTCAATAATTTCATATGGCTCGATGAATCGCAGACTCAATTTGCCTTTGCAACCAAAACGAAGTATTTTCTTCCATGGAGATACTTTCAGAAATACTTTGTCACTGATCTAAAATTCAATGTCTTTTCTTTTTAAATCCACGTACGATTTCTGTCGATTTGAAGCTACTTTTAGACTATCGCGAATTATCTTCACTTTTTATTCAGTCTCAAATCAAATCAACCCCATGAATCTTTTTCTCACTTAGCTCAATCCTGTACAACGGAGTTCAACATTTGCAACCGTATAAAGCTTCGTACGATGTCATCTTTATGCTAGATTGAAAACTATTGTTATATGCAAATTCAACCAATGGTAAATATCTCTCCCAGTTACCTTCGAATTCTAACACACAACAACGAAACATATCTTCAAGAATCTGTATTACTCTCTTAGACTGGCCATAAGTTTGCTGATGAAATGTTGTACTAAAATTCAACCTCGTACCTAGAGCTTTTTGTAATTTCTTCCAAAATCGCGATGTAAACCTTGAATCTCTATCAGAAATAATCGAAACTGGCACACCGTGCAATCTAACGATCTCTGAAATGTACATTTAAGCTAATTGATCAAGTGAATAGTTTGTACGTACCAGACTGAAATGCACAGACTTTGTTAGTCGATCTACAACAACAAAGATAGCATCTTTCTTTTTCAGAGACAGAGGCAAACCTGATACAAAATCCATCGTAACTCTATCCCATTTCCACTCTGGTATCATCATCGGTTGTACCAATCCCGAAGGCACTTGATGCTCAGCTTTAACTTGCTAACACATTAAACATCTCGATACAAATTCTAAAATGTCTCATTTCATTCCTGATCACCAATACAACTATTTCAAATCATTGTGCATTTTGGTACTCCCCGGGTGAATAGATAGATAACCACTATGTGCTTCATGTAAAATTTTCTAAATAAGCTCAAAACCCTTTGGTACACAAATTCTATCTCAGAACATTAAACAATCATCGGATCTGATTTGAAAGTCAGAATCACTAGTCGACTCACATTGCACTCTTTTGACTTGCAATTCATTATCATATTTCTGAGCTTCACAAATTTGCTGAAGAAATACCAGTTTAGCATTCAACTCTGCTAGAATCGAACCATCATCAGATAAAGTTAACTAAGTATTCATTGCTCTCAAAGAAAACAGATATTTTTTACTTAAAGCATCTGCGACTACATTTGCTTTCCCCGGATGATAATCAATCACTAACTCACAATCTTTAAGCAACTCGAGCCATCTTTGTTGTCGCAAATTCAGATCTTTCTGGGACATTAAATACTTCAAGCTTTTGTGGTCAGTAAAGATGTGACACTTTTCACCATACAAATGATATGCCAAATTTTCAATGCAAAACAATAGCGGCCAACTCTAAATCGTGCATCGGATAATTCTTTTCATGTGGATTTAACTGCCAGGAGGCATAAGCTATAACTTTTCCTTCTTGCATCAAAACGCAACCCAAACCATTCAATGAAACGTCGCTATAAATTACAAACTCTTTACCCGACTCAAGTTGAACCAAAACTGGTGCTTCGATTAGCAATGTTTTCAATTGATCGAAACCCTATTGACATTTCTCGAACCACTCAAATTTTACATCTTTCTGTAGCAATCTAGTCATCGGTGTAGCAATCATCGAAAATCCCTTAACAAAACATCGACAATAACCAGCTAACCCCAGAAAACTTTTAACTTTGGATACATTTCTCGGTGGTTTCCAGTCAACAACTGTAGAAATCTTACTCAGGTCAACTCGTATGCCTTCAGATGAAACAATATGTCCCAAAAATCTGACTTCTCTGAGCCAAAACTCACATTTACTGAATTTAGCATAGAGTTGCTTATCTCTCAAGGTTTGTAGTAGAATCCTCAAATGCTCATCACGCTCAGACTCATCTCATGAATAGATCAGAATGTCATCAATGAACACAACAATGAATCTGTCTAAATACAATCTAAAAATCTGGTTCATCAAATCCATAAAGATTGTAAGAGCATTAGTCAATCCTAAAGGCATAACAAGAAATTTATAATGTTCGTACCTCGTTAAGAACGCAATTTTCGATACATCTGAATCTTTAACTCGCAACTGATAATAGCCAGATCTCAAATCAATCTTTGAAAACATTGTTGCCCTTTTTAACTGATCAAACAGATCATCTATTCTCGGTAACAGATACTTATTCTTTATTGTAACCTTGTTGAGCTGACGATAATCAATACATATTCTCATTGACCCGTCTTTCTTCTTTACGAACAATACTGGCGCACCCCAGGGTGAAAAACTAAGTTGTTGATCGTAGTGGGAAAGTCTTAAAATTTATATAATGAATGATCGAGCCTAGAAACTAACTATCACCACGATTGAGGCAAGCGCACCTATCGAACAGTAGTATAGTTTAGTGGCAAGACCGGAATGTCGAACCCAAGGGAACCAAAAGTACTAATACTAACTTTCTTTTTATTATTTAGCCTAAGAATTAAGGGAATTGTTGTTTAATCTAAAATTAACTAACTACTAAGCTAAGGATGCTAAGGCACAGAGAATGAATTGGGGAAAATATTTTTGGGAAAAACCAATTGATTGGGACAATACCTGAGGAAGAATCCACCTAGACTTCACTTGATATTTAACTCTGAACCAGACAATTTATTCACTTAACTTGATCCGTAGGATTCCTTAATTTATATTAATACCTCTTTCGAGGCTACTAACGTCTAACCCTACGTTGATTAATTGAAATCTCTTTCTAATTAAAACCCCTAGAATTGCATTAAGTCGATCTATGGACTCCCATATTAGGTTTGACCCTAATTCGGCAGATTTTTGTCATCCTATTTCTAGGGTTGCGATCAACTCCGCTTAAATAAGCTAGATCTACTCTTAAACAGGGACTTTTGCTCCACTACCTAAGCACATCAATACTTGAATCAATATCCTGAAATATCAAAGCAAGAATTAAGAACACATAATTAAAACAGGTCACGGCAGGGACATGACCGTGTGGCACGATCATGTGAATCGAGGCCAGGCCATGTTCGGGTCTGCTAAGGAGGCACGGCCATGTGGCTTGGGCCCAGGCTGTGTTGATACTTTGGCCCATTTTTTCCGTTCTGGCCCGTTTCTCGTTCTTTTCATCCTCCGGTGCTTCCCTAAGTATAAAACATGAAATTAAAGGATTAGGAGCACCAAATTCCACAATTCGGGAATAAATCATCCAAAAGTATGCTAAATGTGGGATTAAAATATGAACATATTACAATTTATCAAATACCCCCACACTTAAGCATTTGCTTGTCCTCAAGCAAAGTTCTCAACTCACAATTAAGATGAACTTCCTCAATTCATAATATTCATCAATAGTATTTCATCATAATTCAAAGGTAATTCATACATTGATAATTTAAGTAGAAGGATCCTAAAGATTCAAACAATCAAAGTCATAGTTTTTGTAGCATGAAAATATAGGCGTTTCCCTTTACCTAACTAATCACCCTTAGTTCAAAATCAACAAGAGTTGACATCCTCATTAAAGATTTACTCATATCACTCAAAGTGTTTAAGGATCAAAATTAAGCACTCAAAAGTCGAACATGAAAAGTTAATCCCATAGGTTTGCATGAAAATCAAATCTCCACCACTATAAAATGAAATGATGCACAGATCAAAAGGTCTTTAAAGGGTTGTAACGGGGCTTAAGTTAAAGGTGTGGATAAAGGCTAAATTAAAGGGTTAGAATCGGGATTGCATTGACAATTTACCCAACTAGAAAAATGAACTAATCCTGAATAATTACATCAATTGAAAAATTGAAACACTAATAACACGAGCTTCTTCTCAGAATGTGGAATTAATTGCTTAAGCTCAAACATAGAAATAACAATGAATAACTTCTTTTTTATTTCAGAAAATAATATTTACAATTAAGAAGAAAGAACTTTAACAACTGAAATATAGAACATAGTTAGGCAAATGCTCAAAATCAAATCTCGACAAAAAGGGAGTCAAGAAATGGTGATAACAAATACAAGATGGGTTTTGGGTTAATATTAGTGGGTGAGTCAATAAAAAGGGTTGTTAAGATCAAAGGGGTTCACTAGGGGTTAATTGTGAGGGTAGGCTTTTAGTGGAGTAAGCAGGTTAAATCCTAAGTGCCTTTATCATCTCTGTATATCAAATCAATAATGTGGTCTTGACATGTATAATCGAAGCAAGTTCTAGAATAATAAATCAATGTTGACACACTCATAATAAAAAAGTGAGCACGAAAGTATGTATGCTCTAAAAGGCTCAAAATCTCACAAAAATTATGGGTTTTTGATATCAGCTTTGTAAATTTCAAACTTCAAGGTAATAAGGTAGACAACCTAACAAAATTTTAATTTTTAAAAATAGACTCATCATGCTTGATTCTCTAGTCCCCTAAAGTTTAAATCATCACTGCACAATTATCAATGACTTAATCCAAAACATATCAATAAAAATCATGAATCAAAGGAAATTTCGTTCTAATAGTAATATGAGAAAATTACTTAAAAATAAGACATAATTTAGGGATTTAAGAATAATGCAAAAAGTTAGGAACTTTTCAAAATAAAATTCACCCCCACACTTAAGATGTACATTGCCCTCAATGTACAAAGATAGATATTCAAAATACAGTAGAAACATCAAAAGAGAGGGAGAGAGGTGAAACTTCCAAAATTTTGATGGGTTCCTTGAATTGGAAGTGTGGACACTTGATTCGGAGGTGAAAGATAAGTTGGAGGAGGCATCTTTAGTGGTGGTATGGTGGCCGCCCACAATCTCTGCGCTAGATGAAGAAATTGGGAATCTCGTGAAGAATTAGCCAGGAAATAATAAGAATAATTCAAAATATACTAACTATATATTTAAAGACAAGAAAGATAAAGAGAAGAAAATAAAAAGTAAAATACAATTAAAAGACAAGATTAATGGACTGAAAATTCCTTACCGTTAGATGGTTTGCGAAGTAGGTGTGATTTCTAGGGCCATGGTATGGTGATTCCCAAGTAGCCTTTAGAACCTAAATCAAAGAAAACGAAATAAAATAGACTAAATTAAGGATAAGAAAAATAAAGGAGAAAGGGAAATAAAAAGAAAAATTAAATGAACTCAAAGGTCCTTGTCCTGTCGAGTGGATGAAGCGGCCAGCATGAACTTATGTAGATCGGTCTCGCAGAGGGAGACTGTGCTAGGATCCTTCTGTTTCTTCGACATTGATATGGTGTAGATCAAGAGTTAGAAGGATGAAAATGAAAAGGGAGGGGGTGTGAAGGATATGGAAGAAGGGGAATGGGGAATGGGTGAGAAGGGGAGAAAGGTGTTTTAAATAGAAATTTCAGATCTAGTACATCCCTACGCCTGTGTACCATGGGCGTGTTGTGCCACACAGCTGTATCACACGACCGTGTTGTGCTTTGTTCGTTTCTTCCATGCCTGTTTGCAGGTCGCCACGCACGTGTTGCTAAAACAGTGTCGACCACGGCTGTATCACACAGCCGTGGTGTTTAGTCGGAGCCCGTCGTTAAAGATATTTTTCGTCCTGTTTCATACTATCTCTGCCACATTGGTACAGAAATCTGTGGTGTCCACATGGCCGTGGTAGAAATAAAAAGAAAAATTAAATGGACTCAAAGATCCTTGTCCTATCGAGTGGATGAAGCAGCCGACGTGAACTTATGTAGATTGGTCTCGCAGAGGGAGACTGTGCTAGGATCCTTCTGTTTTTTCGACATGGATATGGTGTAGATCAAGAGTTAGAAGGATGAAAATGAAAAGGGAGGGGGTGTGAAGGATATGGAAGAAGGGGAATGGGGAATGGGTGAGAAGGGAAGATGGGTGTTTTAAATAGAAATTCCAGATCTGGTACATCCCTATGCCCGTGTACCATGGGCGTGTTGTGCCACATGGCCGTATCGCACGGCCGTGTTGTGCTTTGTTCGTTTCTCCCACGCCTGTTTGCAGGTCGCCATGCCCGTGTTGCTAAAATAGTGTCAACCACAGCAGTATCACACGGCCGTGGTGTTTAGTCGGAGCCCGTCGCTTGAAGATATTTTTCGTCCTATTTCGTACTATCTCTGCCACATTGGTACGGAAATCTGTGGTGTCAACACGGCCACGGCCGTGTGCAAGGCCGTGTGGTATGGAAATCTGCTCTTTGGTTAGTTTATAGTTAGGTGCTAAAAAGAAAAATAAAAGTAAAAAAATGTAGAAATTAATGGGGTTAGTGCTCGGGTTGCTTTCCGAGAAGCACTCGTTTATAGTCTTAAGCTAGACTTACCTCTCATTCGCATAATCATGGTGGTTTGAGGAGTTGAAATTCCTTTCTCATGCAATCAATTCTATTATCAGTATATAGTTCGAGTAGAGTAGCGTTTACTTTAAAAGTGCCGAATATAGGATTACTTACCTTGACTGTTCCGTATGGAAGACATTGAGTACCTTAAAATGGATTTTTTCGCTTGTATGAAGGCCAGGAGGATATATTCGAGGGTCTGTCTTATCTAACAATACTTGATCTCCGATCTTAAATTTATTTATCCCACGGAATGGCATTGGGTCTACTTCTTGTATTCCTAATTTCTCCTTGAAATGTGTCTTCCACTCGTCTAGTTCATCGATCTGAAGCCTTCGTTCCTCATGAGTTATTTCTTTGTTGGCATGAGGTTTAGGATCTGGCTCAGTTGTGTAGTTCTGTGGTGCTTCCTGAAAAGAAGGTTTAACCGAATGGTCATTAATAAAATTTATGTTCTCACCTTGATTACTTGATATCCTAGCCGAGTCAAGAGTCTGAAGGCTGATTGATTCGTCACCTACACGAAGTATGAGTTCTCCTGTACCAACATCAATTTTAGTCCTGGCAGTTGCTAAAAGGGTCTTCCTAAAATTAAAGGAATATGATTGTTCTCATCCATGCCTAAAACGACAAAGTCTACTGGGAATACAAATTTATCAATTTTTACGAGAACATCTTCGATTGTACCCTGAGGAATTCTAATAGTTTTATCAGCTAATTGAATGCTCATCCTACTTTGTTTGGGTTTCCCTAGACCTAGCTGTTTAAACATTTTATAAGGCATAACATTTACGCTTGCCCCTAAATCAGCTAAAGCATTATCAACAGATAAACTACCAATTAAGCATGGAATTGTAAAACTCCCTGGATCTTTTAATTTTTGTGGTAGTTTATTTTGCAACATTGCTGAGCACACTGCATTTAGTTCCACATGCGACTCCTCTTTATTTATCAAAAGCTCTTTTAAAAATTTCCTTGAATCTGGCATTTGCGAAAGAGCTTCAAGAAACGGTAAGTTAATATGTAATTTCTTTAAAAGTTTAAGAAATTTACCGAATTGTTCATCTGTGTTGTCTTTCTTCATCGCATCGGGATATTGTATACGAGGTTGGTACTCTTTAATTACCAGTTTTGGCTTGCCATGGTTTACCTCAACCTTTCCTTCCTCTACCACTTTCTATTGCCTTAATTTTGGCTTATCTAACCCTTCACTGTCATGAGCTGTTATAGCTTGAAGTTGCTCCTTTGGGATAGTTTCAGTGTTGCTTGGTAGGCTTTCTTGTGGTCTTTCGGAGATAAGCTTAGCAAGTTGCCCTAATTGGTTCTCGATCCCTTTAATCGATGCTTGTTGATTATTAAGTGTTATTTCGGTGTTTTGAAAATGGGTTTCTGACACCGCGATGAATTTTGTCAGCATCTCTTCAAGGTTCGGCTTCTTCCCTTGTGGGTAGGGTTGCTGTTGAAAACTTGGAAGGGGTTGTTGTCTTTGATTTCCTTGACCACCCCATGAGAAATTGGGGTGGTTCCTCCAACCTAGATTATAAGTATTACTATAAGGGTTATTTGAGGTCTAAAATTGTTACCCATATAATGAGCTTGCTCGTTTTTAGCGTTCAGGATGTAAGGTGGGTATTCTGTGTTATTCATTCCTCCTCCATTCGTATCGCACTGCATAACCGGATGTACCCGTGAAGAACCACCAAAACCATCAATCTTTTTATTTAACATCTCTACTTGATTTGATAGCATGGTTACTGAGTCGAGGTTGAAAACACAGGCGGCTTTTGTTGGCCTTGTCCTCGTGACTTGCCACTGATAGTTATTCAGTGACATCTCTTCAATGAATTCATAGGCAGCCTCAGGTGTTTTGTTATTCAGGGTTCCGTCGGTGGCTAAATTAATTAACTGCCTGGTTGAGGGGTTCACACCGTTGTAAAAAGTTTAGACCTGTAGCCACATGGGTAATCCATGATGTGGGCACCTTCTCAATAGATCTTTGTATCTCTCCCATGCATTGTAAAGTGTTTCTAAATCCATTTGCACAAAAGAAGAGATATCATTCCTCAACTTAGCTATTTTTGCCGGCAAAAAATATTTCAAAAAAATTTTTAGTCATTTGTTCCCATGTAGTGATTGATCCTCGTGGAAGAGAATTCAACCACTGTTTAACTTTATTCCTCAAAGAAAAGGGAAACAACCGAAGACGAATGGCATCACTAGAAACGCCATTTATTTTAAAAGTGTCACAAAATTCTAGGAAATTCGCCAAGTGATTATTTGGATCTTCATCCTGCAAACCATAAAACTGAACAAATTGCTGTATCATCTGAATTGTGTTAGGTTTCAGTTCAAAATTCTTTACAGCAATAGCAGGTCTAACAATACTTGACTCAGTTCCTGTTAAATTAGGTTTAGCATAATCATACATAGTTCGAGGAGCATGATTTTTGGCCACCTCTGGAGGTAGCAGATTATTCTCAGCCATCTCTTTGATAGTATTAATTTTGTTTTCTTGCTCTTCTTGTATGTACTGTAGACTTCTCCTTATTTCTTTTCGATTTCTGCAAACTGTGCTTTCAATTTCACTATCGTAAAGTAGCGGTCCTGAGGGTTTCTTCTAGTCATAAACTAGAATACCTGCCAGAAGCAAAGAAGAAAATTTAGAAAAGTAAAAATAAAATATGGATAAAGTAATAAAAATTGAGCGTTCTTAATATTTCAATTCCCCGGCAACGGCGCCAAAAACTTGATCGTAGTGGGAAAGTCTTAAAATTTATATATTGAATGATCGAGCCTAGAAACTAACTATCACCACGATTGAGGCAATCGCACCTATCGAACAGTAGTATAGTTTAGTGGCAAGACCGGAATGTCGAACCCAAGGGAACCAAAAGTACTAATACTAACTTTCTTTTTATTATTTAGCCTAAGAATTAAGGGAACTGTTGCTTAATCTAAAATTAACTAACTACTAAGCTAAGGATGCTAAAACACAGAGAATGAATTGGGGAAAATACTTTTGGGAAAAACCAATTGATTAGGACAGTACCCGAGGAAGAATCCACCTAGACTTCACTTGTTATTTAACTCTAAACTAGACGATTTATTCACTTGACTTGATCCGTAGGATTCCCTAATTTATATTAATACCTCTTTCAAGGCTACTAACGTGTAACCCTAGGTTGATTAATTGAAATCTATTTCTAATTAAAACCCCTAGAATTGCATTAACTCGATCTATGGACTCCCATATTGGTTTTGACCCTAATCCGACAGATTTTTGTCATCCTATTTCTAGGGTTGCGATCAACTCCACTTAACTATGCTAGATCTACTCTTAAACAGGGACTTTTGCTCCACTGCCTAAGCACATCAATACTTGAATCAATATCCTGAAATATCAAAGCAAGAATTAAGAACACATAATTAAGAACAAATCAAGTATTTATCATATAGTTCGGAAAACAATAACAAGATCCGTCTTAGGTTTCATCCCCCTCAGGTCTTTGAGGGGTTTAGTTCATAATCATAAAAGAATACATCTTAGAAGAAAATATAAAAAAAACATAAGAAAAACCCTAAAACCCCCTGAAGGAAATTGAAGAGAAGATCCTCCGTCTTGAGTATGACTCTGGCTTCTTGAGATGAATCAACTGGCTTTCTTCGAGTAAATCCGACAATTCTGACCTCTCTGGCTTGGCTCCTAAGCCTACCTGGATGCCACCCTCTTAGGTCACACTTAGGGTGTTTATATAGGCTTTCGAAATGTCTTTATTTGCCCCTAAGTATCCTAATCCGAGGGGAATTCAAATAGGTCACGGCAGGGACACGCCCATGTGGCACGACCATGTGAATCGAGGCCAGGCCGTGTTCGGGTCTGTTAAGGAGACACGGCCGTGTGGCTTGGGCCCAGGCCGTGTTGATTTCGTACTTTGGCCCATTTTCTCCGTTTTTGGCCTATTTCTCATTCTTTTCATCCTCCGGTGCTTCACTAAGTATAAAACATGAAATTAAAGGATTAGGAGCACCAAATTCCACAATTCGGGGAATAAATCATCCAAATATATGCTAAATGTGGGATTAAAATATGAACATATTATGGTTTATCAGTCGTGCAAAACCTCTATCTGTTAATTCTTGCAATTGAACTTTCAACTCTTTCAGCTCTGTCGGAGCCATTCTATATGGACCTATAGATATCGGTGAAGTTCCCAGTACTAACTCAAACTTCTCTGATTGGTGGTAACCCTGGTAATTCTTCTGGAAACACATCCGGAAACTTACAGACAACTTGTACTGATTCAATCTTAGATTTAGACACTTTTGTATCTAAAACATAAGCAAGATAAGCTTCACAATCTTTTCTCACATATTTCTAAGCTGACATAGACGAAATAACTACAGGCAATTCACTCGATTCATCTGATTCAATTCGAAGAATTTCATTGTTCTGACATTTCAACTCAATAATCTTTCGTCTACAATTCACAATAGCATCAAGCAGAGTCAACCAATCCATACCCAGAATTACATCAAATTCATCAAATGGAAAAAGCATCAAATCAACCGAAAAACAGTAACCTCAAGTCATTAAAGGACAGCTCTTGCAAACTTTATCACTAAAACATACTTGCCTAAGGGGTTCAATACTTTAATCACAAACTCAGTAGATTCAACAGGCAATTTCTTACTAGAACTAAATTCTCACAAACATACGAATGAGTCGATATAGGATCAATCAATGCAAACACATTAGTTTCGTAAAGCGAAAATGTACAGGTGATAACATCTGGTGATGACGCGTCTTCGCGAGCGTGAATAGCGTAAGCTCTAGCAGGTGCTCTCGACTCGGATCTCACAGCCAAATCTTTTGTCACACCTCTACTATTGGTCACATTTCCTGAATTTCTAGGTGGCCTCCCTCTATTAGCTGTGTTACTCGGTCTTGCATTATGAATCTTATCTTTCTCAACTAACTCTAGGCAATCACGTATGAAATGATCTTGTGAACCACATTTGAAACAAGCCCAGTTATTCATTCTACGTTCACTAGGATGTCATCTTCCGCATTGCTGACATTCAAGTGTATAATTTCTCTCACTACCAACACTCAATACCGATGTAGCTAGAGTTTTAGGACTTGAGTATTGTTTTCCATGATCTCTGTTCAAATACCCAATTGAAGCATTTGGACTAGTGAACAAATCTCTGGATTTCTTTCATGAAGATTAATATGGCTTACTCATCGATCTTTTTCACGAGTCTCTAGCCTCTGAATCTGCTTTTCTCTTTTCTTTGCTAAGCTCCTCGGCTTTGCAAGCTCTATCAACCAGGACAACAAATTCTTTCAACTCTAGAATTCCAAAAAGAAGTTTAATATCCTCGTTCAACCCATCAACGAACAGCTTGCACATGATTTCTTCAGTAGAAACATACTCTCGAGCCTACTTGCTCAACCGTACAAAATCTCTTTCATACTCGGCCACTATCATACGGCCTTGTTTCAATTCTAGAAACTCTTTATACTTTTGATCGATAAACCGCTGACTTATATATTTCTTCCAGAACTCAATCTGAAAGAATTCCCAGGTAACTCTTTCTCTCGGTACCACAGACACTAAGGTATTCCACCACTGATATGTAGTGTCCCTCAATAAGGAAATGGAACACTTTAAATACTCAACTGGCGTGCAGGAAAGTTAATCGAATACCCGGATAGTATTTTCAAGCCAAAACTCAGCTCTCTCGGAATCATCATCAACAGTAGCTCTAAACTCTTCAGCCCCGTATTTTCGGATTTTATCTACTGGCAGCTTATTTAATCTTAGAAGTTCCACACCTTGAGGAGCTACGGGAACAGGTTGGGGATTAGGTGGGGGTAGAGATTGTTGAGCAACCGAATTTTTCCGGACAGATTGCGTGAACCACTCGTTCATCATTTGGAAAGGGCTTCTTTAGCCTCTCCTTCATGACTACTCAATACTTTTCTAGATTCAAACGGCACTGCCCCTTGAACGGGTGCTAGCACATTACTCTCAATATCATCAGCTACAGCTCGACCGGGATCCATTTGCTATATGAAAACATAATTTAAATTGTCAGGAGTCATCACACTATCATAGGTTATATATGGCATGTATAGATAGACTCTCACACACGCTATGTTAGTCCTAGAATCTACTAAACCGTAGCTCTAATACCAATAAATGTAACACCCTTCACCCATATAAAATGCCAGAATAGGGTTACGGAGCACTACCGGACTTATAAATCAATTAAACATTCATTTCACTTACATATTCATATTTCATGCAACTATCATTCAAACTTAATCATGATGTCCCTAATACGAGCTTACGAGGCTCAAAACTTGAATTCAAGGTGATTCAAGACTAAACCAATAAATTTAGAATCTTTTTGAACACTCAGAAAATTTTCTCAAAAACAGGGGACACACACCAGAGTGGTCCGGCCGTGTGTATCACACGGCCAAAGACACGCCTGTGTCACAGGCCATGTGGACATTCAAAATGGGAGCACATGGTAGTGTCCCAGCCCAAGTCTGACCCCATGTAACTCTCTAACTTAGGTCACACAACCAACACACACGCCCGTGTGCCCTACAAATGGCCATACACGTCCGTGTGCCAGGCCGTGTCTGACCCCATGTAACTCTCTAACTTGGGTCACACAACCAACACACACGCCCGTGTGCCCTACAAATGGCCATACACGTCCGTGTGCCAGGCCGTGCCAAACCTGTAGGCTATACTGACTTAGGCCACACGGCCAAGTCACACGCCCGTGTGTGAGGCAGTGTGGAGCATACTGACTTGGTTTCTATTTCAACACCAGGGGACATACGGCTGTGTACATGACCGTGTAGCACACATGGCTGAGACACACGCCCGTGTCTCTGTCCGTTTCTCTACCCGTGTGGACAAAAATAGGCTATTTACCAAGCCATTTTGCCACCCAAACTTGCATGTACCTACACCATATCAATTGGCACCAACACACACCATATATAAGCATTTAAACCAGCCAATTCAAACATAAATCATGCACATTCTATACTTCTATTTTACATATACACAAATCACCAAAACATGCCATACGATTTGTACCAAACTTTGCTTCCTTAAATCATCAATATGACCATTATCAACTATGCATCATTTGATCTATTTTCTCAAGCATGTCAATCAATCAAAACTTGGCTATTTGATATCTATTATGCTAATTATCCACAAACATCACATGCCCAACTTTTAAAACATCACACAAGCCAGATACACATATATAAACATGAATCAAACATACCAAAATAAGCCAACTTTCATGGCTATATAAACAACCTAATCACTTACATTTACAAATCATTTCAAATAACTAAATTCATTACTAACACATAACCAGAATGACCAAAGTCCCTATACATGCTATATACCAAAATACCAAAATTCAAAAGTACCAAGTGATAGTAGGATAGTGTGATGTAGTCTCCGATGATCCCCGAATCTGAGCTAACTTTCAATTCACTGTAAAACATGGAAAAATAAACAAAGTAAGCTTTATAGCTTAGTAAGCTCGTACAGAATAAACTCAAACTAATCATAAATACACAAATCATCAATTTGAACATACCAACATGTAATTCGTGTTAACTAACAAAACTTTCACATGTTTAATCATATGCTTACATGTGCACTTCACAATTTCTTCGATTTAAAACTTATACTGTTCATGCACATACCTGTACCATCTCGTATCAATCTCATACTCAACTACGTCTTTCATTTACCCGTTGAACCATTCAGAATATTATCGGATACGTGGGAAACTCGCACCAGAAGTGCCACATATATAGCCGAAGTTATCCCAATCACAAATTGCATATATGCCCATTCTCGAGCTATCGACGGGACTGCTCACACAAGCTGTGGGTCAAGACGTAGCTACACGGTGCTACTCACACAAGCTGTTAAGTAACCGCAACACATGGCAATATACTCAGCCACTGGTAGGTCGTATAGGACCAACACTCGGATCACATAATAACAATAATCCCCTAATGACATGTCACTAGTATCCAAATCTATTCCTAAGGTTCAACAGGGATTTCCAATGTCAAATCGTCATTGAATCATTTTCGAACATGTCCGAAGACTCATTTTCATAGTTTATGCAATATCAAAGCATTTAAAACATAATTATAAAAATGCTTATTACATACGATTTTACATCGGATGTAAAAACGACTAAATTGGTCGATTAGTCGAGAACTTTGTTTTTCCCTCGATCTAGATCTGAGTTTCGCTTTTCTTGATCTATATGTAATCAAAATTAACTTAATTAATCATCTCTCTATTCAATTTAGTCCAAAATTCACTTTAAGGCATTTTTACACAATTGCCCCTAATGTTTCACATCTTTTACAATTTAGTCATTCTTTCATAAAATCACCAATTCATGCAATTTGGTCCCTACCCATGTTAGCCGAATCTATTTTATTACCTAAGCAGCCAATATTTTACATTTATTTCACATTTTAACCATAAAGTTTCCACATTTCACAATTTAGTCCTTAATTTGCATTTTTACTAAAAATCACTTAAAAAAACTTGTATAATTCACAACAAACATTCATAATCTATCACCAAACATCAAAACACACATTTATTCATCAATAGAAACCTCAAAAATTTTTAACAAATTTGTAAAGTAGTCCCTGGGCTAGCTAGACCTAGTTGCAATGATATAAAAAAGATAGAAATCATTAAAACGGGACAAAAACGGACTTACAATTGAGCAATGCAATGATCGAACCCTAAATAGCTTCCATGGCTTCTTCTTTCTTTCTTTGAATACTCATGTGTTCATCAATGGAAACATCTAAAATCTTTAACAGGTTTTCAAAATAATCCCTCGGCTAGCTAGACCTAGTCGCAACGATCTCAAAAACACAAAAATCATTAAAAACCAAACAAAAATGGACTTACATGCTCAAGGAGACTAGGCTGAATGTTCCAAGCTTTTTAATGGTGTTTCAAACCCTAAATTTTGGTGGTGGGAGCTTAATGAAGATGATGATATCATGTTTGTATTATTTTAACTTAAGTTATTTATAATTTACTAATTTAACCTTTATTAAAACATTAAAAATTCATATAAACCATGTACATAAATGTCCACCCACCTTAATAATGGTCTAATTACAACATAAGGACCTTCACTTTAATATTCCATAGCTATTTAATACATTTAGCTAATAGAACGTAGCTTTTACACTTTACGCGATTTAGTCCTTTTTATCAAATTGACTAATCAAAGAATAAAATTTATTAACGAAATCTTCACAAAAACATATCATCATGCTCTAAACCTTAATTTAATAATAATTTTGACCTTGGATTTGTGGTCCCGAAACCACTGTTCTGATTTGACTAAAAATGAGTTGTTAGAACTCTCCCCTTTAGGGATTTTCGTCCCCGAAAATCTTACCGGTGAAAAGGTTAGGGTACTGTTTTCTCATAGCTTCCTCAGGTTCCCACGTAGCCTCTTTGACCCGTGACGTTGCCACAAGACTTTCACCAAAGCTATACATTTGTTTCTCAACTCTTTAACCACACGAGATAAAATTCGGATCGATTCTTCGTTATAGGTCATGTCAGGTTGCTGGAGAAATTACATGTGATGGATTTGATCTATATCAGCGCAACATCGACACATGAAACACGTTGTGAATCTTTTCTAATTCTGATGGTAATGCTAGCCAATATGACACTGGACCTATTCTTTGAATGATCTCATATGGCCCGATGAATTGCGGACTCAGTTTGCCTTTGCGACCAAAACAAAGAATTTTCTTCCACGGAGATACTTTTTAGAAATACTTTGTCGCTGATCTGAAATTTAATGTCTTTTCGTTTCAAATCGGTGTACGATTTCTGTCTATATGTAGCAGCTTTCAAACTATCACAAATTACTTTCACTTTATCTTCAGTTTCTCGGATCAAGTCAACCTCGTGAACCATTTTCTCACTATGCTCAGTCCAATACATTGGAGTTCGGCATTTGCGACCATACAAAGCTTCATATGGTGAAATCTTTAAGCTCGATTGAAAACTGTTGTTATATGCAAATTCAACCAATGGCAAATATTTCTCCTAGTTACCTTCAAACTCTAAAATACAACATCGGAGCATATCTTCAAGAATCTGAATTACTCTCTTAGACTAACCGTCGGTTTGCAGATGAAATGTTATACTAAAATTCAACCTCGTACCCAGAGCTTCTTGCAATTTCTTCCAAAATCGCGATGTGAACCTCAGATCTTTATCCAAAATAATCGAAACTGGCACCCCATGTAATCTAACAATCTCAGAGATATACAACTCAGCCAATTTTTCAAGTGAATAGTTTGTATGTACTGGAATAAAATATGCAGACTTCGTTAGTCGATCTATGACAACCCAAATAACATCTTTCTTTTTCGGAGACAAGGGCAAGCCCGATACAAAATCCATCGTAACTATATCCCATTTCCACTCAGGTGTCATCACTGGTTGCAGTAATCCCGAAGGCACCTGATGCTCAGCTTTTACTTGTTGACAAACTAAAAATCTCGACACAAACTCTAAAATGTCTCATTTCAAGCCTGACCACTAATACAGCTATTTCAAATCATTATACATTTTGGTACTCCCCGGGTGAACAGATAAAACAACCACTGTGTGCTTTGTGTAAAATTTTCTGAATGAGTTCGAAATTCTTTGGTATGCAAATTCTATCTCGGAAGATTAAGCATGCAAATTCTATCTCGGAACATTAAGCAATCATCGAATCTGATATGAAAGTCAGAATTACTAGTCGACTAACATTGTATTCTTTTGGTTTGTAACTCGGTATCACCCTTTTGAACTTCACAAATTTGCTGAAGCAAAACCGGTTTAGCTTTCAACTCTGCTAGAATCAAACCATCATCGAACAAAATCAGTCTTGTATTCATCGCTCTCAAAGAAAATAGAGATTTTCTACTCAAAGCATCTACGACCACATTTGCTTTCCCTAGATGATAATCAATTACTAACTCATAATCTATTAATAGCTCGAGCAATCTCTGTTGTCGTAAATTCAAGTCTTTCTAAGTCATTATATATTTTAAACTTTTGTGACCAGTAAAGTTGTGACATTTTCACCATACAAATGATGTCGCCAAATTTTCAATGCGAAAAAAATTGTAGCCATCTCTACATCGTATGTCGAATAATTCTTTTCATGCGGCTTTAACCGTCTGGAGGCATAAGCTATAACTTTTCCTTCTTGCATCAAAATGCAACCCAAACCATTTAATGATGCATCGCTGTAAATCACAAATTCTTTACCTGACTCAGGTTGAACTAAAACTGGTGCCTCAGTTAACAATGCTTTCAACTGATCAAAACTCTGTTGACATTTCTCTGACCACTCGAATTTTACATCTTTCTGTAGCAATCTGGTCATCGGTGTAGCAATCATCGAGAATCCTTTAAAAAAAATCAATAATAACCAGCCAATTCAAAAAAGCTTCTGACTTCGGATATATTTCTCGGTGGTTTCCAATCAACAACTGTGGAAAACTTACTCAGATCAACTCGTATACCTTCCATTGAAACAATGTGTCCAAAAATCCAACCTCCTGGAGCCAAAACTCGCATTTACTGAATTTAGCAAACAGTTGCTTATCTCTGAAGGTTTGAAGCTCAGACTCATCTCGTGACTAGATTAGAATGTCGTCAATGAACACAACAACGAATCTGTCTAATATGGTCTAAAAATCTGATTCATCAAATCCATAAAGACTCCAGGAGCATTAGTCAATCCGAAAGGCATAACAAGAAATTCATAATGTTTGTACCTCATTCTAAACACAGTTTTCGGTACATTTGAATCTTTAACTCGTAACTGATAATAGCTAGATCTCAAATCTATCTTCGAAAACATTGTTCCTCTTTTCAACTGATCAAATAAATCATCTATTCTTGGCAACGGATACTTATTCTTTATTGTAACCTTGTTGAGCTGATGATAATCAATACACATTCTTATTGACTCGTCTTTCTTCTTTACAAACAATTCTGGCACACCCCAAGGTGAAAAAATAGGTCATGCAAAACCTCTATCTGTTAATTCTTGCAACTGAGCTTTCAACTCTTTCAATTTTGTCGGAGCCATTCTGTACGGAGCTATAGATATCAGTGAAGTTCTTGGCACTAATTCAATAGCAAATTCAACCTCTCTGATCACTAGCAACCCCGGTAATTCTTCAAGAAACACAACCGGATATTCACAGACAACTAGCACTGATTCAATTTTAGATTCAAACACTTTTGTATCTAAAACATAAGCAAGATAAGCTTCACAACCTTTTCTCACACATTTCTGAGCTGACATAGACGAAATCACTACAAGCAATTTGACTCTGTAACACCCCTTACCCATATTCAACGCCGGAACACGGTACGAGGCGTTACCAGACTTACAAGCAAACAACCATACAAACCGTTACATAACTTTCCACCCAAATTTAAAACTTTTTGTAAACATTTATATCACTCCTTAAACGAGCCTACGAGGCTCAAAACATACATAAAATGTAGTTTGAAATTGAATCGGGAACTCACAAACACTTAGAAAATTTTTGCTCAAAATAGGGCCACAAGCCCGTGTGGGCAGGCCGTCTTATCACACACGCCCATGTCCCTTGTCCGTGCAAATTTATTTCTCAATTCGAACCTATAAGGGTTTTTACACGGCCAGACACACGCCGGTGTCCATGGCCCGTGTCCCTCACACGGCCATGACACGTCCGTGTCTTAACCCGTGTGTGAAAACCTTGACATTTTGTTTCTAACGTCATCATCTCCATAAGGTCACACGGCCAGGGCACACGCCCATGTCCTAAGGTCGTGTGGTGAATTAAAGTCCTAAATTCAGGTGCATACTTCACACGGCCTGGGCACACGCCCATGTCCTAAGGCCGTGCATACCACACGGTTGAGACACACGGCCGTGTCTCAGCTCGTGTGATTACTATTGGGCATTCTATTTTTCCAACTTGGAATACAGAGGGACACACGACCAAACTACACGCCCATGGGCCAGACGGTGTGTCACACACAACCTAGACACAAGCCCGTGTGTCTAGCCGTGTGGACAAGAACAAGGCTATTTACCAAGCCCTTTCTGCCACCCCTACTTGCAGCATCATAAGCCATATTAAGCAACCAACTCATTCATGCATAAGTAAACCAATGAATCAACCATGCAACTTGCACATTCATGAATAACATCATCATCTCATAGATTAATAAGAAAGAGCCATCAACTACGGCCTTATACAAAAGAATTCATCTCAAGACAAGCCAACACATTTGGCCAAAATAAAATGACACCTAACAAAGACTGGGTATCTATACATGCCATACTCAAAAGAATGATCTAGCTATACCAAATGCGTAGATAGTGTAAGTGATCCTTTGACGGTCTTCATATCCCGAGCTAGCTCTTCGACATTATAAAACAAGGGAAAAGAAAAGGGAGTAAGCTTTAAGCTTAGTAAGTCTATATGTAAACAACGAACATCATGCCACATACTTAACAATTAAGATCACTATCTATTCAAGAACAATTCAGTTCCTCATAATTATACTTACTCATTCAAAACTTACCACATCCCAAATACATATCATAACCATTGTTCACATTTACATACACTTATACCCTGCACTTATCACCACAAAGCCACATGAATTTCACTTAGTTAAGTTTCTCGATAAACACTTCAGAATAATACCTAACACACGGTAGTTTCGCACACAGCCCACCATTTATAAATAACACGGTGATATCGCGCACAGCCCACCTATAATCACATGTTCCCAGTGGTATCACACATAGCCCACCAATAAAAATAAATACGGTGGTATCGCACACAGCCACCAATAATAATAACATGACCACGGATATTTATCCGTATCCTTTTGCTTATTCCGAAGGTTCATCCAAGAATTTCCTCACTTTCTATCATTTTATTTGATACCAATATTCATTCACATTTCACACAATGAATTAATATGTAAAAACATAAGTAAAAAGGATGTATCATTTACACATAAACTTACCTCGATACAAAATATGTCAAATTGCAATTTAGTCCGAAACCTTGCCTTTTCCTCGTCAAGGTTGATTCCACGTTCTTCTTGATCTATAATGACATATTTAACTTATTAAATCACCACATTATTCAAGACACTTTAAAATTTCTACTTTGCCAAAAACTACCGTTTTAGCCTTAGACTTTGACAAAATTACGATTTTGCCCCTAGGCTCGTAAAATGAAATGGGTTCATTTTTCACACACCCCAAGCCTAGCCGATTAATATTACCTCTTATAGCAACTCAAAATTTCAATTATTTCACACATTTATCATCTATTTTACAACCTTTGCAAAAAGGCCCTATTAGATGTTTTCATGATAAATCCTTTCACAAAAGTTGTTTATTTAACAACTAACATTCATTTTCTTCCATAAAAATTCAGCAAGCAACATAAATGTGTTCATGGTAAAACCCTAGACTTTCAAACATTTTGCAAAATAGTCCCCTCATTAGCTAGCTTATGCTACAAGGGTCCCAAAAGTACAAAAATTATCAAGAAAGACCACCAATATCACTTATTTGCAAGGAGGATAAATTGCTGAGAATTTCAAGCTTCTAAACCCTTATGCTTGAGTGAAAATCAGTGGAAGAAGATGATAGGAAAAAAAAGATGATAGCTTTCTTGTTTTTATTTTATTTTATTTTATTCATTTCATTACCTAATATCACCAAACATTGACCAAACTTAGTCTCTTGTCCCCTATGACGGGCTATCCCCTTTAGAAAGGCTTAATTACACTTTAAGGACCTCCAATTTAAGGTTCTATAACTATCTAACACCTCTAGCTTATAAATTAGAACTTTTGCACTTTATGCGTTTTAGTCCTTTTTCGCAATTGAGTATGAAATCACTAAACTTAATTCAACAAATTTTTCATGCACTCATATAATCATGCTATCACACATAAAATAATATTAAAAATAATTTCTCTGACCTTGGATCAGTGGTTTTGAAACCACTGTTCCGACTAGCCCCAAAATCGGGCTGTTACACATTCGATTCATCTAATTCAATTCGAAGAATTTCACTGTTCTATCATTTCAATTCAATAGTTTTTTGTCTACAATTCACAATAGCATCATACAAAGTCAACCAATTCATACCCAGAATTACATCAAATTCATGAAATGGAAAAAGCATCAAATCAGCTGGAAAATAGTAACCTCGAGTCATTAAAGGATAGTTCTTGCATACTTTATCAACAAGAACATACTTGCCTAAGGGGTTTGATACTTTAATCACAAACTCAGTAGATTCAACAGGCAATTTCTTACTAGACACTAAATTCTTACAAACACACGAATGAGTCGATCCAGGATCAATTAATGCAATAACATTAGTGTCGTAAAGAGAAAATGTACCTGTGATAACAACTGGTGATGACGCGTCTTCGCGAGCATGAATAGCGTAAGCTCTAGTAGGTGCTCTGGCCTCAGATTCCTTAGCCGAATCTTTTGTCACGCCTCTACTACTAGTCACATTCCCCAGATTTCTCAGTGGCCTCCCTTTATTAGCTATGTTACTCGATCTTGCATTCTGAATCTTATCTTTCTCAACTAATTCTGGGCAATCACGTATGAAATGATCTTGTGAACCACATTTGAAATAAGCTCGGTTATTCATTCTACATTCACCAGGATGTCGTCTTCCACATTGCTAACATTCAGGTCTATAATTTCTTACACTGCCAACACTCGGTACTAATGTAGCTTGAGCTTTAGGACTTGAGTATTGTTTTCCACGATCTCTGTTCGAACACCCGATTGAAGCATTTGAATGAGTGTACAAATCTCTAGATTTCTTTGATAAAGATTGATATGGCTTACTCGTCAATCTTTTTCGTGAGTCTCTAGCCTCTGAGTATGCTTTTCTCTTTTCTTTACTAAGCTCCTCGGCTTTACAAGCTCTATCAACCAGGACAACAAATTCTTTCAATTCTAAAATTCCGACTAGAAGTTTAATATACTTCTTCAACCCATCAACGAATCGCTTGCACATGATTTCTTCATTAGAAACCTACTCCTGAGCATACTTGCTCAACCGTACAAATTCTCTTTCATACTCGGTCACAGTGATATAGTCCTTTTTCAATTCTAAAAACTCTTTGTGCTTTTGATCAAGAAACCTCTAACTTATGTATTTCTTCCAGAACTCAATCTGAAAGAATTCCTAGGTAAATTTTTCTCTCAGTACCACAGACACTAAAGTATTCCACCACTGATATGTTGTATCTCTCAATTATGAAATAGCATAATTTTAACACTCAGCTGGTGTGAACGAAAATTCATCAAATACCCGAATAGTGTTTTCAAGCCAAAATTTATCTCTCTAGGGATAATCATCAACGGTAGCTCTGAACTCTTCGGCCCTGTATTTCAAATCTTATCAACTAGAAGCTTATTCAGTAGTTGAAGTTCCACAACTTGAGGAGCTACAAGAACCGATTGGGGATTAGATGGGGGTGGAGGTTGTTGAGCAGCCGGATTTATCCATACAAATTGAGTGAACCACTCGTTGATCATTTGAAAAAAGGCTTCTTTAACCTCTCCTCCGTGACTACTCGATACATTTCTAGCTTCAAACAACGCTGCCCCTTGAGCGGGAGCTGGCGCGTTACTCCCAACACCGTCATCTATAGCTCGATTGGGATCCATTTACTATATGAAAACACAGTTTAAATTGTCAAGAGTCATCACACTATCACAGGTTATATATGGCATGTATAGCTAGACTCTCAAATACGCTACGTTAGTCTGAGAATCGACTAAACCGTAGCTCTGATACGAATAAATGTAACACCCCTCACCTGTATTCAACGTCGGGTATGGTTTTGGAGCATTACCAAACTTATAACACAATTACACATACATTTACTCATACATTTCCAAATTTCATTCAAATATCAATCAACACATTCATATCATCCCTAATATGAGCCTATGAGGCCCTAAACATGCATTGGGAGTGGTTCGGAATTAAACCAATAACTTTAGAAATCTTTTGAACATTTAGAAAATTTTCTCAAAAACAGGGGACACACACCCGTATAGCCCGGTCGTGTGTCTCACACGGCCAAAGACACGCCTATGTCATAGGCCGTGTGGACATTCGAAATGGGAGCACATGGCCGTGTCCCAGCCCATGTCTGACCCCGTGTAACTTTCTGACTTGGGTCACACGGCCAACACACACGCCCGTGTTGCTAGCCCGTGTGCCAGGCCGTGTGCTAGGTCGTGCCAAACCTGTAGGGTATACTGACTTAGGCCACACGATCAGGTCACATACCCGTGTGTGAGGTCGTGTGGAGCATACTGACTTGGTTTCTATTTCAACATCAAGGGACACACGGCTGTGTACATGATCGTGTATCACACACGGCTGAGACACACGTTCGTGTCTCTGCCCGTGTGGAAAAATAGGATATTTACCAAGCCATTTTGCCACCCAAACTTGCTTGTACCTACACTATATCAATTGACACCAACACATAGCATATATAAGCATTTAAACTAGCCAATTCAAACATAAATCATGCACATTCTATACTTCCATTTTACATATACACAAATCACCAAAACATACCATACGATTTGTACCAAACTTTGCTTCATTAAATCATCAATATGACCATTATCAACTATGCATCATTTGATCTATTTTCTCAAGCATGTTAATCAATCAAAACTTAGCTATTAGATATCAATTATGCTAATTATCCACAAGCATCACATGCCCAACTTTCAAAACATCACACAAGCCACATACACATATATATACATGATTCAAACATACCAAAATAAGCCGACTTTCATGGCTATATAAACAACCAAATCATTTACATTTACAAACCATTTCAAATAACTAAATTCATTTCTAACACATAACCAAAATGACAAAAGTCTCTATATATTCCATATACTCAAAACATAAGTTCAAAAGTACCAAATTGATAATTGGATAGTGTGACGAAGTCTCTGATGATCTCCAAGTCCGACCTAGCTTTGAAATCTCTATAAAACATGGAAAATTTAAACAAAGTAAGCTTTATAGCTTAGTAAGTGCGTATGAAATAAACTCAAACTAATCATAAATACACAAATCATCAATTTGAACATATCAACATGTAATTCATGTTAACTAACAAACCTTTCACATGATTAATCATATGCTTATATGTGCACTTCACATTTCTTCGATTTAAAGCTTATACGGTTCATATACATACCTGTACCATCTCGTATCAATCTCAAACTCAACCACATCTTTCATTTACCCGTTGACCTATTCGAAATACTATCGGATACATGGGAAACTCACACCCATAGTGCCACATATATAGCCGAAGCTATCTCAATCTCATATCACATAAATGCTCCCTTTTGAGCTATCAACGGGCTTGCTCACACAAGTTGTGGGTCAAGACATAGCTACACGGTGCCGCTCACACAAACTGTTAAGTAACCACAACACATGATGGTATACTCAGCCACCAGTAGGACGTACAGGACCATCACCCGGATCACATTAATCACAATAAGCCCTAATGACATGTCACTAGTACCCAAATCTATTCTTAAGGTTCAATCGGATTTCACACTTGCCGAATTGTCGTCGAATCATTGTCGAACTTGTTCGTAGTCCCGTATTCACAGTTTCTGCAATATCAAAGCATTAAAAACATAATTATAACATTGCTTATTACATACGAACTTGCCTCGGACATAAAAATGACGTCACGAGTCGATGAGTCGAGAACTTTGTTTTTCCCTCGATCTAGATCTGAGTTTCACTTTTCTTGATCATCAAAATTAACTTATTTAGTTATCTCTCTATTCAATTTAGTCCAAAAATCACATTACGGCAATTGTACACATTTTCCCCTAATGTTTCACATTTTTACAATTTAGTCCTTATTTCATAAAATCACAAATTCATGCAATTAGGTCCTTACCCATGCTAGACGAATTTCTCTTATTACCGTAGCAGCCCATATTTTTCATTTATTTCACATTTTAACCATGAATTTTACTCTTTTCACAAATTAATCCCTAATTTGCATTTTCACTAAAAATCACTTAACAAAACTTGTATAACTATCATCAAACATTCATAATCTATCATTAAACATCAAAATACTCATGTATATATCAATGGAAACATCTAAAATCTTTAACAATTTTCCAAAATAACCCTTGGGCTAGCTAGACCTAGTTGCAACGATCACAAAAACATAGAAATCATTAAAAACCGAACAAAAATGGACTTACATGCTCAAGGGGACTAGGCCGAATGTTCCAAGCTTTTTAATGGTGTTTCAAACCCTAAATTTCAGTGGTGGGAGCTTAATGAAGATGACGATATCATGTTTTTATTATTTTAACTTAAGTTATTTTATAATTTACTAATTTAACCTTTATTAAAACGTTAAAAATTCATATAAACCATGTACATAAATGTCCACCCACCTTAATAATGGTCTAATTACAAAATAATGACCTTCACTTTAATATTCCATAGCTATTTAATACCTTTAGCTAATAGAACATAACTTTTACACTTTACGCGATTTAGTCCTTTTTATCAAATTGACTAATCAAATAATAAAATTTCTTAACGAAATTTTCACAGAAACTTTTCATGCTATAGACCTTAATTTAATAATAAAATAAATATTTTGACCTCGAATCTGTGGTCCCAAAACCACTATTCTGATTTGACTAAAAACTGGTTGTTACAGTCCGTGCCCGTGTAACTCTCTAATTTGGGTCACACGGCCAAGCTACACTCCCGTGTGCCAGTCCGTGTAACACTCGAAGGGGACACATGGCCATGTCACATGAAACACAACTGAGACACACGCCTATGTCTTAGGTCGTGTGGACAAGAAATAGGCCAAATTCAAGCCATTTCTTTCGCCCAATTCAAGCACACACCTACAAGCCATGTAACAACCCATTTTTCGTTAATTCAGAACAGTGGTTTTGGAACCAAAAATCTGAGGTTGAAAAAAAATATTTTCATATTATTTTCGGTATTTATAGCATGTTATTTGATATGTGTGAAAATTTCGTGAGCTAATTTTATCGATTGGGTGGTTAATTTGAAAAAAAGGACTAAATCGCGAAAAAGGAAAAAGTGTTGTTCTATTAGCTAAAGGTGTCAAATAGCTATAGAACCTTAAATTTAAGGTCCTTAAGTATTAATTAGACCACTATTATGATAGTGGATGATAACGGCATGGTATAAATGAAATTTTGAATTAATTTAAAGGTTAATTTTGGCAATTGATTATTAAAGATTAATTAATTAAAACAAAAACCATTTTTATAAATTGTGATTAAATTTTGAAATGTGCAAATTTTGTGGTTGAAATGTGAAATAAATGAAAGTTTTGGTCTGCTAGGGACCTATATATAATTCAGCCAAGCATGGATTTTGTTGAATTGTGTGAATTTTGTGTATTTGTGAAATAGGGACTAAATTGATTAAATGCAAAAGTTTAGAGGCTAATGTGTAAAAATACCTAAATGTGTATTTTTGGATTAATTGAATAAGTAGATGAATAAATAAGTTAATTTTGAATTCATATAGATCATGAAAGAAAGAATTCGGATTTAGATCGGGGGAAAAACAAGGTTATCGAGTAGTCGACCCGATCTGTCAATTCTGAATACGAGGTAAGTTCGTATGTGATGATTACATTATAAATGTATGTTAAAATGCTTTAATATTGCATAAATTGCTAAAATGGGATTATGGATAATGTATGAATTGTGAAAACGACTTTACGGATGCATTTGATGATAGAAACGAAAAGTGTGAAAGCCCGGTTGAACCTTAAGAATAGTTTTAGATACTATTGACATGTTAGTAAGTGATACGTTGAGTTGGCTTCGGGCCATGATATTAGAACTTCGGATGCATATTTTACTGATTTGGCTTCGGGCCATGCATATCGGATGATTTGGCTTTGGGCCATGATAATAGTTCTTCGGATAAGTTACCTTAATTTGGCTACAGGCCATGGTATAGGTACTTATCGTACGAGACTCCTGAGTATCCAATTTCAATTTCAAATGGTTCAATGGGTAAACGAATGTTGTGGTTGAGAAAGAGGTTAGTACGAGGTGATACAGGTACGTATAGAACCTATTCGAGTATTAAATAGTGAAAGTTCGAGGAGTTTGCATTTGATCATGTTTTGAGACATGAGAAAGGTTTGTAGTTAATGTGTATATGGTTTTGTGATGTGTAATTGGTTGATTTGTATTTATTCAATGAAATAAGTTATTTACATATGAGCTTACTAAGCTATGAAGCTTACTTCATGTTATTTTTCTATGTTTTATAGTGAATCAAGGCTAGCTCAGATCCGGGAGTTGCCGGGAACATCATCGCACTATCAAACATCTAAGTTGGTACTTTTGAATTATACATTTATGGTATACGGCATGTATAGGCTAGATGTGGTATTTTGGTTGTGATCATAGCCATGAGATTTGGCTTGTAAATGATGTTAATATTGATGTGTGTTTGGCTATTAGAAATGGCTTGTAAATGTATATGTTTTGGTTTGTATATATATAGCCATGAGTGATGGCTTACTTTGGTTTGTTTTGGCATGGTTGTGACCAAGACATTATGGAAGTTATAATGGTTATATGAATTATGGTAAATGAACCATATTGTTTGATATTGTTTTGGCATGTATTTGGCTAAGTAAATGGTAGTGATTTTAGAATTAAAATAGTTGAAATTATAATGGTATGAATTGTGCATTTGATTTATGATTTTGGCTCCCTGATTGTATGATGAAATGGTACCATTTTGCCTTGTGTAGGTACATTGAAGTTGGGGTGGCAAATTGGCCTTGCAAATGGCCTATTTTTGTCCACACGGGTAGAGACACGGGCGTGTGTCTCAGCTGTGTATGACACACGATCATGTTATGTAACGCCCCAAACCCAGCCTAGATGTTATGGTCGAATCTGGCGATGTCACATGGTAGAGTGTTTGAAAACTGTAGCTTTGCTTAAACCATTTTCCGTTTAGAATTCATTTTTATCTCTTGTTAACTCTAAAATCGTGATTTTTATTCAGTTGATAGTTTTCAAAACATTATACGTTGCGGAAGCTTTTTAAACCTATTTGTGCCCCTGTGGGTATTTTGCTAAAACACATGCATTTCTTTTAAAAACTCGTGTTTTACCTACTTCTAGCAAATATAAACAGAAAACAGTACAAAATCCAAATTTTAGGTAAAAATCTATAGATTATAGAGAAATTACCCCAAAATAAAACTAAAATCGTAGATAACTATCAAAAAGCAAAAGGAGTCGTGTGGCCACCGCTGAGTCCTTCGCCGCACCGATTCGCCAATATCTGGGGATTACCTGTACAGATTAAACAGAAGGGGTGAGTTTATGTAAACTCATTGTGTAATCTCCATGCAAACAATCAGACAATAACAGATAATCTCAGTAGCCCTTTTTCTATATCAGTATCAGTCCAGTTTGGGCCTTAGCCCATTTTAGTAACAGTATGCATTAGGGCCTTAGCCCATCACAATACAGTAACAGTAGCAAATATGCAATCAGAAAATCCTACACAAGCAGTCTTTACACTCTATCTCCGTCCAACCCTACACTCCATGTGGGGGATATAATCAACCCACCCACCCCTACACTCCAAGTAGTACCAGTTGCGGCACTAAACAATAGTTTGCAGTTGTGCTGCCAGTAATTAGGTGTGAAGCCTTTCAGTACACTTCCTCCAATCAATATCAACCCGTCCCCATGCAATGCATCATACAGTTATGTCATGCCCTATCATGGTATATCACATTATTACAGTTCAGTACAAACAGCATGCTCAACATACAGTCATCCAGTTAGGAGTCTAGATAATCTTACCAACCCTACAGTGGGTTTACAGTAGTCTCGGCGACCCGTGCAATTTTTGCAATAAATCAGTGAAAATGGGCTCACACGCCCATGTTGCCTACCCGTGTGGGCCCAAATGGCCCAAATTTGGCCTTGGCCGTGTGAGCCCCAATTGATCGAGCTAGTGTCTCACACACGGCCTTGCTCGGCCATCACACGGTCGTGTCACCTGCGCACGGCCTGGCTCATCGATCACACGGCCGTGTTGTGGCTTATAGCCCTGCACACAGGCTACCACACGCCCGTGTGGCGTCGACAGAGAGCTTTTTTAGCTTTTCACCGAGACGCGTTTTTAGTGTTTCGGGTACACACCTAATATCGATTCACTGAAAAAAGCCCCAAGCCTTCCAAGACCTAGATTTAGCCAATACAAACTCTCGATTAATCGCTTAGCAATGAATTAAGCCAAACCCAAAACATGATATCCAATCTTTGAGGGAAAACCCTCACCTTCAATCAAACAGCAGAACACTTACAAGACCCAACCTCCAACTAACAAACATGAGTCCTCGATTCTTCCCCTAATCGACCAAAACAACCCCCATTAATAGAAAGTTAATAAAAAGAAACAAAGCACTTACTATCAGACTTACCGATCGGATTGAAACTAGAGTTGCGCGCAACAGGATGACTAAAATAAAATTAAAAAAATGAGAGAGTGGATGTTGGAGAAGCAAGATTTCGGCACAGTAAAGAAGAAGGAAAAGAAACGCAAAGAGGGGTGGATGACAGGAAAATTGGCGTCAGAGGTTTTCGGAAAGAGAAAATTTGCAAAAAGAAAAGTTACAAAATCTGATAACCTCCAAAATCCTGAAATTCTCTCCCTCAAACTCCCCACTAAATCCACTACTCAGATTTCTAATCCATGTCAAACTCTCACACGGCCCAAGCAGCAAAATAAATCCCTTGTTTGCGCAGTGACTCGAACTCCAGACCTCCAGCTTATTTACACTTCACTTAACCACTAGACCAGCAGGCCCATTCTGGCATATTTTACCTACATTTAAGTAAAAGCCTACTGTCTAGAGATAGGGCTTTATTCAAAGAAAGCAAAAAAATTTTGCCCAAGCCAAGGCTTAAACCCAAGACTTCTCAGACACTCCCAGAACACTAAACCACTGAAGCAGATTGATAAACCGTAATATAAACATATTTTAATCCCACATTTAGCATAATTTTGGATGATTTAAGCCTTGAATTGGGGAATTTGGTGCTCTTAATTCTTTTTTTTCATGTTTTATACTTAGAAAAGCACCGGAGGATGAAAAGAACGAGAAACAGGCTTAAAACGAAGCAAATGGGCCATATCATGAAATCAACACGGCCTGGGCCCAAGCCACACAGCCGTGCCACCTTAACATACCTGAACACAGCCTGGCCATGATTCACACGAGCGTGTGCCATGGGCGTGTCCCTGCCATGACAAAGAAGAGTTTCATTCGAATTAGGGTACTTAGAGGCAAAGAAAGTCATTCCAAAAGCCTATATAAACACCCTAGAGGCCAACCTTCAAGAGGAGTCCAGTTAGGCGTCCAGCTAAGTTAAGGAGCTGAGCCAGAGAGGCCAGAATTGTGGGATTCACTCAAAGAAAGCCAGTTGATTCATCTTAAGAAGCCGGAGTTATACTCAAGATAGAAGATCTCTTCTTCAATTCCTTCAGGGGGTTTTAGGGTTATCTTATGTTTTGTTTTATCTTTTCTTTTGAGATGCATTCTTTTATGATTATGAATTAAACCCTCAGATACCTGAGGGGGATGAAACCTAAGACGGATCTTATTATTGTTTTCTGAAATATATGATAAATACTTAATTTGTTCTTAACTATGTGTTCATAATTCTTGTTTTGATATTCCAGGATATAGATTCAAGTATTGATGTGCTTAGGCAGTGGAGCAAAAGTCCCTGTTTAAGAGTAGATCTAGCATAGTTAAGCGGAGTTGATCGGAACCCTAGAAATAGGATGATGAAAATCTGTCGGATTAGGGTCAAACCTAATATAGGAGTCCATAGATTGAGTTAATGCAATTCTAGGGGTTTTAATTAGAAAGAGATTTTAATTAATCAACCTAAGGTTAGACGTTAGTAGCCTCAAAAGAGGTATTAATATAAATTAGGGAATCCTACGGATCAAGTCAAGTGAATAAATCATTTGGTTCAGAGTTAGATAACAAGTGAAGTCTAGGTAGATTCTTCCTCGGGTATTGTCTTAATCAATTGGTTTTTTTTCACAAGTATTTACCCAATTCTTTCTCTTTGTCTTTGCATCTTTAGCTTGGTAGTTAGTTAATTTTAGATTAGATAGCAAATTCTTTTAATTCTTAGGCTAAATAATAAAAAGAAAGTTAGTAACTTTTGGTTTTTTTGGGTTCGACAATCCGGTCTTGCCATAGCTATACTACTGTTCGATAGGTGCACTTGCCTCAATCGTTGTCACAGTTAGTTTTCAGGCTCGATCATTCTTTTTATAAATTTTTAATTCTCTGACATACACGACCAAGTTTTTGGCATCGTTGCCGGGGAACTGAAATATTAAGAATGCTTACTTTAGCCAAATTATATTCATTTTATTTTTGCAATTAAATTTTATTTTTATTTGTCTATATTTTCTTCTTTGCTTCTAGCAGGTACCTCTAGTTTATGACTAAAAGGAACCCGACAGGACCCCTGATTTATGACAGCGATATTGAAGGTACTGTTTGCAGAAATCGTAGAGAAATAAGGCGAAGCTTAAACTACATAGAATAAGAGCAAGAAGTCGAAATCAATACCACCGAAGAGATGGCTGAGAATAATCCACTACCTTCAGAGGCGGCCGAACATCATGCTTCTTGAACTATGTATGATTATGCTAAACCTAATTTAATAGGAACTGAGTCAAGTATTGTTAGGCCTATTATTGCTGCAAATAATATTGAACTGAAACCTAACACTATACAGATGATACAACAGTTTGTTCAGTTTGATGGTTTGTAGGATGAGGATCCTAACACACACTTAGCGAATTTTCTAGAATTTTGTGATACCTTCAAAATAAATGGCGTTTCTGATGATGCCATCCGTCTTTGGTTATTTCCCTTTTCTTTGAGAAATAAAGCCAAATAGTGGTTGCATTCTCTTCCACGAGGATCAATCACTACATGGGGATTAGATGACCGAAAAATTTTTATTGAAATATTTTCCGCCGGCTAAAACGGCCAAGTTGAGGAATGATATCTCTTCTTTTGTGCAGATGGATTTAGAGACACTTTACGGCGCATGGGAGAGACACAAGGATCTATTGAGAAGGTGCCCTCACCACATATTACCCTTGTGGCTAAGGTCCAAACTTTCTACAACGGGGTAAACCCCTCAACTAGGCAATTGATCGATTCAGCCGCCAGCGGAACGTTGAATAATAAAACACCTGAGGTTGCCTATGAATTCATTGAAGAGATGTTATTGAATAACTATCAGTGGCAAGTCACAAGGACAAAGAAAACAAAAGCAGCCAGTGTTTTCAACCTCGACGCAGTATCCATGCTATCAAATCAGGTAGAAACGTTAAATAAAAAGGTTGATGGTTTATGTAGTTCCTTGCAGGTACATCCGGTAATGTAGTGCGAAACAAGTGGAGGTGTGGTGAATCCTGAGTACCCACCCTATGGACATGGCATGGAAAGCGAACAAATAAACTATATGGGTAACAATTTCAGATCTCAAAATAACCCTTATAGTAATACTTATAATCTAGGTTGGACGAACCGCCCTAATTTTTCATGAGGTGGTCAAGGAAATCAGAGACAACAACACCCCTAAACTTCCAACAATAGCCCTACCCACAGGAGAAGCCGAACCTTGAAGAGATGCTGACAAAATTCATCGCGGTGTCAGAAACTCGTTTCCAAAACACCGAGACAACACTTAAAAATCAACAAGCATCGATTAAAGGTATCGAAAACCAGTTAGGGCAACTCGTAAGCTGATCTCCGAACGACCACAAGGTAGCTTGCCAAGTAACACTGAGCCTAACCCAAAGGAGCAACTTCAAGCCATAACAGATCAAAATAGTGAAGGGTTAGTAGAATCTAAACCTGAGCAAAGGCAAGAATCTTTGGTAAGTAAAGGTAAGATCGAGGTAAGTCATGAGAAGCCAAAACCGGTAATTAAGGAGTACCAACCTCGTATACCTTATCCTGATGCGATAAAGTAGGACAACACAGACGAACAGTTCATTAAGTTTCTTAAACTTTTAAAGAAATTACATATTAACTTGCCACTTCTTGAAGCTCTTTCGCAGATGCCAGATTCAAGAAAAATTTTAAAAGATTTTCTAACAAACAAGCGGAAGTTGGACGAGGAATCATATGTGGAACTAACCGCAGTATGCTCAGCGATGTTGCAAAACAAACTACCACAAAAATTAAAAGATCCAGGAGTTTTACAATTCTATGCTTAATTGGTAGTTTATCTATTGATAATGCTTTAGCTGATTTAGGGGCAAGCATCAATGTTATGCCTTATAAATTGTTTAAACAACTAGGTCTAGAGAAACCCAAACAAACTAGGATGAGCATTCAATTAGCTGATAAAACTATTATAATTCCTAGAGGCATAATTGAAGATGTGCTAGTGAAAATTGAAAAATTCGTATTCCCAGTAGACTTTGTCTTTTAGACATGGATGAGGACAATAGTATCCCTTTAATTCTAGGAAGGCCATTTTTAGCAACTGCCAGGACTAAAATTGATGTTAGCGCAGGTGAACTCATACTTTGTGTAGGTGACGATTTAATCAGTCTTCAAGCTTTCGACTCAGCTAGGACATCGAGTAATCAAGGTGAGAATATAAATTCTATTAATAACCATTCGGCTAAACCTTCTTTTCAGGAAGCACCATGAAATTACACAACTGATCCAAATCCTATACCTCATGCCAACAAGGAAATAACCCATGAGGAACGAAGGCTTCAGATTGATGAACTAGACGAGTGGAAGACACACTTCAAGGAGAAATTAGGAATACATAAAATAGAGCCAACACCAGTCCGTGGGACAAACAAATTTAAAATCGGAGATCAGGTATTGTTAGATAAGGCAGACCCTCAAATACCTCCTCCTGACTCTAATACAAACGAAGAAATCACTTTTAGGGTACTCAATTTTTTCCCATACAGAACAGTCGAGGTAAGTAATCCTATATTCAGCACTTTTAAAGTAAACGCTACATGACTCAAATTACATATTGATAATAGGACTGATAGCATGAGGAAGGATTTTCAACTTTTCAAACCACCATGAACGTGCGAATGAGAGGTAAGTCTAGCTTAAGACTTTAAACAAGCGCTTCTAGGGAGGCAACCCAAGCACTAACACCATTAATTTTTACATTTTTATCTTTTACTCTTATTTTTCCTTTTCAGTACCTAATTATAAACTGACTAAAGTGCAAATTTCTACAACACACGGCCTTACACACAGCCGTGGCTGTGGCCGTGTGGATACTACGGAAGTACGTACTGACATGGCAGATATAGTACGAAACAGGACGAAAAATATCTTCAAGCCACGGCCCTCAACTGAACACCACGACCGTGCGATGTGGCCGTGGCCAACACTATTTTACAAAACATGGGCGTGGTAGAAACGAACAAAGCATAACACGGCCGTGCGACACGGCCGTGTGACTCAACAGGCCCATGGTACACGGGCGTGGGGATGTACCAGACCTGACTTTTCTATTTAAACCACCTCCCCCCTTCTTACCTACTTCCCACTCTTCTTCTTCCTTTACACCCCCCTGCATTTTCATTTTCATTTTTTCTCTTAACTCTTGTTCTAACAATCATCCATGTCGAAGAAATGGAGGGATCCTAGCGCTGTCTCCCTTTGTGAGACCGATCTACATAAGTTCATGCCGGCCGCTTCATTAACTCGACAGGAAAAGGACCTTTGAGTCCATTTAACTTCTCTTTTCATTTTCACTTCTCCTTTATTTTCCTTTCTTTATTTTTCTTTTACTTAGTTTAATCTATTCTATTTTCTTTTCTTTGATTTAGGTTCTAAAGGCTGCTAGGGAATCACCGCGACCAGACCATAGCCACCCCACCGCAGCCTTAGAAATCACACCCACCTCGCGAACCATCCAACAATAAGGACTTTTCAGTCCATTCATCTTTTCTTTTAATTTTATTTTACTTTCTATTTTCTTTCTCTTTATCTTTCTTGTCTTTAAATATATATTTAGTATATTTTGAATTATTATCATTATTTCCTGGCTAATTCTTCACGAGCTTCCCAATTTCTTCATCTAGCGCAGGGATTGTTGGCGGCCAGCACACCACGACACTCCCAACTCAAGGAAGCCATCCAAATTCAAGAAGTTTCACCTCTCCCTTTCTCTTAAATTTCATTTATATCTTTGTACATTGAGGGCAATGTACATCTTAAGTGTGGGAGGTGAATATTTATTTCGAAAAAGTGTCTAACTTTCTGCATTATTCTCAAATCCCTGAATGATATCTTGTCTTTAAATAATTTTCTCATATTATTAATTAGAATAAAATTTCCTTTGATTCATGATTTTTATTGATATGTTTTGGATTAAGTCATTGATAATTGTGCAGTGATGATTTAAACTTTAAGAGATGATAAACTGTAATATGAACATATTTTAATCCCACATTTAGCATACTTTTGGATTATTTAAGCCTTGAATTGTGTAATTTGGTGCTCTTAATCTTTTGTTTTCATGTTTTATACTCAGAAGAGAATCGGAGGATGAAAAGAACAAGAAACGGGCCCAAAACGGAGTAAATGGGCCATATCACGAAATCAACACAGCCTGGGCCAAACCACACGGCCGTGCCTCCTTAATAGTCTCGAACACAGCCTGGCCACGATTCACATGGGCGTGTGCCATGGGCGTGTGCCATGGGCATGTCCCTAACGTGAGAAAGAAGAGTTTCAGTCGAATTAGGGTACTTAGAAGCAAAGAAAGTCATTCCAAAAGCCAATAGAAACATCCTAGAGGCCAACCTTTAGAGGGAGTCCAGCTAGGCATCCATCTAGGCCAAGGAGCCGAGCCAGAGAGGCCAGAATTATGGGATTCACTCGAAGAATAGCTAGTTGATTCATCTCAAGAAGTCGGACTTATACTCAAGACAGAGGATCTCTCCTTCAACTCCTTCAGGGGTTTTAGGGTTTTCTTATGTTTATTTTTATCTTTTCTTTTAGCTGTATTTTTTTATCATTACGAACTAAACCCTCAGATACTTGAGGGGGATGAAACTTGAGGTGAATCTTGTTATCGTTTGCTGAGCTATATGATAAATACTTGATTTGTTCTTAACTATGTATTCTTAATTCTTGTTTTGGTATTTCTAGGATATTGATTCAAGTATTGATGTGCTTAGGTGGTGGAGCAAGTCCCTGCCTAAGAGTAGATCTAGCATAGTTAAGCAGAGTTGATCGCAACCCCAGAAATAGGATGACGAAAATCTGCCGGATTAGAGTCAAACCTAATATAGGAGTCCATAGATCGAGTTAATGCAATTCTAGGGGTTTTAATTAGAAAGAGATTTCAATTAATCAACCTAGGGTTAGACATTAGTAGCCTCGAAAAAGGTATTAATATAAATTAGGGAATCCTTCGGATCAAGTCAAGTGAATAAATCGTCTGGTTCAGAGTTAAATAACAAGTGAAGTCTAGGTGGATTCTTCCTCAGGTATTGTCTTAGTCAATTGGTTTTTCCCACAAGTATTTTCCCTATTCATTCTCTTTGTCTTTGCATCTTTAGCTTAATAGTTAGTTAATTTTAGATTAAATAATAAATCCCTTAATTCTTAGGCTAAATAATAAAAAGAAAGTTAGTATTAGTACTTCTAGTTCCTTTGGGTTCGACAATCCAGTCTTGCCACTAAACTATACTACTGTTCAATAGGTGCGCTTGCCTCAATCGTTGTCATAGTTAGTTTCTAGGCTCGATCATTCTTTTTATAAATTTTTAAGACTTTGACACACGATCAAGTTTTTGGCGCCGTTGCTGGGGAACTAAAATATTAAGAACGCTTAATTTTTATTACTTTAGCCATATTATATTTATTTTATTTTTTGCAATTTATTTTTACTTTTCTAAATTTTCTTCTTTTCTTCTGGCAGGTACCTCTAGTTTATGACTAAAAGGAACCCGACAGGACCCCTGATATACGACAATGATATTGAAGGTACTGTTCACAGAAATCGTAGAGAAATAAGGCAAAGCTTAAATTACATAGAAGAAGAGCAAGAAGTCGAAGCTAATACCACCGAAGAGATGGCTGAGAATAATCTGCCACCTCCAGAGATGGCCGAACATCATGCTCCTCGAACTATGTATGATTATGCTAAACCTAATTTAACAGGAATTGAGTCAAGTATTGTTAGGCTTACTATTGCTACAAATAATTTTGAACTGAAACCTAACACTATACAGATGATACAATAATTTGTTCAGTTTGATGGTTTGCAGGATGAGGATCCTAACACACACTTAGTGAATTTTCTAGAATTATGTGATACCTTCAAAATAAATGGCGTTTCTGATGATGCCATCCGTCTTCGGTTATTTCCCTTTTCTTTGAGGAATAAAGCCAAGCAGTGGTTGCATTCTCTTTCACGAGGATCAATCACCACATGGGATCAAATGACCGAAAAATTTTTATTGAAATATTTTCCACCCGCCAAAACGGACAAGTTGAGGAATGATATCTCATCTTTTGTGCAAATGGATTTAGAGACACTTTACGATGCATGGGAGAGATACGAAGATCTATTGAGAAGGTTCCCACACCATGGATTACCCTTGTGGCTACAGGTCCAAACTTTCTACAACGGTCTGAACCCCTTAACTAGACAATTGATTGATTCAGCCACCGGCGGAACCTTGAATAACAAAACTCTTGAGGCAGCCTTCGAATTTATAGAGGAGATGTCACTGAATAACTATCAGTGGCAAGTTACAAGGACAAGGCCAACAAAAGCAGCCGGAGCTTTCAACCTCAACGCAGTCACCATGCTATCAAATCAGGTAGAGATGTTAAATAAAAAGATTGATGGTTTATGTGATTCTTTGCAGGTACATCCAATTATGCAGTGCAATCTGAATTGAGGTTGGAGGAACAACACAGATTATCCACCTTACAACACGAGCGCTGAAAATGAACAAGTTCACTATATGGGTAACAATATCTCAAAATAACCCTTATAGTAACACTTATAATCTAGGTTAGAGGAACCACACCAATTTCTCATGGGGTAGTCAAAGAAACCAAAGACTACAATCCTTCCCACAAGAAAAAAAGCCAAACCTTGAAGAAATGCTGACAAAATTTATAGAGGTGTCAGAAACCCATTTCCAAAATACCGAAACAATATTGAACAAACAGCAAGCATCAATACAAGAGCTTAAAGATCAAATTGGACAACTAACTAAGCTAGTTTCTGAAAGGCAACCAGAAAGTTTACCTAGGGAAAAAGAGCAGGTGAAAGAAGTTACACTGAGAAGTGGAAACGAGTTAGTTGAAACAACGAAAAAGATACCACATGACACAGATAAAGCAATAGATGAGAAAGTTGAAGATGTAATGCCAATATGCAAAGAATGTAAACCGCCAATCCCATATTTGGAAAAGTTGAAGAAAGACCGATTAGATGCACAATACGGTAAATTTCTTGAACTTTTTAAGAAATTACATATTAACTTACCGTTTCTTGAAGCTCTTTCATAGATGCCAGATTACAGGAAATTTTTAAAAGAGCTTTTAACAAACAAGCGGAAACTAGATGAAGAATCGCATGTGCAATTAAATGCAGTGTGCTCAGCAATGTTGCAAAATAAACTACCACGAAAATTAAAAGATCCAGGGAGTTTTACAATTCCATGTTTAATTGGTAGTTTAACTATTGATAATGCTTTAGCTGATTTAGGGGCAAGCATCAATGTTATGCCTTATAAATTGTTTAAACAACTAGGTCTAGGGAAACCCAAACAAACTAGGATGAGCATTCAATTAGCTAATAAAATTGTTAGAATTCCTAGGGGTATAATTGAAGATGTCCTCGTAAAAATTGATAAATTCGTATACCCTGTTGACTTTGTCATTTTAGACATGGATGAGGACAATAGTATCCCCTTAATTTTAGGAAAACCCTTTTTAGCAACTGTCAGGATTAAAATTGATGTTTGTGCAGGTGAACTCATACTTTGTGTAGGTGACGAATCAATCAGTTTTCAAGATCTTGACTCAGCTAGAACATCGAGTAATCAAGGTGAGAACATAAATTCTATTAATGACCATTCGGTTAAACCTTCTTTTCAGGAAGCACCACTGAACAACACAACTGAGCTAGATCCTATACCTCATGCCAACAAGGAAATGACTCATGAGGAACGAAGGCTTTAGATCGATGAACTAGACGAGTGGAAGACACACTTCAAAGAGAAATTAGGGTTACACGAAGAAGAACCAAAGCCACTCCAAGGGACAAACAGATTCAAAATCGGAGATCAGGTATTGTTAGATAAGGTAGACCATCGAATACCTCCTCCTGACCCTAATACAAACAAAGAAATCTCTTTTACGGCAAGGTTTTCCCATACGGAACAGTCGAGGTAAGTAATCCTACATTTGGAACTTTTAAAGTAAATGATACTCGACTTAAGCTTTACCATGATAGTAAAACTGATAGCATGAGAGAGGATGTTCAACTCTTCAAACCACCATGAATATGCAAATGAGAGGAAAGTCTAGCTTAAGACTTTAAACAAGTGCTTCTCGGGAGGCAACTGAGTACTAACCCCATTAATTTTTACATTATTTATTTTCTTCTTCTATTTTTCCTTTTTAGCACCTAACTATAAACTAACTAAAGTGCAGATTTCCAGAACCTCACAGCCTCCGTGGTCATGGCCGTGTGGATACTACGGATGTACAAACTGACATGGCAGAGATAGTACGACACAGGACGAAAAATATCTTCAAGCCATGGCCTTCAACTGAACAGCACGACCGTACGACGCGGCTGTGGCCGACACTGTTTTTAGAAGCACGGGCGTGGCGACCTACTTATGGGCGTGGGAGAAACGAACAAAGCATAACACTGCCATGTGAGTCGACACACCCACGGTACACGGGCGTGGGGATGTCCCAGAAAAACAAAACTCTATTTAAATACCCCTTTTCCTCTCCCCACCTACCCCATCTTTCCCTCTTCCATACACCTTCACCTTTCCCCTTTTCAATTTTCTCTCAATTTCCTACTCCAAACTCTCCATTTTTCACCATCCCAATATCGAAGAAGCGGAAGAATCCAAACACAGTTTCCCTAAGGGAGACCGATCTACATAAGTTCATGCCGGCCGCTTCATACACTCGACAAGCCAAGGATATTTGAGGCCATTTAGTTTTTATTTTTATTTTCTCTTCTCCTTTATTTTCCGTTTCTTTATTTTTATTTTACTTAGTTTAATCTATTTTATTTCGTTTTCTTTGATTTAGGTTCTAAAGGCTGCTAAGGAATCACACCACGACCACGACACTCCCAACTCAAGGAAGCCATCCAAATTCAGGAAGTTTCACCTCTCCCTTTCTCTTAAATTTCATATATATATATATATATATATATATATATCTTTGTACATTGAGGGCAATGTACATCTTAAGTGTGGAAGGGTGAATATTTATTTCAAGAAAGTCCCTAACTTTCTTCATTATTCTCAAATCCCTGAATTATGCCATGAATGATATCTTGTCTTTAAGTAATTTTCTCATATTACTAATTAGAATAAATTTCCTGTGATTTATGATTTTTATTAATATGTTTTGGATTAAATCATTCATAGTTGTGCAGTGATGATTTAAATTTTAGAAGACTAGAGAATCAAGCATGATGAGTTTATTTTCAAAAAATTAAAATTTTGTTAGGTTGTCTACCTGAATCTAATTATTACCTTGAAATTTGAAATTTGCAGAGTTGATATCAAAAACCCATAATTTTTGTGAGATTTTGAGCCTTTTAGAGCATACACTCTTTCGTGCTCACTTTTTGATTATTAGTGTGTCAACATTGAGCAGTTATTCTAGAACTTGCTTTGATTATACATGTCAAGACCACATTATTGATTTGATATATAGAGATGATAAAGGCACTTAGGATTTAACCCACTCACTCCACTAAAAAGCCTACCTTCACAATTAACCCCTAGTGAACCCCTTTGATCCTAACAACCCCTTTTATTGACTCACCCACTAATATTAACCTAAAACCCATTCTGTATTTGTTATCACCATTTCTTGACTCCCTTTTTGTCGAGATTTGATTTTGAACAGTTTCCTAACTATGTTCTATATTTTAGTTGTTAAGGTTCTTCCTTATTATTGTTATGATTTGTTCTTTAAAAATGAAGTATATTCAATATCAGCTCTATGTAATTGAGCTTATACGTTTAAATTCCACATCTTGAGAAGAAGCTCATGTTATTAGTATTACAAGTTTTTAGTTGATGAAATTATTTAGGATTAATTCATTTTTCTAGCTAGGTAAATTGTCAATTCAATCTCGATTCTAACCCTCTAATTAAACCTTTATCCATACCTTTAACCCGAGCCCCATTACAACACTTTTTAAAGACCTTTTGATTTGTGTATCATCTCATTTTACAGTGGTGGATATTTGATTTTCAGGCAAGCCTATGGGATTATCTTTTCATGTTCGACTTTTGAGTTCTTAATTTTGAACCTTAAACACTTTGAGTAATTTGAGTGAATCTTTAGTGAGGATGTCAACTCTTGTCGATTTTGAATTAAAGGTAATTATTTAGGTAAAGGGAAAACACCTATATTTCCATGCTACAAAAACTATGACTTTGATTGTTTGAATCTTTAGGATCCTTCTATTTAAATTATCAATGTATAAATTATCTATGAATTATGATGAAACACTATTGATGAATATTATGAATCAAGGAAGTTCATTTTAATTGTGAGCTGAGAATTTTGCTTGAGGACAAGCAAATGCTTAAGTGTGGGGGTATTTGATAAACCGTAATATGAACATATTTTAATCCCATATTTAGCATACTTTTGGATGATTTAAGCCTTGAATTGTGTAATTTGGTGCTCTTAATCCTTTGTTTTCATGTTTTATACTTAGAAGAGCATCGGAGGTGTAATACCCCGAAATAGGGGTTGCGAGTTCAGAAAATAACTCGAGTGTTAGTGGGCTCAAGAGTGATTTTTAGTGTGTTATTAGAGTTCCTAAAGCCCGAGGATAAAATGGGAGCATTTTGGAAATTTTGAAAATTTTTAGGGCTAAAAGGGGAATTTGGACGAGGAAGGCCTTAAGTATAAATTTTGCAAGTTTGTGGCACATAAGATGCCCTAGTAAAGTGGTCGTGTGCCACTTAAAGTTTAGCTTGGGCGCTAGGCAAGTCAGAGGTTCGAGCTTCGTGAGCGGCAAAAACATTTTATTTTGAACAAGGGCGCTGTTTTGAAGGAAGCCTTAAAAGAATTTTCGGTGTAATTATTGCATGAAATTCGAAGTGGCCGAGTGGCCAAGGACTTTGCGTGAGAAGTAAGACCCGGGGGACTCATGTTCGAGTCCTGGAAATCGCACATTGGGCGCTTTATTTTTATTTCAGCGCTAAAGTAAAGGGAGCCAAGGCAAGGATAGATTAAAAGAAAATGCGATGCAATTAGTCGCATGAAATTCACCTTGGCCGATTGGTTAAGACGTTGCAGCATGGAGGCCGCTACAAGGACTCGTGTTCGAGTTCCATTAAGGGCGCGGACGTTTTTAATTTTTTTTCGGTTCCTAGCGCTAAAATGGAGAAGCCATTGAAATAGGGTTAAAAAGAATTTATATGCGCTTATTGTCACGAAACACGCAAAGGATTAGATGGCTGGAAGCAAGAGGACTCTTCTCCAGGTCTCGGGTTCGAGACCTGGGGCTGCAGTTTGGCCTTGTGTTTTGTTTTGGCCACGTGAGGAGGCCTGTATGGCACATGCATGCACGCATGCCGCCTTGGGGGAGGGTTTGCTCCTCTTTGTTATTTTTATTTTTATTTTACAAGTATTATTATATTTTTTTTATGCATGAAGTATGGGAAATTGTTAAGTCTTATTTTTATTCAAAAAAGGTGTTGAGCATGCTATATATTAAACAAAGAAATTTATTATTCTTATGATAATGTGTTATTATTTTATTAAAAGATGGGTTATATTTTTAGTTTATTGATGAAGAATGAGGGAATAATAATAATGATTATTACTATTAGTCATGCATGGATGAAATTTTGGCCTTGGGAAGGTTTTAGGCGTGGCCGGCCTTGGGTTGGTGAAAAGAGAAGCATGGCCATTAACTTGTTTTTGTTGTTATTTTTATTAAAGGATGACTATAGTAATGGGTTTTATTGTTAGATTATTTTATGTGGTAAAGGAATAAGGAATAAACAAAGTTTTATTCCTTTCTTTTTCAAAGAGGACAGGTCTTGGTCTTGGGGAATAGGAGCATGTGGCCGGCCTTGGTTTGGTAAGCATGGCCGAAACTCATGCTTGGGTTTTTCTTTGATTCCAAATTGTTTATTCCAAAGGTGATGGGCTACATTTTATTGTTTTTTTTTTTGGGAAGAGCATGGCCAGCTTGTGGGGGAAAGACATGGCCGAATGCCTCTTGTTGTTCTTCTTTCCCACCATTTCGTGCATGGCCGATTTTTCACATTTTCAATTTCATTCCTTTTGTGTTTTGACCGAAAATGGAAGAGAGAGAGAGAGCTTAGAGTAGGAAATTTTCTCTTCCCTACTTCGTAAATGGCCTAATATTGAACTTTTGAAGGACCTTCATTTCGACTTGAGTGTAAGAAAGGGTGCCCAATCTCTTAGTTTTGCCATCCTTCTTCCTATATGTTGCATGGCCGAATGTGGCTTTTGCTAAGGAGGCATTTTCGAATAGTTATGCATTGCTTGACCAACTTCTCCACCCTTGCTTGAAGGACATAGCCAAATCCCTATTAATGGTGCCATCGGCAGTGTGTTTGAAACCCTCCTTTTTCTTCAAAGCAATAATAGTAAGTAATTTCTCCTTAGAAATCAGTTTCGCTTCATCTTTTTATTGTGTGCCAAAAATAGTGATTTTGTGTTGGTCTAGGGTTGGCCTAATGTGGGTAAATGCCATAACCTCATGTTCCTTGGTGGGAAGCCAGCATTAAGGGACCTTGGAGGGATCTTTTGGTTTCTGATAAGCAAGCTAGTGTTAAGGAGCACAAATGAGTCTCTCGAAAATTTAGGCGCTCAAGGTAAGGTTATGTACATTTCGGCCAAGAGCCATTATTCTTAGATATGGATGTTAGCCGATTCTAACCACGCTTTAGTAGGACTATCGATGACTTCGAGAGCTAATCCATAAGATCGAGTGGTGTTTCGGGATCAAATAAGCTAGGTATGTGGTTGTAAAATTCGACCTAAGACCATGATATTGATACAAAGGGTGACCGATTTCGGTTATGTGATCTAGGGACAAATCGATAGAAATAACAGAAGCTCCCGGGTTTTAGACTTTGTCAAAATCGATAAATCTGAATCTCGCTATAGTCAGGTGCGTAGTTATCGCACTGTGCTCTTGCTTGTTCATGTATGTTATTGTAAATGTACATGTTGTGCATGTTAGCCTAAATAAGGGCTAAGATGTTGGATACCCAAGGTGGGTGATCGTTTAATCAGGTGTGTAAGCTCTTACACACTTTATTAGTATAAACTGTTATTTGATAATATTATAGCCTCTCATGTGGTTACTTTGCCTAGTGGGCATAAGCTTGGTAATCGGGTAAGTCCCCTATTACTCGATTTACGATATATGTTGTATATGCCATCATATGCTGTGAAATGCTATGCTATATACGATTGCATGATATATAAGATCATGATACTTGCGATATGAGCATGATGATGGTGGGATTGATGAGAGGGAGTAATATTCGTGTCGACGGACACCAGTGTTTTGGTAACACATTGTGACTACGGTCACCAGAGGTTTGGTACCTCCAGAGGTTTGGCACCTCATAGCGTCTCGTCCCTGTGGCTTAGTGCCACCGTGGGTTGGCCCCACATTTGAGATACGGGATCGACGCCAGTGATTTGGTATCACACGATGGGTTGGCCCCATCATTTGATTGTGACTTCGGGTCACCAGTGGTTTGGCACCACCAGTGGTTTGGCACCACACGTATTGACGGATATCGTGACTTTAAGTCACCAGTGGTTTGGCACCACCAGTGGTTTGGTACCACACGGGGTAGAAAAAGGAGTATGGATGGCTAGGTTGGGCTTCATAATTGCATACTCATTTATATGTTTGTTCTGTGGATATGGGCTAAGCCCGTATGTGGGGACATGTGTATTAATTACGTACTGAGTCTTGGTGACTCACCCCCCCTTTCCCTATCTTTTCAGGTGAGTCAATCGCGGAGACGGAGCCGGAGAGGACTCGAGGTGGCCATGCTTGTTTCTCGGTTTGAAGTTTTTATTTCGTACCATTAAGGTTTACTATTTGCTAAATTCGATTGGGTTGTAATATGGCCGCTTATTATTTCTATTATTATTCGTATGATTAAGTAGTAGTTTTTACCTTATTTCTAACGAACTTATGAACTGTTAAGCGAATCGGTAAAAGAAACGTTTTCAAAATTAATACCCGTACGCGTTTTCAAAGATGTTACCATCGGGTAGCAAAATTTTACCAAGTTATCAATAACCCCGATACTTCTAAAAATCTAAATGATCAAATGGTTTCAAAGGAAAAGAAAAAGTTTTCAACTCAATCATGTTTATCAAACCAACCTATCTTAGTTTTAGCAAACATCGCTTTACAAATTCAACAATATTCTTAGATTTCCACTGTGAACACGAAATTTTCAAAACGTTTCAAAAGGTTTTTACTACGTAACATACCAGATCCGGTCAAGGCTTGTGGGTCGGGTTTGGGGGTGTTACAGGAGGATGAAAAGAACGAGAAACGGGCCCAAAACGGAGTAAATGGGCCATATCACGAAATCAACACAGCCTGGGCCCAAGACCACATGGTCGTGCCTCCTTAATAGTCTCGAACATAGCCTGGCCACGATTCACACGGGCGTGTGCAATGGGCGTATCCCTGACGTGAGAAAGAAGAGTTTCAGTCGAATTAGGGTACTTAGAGGCAAAGAAAGTCATTCCAAAAGCCTATATAAACACCCTAGAGGCCAACCTTCAGGGGGAGTCCAGCTAGGCGTCCAGCTAGGCCAAGAAGCCGAGCAGGAAAGGCCAGAATTGTGGGATTCACTCGAAGAATAGCCAGTTAATTCATCTCAAGAAGCCGGAGTTATATTCAAGACAGAGGATCTCTCCTTCAATTCCTTCAGGGGGTTTTAGGGTTTTCTTATGTTTTGTTTTATCTTTTCTTTGGAGATGTATTCTTTTATCATTATGAACTAAACCCTCAGATACCTGAAGGGGATGAAACCTAAGATGAATCTTGTTATCGTTTGCTAAACTATATGATAAATACTTGATTTGTTCTTAACTATGTGTTCTTAATTCTTGTTTTGGTATTTCCGGGATATTGATTCAAGTATTGATGTGCTTAGGTGGTGGAGCAAAAGTCCCTACCTAAGAGTATATCTAGCATAGTTAAGTGGAGTTGATCGCAACCCTAGAAATAGGATGACGAAAATCTATCGGATTAGGGTCAAACCTAATTTGGGAGTCCATAGATCGAGTTAATGCAATTCTGGGGGTTTTAATTAGAAAGAGATTTTAATTAATCAACCTAGGGTTAGACATTAGTAGCCTCGAAAGAGGTATTAATATAAATTAGGGAACCCTACTGACCAAGACAAGTGAATAAATTATCTGGTTCAGAGTTAAATAACAAGTGAAGTCTAGGTGGATTCTTCCTCGGGTATTGTCTTAATCAATTGGTTTTTCCCACAAGTATTTTCCCAATTCATTCTCTTTGTCTTTGCATCTTTAGCTTAATAGTTAGTTAATTTTAGATTAAATAATAAATTCCTTAATTCTTAGGCTAAATAATAAAAAGAAAGTTAGTATTAGTACTTCTAGTTCCTTTGGGTTCGACAATCCGGTCTTGCCACTAAACTATACTACTGTTCGACAGGTGCGCTTGCCTCAATCATTGTCATAGTTAGTTTCTAGGCTCGATCATTCTTTTTATAAATTTTTAAGACTCTGACACACGATCAGGAGACTAGAGAATCAAGCATGATAAGTCTATTTTCGAAAAAATTAAAATTTTGTTAGGTTGTCTACCTGAATCTAATTATTACCTTGAAGTTTGAAATTTACAAGGTTGACATAAAAAACCCATAATTTTTGTGAGATTTTGAGTCTTTTAGAGCATACATCCTTTCGTGCTCACCTTGTGATTATGAGTGTGTCAAAATTGAGCTGTTATTCTAGAACTTGCTTCGATTATACATGTCGGGACCACATCAATTGATTTGATATACTGAGACGATAAAGGCACTTAGGATTTAACTCACTCACTCCACTAAAAGCCTACCCTCACAATTAACCCCTAGTGAACCCCTTTCATCCTGGCAACCCTTTTTATTGACTCACCTACTAATATTAGCCCAAAACTCGGTCTATTTGTTATCACCATTCCTCTTGACCACCCTTATATTGAGATTTGATTTTGAACAGTTTCCAAACTATGATCTATATTTCAGTTGTTAAAGTTCTTTCTCATTATTAACTTAATTTGTTCTTAAAAAAAATGAAGTATATTCAATTTCAGCTTATACGTTTAAATTTCACATCTTGAGAAGAAGCTCGTGTTATTAGTATTACAAGTTTTTAGTCGATGTAATTATTTAGGAGTAATTCATTTCTCTAGTTAGGTAAATTATCAATTCAATCTCGATTCTAACCCTCTAATTCAACCTTTATCCACACCTTTAACCCGAGCCCCATCACAACCCTTTTTAAAGACCTTTTGATTTGTGTATCATTTCATTTTACAGTGGTGGAGATTTGAATTTTAGGCAAGCTTATGGGATTAACTTTTCATGTTCGACTTTTGAGTGCTTAATTTCGAACCTTATACACTTTGAGTGATTTGAACGAATCTTTAGTGAGGATGTCAACCCTTGTCGATTTTGAATTAAAGGTGATTATTTAGGTAAGGGGAAAACACCTATGTTTTTATGCTAAAAAAACTATGACTTTGATTGTTTGAATCTTTAAGACCCTTTTACTTAAATTGTCAATGTATGAATTATCTTTGAATTATGATGGAACATTATTGATGAATATTATAAATCAAGGAAGTTCATGTTAATCGTGAGTTTAGAATTTTGCTTGAGGACAAGCAAATGCTTAAGTGTGGGGGTATTTCATAAACCGTAATATAAATATATTTTAATCCCACATTTAGCATACTTTTGGATGATTTAAGCCTTGAATTATGGAATTTCGTGCTCTTAATTCTTTGTTTTCATGTTTTATACTTAGGAAAGCACCGGAGGATAAAAAGAACGAGAAACGGGCTTAAAACGGAGCAAATGAGCCATATCACGAAATCAACACGACCTAGGCCCAAGCCATACGGTCGTGCCACCTTAACAGACCCGAACACGGTCTGGCCACGATTCACACGGGCGTTTGCCATGGGCTTGTCCCTGCCGTGACAAAGAAGAGTTTCATTCGGATTAGGGTACTTAGAGGCAAAGAAAGCCATTCCAAAAGCCTATATAAACAACCTAGAGGCCAACCTTCAGGGGGGAGTCCAGTTAGGCGTCCAGCTAGGCCAAGGAGCCGAGCCAGAGAGGCCAAAATTGTGGGATTCACTGAAGAAAGCCAGTTGATTCATCTCAAGAAGCCGGAGTTATACTCAAGACAGAGGATCTCTCCTTCAATTCCTTCAGGAGGTTTTAGGGTTTTCTACTTTTTTGTTTTATCTTTTCTTTTGAGATGTATTCTTTTATGATTATGAACTAAACCCTCAGATACCTGAGAGGGATGAAACCTAAGACGGATCTTGTTATTGTTTTCTGAACTATATGATAAATACTTGATTTTTTCTTAACTATGTGTTCTTAATTCTTGTTTTGATATTCCAGGATATTGATTCAAGTATTGATGTGCTTAGGCAGTTGAGCAAAAGTCCCTGTTTAAGAGTAGATCTAGCATATTTAAGCAGAGTTGATCGCAACCCTAGAAATAGGATGACGAAAATCTACCGGATTAGGGTCAAACCTAATATGGGAGTCCATAGATCGAGTTAATGCAATTCTAGGGGTTTTAATTAGAAAGAGATTTCGATTAATCAACCTAGGGTTAGACGCCTCGAAAGAGGTATTAATATAAATTAGGGAATCCTACAGATCAAGTTAAGTGAATAAATCGTCTGGTTCAGAGTTAGATAACAAGTGAAGTCTAGGTCGATTCTTCCTCGGGTATTGTCTTAATCACTTGGTTTTTTTCACAAGTATTTCCCCAATTCCTTCTCTTTGTTTTTGCATCTTTAGCTTAGTAGTTAGTTAATTTTAGATTAGATAAGAAATTCTTTTAATTCTTAGGCTAAATAATAAAAAGAAAGTTAGTATTATTACTTTTGGTTCCTTTGGGTTCGACAATCCGGTCTTGCCACAGCTATACTACTGTTCGATAGGTGCACTTGCCACAATCGTTGTCACAGTAAGTTTTCAGGCTCGATCATTTTTTTTTTTGTAAATTTTTAAGACTCTGACATACATGATCATAGACATGGATTTGTGTCACAAACACACAAAAATAAATATAAGCGATTTTTGGGGCGTCACATGTTACACGGCCGTATGTCCCCTAGTGTTGAAATTGAATTGAAGTTAGTATGCTCCACACGGTCTCACACACAGGCGTGTGACTGGCCGTGTGGTACAAGTTAGTATATCCCCCTAATTGGCACACGGCCTAGCACACGGGCGTGTGACTTGGCCGTGTTGCATAAGTCAGTATACCCTACAGGTTTGGCATGGCCTACCACACGGCCTGGCACATGGGCGTGTATGGCCACTTCGAAGGGCACATGGGCTAGACACACAGGCGTGTGGTTGGCCGTGTGACCCAAGTCCGTATGTATGCCCTGTTTCCATACGACCTGAGACACGGGCGTGTCTGAAGCCGTGTGAAGTGCACGGCTTGTTCTCACGGGCATGTGACCCCTGTATGGTTGAAATTTTTCTAAGTTTCCAAAATTTTTCGTATGTTACTGGTTTAGTCTCGAACCACTTCTAAAGCATGTTTAAGGCCTCGTATGCCCTTATAAGGGACAATGTAATTGTGTTGAATAATTTATGAAAATGAATGCTTTATGTTTGATAAATGTATGATATATGTTGTGAATTGATCGGTAATACCTCGTAACCCTACTCAAGCGAGGGGTGTTACAAGCCATATGCACATACAATCAAGCCTTAAAACATACCTAAAACATGCATAATAAGACCAATTCAAATGCCAAATTTGATTCAACCAATATCCCATATAGGCACCTCAAATACAAACATACAATTTACCTAAACAGATACATGTACTTAACACATTTCATTTATCAAAACTTAATTCATTTTCCATTTCAAAACTCATCATAAATTGACCACATTTATACCATTACAAATAGTTCATATCTCCCTCAAAGCATAACTCCACTTGGTCTCATATAAACATACCAAATATGGTTATTCCAAACATACCTAAACATGTGCATATTTAACCATACCATATTAGAATCATGCCATATCAAAATAACCTTAACCATACCATATTAGAATCATGCCATATCAAAATAAACTTACCATTTGGACCATTTCTCACATGCATCAAAACCATCTAAATAAAAAAAATCTAGCCATTTCCAAATGGTTCCAACAACCAACATATATACAAACTATATTTCAATCATGCACATCTATTCAAAACCTTTCCAAAGCATACCATAACTTGACCATGTTGAAGTTAATTCATTATACCATTTTGGCCACTCAAACATGCATTAACACATTTTCAAAATGACACACATCAATAAGGCATCAAAAATACCAAGGGTACACCAACCACAATGACATATATATGCCAAACTCATCAACTAACATGAACCACAAGTTCACCTATACATGCCATTATAACCTTGATTAAGACATCAAAATCTACCAATATAATCGTTGGATAGTGTGATAGTTCTCCGACTAGCTTCCAACCCGATAGAGCTTTCGATAATTTAAAAAGTAAGAGAAAGATAACCACATAAGCAATGAATGCTTAGTAAGCTCGTATAAACTTTAAACATAGAATTCCATTTCAATAATGAACTTTATAGGTTAAATATAAACCTATAACAATGCCTCAAGATTTATCAAACCATAATCATCAAAGGAATAAGTCTATCAACACCACATATACTTATCATTCCTAGCATAGTAGGATTTTATAAGACTTTGAACCCTTCCATTTACTTACTTTCCATTACATTTACTTACTTTAGCTTAAATAACAACATCAATTCACTAATTAGTATATTTGTTTATGAACTAGGTATATTCATCCATAACATACGTAAATTTCTCACATATAAGTACATCTTTCAACTCATTATTCCCTTTTCATCATATTTCATTTCAACTATGAACTTACCATTTCATTACCTTTCCTCACTCATTTCATATGCATAACACACAAGATATAAGCATAACATCAACCATGATTACAAGCTAGTACATTTAAACATAGCTATTTTGTAATCAACTACATGATAAACCATTTCATAAGAAATTATATACTTTAATTTATACCACCTTTTCATGTACATAAGCATTTTACCAATTGAACACTTATCGTATCAATGTGCTTCATTAAGACTAACCATGATATAATTCAATCATAAGCTTGGCACAAGCCTAAGCATCATCCACAACACATGTTAGAGTATCAACTCATAAATCACTTGAAATAACATAAGGTAACTCTTATACATGAACAACATCATTTGAAATCTTCAATTTCATGAACATAAACATACTTTCATTGAACATTACCTTTTCATTCGTTTTCATAAATTCATGACATAAGTCATTTGAATACTTATCGTTCCTTCCCTTTTTATGCCCGTTGAACCGTATAGAATACCATCAGATACGCGGGATAGCTCACACTAAGTATGCTAAACATATAATCGTAATATTTCCTTTCCTTTACAGCATTGCTCACACGAGCTATGAAATGGACCTACTCACACGAGTTGTGGGCCGAAATGTAAGCTACATGATGCTGTTCACACGAGCTGTGGAGTATCCACAACAAATGCCAGACCTCATCCATTGGTAGAACATTTAGGACCAGCACCTAAAAATATGGTAACCCTAATGACATGTCATTTGTATCCTACAAATTCATAAGGTTCAAACGGGGCTCGATAATTGCCGTACGTCGTTGGATTTCCATCATTTCATGACATGATAAATTGCATAATAACATATATATATATATATATATATATATTGATTCATTTATATTAGAAATAACACATTAAACATTCAATTTAATCAACATATAAGTGATTATATCTCCAACGAACTTACCTGGCTAAATTGCAAAAATGATAAAGTATAGGGGTTATTTGGTAATTTTCCCTTCTCCTCAATTTTCCACTCGATCTTGATCTAAATTAATAATTTCATTCAATTTATTAATTTAGATAGTAAAACAATTTATTCTATGCAATTTAGTCATTTTGACATTTTTACAAAATTACCCCTAACATTTTACTTTTATTCAATTTAGTCCCTGATCCTAAAACATGCAAATTAACCATTTTTATTGTAAACCCATACCAGCCGAATATTTTTATCTTCCATTTCAGCCTATTTTTGCAACAATTTCACAACAAATCCTTAAACTATTAATATTTCAACAATTTAGTCTCTAATCAATAAATTCATCAAAAATCACGTAATAAAATACTTATAAATAACAACTAATACTTCAAATTCATCATTTAATATCTAAAATCACATAGATTCATCAATGGCAACATTCTAAGGTACGGACTAGCTAGAGCTAGTTGCAACGATCTCAAAAACTTCAAAATTACTAAAAACGAGTAAGAATCACTTATCATGCATGAGAAAATCACCATGGCTGAAAAGGTTCATCCCTAATTCCATGGTGTTTTCAATTGTGTTCTTAGAAAACCAAAAAGATGATAGCATATTGGCCATTTGTTTCTTTTAATTAATTTAATTATGAAATTACCATTTTTTCCATTTAAAAATCATCCAAATTTCATGCTTTTAGTTGCCCACAACCATCCACTAAATCCTTAAATGGCTTAATTACCATTTAAGTCCCTTTTCCTTTATTCAATAAGCCATTTAATCACTCAAATCAAATAGTGATAAAATTTTACATCCTTTACAATTTAGTCCTTTTTAATTAATTAACTATCGAAACATTAAAATTTCTTAACGAAATTTTAATACAACCTTAATAACACTCCGTAAATATTTATAAAAATATTTATGGCTTGGTTTATAGAAATTAGGTCTCGATACCTCATTTTCTAAAACCACTTGACTTTAGGTCTTACCACTTGAACTTAATTAACCATTTATATAACATAAATTACCATATCAAAAACATTTTTAAAAACGTATTTGACTCGTAAATATTAATAATAATATTTATGAACTTCCTCGTCGGATTTGTGGCCCTAACACCACTGAAAAATGGGATGTTACAACTCTCCCCCCTTACGAAATTTTTTTCCTCAAAATTTCTCACCTAATTATAGCCATCAAGTCGAGTCTTTCTTCCGCTTTTTCAATCGAATTCCATAAATAAATCAATCATAACTCATCTCGATTCAAAACTCATATTAGAACTTAATACTATACCTGAACTTAACTGAACAGCTATGATGTTCTCCTGTCATAACTTTATCATTAATAGCACAATAACCGAGTAATTGACAACAATCACATGTTGAAACATAACCGAAAGAAAACCCAGATTATCGAATTCTAGGCATATTAGACAATTCATAGCGTTTAATTAAAGTTCGTATTTTCACAACAGACTCTAACCGATGTTTCCAACACATCTACATTTGTAACTCTCAACTAAAAAACATTCTATTTCATGAAAAGCTTCAAACAATCTCATATGAATACAAGTGTATTTGTAACAACCCGTTTTTCAATGGTGTCGGAAACAGTAGTTTGGGGCCACCAAATTTGATAAGTAAGTTTGTAAATATTATATTTAATATTTACGAGTTAATTATGATTTTAAAAAGGGTTTTGATATTGTGATTTTTGTTTTATAAACGATTTATTAAGTTCAAGTGGTATGACATTAAGGTTAAGTGGTTTTAGAAAATGAGGTATCGAGACCTCATTTCTATAAACCGAGCTGTAAATATTTTTATAAATATTTATGGATTGTCATTAAGGTGGTATTAAATTTTCGTTAAGAAATTTTACTGTTTACATGTTCAATTTGATAAAAAGGACTAAATCGCGTAAAGTAGAAAAGTTGAGTTCTAATAGCTAAAGGTATTAAATAGCTATAGAACTTTAAAGTGGAAGCCTTTATATGGTAATTAGACCATTAAATGAGATATTGGATGTGCATGGTTTGGCATTACTGTAATTATTAAATGTTTTAAAGGTTAATTTGGTAAATAAATAATAAATGATAAAATAAATAAAACAAAAGGCAAAGCTATCATCTTTTTTTTCTTGTCACCTCGAGCGACACAGGACCCTTTTTGGGTCTCTACAGAACTATTGGGCCTAAAATGGATTTTAGGCCCAAACGGGCCCACACGCTCGTGTGGCCCAAAACACATGGTTTCGGTTTCAGATTTTCAGATTTCGCAACCGCACTCACCCTTTGACAGCTTTCCATCAATTTCGCCCATGTGGGCCGGATATCCCATTGGGCCCATTTGGCCCGTTACCGCCTCAATTTCGCGAGAGTGCTCGCGACACCCTCTATGGCTTACCGCCATTACTCGTGTTTCAGTCACCACTACGAGCACTCACACGCTCGAGTGGTCATAGTTTTCAGTTTTTCGGCTTTTCGGCTTTTGGTCGATTCTCAAAGCACCACAAGCATTCATCATCGAAATGGGTGTGAGATTACACACTTGTTTCACTCGTAGATTGAAACTTTCGAGATTACGCACCTACAAATCAATTCATCCCTAACTATTAGTCCCATCACTAATAAAACATAATCAAGGCTTGAGTCCGAGTAATCATTACCATCACTTACCACAAAGAAAACCTCCTTCGATGCACCAAACTGCTCAGCCCTACCCCTTGACTAGCACCCACGAGTTCCTATCACCATTGATGTATCAAAACATAAAGGGGTTATCAACCACCCACATTTAATAATAAAGAGAAACTCACAATACCAATAGCACTACTTACCCTCAGATTCGGCAAGAACAGATTCTTGAGCAATCAGGAGTTGAACACTCACAGCCCTCAGAAACGATAATCAACTGGAAAGGAAGAGAAAAGATTAATTAGGCTTGACCAAATAGGGAACGGCAGATGAAATATTAAGGAAGAATGGATTCGGCCTAACCACAAAAGTCAGAAGAGAGTTTCAACTTTTGAAAAGAATCAAGAGAGAAAAGGAAAGAAAGTAGAGAAAGAAACAACCATTACCTTAGATTAGAGATAAGTCGAATGGGAGAAGAGTTTTAGCAACCAAACAAAGAAACTGAGGATCACTATGGAACAATTCGGCACTTAGCAACCAAAGCAAAAGGTTCAAGTTCGGCTATGGGGTTAGACCGAAATGAAAAATATAATGATGAGAAAGAAAAGAAATAAGCCAAACCAAGACTAGAAGCATAGGGGTTTCGGCTATGGTGAAACACAAGAGAGAAAAGGTGAGAGGAAAGTAGAAAAAGCTAGATGAAGAGAGATGAAAGGAAGAGTTTCGACTCACTGGTGTTTAGGTAGCAAGCAAAGAAAAATGCATGAATACAAAATGGGAAAAAGAGGGAGAGAGAGAAGCTGACAATTCGGCAAAGAAGACTTTAGGAGAAAAAGACCCGAAATGCACCAGAAAAACAAAAGAAAACAACCCACTGGCACACCAAAGTTTCGGTTTATGCTCCCTACACCAAAATTCTGACTTTGTTTCCCAAAACCAACCTCTAGCCGAAATTCTCAACCCCCCACACTCCCACATTCAGCCAACACCTCCCCTCTCCTCTATCTCCACGATTTTCTCCTCTTTTTCCTCCTAACTTTGCTCTCCATCATCCATTTGAACCAATTGACCAGTCTCCAACTCCCTTCACAGAATTTGACCCAAACCCAGCTACCTCATCTTCTAAGACATAAAATAAATACCTTTAAAAGCTTGCCAGGGGAATCGAACTCCTTCCCCTTTCCTCTGCCAATGACGCCACAGCCACCACATCACACACTCTACTTGTGTCTCCTAAACACACCCAATTATACTTAAGTCCTACTTCCAGTAGCTCTACCCACTAAAGTGCCCAAAACCAAAATTTTTCCTATGGCCTAACTTGAACCCGGGACTTCATAGAAACCCCGTAACCTTCCGAAATCACCTTCCTAACAAGTCCAACTTGAAATAATGCCGTTCTCACATTCCCAAAAATTTTAAAAAGCTCCTACGATCAAGGCCAAATAGGCCGAATTCTCCTAGCCCAATTTCAGGGCGTTACAGTTCAAGTGGTTTTAGAAAATGAGGTATTGAGACCTCATTTCTATAAATCGAGCCATAAATATTTTATTAAATATTTACGGAGTGTTATTAAGGTTGTATTAAAATTTGGTTAAGAAATTTTAATGTTTAGATAGTTAATTAAGGAAAAATGACAAATTCGTAAAGGATGCAAAAGTCAATCGCTATTAGCTGAATTGTATTAAATGGCTAAAGAACAATGAATTAAGGGTTTTAAAAGGTAAATATACCTTGTTTATATTGTGGACGGTTTCAAGGTGTAAATTTAAACAATTCTAGTTTATAAGTTAAGGGTAAAATAGTAAATAAATAAATTAACATAAACAAAAGGAATTAGTGGCTATCTTCTTCTTTCCTTGTTTTTCATGATTGAATGTGTGAGGAAGAAACACCATTGTTTAGCATAAGTTTCGGCTAGCATATAGTCTATTGCATGGTATGATTTTGAACCTCGTTTTTAATGATTTCTATATTTTTGAGTTTGTTTTACCTTAATCTAGCTAGCTCGAGGGTCAATTTGTAAAACTGTTAAATGTTATAGATTATGCCATGAATGGATTTGATATGTTCTTGAAATTTTATGATAGATTATTAGGCTTGGTTGTTTAATATAATAGTTAAGTAATTTTGATGATTTTCAAGTTTAGGGACTTATTTATAAAAATGGTAAAATTCAAAGAAAATATTGTAAATTGTGGATAAATATGGGCTGTTATAAGATTGGGTAAAAATCGGTTAGCATGATCTATGGTTAAAAATGGTGAAATAACAAGTTTAGGGTTTAGGGACTAAATTGCATAAATGTTAAAATATTAGGGGTAATTTTGAAATTTTACCTTAAAATGGATTATAGGATTGAATTAATTATGTTAAGTTATTTGAATGGTTTAATTGAATAAAAAAATTCATTTAGATTAAGAAACAAGCCAAACGGATCAAAATCGAGGAAAAGCTAAGTGTTGGATTAGTCGTCGGCTTCGTTTTTACAACTATATTTATCGAGGTAAGTTTGTATGAACTATGATCATATTAATGTTAGCTTAAATGACTTTTTGCTATGTTGTTTAATATAAACGAATCTATAAATAAATGTATCCATGTTATGATTAATTGACAGATAACGAGTCCCAGTTGAACCTTAAGAATTCTTAGGATACAAATGACATGTCATTAGGGATTTCATGTTTCGAGTGCTGGTCTTGAATGTCCTACCGATGGCTGAGGTCTTGCATTTGTTGCGAATTCTCCACAGCTCGTGTGAGCGGCATTGTGTAGCTTACATTCCGACCCACAGCCCGTGTGAGCAAACCCATTTCACAGCTAGTGTGAGCAATGATGTAAAGGACATATATGTAAAGGCACACTATGTATGAGCTTTCCCGATATCCGATGTAATTCTGAATAGTTCAACGGGTAAGAAAAGGAAATGAAATGGTAAGTAATCAAATGGAATGAGTCATGATCTTATGAAAATATTTATGAGCTAAATGGTGTATTTCCATATGGAAATCTACTTACCTTATGGTTGAATTCATTTGTATCATGAATAAATGTACTAACTTCTGAGTTTGATGATGTTGTATAGGCTTATACTAAGCTTATGGTATTGGCAATGATTTATGCCTAATCTATGACTTGTATTAATGAAATGGTAAGTTATGTTTAAAGTTTATACGAGCTTACTAAGCACTCGTTGTTTACGTAGTTACTTTCCCTTATCTTATAGATATGCGAAAGCTCGTCGGAGACCTATCAAACTATCCAGCAATCTTTTCAGTAGTTTTTGTATATTTTGGCCAAGGTTAATAATGGCATGTATAGGATGTTTTGTAATGGTGATTTGGTATGTTTATGCTTTGAAGATTATATTTGGTTTGGTGCACTTTAATGCCTTACCAAGTTATGTCAAATTGGTCACTCTTAAGTGCTTGTAAATAAGGTTCTTTTGGCATGTTTTGATGACTTGCAAATGGTCATGTATGGTAGTTAAATGAACTAGGTTGTGTGTTTGAGATATCGTCAAGTTGCTTTGGTATGATTCTTAATGTTTGATATAATTGCGGTGCTTTTGAATGGCATATTGGTTAGGTGATTTAGGATGTTTGAAATGACATGTTTATGTATGTTTGAATGATGTTTGAACCCCTTGAATGTGTGCCCAAATGGTTTGAAGGGTTAGGTATGACTTGGACTTTAAATGGCTTGATTTTAGGTAAATTTTAGGTTCACACAGCTTGGGATATGGGCTGGGATATGGGCCTGCCGACGCGGCAGCGTGTCATTTGAAATTTCTTAGTGTTCAAGTCAGTGAGTTACATGGCCTGGCACACGGGCGTGTATGGCAACTCAATGAGTTTTACGGGTAAGGGCACGAGCTAGGACGCAGCCGTGTGTCCCTTGTTCAAATGTTTCACGGCCTGAGCTATGTCATATAGCCATGTGACCCTTGTTTTCCAAATTTTCCAACTTTTTTTTAAAACTTTTGTTTTGTTTCAAATTAGTCTCGAATTGCTTTTAAGCTATTTTTGGGGCCTCAAGGGCTCGATTTAGGGGCAAAACGCATATGATTGAATGGTTTATAATATGTTTAAGTTATTTAATTTATGATGTTAAATGTTTTTTGCTTGATCAGTAATGCTTCGTAAGCCTAATCCTGCGACAGAGACGGGTTAAGAGTGTTACACTTTGATTTTCAAAATACTTCCTTTTCTTAATTATATTTAAAGTGGATCTCATTTTTAAATTAAGTTTTAAATACGATTTTTTGCCATTAATAATAATAATGTTTTCAATTGTAAACAACTTTAAATTAATAATTTCCATTTTTAATTTCTAATATCATATTTTTTATGAAATTAAATAATTATTTGTTTAAAAAAATTTAAAAAAACTTTTTAAAAATTTAAAATTTTAAAACATTTTAACATGCATGTTTTAAAATTTTTAAAATTTTATAACATTTTACATAAATGTCTTAAAAATGGTTAAAATATGTAAAAATACATTACAATTTGTTAATTAAACACGTATACAAATTAAATATGTTTTTATTGTACTTTAATTAAATAAAAATTTCATTTAAAACTTCATTTAAGTGAAATTTTGAATTTTTTTAGGAATTCTTAAATTATACAAATTAACAACTTAATCAATCTCATCATCATACCCATCATAAGGAAAGTATGAAATCCTTGAGTACTTACCTTTTAAATAACCTAATTAGTGAAGTTGATGTTAAGAATGAGTTTAGAAGGTTATTTTGCAAAACCTAACTTTGGGTGGGCTCTGGATTTGGCAGGTAAACTGAAAGTAACTCGAATGGCGTAGTTTATCTGCCCAATTGATGTTCTGGGGTATAGATCGGGCACATAGTAAGTATCGAATTATTAAGAGAGGATTGTTCTTGGAATGTATTAAGTTATAAAGAAGGAGATTTGGTAAGAGTGTTGGGGATCACTACCAAAGGCATTGTATGCCCAAATTATTTAGTTGTTGTGCTAATTACGTTCTAACGAGGTAATTAGAAAGGAACAAAGGGACAAACTAGGAATATAAAAATATTGGATTTCTATTTAAATTTGTAAACTATTTGTAAAATTAGCTTTGAATTTGTGTGACACGTGGTAGGTTCCAATAAGAGCTTGGGTCCTATATATGTAGATATTTAGGTCTAAAAAGAGGTAGTTTTATTCTTCATTCTTCAGGAAGTATTTCTGTCTAGATCTAAAGGAACCCAAAGTATTTCATTCTCTCTCTTGAGCTAAAGTTGTAGATTTGGATCTTTACCAGTGATTGCACAATGTCGAGGTAATATTTATGACTCTGCATATTGTGTTGTAAAGAGCAAATCTATTAGACTTGGATGATCAGTAAGATAAAGGATAAAAATGGCATTGCTTGGGGACTTCTAATGTTAAAAATGATGGGAAAAAAAGGATATATGAATAGATTTTAATGAGTTTCCTTGTTCTTTAGCAGTAATTGTTGTTGATTGCACGATGAAAGTCTGGATCTAGAGTTTTGAACTTCTGTTGATGAGAATTAGATGAGTCTCTATGCTGACTCTTGTTTATATGATGATAGTACTTGTAGATTAGTAATAGAGTGGCTAAAAGATAATGTCGTTATTCTAAAGGTTACAATATGATATGTGTATGACCCGGTGTGTGATTATTGAAATATGTTTATCACTGCACTAATGTTTGTTGGGAATGATATGCATATTTGGTATAGATTTGTTGAGTTCAAGTAGGTTGATATGAAGTATAGTTGCATCTGGACATCTGGATTTTGCACATGTGCCTTAGTTGTATGCTATTCGATATGTTCTAATGAGAGTGGGTTTGAGAATGATGAGCCTGTGTCTGTCTCTGTGAAGCCGTCTAAAAGAGTCCATTGGGACTTTAAACATGATTATGAAAAGAGAAGCCCATGACACCATATCGTTTAATACTATAGCTGGGCTATGGCATCATATGGAAAGAAATAAATGAAGGTGATTACCCAAAGGGTCCTTTGCATGACCTAGGACAATAAGGGGCAAACCTTACGAAATGTGAGTCTAAGCGAATCCCTATCGTGAACATACCAGAAATAGGAAACCTTTGTGGTGATCTATGAAGGGAATGCCCTTGTGGCGTATTCTAAAGAATAAAACTTGTGGCAACCATCCAAAGGAAATGCCTCTATAGCGGACCCTGAGAGAAAGAAATGGTATTCACGGCGAACTCTAAAGGAACGATAATTGTAATGAGCTCAGAAGGAAAAGCCTTGGGGTGTATCCTGTTACACCCTTGATGAGATATTCTAATGAGCTTTCCTTGTGATGAGCTTCGCACGAAATGTTATGGCGTATCCTACATGGTCTTAAGGAAAAGAACAGAGAAACTAGAATGCACCAAAGCATGTGGTGAATTCAAAGTATGGGTAAAGTCTAAGTCTAATCGTTTGATGAAGGGCATCTATCAGTGAACAGTAATAAGAAAAGGTAGTCGAAGAAAGATAAGGAAAGTGCATTCAAACATTGTTTTGTGAAGAGTATTGAGTAAGGGAATTACGATTAAGATGAGTATGAAAGGAAGAAGTTTTGAGAGGATGAAGCCACTAAAGAAGCAATGTTAAGGGGAATAGACAATGATAAAGTAAACAGAAGAAAAGAATATGTTTTATTGATGATAAACTGTTCTTGGTGACAAACAACTGAAGATTTAAGAAAAGGAGTTGATGGTGATGGACTATCCGTACATTCTTGGAAATCAACGATTAAGGTATAAATGGTTATTTCTCACTAAGTTTTCATGAACTTGCATGGATTGTGTTATCTATTTCAGGTTGAATGTGAGGTTGCGCCTAGGGGAAATGATGCCAGGACTACGCCTAAAGAGCAGCATATAAGATTATTATACATGCAGAGCAAGCTTTGATGGCATGATCATGTCTGTTTGGCATATAGAAACCTTTGAATCGGGATAAATACGTTAAACCAGGACATCTTTTTTGTAATACTTATAATCAAATTACCTATGTATTATAATCAAAATTCTTCAATGTTTGTACTTACATATTGTATAATGAAGTCTTGTAATTAAGTAGTTCAAACCGATTGTAATTTGTGTAAGTATAATTAAGTTACATCTGTATCAGAGAGGTGACACCCAAGATTCGAATCCGATCATCAGATCTGGTTTGGGGTGTTACATATTTTCATAGAGATTTCAACAAAATCTTAAAATGGATAGTGGAAATTTTGAAAGAAAAATGAAGAAATAAGCATGAAAAAGGAGAAGAGAAGAAATGGTAGCAATAGTGGATGCTGGTCAGCAGAGAAAGAAGAAGAATCGGCTAAAAATATACTCTAATGGACCCAAATCCATGTGTTACATGTCCATTTTTTGTCAAATTGTGGCTCAAATCTTTAAAGCAAGGTTCAAAATGATTTTGGTTATTAAATATCATATTTAAATATTATATTAATCATAAAAGTTTTAGGAATTGACCAAATTATCCTTTTGCAGCAACATTATCTTATTGCCCTTTTTAGCTATTTCTTCTTTAAATTCAATACTTAGACCAATTAAGTTTATAATTCATATAATTCCACAAGAGATAAAAATTGCACTTCTGCTCTTTTCCCCGTATAAATGAGAAATTTATAAGTTAATCCCTATACTATTCATTTCTTTCAATTTAGTCCCAAAAGTAAGTTTTTATCACACAAAATCACATTCCAATCCATTTCATGTCAAATAATCCATGAAAATTAATATTTTTCATATTTGGATAATTTTTCACATTAATCCTCGTAGTTTTCAAAATTTGTGGTTCGATCCTTTTTGTCATATTATCACTTTTACAACTCATTTCACATATTTCCATCTCCAATATCTATTTCCTTTCATAAAACCTCTTATCTGAGTCATTCCATAATATTCTCATGATTTCATTAGCATTCAAGCCCGAAATTATGCCATGTCATATCGGATTTTTTTGGGGGCGTTACACAATTGCCCTGTGTGGATCTTTAGTTCCACTAGACACAGTTTCCGTGTGTGGGTTTTGACCAAATTATTCTTATTTTTTGTCTACCATGTGTTGGTCTTTAGTCTCACCCAACGTAGGTGCCATGTGTAGGGTTAGTCTAGATTATTCTTGTTCCTCATCCTTTATGTGTTATAATAGTTTGATTTTACTTTATAATTACTCAAACATATTTTTATATTTATGATTATTTACACTATATTTGTACTTATAAACTCTAACAAAAAAAATCTTCTCTATATAAAATAACTATCTTATCAAAACTACCATTTTAAAAAAATGTTATTAATATAAATAAATATATTTTTACGTAATAATTTTCTTTTATCCACGTTATGGATATGTAATAAACTACTATATATTATATTTATTAAATTTTAAAGTAAGTAAGCTATTCAATTAAGAGATAATTTCTATATGGACTGTTTGGAAACCATGAATTGTGTCAAAAAAAATCAAGATTTGGATTTAGAAAATCCAAATACTTTCTTTAGATAATAAATAAAAAGTTGGATTTGACTTTGCGCAATCTAAATCAAATTGCATAAGATTTAAATTTTGGATTTTAAAATCTATTTTAAATTTTAGAATTTTCAAAATACAAGATTGGTTAAAGAAAAACATGAGAACTTATTTGTTTTGTTGTTTCACACTTCATTCAAAACCTAAACAATAAATAAATAATTTTATTTATAATATATCATTAACGAAGCTCAAGGTTTTAAGAATTGGACCAATAGGCGAACAGATTAAACCACCGATTCCTGATTCAATAGACTTGATCGATCCAATTGGTTCGGTTGAATAAATTATTAAAAATAAAACATAAATAAAAATAGATAAAATTGGTTCAAATGATTTGATTGCCAGTTCAAGTAGTCTGATCGGTTCAACCAACTCACAAGTCAACCAATATGCTGAGGCGGATACAAGGGGGGGCAAGCAGTGGCCTTGGCCCCCCCTAAAATGGAAAATTTATATTTAGGCCCTTAAATTTTTTTTAAAATTTTAAATTAGTAAAGGTAAAATTTTACTTTGGCCCCCCTAAAATTATAGAAATTCAATTTAATTCTTTAAAAATTATAAAGATATAGACTATAAAAATTAAATTTTCATTCGGCCCCCCCTAAAAATTTGTTCTGGCTTCGCCCCTGCCAATATGCCCCTAATTCCAAACTGGTACCCCGGTTGATCCGATTCTAAAAACATCAACAAAGATTTATGCATTTAATTTAATACAATATAAATCTTAAAAATTTTCATTTATACTATTATTTCCACAATTTTAATTTTAAACCCTTGACTTTTAATTTATATCTAAGTAAGTCCACTTATGCCCAATGCAATTGGTCTAACCAATTGATTCGGTCCAATTTTGAAAATAGTGACGAAGCTTCATGTTTTTAATTTAATAGAATATAAATATTCAAAAATTCATTTATTCCTTAAGTTCTACAATTTTAATTTATAAACCCTGACTTTTAATTTATACCTAAGTAAGTCCACTTATTTAAGTACAAATCAAATTGTATGATTTTATTGAGGTATAAACAAAGTATAAATGACTTGTTGAGAATTCTTTTTAATATTTTAACCCAAAAAATTATAAAATATAAAAATAGAAAGTGACGTTTTGTTGGCCAATCAATTCAACCGATTTAATTGGTTTGACTAGTACTATTGGTTCGTCCAATCTATTAAATAAATCATAAAAAAATTGGTTCAATAGCTCAATCAAAATCCTCCTAAATAATTAAATTTTAATAAAATGTTTTTAAAGCTTAAAATTAGTTGAAATCCCAATCTAAATTTGAATTATCCAAAAAAATAAATTGAGAAATAATAAATTCATAAATTATAAATGTCAAAATTTAATTTTTGAAATCTAGATCTAGATCTAAATTTTGTTTTTAGTGAATTATAAGAATAGGCAAAGCCCGAACAATAAATATGACTAACGCGACTCGAACCTAGACCACATTTGGAACGGTGAACACTCTAATTATCATGGTATCACATAGGGTTGATCTAAATCCAAATTTTAGTTACTAAACGGTACCTAATTGAATTTAAGTTACCCGTTAGTCTAAATTGATTAAATGAACGAAGAAGGCAAGGGAAGTTGACAATTAATTAAGAAAAGAAATTTCATTAGAAAGCAAATTAAAAGATGTGTTACGGTTCAAAGGGGCTGTTTGTCTAGGTTTTCACAATAAATTTGTTGCTTGTCTGAAATAAATAAGAAAAAAAGAATCAAATAGAATCTTTTACTTTTGTTTTTCTTTCAGACGGGTATCTTTTCAAACGGTTAATTTTAAACACAAGAAGTTCCAAATGACAAACCCTAGAAACCAAAAAAAAAAAAAAAAAGCCTATCTTTTTAGTAATTCTCTAATTCATTATCTGCATCAACCCATCTCTCAATCATCCTCAGTTGCAGGAAAACTATATATTCAATCCCTTTGAATATTATTTACATTAATATATATATTAATTGCTTGCATCATGATCGAGATCTGATGCAGGGTTTTCACGACAAAACAAAGAAATGTCCAAATACTTACTGTGGTCCCAAGATCTCGGATTTTCAGACACAAACCCTAACCTTGGATAAGTATGACTAATTGACTATTTCCAAAGGGTAAATGAAGAAATGACTACACTTGGCATTTGCTCAGCTCTCTATTAAATTTGAAATCTAAATCGGATATAATCCTCAAATTTTGATCCAACATCCACAATATGCATAAAAAACAAGCTTGAAATTAGTAGTCTTTACTCTCTGGTGCCGATGAAGAACACTCAAAGTAGTCAAAAACAGTCGAAGAAATCAGATCAAAATCGAAATTTAAGTAAGCCAAAAAAGAAAGAAAGCAAGAAGAAGAAGCATAAAACAAACCCTAAAATTTTCGTTCACAAAATCCCAATTTTGTGGCTTAAACTTTGAACAAAATACCCGCAAAGAAATGTTTCTTTAAAAAACCTCAACAATTCTAAAGCTGATATTACTCAATTCAGAAAACAAATGTCAGAGAAACACAGAGTGCTTAATGTAAAATTCAAGTTTTTGAATATTAATTTTATTGTAGTATTGTCCCTTTCAAAAGGGCCTTGTTGCGAGAGAGCTATCGCTCCTCTCGATAGCCCTATTTTGGCTAACTCTTTCTCCTTCTTGTTCCCTATACCTATGCAAATACCTCTTCAATTGCTCGGCGTAGTTGTCAAACCCTAGCGTTGCCAGTGCCCAACAAACGTCGTCCCCGTTAACCGTCTTCCGCTTCTCCTTGTGGCACTTGTCGGATGCCTCCCCGGTGACGAAGCTGATGAACTCCGACACGCATTCCTGCATGGTTTCTTTGGCTTCCTTGGAGATCTTGGCGTTGGGAGGTAGGATCTGCTTCATGATCCGGCCGACATTGGCTATCGGAAGCAGCCGGTCTTGTTCCTTGATGACGCCATCCTCGCCTGAGAGGACACTACTAGCAGCGCCTGCGGCAAAGTTGTACTTAAGACCTTCACTATCTAAATTATTAATCCCTATTTTATCAGCCATTTCTATTAAAAGCAAAAAAATAAATAATAATAATACCTCTTAAACTCAGACATGTCTCTTCTAAGTGCTAATTCGCTATTATATAGGCTCATACTTATTTATATACATACACACATCTATAGACATATAAATAGTAAAATGGTAAAATTTATTCGACTACATGACAATTCATGATATAAACCGATCAACCAATACAAAGCATTGTTGGTGTGAGTTAGGATTTGATTTTCTTATTAAAAAATAATATTTTATGCATTATAGTCAATAATAAAAAAATCATTATTGGGTAAAATAAAAAATATTTGAGAATTTATAAATATATTTTAATATATAGTTTTATGTAAACATAAGTAAATGTCGGTTATACTTATTAGGATTTGCTCAGATTTTAAATTTCGAGTTTAATGTTTATGGTAAAAGATTTAAAATTTATATCAAACATTAGGTTTAGGGTTTAAGTTTATAAATTAGAGTTTTTTTATAATTTCACTAATAATGAAGTGTCATATTATTTATTAATATTACATAATTACTAATAATACATTAAATATTCCTAAGAGTAGGGGATCGTGGGAGCAAACTAAACCTTAAAAGGCATAAAGAAAAATACTCAAAACTTATCACTTACAGAAAATGGTCCCTCTTCATAGTCCTTTTGACACTTAGGCCTCCTTTGGGACACCGTTTAACGATAGTGAGGTGCAGTTGAGCTACCAACCTCACTGGCAACCTGTTTGGTTGAGCATTTCAACGCAACCAAAATCAATTTTCACCACACTGATATCTCAAAAGCCAACTGGAGCTGAAAGCTCCAGTGAGTTCACTGGTGCAGCAGGCAGCCAAATTCTGCTGATAAGGGGGAGCTGCTATTGCTTTGCTCCTTTCCTAGTTTCCTCATTTCATCATGCATGGGAAACCAGATTGACTACCTCAACAGGTTGGTTGCATCACGCAGATCCTTGAACCCTCCTCGCCCAATGTCTGCTGGGTTTTTTTGCAGAGAATGAAAAACAGATCAAGGCAAAGGTAAAGATGGTAAATGAGAATGGAAAAAAGGGGTAAATGGGGAAGAAAAAAAGGGGCTGCATAAAAAAGATAAAAAAAAAAAGAGAGTTAATGCTGAAAAAAAAAAGAGTTAATGCTTAATGTTGAAAAAAAAAAGTTAATGCCTAAGGCTTAAAAATATTTTAATAAATTATATAATATTTTAATAAATTAATTCTGTGTAAAAAAGATTATATAATTTATTAAAATATTTATAATAAAATATTGGAAGATATATTTTAATATTTTATTAAATGAATTTATAAATTCACATATTTTAATAATTTTATATAAGTAAAATAATTTAAAAACTCCTATTATATATCAATTCTAATCTGATGTCCTTAATAGTCATTTTATATTCTCACCTACCGCTACAGCTGCGTTTGAATCCAAACACACACTCCACCATTGTTTCTAATCTCACTGCTGCAGTATTCAATCTCACCGCTACAGTGACTAATCTCACCGCCACCGTTGTTTCTAATCTTACCAAAGGTAAACACACTGCCCATCCAAACTAAGCCTCAGTGCTCTCAATAAGGTTGGAACTCAAAAAATATATATATAAATATTATAAATAAAAAAATCTGAAAATTTGAAATGTGTGGACTTAAAGATGTGCACGTGTGGGGTTCTTGCAATAGATGCAACAAAATTAATTCTAAATTAATGCATTAATAAAGTTGGATTACCTACTAATTTAGGGTTTTTCGTACATGAGATTATTTATGTCACACTACACGACATGAAATTGTTTCACTTTTTTTAATAGTTGTTTATGTTGTGAAGTAATGTGGTTCGGGTTACACGATCCTGAAACTCTGGACTTGGTATATAATGCCACGTATAGCCCTATGATGACCAAATTAAGTAAATTATTAAGGCCATTAATCTTGATGAATGATGAATCATTACATATGCATGTCATGTCATGTGTATGTATATGACTTTTGTTTAGTTATTAATTCAAGCTTGCATTCTATATATAGTACTAAGCGTGAGGTTTGAACTTAATTATTTATTTATTAATGATGAAAGTGGGTTTGCTTATGTAAACTAATTATAATTTATTATATGCTTATTTTTCATTTGGAATAAATCATTATTGTCTCACAAAATTGAATATTTTTGAAAGAAAAGAAAACCTTGGATGATGAATGGGTTAGAGAAGATATTTGATGCGTTGCATGCTAATTAAGAATTTTTTTAGTGGTAATTTTTTTTATAAATATTAAAAACGTGTTTTGGGTTATATACATTTGTATACATATTTAAAAGAGAAAGATAAAAAAAAAAAATTAGTGAAGATTCTTGGGGGATAAAGCATCATTTAGTGTATAAATATCTTTTGGTACACCTTGATAGCTTTTCGTAATTAAGTTTTTGAATTTAAATAAAAAGTATGTAAATTAAATCTAAAAAATAAGAAGTATTAAGAAATTATAATAAAATTTAGGTCTTGATATGGCATAATTTTAGAGAATTACATAATCACTCTTTAACATAATTCAAGTTTAATAACTAAATTAAGAAATTTTATCAAAATCCAAATTAATATAGACAAAATAAAATAAAAGAACCAAAGTAGAAAAAAAATTTGTCAAACTTAGGGATTAATAGTGTTAATTTGTCCCATTTTTTTTAACAAAGGTAAGAAAAACGGTTATCTAAGGATTAAGTACAAAACTAATATCAATTAATTATTTAAACACAAATCATTAATCACTATTCAATAGAAAAATTAGTAGAGAATGTATCTAACAATTAAGCTATGCCTTATCCTTAGCTACTATATGGCTTTGTCAAAGGCAAAAAGTTCTATAAGTTAATGGACTAAATCCTAGGTTTAACAAAGGTATTTGTAGCATTTTCTTTTGTTGATCTCTTGGACAAGTAGGCTAAATTTGTTGAAAATCATTATGCAATCGGATAACATGCCTCAATTAAGATCATGGGCACTTAATTAAAGCATATATGGATTCTAGCAAAATTAATAAAAAATGTGATACTTAAAGTTGACAAGCAATATTTAGAAAATAAAACTTAAATTTAGCAATCTAAATCTTTGATTAAAATTTACAACATTTAGTGGATTCATATTTAATGCATTCACTTAGTAAATTTTATGATATCATCTATTAATAAATTTAATTAAATTCTAAAAAAGTTTTAAATTTTTTTCTTTATCATTATAATATTAAAGAAAAGGAATGACAAAGTATAAACACAAACTAAGAGTTTTTTTTTTTTTTTGGTGAATTTCAAGAGGAGAGTAAAACCCTAACAGTATCGTGACTAGTGCGACTGAACCTAAGCCACACCTGAGACAGTGAACACCCTAACCATCAAGCTAACACACCGAATTCTATTAGACAAGAGTATTAATCATTACTTTTAAATTTTTACATTTTCTAAGGTTTTTAATAATATATCAACGTTTTATTTACTATAAACCTATAGATTAGGTTAACAATGCATTAAATATAAATTCATAAAATTAATATACACTATAATAATATTTTTGTGATGAAAGGTGAAAGTATGGTTGTTTGCAGGTAAACTCTCGTTGACAGAATCAAATGCAACTTTCACTATGAACGAATGGTGTTTAATTAAAATCTTATATTAAATCAAGTACATATTCAAAGATTTGTCCAACATAAAAATCAGATTAAAAATTTTTAAAGTGAATATAGAAAGAATGAATGAGTATATATAAATACAGTGGCAAAGAATGTGAATCTAAACTGTTTGGAAAAGAAGAAAAATCATGTGCACACACACCTTTAATTATATTCCCCCAATTGTCTCGTAAATGAACGTAATATATATTATCAAAGAGAATATATCCAGCCCTCAATTTAATATTACCATAAATTAATAAACATTAGGTATCTCAAAGAGAAAATTCAATATTTTAAAAATAAAATTAATTACAAATTTTAAAAAATTATTTTTTATGATCGATGAAATAAATATAAAGACTACTTTAATTTTACAAAAACAAAATTTATCTATGTTGGTGCATGTAATTCCTAGAAGATTTCAAAGCTTGTAAATGGACAATCATCTTCATCAAAACTGTACTTCCCTGCGTGAAATCACTGTGAAGAGAACATCATTTAGTGGTCCATACTCCATATTTACAGGACAAATTTATGCTTTTGCTTTTTAGTCATGAGGGGTTGGGAAAAAAAGGATAAATAAAAACAATAAAACAGACATACTCATCTCCATCTTAAACTTACTTTTAAATTTTTAAGCTTTAGAAATAGATGAATAAATCAATAATAATAATAATAATAATAATAATAATAATAATAATAATAATAATAATAATAATAATAATAATAATAATAAGCCAAAGCTCTTATTTACTTGCTCCTGACTCCTCTCCTGTTCATATAAGGAAAAAACACACCCAATGTGCCTTTATAATCACAATTTTATTTATGCATGATATGAATTTTATTCGTATCATTTATGTTAAATCATTATATAATTTAATTAGTTTTTTTTTCCATGCAATATACAAATTGATGGTGTGTAATAATTAAAATATGTTATATTTCATATATAAAATGTGTTTTAGTTTTTCAATATTTAATAAATAAAAATATAAAATTTATGTTAAACTTTTTTATGAAATAAAGCGATAATGAACATTAATTTACATAAAAATAAAGTATTTTTTACACAAAATATTATAATAATCTAAAATTTTAATCTAATTAATTTAAAGTATGTTAAAAGCTACCAAAATATATGATAAATAAATTAAATTGAAACCAATAATTTTTTTGAACTATCTAATTATAGGTTTTAATCATATCTGCTTTTTTTTTTTATACAATTCCTAGAATTGCTCATAACCCTCCAACCTATAATGTGTTTCGATGCCCTCGAATCCATGTCCTCCTGTATTGACGAATGCAGATGACAATCAAGCTAAGACTCAATCGGCTGAAACCAATAATTTTAAAAATATATACAAAATATTTAAATTTTATAAAAGTATATTATATAATTTTGTTAGTTAGTAATCATATTTATAATTTAAATATAATCTAATATAAATTTTATTATATAATTCAATTATATTCAAATAAGTTTTTTTCTAAAATTCATCTTTCCCAACATATAGAATTATTGTCTTAACTTGAATGGAGCGATGATTAAAGCTATTGTCAAACACCCATTTGATATGGGTTTGACTCGTGTTAACCACATTCCACACCCCTAATATTGTATTAAAAAACATATAGAATAATTATATATTGACTAAAAAAATATTAATTAAAGACTAAGGATCACAAAAGTTTTTCAAAAAAAGTAATTAAGCCTTTATATATATAAATATATTTGCACTCAATTGAGTTTGTGAACATTAAAATTTCAATCAATTAAGCCCTTTGATCATTACAGTTAACGATCAACCATTACCGAGTAACGGCAATCATTTTTCTAGGTTGTTTTCACCATGTGTCATGTCAAAATTATTTCACATGACGAAAAAAAGAAGGTATTTTATAATTAAAATCATTAAAAAATAAAAAAATCATAAAAAAGTTATAATAGTTTATAATATATATTATGATTTAATAATATTATATTTTTGCACTTTTATATATTTTATGATTTTCTATAAAATTTATGTTTTTTTATGATTTTAATTATAAAATATTTTTTCACTAGGTGGCACATTTCTAATATGCCAAGTGACAAAAATAACTCAAAAAAATAATTGTTGACTATTAATTTTAGCAATTAAAAGGTTTAATTAATTGAAATTTTAAAGTTCGAGAATTAAATTAAGTAAAAAAAATATAGAAGATTAATATTTTATTTTGAAAATTTTAAGGGCTTTAAAAACTTTTTAGCCTTAATTAAAATAAAAATATAAAGAAAAGTGATCTCGTCTTAGGAGCCAACCCTTCCCACTTGCATTTAAAATTCTTCTTTGTATATGATATGGTGGGCATCTTAGCGTATTTGAATATTCTTGAACTCTGTTTTAGTATCAAACAATTAAGCTAAACATAAAAAGAAAAAAAACTGTTAATTTAATAATCAAATTACAGATATAAATCTTAAATTAAATTAACGGTTTTTATCTCTCTTTTTTTTAAATTAACGGTTTTTATCTCTCTTTTTTTTTACCAACTTTTTTTTATTTAAAAGAAGAAAAAGAATCTCCTTCTTTTACATTTATATATAACTAAAACTAAAACTAAAATTTCCATGATTTTGGAATATATAATTATATGTCTTTTCTGATGATGTTTGTATTCTTTTGGTGCCCCAACTGCTACTTAAAAAGAAATACATAGTTAATTACTGGATGCTTGAGCTCTAATATTTGTTTAATATTATACTGTACCTATTTATATAATAAAGATTAGATTCATCATCAGAAAATTAGACAATTAATGAAACCAAAGTTACAGTCAATTAAGGAAATTCCTGAATTAAGTACTCAACTGCATATATTTAATTATTTTCAGGTACATATTATGCTTTTCTTTTTCTCCATAGAGAATCATCATTGCCACTATAGGAAAAATAAAAAGAGACCCACCAAAATCCAACTTAATTGCTACGAATGATATTTTGGTAAGAAAATCAGAAAAGTTGATATGATTAATATTCATTAAATTTATTAATATGATTATATTTATTATGAATTTAATTTCTCTATCATATTTATTAAAAATATTATTTAATTAAAAATTAAAAAAATCCATTGTCGATAAAAAAAATACTATTTCAACAAATAAAAGTTGCTTTTATTGGTTTTTCTTTTTAAGAACTTAAGATCACCCAAATTAATTTAAATTTAAAACAAATACAAAGTCGAAGAAAACCAAAAAAAGAAAAGAAAAGAAAAGGTTTTCTTTTTATTTTTTCAAAAAATATATATATTTTTTTGTAAAAATGAGATTTTGATTGTTAGTTCTATAATGTTTTAATATTTATTTCTGATTAAAATTATTTGAATTATATTATTTTCAATTATAATTTTTTTTTACAACATCATGGATACATAAAAAACAAATTTGAGAACAAGATATAAGGACATAGTTTTTCAACCTACCTTTGTTGTCTTTAGCGGTGAAATTTTGAGAACAAAACAACAATGTTTCCAAGGCTTCCATAATTTAGAATATTATAAGAACAATTGACATTTTCTATATTTGGAATATATTATGAATTATTAGAGAGGAAATAAAAACAAAGATATGCTGTTTAATGAAGCATGCAAAACTATTCTTGAGAATCTTGGGCCTAAATTGTGTAGTTAAAATGGCCCCCATTGATTTGGATTCACTTCACTTTTTTTAAGGAAAAAACCCAAACGGGCTGCAAATATTATAACTTAAACATCATCATCTAACACAAGCCAATGGATGAAATGCGGGTAGTCTAAACCAAAACCAAGATCACTATGCCCATCCAACATTCAATGTACCAAATAATGGGTGACACGCCGACACCATTGGCTAAGTGATGAGTGGAGAAAAATTAATAGAAGTAAAACAACCACACATAAAAATGGCCTCTTCAACAATTCAACCATAAATTTAACAAGCCCATGGTATGACAATTAAACTTATTAACAACATTAGTGCAGCCCATCTCTCTCGCCTTTTTGACCGCACTAGAAATGGCCAAAGCTTCAACAGACAAGGCATCAAATTTGCCTACTACCTTGCAAGCAAAGCTCGCATGGACCAGCCCCTCATGATTGCAGATGACCATTCCCACCACTACATGCCTCTTGTCATTGTTCCATGCAACATCAACATTTATCTTCAGAAGACCATCACTCAGGGAAGACCACCTAGCAACAATTGATCTCTTTGAGGGAAAAGGAGCGAACATAAGGTTGTGGATTCGAAATTCATGAAAAATCATTGTAGCCCGAATGACTACATCTTGGGAGACGAGAAGTGACCTTGAATAATCTCCACGTTTTTAGCTTCCCAACACTGCCATAACATCACAAGAAGACTCGTGAAAGCATCCTTGTCAAGCTTCCTAATCGAATGCTGCATCCAATCAATAGTCCTATAAAACGAAAGGTACAAAATATCATTATCAATCCTATATAAAGATAAGGCCTCTTTAGAAATTAGACAATCCCTAATAGAATGTATTATGTCCTTCTTAGGGGAACCACATCTTTAGCACTGAGTGTTTAACACAGTGGAAAAGGGAGCACACTTAGTTGCAATGGGAAGAATGTCATGTGCCACTTTCCACCCAAATAACTTAACCTTAAGGAGGGTCCGAAGTTTCCATAACTCTTTCTAGTAAATTCTATAAGGACCTAAACCCAAAGAATTTAGGAGGAGCCAATTGTACCCTATTTTAGTCGAGTATGCCCTATTAAGGGCAAGACCCCAAATAAGAATATCATCATTCATAGCCCCACTCATTGGGATATTAAGGATACAATCATCAATGTCACTAGATCAAATATATCGCACCACAACTATAACAACCTGTTTTTCAGTGGTGCCGAAAATAGCGGTTTCAAAACCCCATTTTTGATGTTCGAGTCTAGAATTATTATTAATAGTATAAAAATATATCAAAGTTTGGCTTTTTAATTTTATCGAATGGACAGTTAATTAAGGTACAGGGACTAAATTGTAAAAGTGGTAAAAGTTAATCACTATAGATTTTTATTTAGTCGAAGGACCAATTAAGCAATTAGACCCTTTTTAAAAATGGCTATCGGTGGTGGATGAAAATTAACATCCACCAACTTAGCTAATTGCAATTATAGTTAATTAAACAAAGATTAACTAAGTTAATTATAATTAATTATAAACTAATTAAATCCAAAATTGAAGGTCATCATCTTTTATTTTGTTCTCTTCTCCATTGAAACCACCAAAGAAACATAGGGAAGCCATTGTTAAAGATAACCTTTAGGCCCTTGCATGGTAAGTTCAATTTAGTCCTTTTATTTGTAAATTTTATTTTATTGTAGTAATGAGAGCTTGATTTAGCTAGCCCATTTACCAATTTGAAAACTTGCTAAAGTTTCTAAAAGTTGTCATTGATAAATGCTTGAAGAAATCGGTACTAAGTTGTTAGATTTTAAGTTTAGAAGTGAAAAAGGACTAGTTTGTAAAATAAAAATTGTTAGTTTTGAACATAGGGACTAAAGTGTATAAATTTTGAAATTAATGTGAATTTTCTATAATTTTAGATAATATAGAGTTATAAAAGGATGTAATTGAGATTCATTTCAAAACCGAAGCTCAAATTTGAAAGTTATGAAAATTTCAATTTTAGGGACTAAATTGAATAAAATATAAAAATTTAGGGGCATTCAAATAATGAAATTGAATTTATATATGCTTATGATACAATGATATAAGATGTGTGGAATTGATAAATTGAATTGAATTATTATCTAGATCGGGATTTGAACCAAACCGAGGATAATCGAGGGAAAAACAAATTTATTGATTAGTCCTTGCAATTCAACTCGTTTGTTGATTTAATCAAGTAAGTTCATATGGTATAATTGTGTTCAAATGGTTGTGTATTTGAATTATAAATATATGAAAGTTTAATCGAAATTTGGATTGTTTGCAATTTGGTACAAAAGGTGAGATTTGGACTAATTTGTAAACAAATGTATATGAATTTATATGTTGAACTTGCCCCAGTGAACTTAGTAAAGGTCTTGTACACATGGATACAGATTGATTATTGATGATTATTGAAATCTAGCATTTGTTGCGCACTCAAAGATACATATGACATAAGTTTAGCTCAGATGAGTAACCTGATGCCGCTTTAAAGGTTTAGCCCAGACGGGTAACCTGACATGTATATTTACAGCTTGACCAAGCTATTTGATGTGTCATTATAAAGGTTTAGCTTAGACGAGTAACCTAACACGAGTATATATATTCAGCTCGAATGAGTAACAAATGTGATGAGTATCAGTGTATTCGAGTTAATTTACTAAGTTTGATCAGGTGAAACAAATAAAACGAAATGAGGAATTGAGATGACATGTAATGTGTTTAATGCTCAGATTAAGTACTGGTGAATGATTTGAATATAAAGCTTTGGTATATATATATATATCTATGATTACCTTATTCATGATTGAAATAAGATTGAATAGGTGATTTAAAAGGTATGAATTGGTGTTACATATTTGGCATATTACACAATTGATTATGTACTAAAGATCACATTGTTGTTGTGATTGCTATGTTAGGTAAAATTTGCCAAATTAATTAGTTTAATATGCTTAATTGTAAATCGAGGTAAGTTTCTTGTTTAAATACCTATGAACTTACTAAGCATTCGAAATGTTTACTCGTTGTTTTTCCCTTTCTTTATAGATTGCTGATTTGCGAAACGTGTGAATCGAATCGACGATAAGCTCACACTATCCACCTATTGACTTGGTAGACTTTTAATCATATTAAGGCTCGGTTATGTCTAGCATTTATATAGGTGTTTAACTATAATAGCCTGGAATGTTAACTTAGTTTTAACCTTAGCTTATGATTGAATTTGAAAAGGTTAATGCTCATAAGTATATGTATGTTTTGGTAGCATGTTGTGACATTATAAATGGCATTAAAATGGTATGTTGGAGTGTGAAAAGCCATAGTAAATATAATGAAATTGAATGGCTAAATGCATGATTGATTAGGTTGAGTTTGAATAGGTGGAATTAGTATGTTTTGATGCCAAGTTGAGGTATTTTGGAATGGATGATTAGAAAAGGCTAAATACCATGTTTTGGCATGTGCTAGGAATGCTTTTATGCAGGTAAGGTTGTGTATTTATGCACCAAACTTGAACTTTGAAAGCTTGATACGAAATAGGTACCAAATGGCCTAATTTGTACTAAAAACACAGTTCTTGTCCTGACGACCACATTTCCTTGTCACAACGCTGGTGTAACACCCTAGGCGAATCCTACATTGGCAAAGCAGCGAGAGACCTGGGCTATTTAAAGGGGTAGCAACACTTAAGTGGTAAGAGGCCTTTTGGGGTGTATGGGCACTCCCAGGAACAAAGCTGTGAAAGCCGTGTGCGCCCAAAGCGAATAATATCTTATCGGACTGGGTGTTTGCTATGACATTTATTGGTATTAGAGCCACTCCGCGTGCCTCTTGAGCGATGGTGAGGCAAACCTTAGTAAGGACGCTGAGTCCCTAAGAGGGTGAATGTAACACCCTAGGCGAATCCCACATCGGCAAAACATGGGAGAGATCTAGGTTATATAAAAAGGTAGCAACACTTAAGTGGTAAAAGACCTTTTGGGGTGTATTGCCACTCCCAAAAACAAAGTCGTGATGGTCGTGTGCACCCAAAGAGGACAATATCTTACCCGGTTGGGTGTTAGTTATGACATTTATTAAAAATCTAAATGTAACACCTCAAACCCAACTTAGAAGCTATGACCGAATTCAGAAAGCTACATTGGCCACTGAAATGGCCCAGAAAATATCTTATCGGACTGGGTGTTTGCTATGACATTTATTGGTATTAGAGCCACTCGCCGTGCCTCTTGAGCGATGGTGGGGCAAACCTCAGTAAGGACGCTGAGTCCCTAAGGGGGTGAATGTAACACCCTAGGCGAATCCCACATCGGCAAAACATGGGAGAGATCTAGGTTATATAAAAGGGTAGCAACACTTAAGTGGTAAGAGACCTTTTGGGGGTGTATTGCCATTCCCAAGAACAAAGCCATGATGGTCGTGTGCACCCAAAGAGGACAATATCTTACCCGGTTGGGTGTTAGTTATGACATTTATTAAAAATCTAAATGTAACACCTCAAACCCAACTTAGAAGCTATGACCGAATTCAGAAAGCTACATTGGCCACTAAAATGGCCCAGAAAATCCTTCATAGTTTTCAAACGTACTTTTTTAAACCATTTGCGTAAATCATTTCAAACTAGTGAAATCGAGAAATTTTAGAAATCGATGACTTAAGTATTTTATTTGTAAAAGTTTGATCGTTGTTCAAAACTTTCGTAGTTTCAATCATATTTCAAAATCATTTATTCAAAACTAAAGAACTTGACTATTCGTCACTATTAAAAAACATATTAAATTCATAAAATCAAATGTATTTAAAAATTTCATTTGTAAATATTATAAAATCTAAAATTAAGTCTAATTTTATTAAGAACTTATTTCTCAGATTTGCAGTGGAAAAAAAGTAATATTTATATATTTTTACAAAAATCGCAACGAACCGTTTTGCTAAAACCATATTTTTCTAAAAATCAATATTTCATGCAGAATCTTAATCAAATACTAATTTATGCAGTTTTTAAAACTTAATGTTATGCAAACAATTCATCAAAATCAGAATGAAAAATCTCCAAAGTAAAGTCCCATTCCACAATCCATAATCAAACTTATTACAAACCCAAAATATCAAAATATCAAAATAAAATTTAATTACTTTAAATTTAAAAAGAATTTTGATAAACTCCTCCAAATGACGTCCTCTCATCCTAGCCTCGGGGTTATCTGTAAAATCAAAAAACTAAAGGGGTGAGTTATAAAACTCAGTGTGAATCTTATAACAAGTTAAATAACAATAAGCACATACATATCGTACAACATAATCAATATTATGCATATGATCATGGTAGTGCAACTTTTGGAAAACAAATTATGCAAATTTTTATAAAACATCCTACCCATCACCACTACACTCCAAAAAGAGGTCCCCAGAACTCATCCATCCAAACACTCCAATATGTGGATGAAACCACCAATATTTGCAGACAAGCTGCCATGTAGGTTGTGGATAAACCACCATATAGGTTCTGAATGAAGACACCAATATTTGCAGACAAGCTACCATGTAGGTTGTGGACAAAGCCACCAATTCTTCCTCCTTACATTATCCACCCCATACATGTCATATGGCCACAATGAACATATATATATTTCATTTCAAAATATCATTTATCACATTAGGCAAGTTGAGACATGCAAATCGAATCATATAATATCATGTAAGGCATGTTTAACATGCGTTTCATGTATTGTTTCAAGATATCGAAATATCACCATTTATTTATCATGTAAAATCAATTATGTCATAATATCACATAACATGAGAATAAGAATAACATACTTTTCAAATAGTGAAAATCATAACCACACAACATACTTTTCAAAAAAATCAGTTGGTTCGAAATCACTTGTATAATCTGTTTCGATGGATTTTGCCTCTCATTTTAGAATACTTAAAGTATTCACATAAATCACAAATCAAATAATAATATTTTGTTTAGGCAGTATTAACGTTATGTATACATAATTAGTATTGGTTTAGACCCACACCTGAATTCGTATGACCTGATAATAACGATTTCGTTTCCCAACTCTAAGAGAGGAGATCAACCCTTGAATCCTTAGTTAAACGTTAATACCATGTCAGTATATTGACATTTTTAATAATATTTTCGAATAAATGATTAAGTTGAATCACTTACTTAATCAATGGTCCTAATAATGAACACTTCTAAAGGATGGAGTATGGATCCGGGATTTCAAATAAACACTTCATGCACAAACAAGAAATACCCTTGTTAGAATATTTCATAAACGAGAATAAAGAAAGAAATAATCTAAGTGGAGGATTTACCAATACTTATGTAATTTGAGGGTAAGGAGACTCAACGATCCTTGCGATTATTGAATTAAAGAGAAGGATTTTCAAGAAAGAGAGGAGGAGAAATAAAGAAAATGATGAAAAATGGTAGTGGTTTATGGCGGCAGCACGGTGGCTGTGCGGCGATGGTAGTGACGATGAAGGTCTGGCGATGGAGATGTGGTGGTACAATCGGCTAAGAATGGAAGAGATGTGGAAGAATTAAGGAAAAAGGTTTTTTTATGAGGTGAAATTGAAGAAAAATGAAGAGGAAATGAAGGAGAAAAGAGGAGAAAGGAAGAGCAAAAGAGGGGGTGGAAAAAATGGAGAGAAAGGAAAAAAATGAACATCAAAAGGTGTAATTCAACTTGTCCAAGTTCAGTATATGTCACACAAGGTAAGAGTGAAGAAAATAAACATGTTGAGGGGATAAAGGAGCAAAAAAAGGATCATAGGAGTGAAAGAGAGAGTTTAAGAGGGAAACTTGACTAGTTAAAAGAGGAAAGAATCTTCCTTTGAATGGTAACTAGGAGTGGACGGTTATGAAAGCTTTTTCCTATGCAAAAGTTGCCAAAAAAATTAAATAAAACATGGAGAGTAAAGAGACTTGAACCTAGGACCCTTAAGAAATTATTTAAGCTCCTAACCACTAAGCCAACTTACTTCTTTATTCATAAACTACAACAATTATTTTAAAAACATGGTGTGACCTTTGCTAAGGTTGAAGCAAATTACACCATATAGAAAATAATGTGAGGGAAGGGATTCGAGCACAGATCATTAAGGACGGCTTCACTACTACTCAATCATTATACTTGATACTTATTTATTATCAAATGAGCAAAAGATCATCTAAAAAAAATTCGAGCGTGACCACTCTTGGTTCATTAACCCAATTTCTACTAACCCGATTTTTGGGATGTAAAAGCTGGCCGACAATATGAGACATTGCGACGTCGAGTGGCCTGACGTCGTGATGTGACAAATTTTTTGGCGACGTTACAACATGGAAGTGGTGACATCATGACATCAGCCCTAAATTTTTAAAATTTTACAATTTGGTCATATTTCATGCTCGGGTCAACAAAAGAGCTTTTGTTCATGATGTGAATATGTTCATGAAATGATTGCATATTTAAATGGTTTATTTATTGTTTATTTGACGGTAGTTGCTCCCGCAACAGTTGTAGCATCCTGTAGCTCGGACCCAGTGATCGAGTCGGGTGAGGGGTGTTACATTTAAAGGTATTAGTGCTACGATTTAGTCGATTCTAAGACTGAAATATAGCACATATGAGTCTAGAAATACATGCCACAATAACTTGCGATAGTATTATGCCTTTTGATCCGATTTGACCATGTTTTCTTATAGATAAATCATGTTGGCCGAATCAAATTGTGTCATATCAAATGAAGTAGACAGTAATGTTCCTGCTTATGATTAAGAAGCTTCCCAGAGTATGCTTGTTCCACAAGGGCCTGGGAGTGAGGCAAGAGACGCCTTTTTCCAAATGATGAACCATGGTTCACTCAGTCTACATGAGCTGCCTTTTTAGCTCTACAGCCCCAAATGAAACCTCCACCTTCGATTGTGCCTCATGCGGTACCCCCTTTTCCTAAAAATACAATAAATTCTCACTGACCCTAGATTGATAAAATTCATTAGTTTGGGGTTGAAGAGTTTAGAGGTACAAAGGATGAGGGCTGAAAAATACTTTGAGAGTGTTTGTATAACTCCCGTTAGCTTGTCAGGAAGACATGGTGTGTATTATCCAGTCAAATAGACCGCCCGACAGACTGAGGCATTACAATAGATTCAAATCCTTCGGCTTAACTTTAAATTGTTAGAAAAACCATTATAAAGATTTTACTTTGTGTAAAAGTCATTTTTCTTCTTTCATTTGGTACGCATATTTAAAGAAAATAATAGGAGTTATAAAAAGAAATTATATTATTCAACTATTGCCAAATTATGGCATATATATCGAAATCATAAAAATTTATGATACAAATCAAGAAGGTTCGACGTACACTTTCAAAAGAAGGGAAGATTTTGTTTTAAAATGGAACAGTAAAAACGATGTAGTTAATTGCAAAGGTTAAATACAAAAACATCTGTATCCGCCATCTACCACATAGCCATACATGATACAGAAATAAACAAGTGACTCACTTGCAACCGCAACTCTAACGTAGTCCCCTTCGACAGATCTTTCTTCTACTATCAAAATGCTTGAGAATCAAAAGTAACAGAGTAAGTTCATTTGAACTTAGTGAGTTCCAAAATAGACACAATTAGATTTACAAGAACTCCAATAATCAACAAGTAGCAGTACTTGTAAGAAAATAACCACAACTTTTTCGTGAGACTCTATTTACAGACATAATAATCTAATTAACATCCACAGTCCCTTGGTGATAACACTACGCCAATCTATCACAACACATACAGTACTCAGGTGGGCACATTCTGCCGAATTATACACATTTCCCACAAACCTGCATGGTTATCAACGACCCATCCTTGTGCCAAACTCGAACCCATATATCATAAATCAGAACCACATATCAGTTATGTTTACTTTTATTTCATATCCTTGTTAAGTAGAACATGTGTTCTCCCGCAAGGTCGGGCTGTGATTTACCAATCCAGTTTGCAATATAGCTGCTCTACCAAAGGCATCACATATAGATTTCCTTTCCATAATTTTCACATATCATAAATTTCTAGTATTGGGCTTTTGCAACGAGGAAGGTATTTTTACAATAACCATACTCACACACACGTCCAGACACAACATATCAATTCATTTACTGTAAGAGAAACTTACCACACATAACCCACATATCATGGAAGTTTCATAACTCAAAGGAAGTAAGAAGGAACTCACCGGTAACTTTAGAACAAAATCTACTCTACTGGTCCTTTGCCTCGATTTCTTGGACCTTCACTAACTTCTTGAGATAAATAAGAAACAATTATAACCAGCATTCCATTTATCTAATTTAATCATGCATGTCTAGTGTAAAAACATAAATCCCTTCAACAATAACCTAAGGGCTTTCCAGAACTTACCAACAAGCTGGTACTTAACAAAAGTGTTTTGACAAGCTAACGAAGATATCTTAAAACATTCTAAAGACTTAGAAAAGAATGCAAAAAAAAAAAAAACAAAAGTGAAATATAAATGCTATTGGCATCCTTATATAGCATAGACAATGGAGACAAGGCTTAGTGAGAAGGTCAAAAAATTTCATTATACCCCTTAAAACCTGAGAATAGGCTTGCCTTAACATCTACCTATCTCAACTACTACCACTAATCAATTTAGTGAGTAGTAAAATATTGCTTGTACTCTAAAACAAGCCAACTAAACAAGTCACTCAGCTACCTAAACACATTAAGTTGTCATCTACAAAAATCTAGCTTAATTCCAACTAGGTCTGAACTAAACTCTAGCGATACACATCAAGTTATCGCTTTCACGCTAAAACAAGAAAAACAAGTCTATCAATCACAAACTAGTGAGTTCGCCCAAAATATTTGGGGCTGGCGTATTGTCACACAAAGAGCCTGTCAAACTCTACAGTTCGCAAAATGGCAAATTTTAGCTAGGCGTTCCGTAAATGGGTGTACTGTCGAATCCTTGCAATATGCCACCTAAACTTATAACGAATATATCACCAATCTTACCCCTTTTTCTACACCGGCTTATTCAACTATACACCAAATAGTATATCGATATGGTGCACATCGGGTGAGCTGTTACAACTCTCTCTCACTTAGAAAATTTCGTCTTCAAAATTATTACCTGCGAATAATTTGTGATATTGCTCTTTCAGCAAACTCTCCATCTCCTAGGTGGCTTCCTCCGTATTGTGGTTCTTCCATAATACTTTTACCAGTTGGATTTTTTTACTTTCACTTATCTTGCCAAAATATGAACAGACTTCTCTTCATAAGATAAGTTGAGTTCCACCTGCAGCGTCTCTACTTGCACTACATGGTCTGAATTCAATCGATATTGCCTCAACATGGACATGTGAAACATGTTATGAATCTTTGACAGTTCTGGAGGTAGTACCAATCTATACACCACTAAACCACCTCCCTCCAGAACTTCGTGAAATCCTATGAATTGTGGGCTCAACTTCCTTTTTAGTCCAAATCTTATAACTTTCTTCCAATGAGAAAATTTTAAAAATACCTTGTCTTCTACTTCAAATGAAATATCCTTCATTTTTTTTATCGATGTAAGCCTTCTATAAATTTTGAGTAGCTTTTAAATGAGTTCGTATGATCGAAACTTTTTCTTCCATTTCCAGCACCTAAATTAGAACCAACTATTTTCCTTTCACTGAGTTCCAACCAACAAGTGGATGATCTGCACCTTCTTCCATACTATGCTTTGAAAGATGACATTCCCAGGCTTGCATGATGACTATTATTATATGCAAACTCTGCCAAAAGAAGATATTTTTCCCAGTTTAATCCGAAATCTAGCACACAACTTCTAACCATGTCTTCAATAACTTGAATTATTCTTTTTGATTGCTGATTAGTTTGAGGATGGAAGGCAATATTAAACTGTATCTTGGTTCCTAAGAATTCTTGTAGCAATTTCTAAAACTTTGATGTTAACCTTAGATCTTGATTTGACACTATGGATGTTGGTATGCTATGGAGGTGTACAATTACAAATATGTAGAGTTTTGCCAATTTTTCCAATAAATAGTCTATGTGTACTGGCAAGAAAAATGGGTTGACTTAGTAACCTAATCTATAATCACCTAAATTAAGTTCTTTTTAGTAGAATAGAGAGGAAAACCTAAAATGAAGTCCATGATGATCTTGTCCCACTTCTACTTGGGAATTTCTAGAGGATACAACTTCCCTAAGGGAACTTGATGTTCTGCCTTCACTTGCTGGCATGTCAGACAACTTGAAACATACTTTGATATATCTTTCTTTATTCCAGGCAATTAATACAAACTTCTTAAATCACAATACATCTTAATGCTTCCTGGATGAAGCGAAAAGGGTCTTTAGTGAGCCTCCTTTAACAAGTTTTTCCTCAAATCACTTTCGGCTAGCACATACATTCTACCCATAAACTAAAGTTTGCCATCCTTTCCCAGGGTGAAGTTCGTTGCTTTGCTAGACATCATCTGCATCTTATATTCATCACACTTCACACGCTTTTGATGTTGTTCCAAAATATGATAAAAGAAAATAGGCCGGTCAGTCAATTCTGCAAGTAATGATCTATGATCTTTCATGCGAACATTCGCTTGAAGAGATGCCAAAGCTGCCATAATTTTACTGCTTAAAGTATCTGCCACTAGGTTAGGCTTTCCAAGATGGTACTCGGTTGTGAAGTCATAGTCCTTCAGTAGTTCCATCCACCGTCGTTGGCATAAATTCAAATCATTCTATGTTATCAAGTACTTTAAGATCTTCTGGTTTGAGAACAAGCAACACTTCTCCCTATAGAGATAATGTGTCCAGGTTTTTAGTGCTAGCACCACAACTGCTAGTTCCAGGTCGTGTGTTGGGTAGTTCTTCTTATGCAACTTGATCTGGAGAGATGCATACACCACAACCTTCTTTCTTTTCATGAGCACACATCCCAGTCCATTTAGGGATGTGTTAGTAAACATAGTGTACTCCACGCCAAACTCCAGTTGAGCTAAAATCGTGGCTTAAGTTAGAACTGCTTTCAGCTTGTCAAAGCTCCTTTGACATCCCTCTGTCCACTCAAACTTTTCTTTCTTTATTAACAGTTGCATGAGAGGTGTCACTAACATGGCGAATCCTTTTACGGACCGTCTGTAATAATCCGCTAAACCTAGGAAGCTATATACCTCAGTGACATTTCTTAGTGGATTCTAATCTAACACAACTTTGATTTTATCAAGATCTACCTTGATGCCTTCTGCAAAGATAACATGACCTAGAAAATAGACTCTATTCATCATAGTGTACAACTTACTAAATTTGGTGTACAACTTGTTTTCTCGCAAGGTTCTTAACATAATTTTTAGGTGTTTTTCATGGTCTGCACGCTTTTCGAGTAGACCAAAATATCATCAATAAAGATGACTACTAAACAATCCAAATAGGACTGGAAGACTTTATTCATCAGATCCATAAATACTGCAGGCTTATTTGTTAATCCAAATGGCATAACTAGGAACTCGTAATTTCCATAGTCTAAGAGAAACTCGGTTTTTTGGAACACCATCACCCTTAATCTTCACTTGGTAGTAACATATTGTAAGTCAATTTTGGAGAAAATTGTAGCTCCACCTAGCTGGTCAAACAAGTCTTCTATCTGAGGTAACGGGTACTTATTCTTCACAGTTACTTTGTTTAGTTGACATCAATCGATGCATAAGTGGAGAGTCTCATCCTTCTTTTTCATGAACATGAATGACACGTTCCAAGGTGAAACACTCGATTGAATAAATCATTTGTCTAGAAGATCTTGTACCTATTTTTTTTACCTCCTTTATCTCCAATGGCACCATCCTATATAGGGCACAAGATATGGGTGCAGTACCAAGTGCTACTTCAATGAAAAACTCCATGTCTCTGTCTAGTGACATGCTTGAGTGTTCTTCTGAAAACACATCAAGAAACTCATTCACAAGCAGAACTTGGCTTATGTCCTTCCTAAACTCTGTCGAATCCATAATATACGTCAGGTAGGCGTTTGCACCCTTAACTATAAGCTTTCTAGCAGATTCTGTCGAAATTATTCTACCCACCACACTGGTCTATACGCCAAGCAGTAACACTTCTCTCTCTTCTGTACTGAATAACCGTACGCTTCTAGGTCGACAATCTACCATGATGCTATGTCTGGTTAACTAATATAGCTTAAGAATAACATTGAATTAGCAACAATAAGTATGCCAAAAAGATATGTTTACCAAAATTCAGCGGTCAATTTTTGATTACTCTGCTAACCACCGTACTTTGATCAAGGGGGTTAGTCACCAACAAATTTGTCTTAGAAGAAACAATTTCTAGACTCTTACCTTCCACGACCTTTATGTAGATGTATGAATGAGTTGACCCATGATCTATGTAACAACCCGGTTTTAGCTAAATCGAAATAGTAGTTTCAGAACCACAAATTCGATGTTAGAAAATTATTTTAATATTATTTTATGTGTTTACAGCATGATAGTATGAATCTGTGAAATTTTCGTGGAGTAATTTTATTGTTTAATTGCTTAATTTGAGAAAAAGGACTTAATCGCGTAAAATGAAAAAGTTGCATTTTACTTGTTAAAGATGTTTAATTGTTATGATTTATTAAACCAAATGTCCTTATGATGATATTAGGCCATTGGTAGTGTTAATGGACATTAATGGACATCCATTATATGTTTTTAATGTTTATAAATTAAGGTTAATTATGGTATTTGATTAATAAGGTTATTATTAATAAAACAAAAAGAAAAATTTGCTCACATTATTATCTTTACAATCTAATATCAAAGGAAAAAGAAGGGTTTGAAGCATTTTAGGGTTCGGTCAATTGGGAGCTTAATTGGTAAGTGTTTTGAGCTCAGTTTTTGATGATTTTTATGTTTTTGTGATTGTTGCTTCGTGTTCTAACTAGCCCGTACCTTTAATTTTGAAACTGTTAAAGATTTTAAGAGTTGCCATTGTTGAATCTGTGTTCTTTGAGGTTTGATGATAGATTATGAAAGTTTAATGATAGATTTTCCATGTTTTGAAAAGTGATTTTTGACAAAAATGTTAAATAGGGATTAAATTGTAAAATATGCAAATTGAGTGGTTAAAATGTGAAATAAATGAAAGTTTTGGGCTCCTAGGGGCTTATGTATAAATTGGCTAAGCATGGGTTAAGTTGAATTTTGTGAACTTTGTATATTTGTGAAATAGGGACTAAATTGAATAAATGTGAATGTTTAGGGGTAATGTGTAAAAATGCCCAAATGCATGTTTAAGGATTAAATTAATTGAGTACGTGATTAAATGAGTTAATTTTGGATACATATAGATCAATAAAAGAGGAATTCGGAATTAGATCAGGGGAAAGGCAAGATTATCAAGTAATTGACTCATTTCGTCGTTTTCATACCCGAGGTAAGTTTGTATGTGGTAATTTCATTATAAATGAATGTTAAATGCATTGATATTGCATAAACTGTGATTATGAGATTTCGAATAATGTTTGAATTGTGAAAACGACTTTAGGGATGTGTTCGACAAAGGAATCGACAAGTGAAACTTCCAGTTGAACCTTAGGAATAGTTTAGGATGCTAGTGACATGTCATTAGGTTTTTTTGTTGGCTTCGGGCCATGATATCGGCACTTTGGGTGCGAGCGATACCTTGATTTGGTTACGGGCCATGGTATAGGTATTTTGGAGAGGAGTTACCTTGATTTGGCTACGGGCCATGGTATAGGTACTTCGGGATAAGTTACCTTGATTTGGCTTCGGGCCATGGTATAGGTACTTATCGATTGATATTTTTGAGTATCTGACTTCTATTCTGAATGGTTCAATGGGTAAATGAATGATGTGATTGAGAAAGAGGTTAGTACGAGACGATACAGGTACGTACGGAACCTATTCAAATATTAAATAGAGAAAGATCAATGAGATGGTATTTGATCATGTTTTGAGACATGAGAAAGGTTTGTAGATGATGTGTATATGATTTTGTCATGTATATTTGGTTGAAATGCATTTATTTGATGAACTGAGTTATTCACTTATGAGCTTACTAAGCTATGAAGCTTACTTTGTGTTATTTTCCTATGTATTATAGAGAATCAAAGCTAGCTCGGATCCGAGAGTCGTCGGGAACATCATCGCACTATCAAACATCTAAATTGGTACTTTTGAGTTGTGTATATATGGTATATGGCATGTATAGACTAGTTGTGGTATTTTGGTTGCGTATATAGCCATGAGAGTTGGCTTGTAAATGTATATGTTTGTTTTGTATATATAGCCATGAGTGATGGCTTATTTTGGTATGTTTTGATATAAATGTGGTTATGGTTTCATAATTGCTCAAATGGTTATATTTTGAATTTGGTATATGATCTATATGGTGTGATTGAAGTTGATAACTTGAGAAGTTATGTACTTGTGAATTAATGCTTGATGATATAAGTGTTGAATAGGTAATTGACATTGATTTGAATATTGAATTTGATTGAAATGGATGTGGTATGAATTGTGACTTGGCTGATGATTTTGGGATTCCTATTGTATGATGAAATGGTATCATTTTCATTGTTTAGGTGAGCATGAATAAGGGTGGCAAATTGACCTTGCAAATGGCCTATTTTTGTCCACACGGGTAGAGACACGGGCATGTGTCTCAGCCGTATGCGACACACGGTCATGCTACACGGCCGTGTGTCCCCTGATGTTGAAATTGAATTGAAGTCAATATGCTGCACACGGCTTCACACACGAGCGTGTGACTGGCCGTGTGGTACAAGTCAGTATACCCCCTAAATAGCACACGGTCTAGCACACGGGCGTGTGACTTGGCCGTGTTGAATAAGTCAGTATACCCTACAGGATTGGCACGACCTAGCAGACAGCCTAGCACACAGGCGTGTGTGGCCATTTCAAAGGGCACACGGGCTAGACACATGGGCGTGTGGTCAACCGTGTGACCCAAGTCAGTACGTATTCCCTATTTTCACACGGCCTGAGACAAGGGCGTGTCTGGAGCCGTGTGAGGCACATGGCCTGTTCACACGGGCGTGTGACCCTTATATGTTTGAAAAATTTCTAAGTTTTCCAAAATTTTCATATGTTATCGGTTTAGTCCCAAACCACTTCTAAAGCATGTTTAAGGCCTCGTAGGCCATTATAAGGGACAATGTGATTATGATTGAATGGTGTATTAGAATGGATGCATAAATGTATGAGTTATGTATGTTAAATGATATGTATTGATCGGTAATACCTCGTAACCCTATTCTGACCGTGAATACGGGTGATGGGTGTTATAGTCTATTAATGTATGAATGATATTTCTTAGTAAAGAAAAATTACCCGTAATAACTTTTAGTAAGTTTGTATCTTCTTTGGCCTTCACTACATTGGCTCTGGCCGACACTCCCAAGTTGGTCTTGGTATAACTCTTCTTTAGGGTCCTCTGACTTGATCCTGATTTCATAGCTATTTTGGGTCTCGTCTCTTATTGTGGGCTTATTCAACTATATGCAAAACAACATATCAATATGGTCCACGTTGAGCAGGCTGTTACAATTTGATGAAATGATATCCTCGTAGAAAGATAGTTTGAAATGGTTGTATCATTATTGAAAGACGAAGTGTATCAGTGGTGGACAACAATGATATTTGTTGTTTCTAAAGATCAGGTAAGTTGGGATCTCTTTTAGAACGAATTCAAAGAAATATGTTAGTTGATTGTATCTTGAAAAGAAAAAAGGAATTCATGATACTAAAACAAGGTGATATGACTATTGCCAAATACGGGCGTAAATTTGTTAGACTTAACAAATATGCTCGGGAACTTGTATCTGTTGAGGCTGATATGTGTAGTTAATTTGAGTGGGGTTTAAACGAAAATATCTAAATGCTTATGGGGGCATTAGAGTTGAAAGAATTTGTTGTATTGTCTGAGTGGGCTCAGAAGATGGAAGAAATGCAAAACGAAAAGAAACAAGCCAAGTAAAAAAGCCGAGAACCAGAAAACACAATGTGGCTAGATTTTTATAGACTCCTTTGTCCAAGTGGACAAGAGATTTTAGAAGTCAATCCTTCGCTTCTACTGGAAATCCAATAAGAGATATGCCCAAATAGAGTTATACGAGACCTTAGGCTATGTCATTAGCTAGTGCTGATAGTATCTGGAACAAGAACAAATCTGTTTTCGAGCATTACAGCAAAAACCATTTCGAGGAATGTAGGTTGAGAAAAGGATCCTGTTTCAAATGTGGTTCTTTCATTCATTGTAACACCCCTTACCCTTATCCGTCGCCAGATCAGGGTACGAGGCATTACAGCAATCTTATACACTTCTCCGATACATACATTTTAATTATATATTAAAATCATTCATAGTCTCACTCTATGTCCCTATTATGGGCTTACGAGGCCCAAAACAATCATTAAAGTTGGTTTGGGACCAAACCAGAACTTTTCTGGCATTTAGAAAATTTTTACCAAAACAGGGTCACACGTCCGTGTGACATATGACACGGCCGTGTGGTCCTCACACGCCCATGTCTGGATCCCTTGTATAATTCACTAGCATTCTGTTTATGCACCACGGCCAAACCACACGCCCGTGCGGTGGCCATGTCCTACCCCACGGCTGAGACACACGACCGTATCTTTAGCCCGTGTGGCATACATTAGGCTATTTTTCAAACCTTTTATGTTCTTAACTCTTTGTACTAATATACAATATATCAATCTTTGTTATACATTTAGCTAATTCTAACTTAGCCACATCAAGACATTTCTCCATGCATGCATAAAATAGGTTTACTTACCTATAAGCATTATGAGCCACCTCTCATGGCTCTATTCAATGAAGCAATATAAGCCTAAACATTTGGCTAATTCATAATAATACATACAACCAATAACTAAATCTCTATACATGCCATTCACTTGAAAATAATTAGGAATTGTCGTGATTCCAACTTGACAAATTGATAGTGTGATGATACCTCCAAAGATCTCCAACCCCAAGCCAACCTGACAACACTAAGAGAAATGGGAAAATGGTGTAAGCTTTATAGCTTAGTAAGTTGGCATATTAATAATAATAAGCAATTTAATTAACAATATTAACCCATTTCTCAATAAATATGCTCAAGGAAATAGAATCAATATTCACATAGTTTTACCTTTTTCTTAAGTTCAGCTTAGGCTATTTTTCTGAGTCACAGTCACTAATTTAATTATTTCATAAGCTACAGAACTCGAAATTAAGTTCCGTGAATTTTCCCTAAAATTATACCCATATACCTTCTTGCCATAAAATGTCCAAAATTTTTGGTCTGGCCAATCAATACCAGATTATTCTTAAAGTTTCCCTTATTTCACTCTTCGATGGTTTTGACCTATTTTTACAAAAACTATTTATCTCATTGTAAAGAATTCAAATAATGTTCTCATTTATTCCAATAAAAAATAGACTCATTAAGGATTCTAAGCATATAAACTCTGCTCCATGATTAATTTTGTACAATTTTTAATAATTTTTCCAAGACAGAATAGGGGATGACGAAGTTATTCAGAACCAGTCTCACTAAAATTTAAATATCTCATAATTTACACATCTTTACCTTACTCTATTTCTTTTATATGAAAATATACTCAATTAGCTTTCAATTCATCTCTCTTTCACTTTCTAATTCAATTTCCACTATTTTTGGTGATTTTTCAAAAGTACACAATTGCAGTTGTCCAGTACTATTTTAATGCAAATTTCATTTTTTCATGATTTCCATGTATTATTCACTTTCATTTTTTTACTCATATGCACTAAAACAATATATAACTTGGCACATAACTATCATTTGATCATATGCACATCTCACTCATTTGCATCCTTACTATTAATGCATCATAATCTAAGCATTTTATTCAACATATAAATCATACAATAACAATTTTGTACACATACCTGTACTACTTATTCATATGATTCTCTACTTAGTTTCATACTTGCACTTCACTTATACAAACAATTTCATATTCACACTTACTCATATAAATACATCAAACACAATGTTCACTTTCACATTATTATCACATGATTAAATCCTTTTCACATTCAATCATTTTTCATTATATCAATTCAATACTCGTTGAACCATACGGAATACTAAAGGATACGCGGAATAAGGCACAGAGTGCCACTCTGTAATATAGCCGAAGCTATCACTGTAATGTAGCTGAAGCTACCACTGTAGTGTAGCCGAAGCTACCACTGTAACACTGGGGTTACCCTCGGGCCTACTCACACAAGTTTTCAGTTCAAGGTTAATATGCAGTGCTGCTTACACAAGCTGTCAGGTGTCTGCAACACATGCAAGATCACCCAACCATTGATATAACACAATGAACCAGCACCCGGGGAACACTTTCACACTGAACACACTGAATTTCCTAGTGACATGTCACTTGTATCCTAATCGTTTCCTAAGGTTCAATCGGGACTTTTTCACACTTGTTAACACTTAGTCAATATTCACTTAATCACTTGTCTCATGATAACACTAATTCACAATTACTCATAACATTCACAATCATAGAAGTCACATTTAAGTATAATATTTCAATGCACTTCCATGTACCATAGACATATTTTAAATCAATTTATAAACTTGGCACATTAAACATTTGATTTAACATAATTCAATTAATTCACTAATTTAGCTTTCAAATATAAATTACAACATTATTGCATTATTATTAAACACCAACTTACCTCGAATGCCGAAACGGCTAATTTTCCCGACTTAGCCCACAACTTTGTTCTTCCCCGATCTTAGTCCAAATTTCATAATTTCTTGATCTATATAAGCCATAGAAGCTTGGCCGAATGGAGCTCATCCATGGCTTCCATTTTTTGTTTTTACAATCGGCTGAAGAAGTAGAAAGAAGAAAAAAAAAGATGATAACTTTTATCATTTTGTCTTATTAGGCCATTTTAGCTTAATTATAAAATTACCTTTTTTATTTCAACCAAATTTCAAAAATACCAAACAAATATCCCCCACTAACTTATTAATGGGCTAATTATCTCATAAGGACTTCCAATTTAAAAACACATAACAATTTAACGCCTCTAACAAATAGAACTCAACTTTTGCACTTTTTACAATTTAGTCCTTTTGACTAAATTAAGTGCCCAAACGTTAAAATTTCTCCAACAAAATTTTTACCAAATTTTTTCGTAATATTATAGACCATAAAAATATAATAAAAATAAAATTTTCCTCGTCGGATTTGTGGTCCCGAAACCACTATTCCGACTAAACCCAAATTTGGGTTATTACATTCATTTCCTAAAAGATTGTCCGAACAAAATTGAAACTGGTTCAGAACAAGTTACCAAATAGGTGGCAACTCCACAAAGGGTTAGAAAGCCGAGATCAGATAGAAATGTTGGAGCTAGTTGTGGTGAAACCAGTGATATGACTATGATATTTTGTAACAGCCTGATTTATAGGCTAGTCGGAACAGTGGTCTCAGGACCACTAATTTGGGGTCGAAGAAAATTATTTCAATGTTATTTTATGAGTTATAACATGTTTATAAGGGTGCATGAATATTTTGATGCTTTAATTTTAACGATTTCATGCTTAATCGCAAAAAAAGGACTAAATAGCATAAAGTACGAAAGTTCTATTTTATTTGCTAGAGGTGCCAAATAGCCATAGAATATTAATTAGAGGTCCTTAAAGTGCAAATAGGCTATGGGGGGAGTGATGGTAAGCCATAGGGGACAAAGAATAGACTTTGTCATTTGGTTAGGTGAAATTTGGTGATAAAAATTTATTTTTATCATAAAAAAAAGAAAATATCACCTTTTCTCTTCATCTTCTCTCCACCAAAAATCAGTAGCAAAATGGGGGTTGAGAACTCAAAATTTTAGCCAAGCTTTCTTCCTTGTAAATCAAAGCGAACGAGATTCAGATCTAGAACGAGAGAAAATAGAAACGTGGACAAATAGGTCCCTTTTTACCCTTTTTGGTATTGAGGTAAGTTCGTGTGCAAATAATGCAATCTTATGCGAGGTATTTAATATTTCAATGCTGAATGAATTGTATATTGTCTTTACGAATATATATTAAATACGTTTTGATGATATGTCAAGAAATGAAAATCTCCAATTGAACATAAGTATAGAATGAAAGGCAAATATCATAATTCTATGATAATTAAGGTCCCGTGTAAGACCATATTTGGAATATGGCCTCAGTGTGAGATTTCTTATAAGACCATGTCAGAGACATGGCATCGATATGATATTTCATGTAAGACCCTATCGGGGATATGATGTTGATATAATACTAAATGTATGAGACTCGAAAGTATCCTTTAGCATTTTGAATGATTCAACAGTTATGTTGAAAATGAGAAAATATGTGGACATGTCATGAGTGGTACAGGTATGTGCCCAGAACTCATTTGAAGTGAATTCGGAATGTGATGAACCCATGGTAAGTTCATGTGTAAATGATGCCTCTTGATTGCATATGTTATACTTATTAATGCATTTTGTGAATGCGAATGATTATTGTAGATGAGCATTCGAAATAGGAAAATGAATGTGGATAAATATCTGTGAATGTGTAAGTAAATGTGGGCTGTGTGCGATAGCACCTTAATATTTATTTACGATGGGCTGTGTTCGATACCATCGTATTTATTATCAATGGTGGGCTATGTGCGATACCACCTTATTGTTGTTATCGATGGGCTGTGTGCGATACCATCGTGTTTAGTATTAATGGTGTGGGCTGTGTGCAATACCACCTTATGTATTATTACTCTGAGGTGATTTCGAGAAACTTGACTAAGTGAAATTTTACATGTGGCTTTGTGGTTATAAATGCAGGGTTTAAATGCTAGTAAAGGTGAATAATGTTTTACGTTATGTATTTGTGATATGTGAAGGTTTGGAATGAATAAGCATTACGAATGATTGAATGAGTAACCACGAGCTTAGATGTAAATCTCATTATAATACCTTTGTGGTGGGATAAAATAAATGAATGTCAATAGTTGATTTATATTTGCATATGAACTTACTAATCTACTAGTCATCCATTACTAATGCAACCGAAATCATTCATCAAAGAATTGAAGATACAACATTTAGTTAAATTTATCCAACTCATTTATTGATAATTCACATGATTCAAGAATTAAGCAAATAATGAAACAAAAATTTTAAAACACGTTTGCATTAACCACAAATAAACCTCGCATGCTTCATTAAACTCAATTTTTTTTAAATGTGGGTGTATTTCCAAACCCCATATGCATTCCCCCAAACTTAAAATTTGTATTGTCCTCAATGCACTAAAATTAAAATTCAATGACGATAGAAATGCAACGTCAATGTGCACTAACAAAATAAAAATTATAGCTATGTGCAATGCATGAACACTATAGCTAAAAAAACTGAAAATAAACTAACTCAGTTTTCCTCAGCCACAGATGTGGCTGCACAATGTTTCTTCTTCCTCCTCTTTTTCTCCTTCTTCTTGCATTTTCTGTCTTTGGAGCGCTTTCTCTTCTTTTCTTTGGACTTCGCACGGTCCTCAGATCGCTCCTTAGGTTCCAGCTCTGCCCCGACATCATCGGTTGCTTCCTGTGCAGCTTCTGTCGGTCTAGCTCCATCTTGGTCCAAATTATCAGTAGTTGCACCCACAAACTCAAGTGTAGTAACAATGTTCTGAGCAGATTCTTTTCATTGACAATAAAGCCCAAGTGCGTCGACAATGGTACCTAGTTATTCTATTAAAAAAAAAAGAAGTAAAACAAACTTGAACAAAAAAATAAAATAAAATAAAATAAAATCACATAATGATAAATTCAATAAAAATTAAATTTTTCGACCAATTTAATTGTCTCTACCTTCTTTTGATTAATATTCCCAAAATAGTGTTTCGACCTCTGTCCATTCACTTTGAACTAGTGTCCATCATGTAAATCCCGAATTGTGACTGCACCATGAGGAAATACTTCGACAACTTCGAAAGGTCCAGACCAACGTGAGCGCAATTTACCCGGGTGCAATTTCAGTCTAGAATTGAATAATAAAATTTGTTGACTGTAACAGTCCGGTTTATACCCTAGTTAGAACAGTGGTTTCGGGACCACAAATATGAGTCTGAATAATATTTTAATATTATTTTCTGTGCCGTTGATATGCGATTAAGCATGTGCTAAATTTTCGTAAGTTAAATTGTTTGTCTGTGTGTTTAATTTGACAAAAGGATGAAATTGCATTGAATGTGAAAGTTGTATGCTATATGTTAAAGTGCTTATGTGTTATTGCTTTATAAATATGAGGATTTATGTGGTAATTTGGCCATTTCCATGGTTAGTGGATGGCTAAGGTCATAAATGACCTTGTAATTATGTTTTATGTATTTTTATATGAAAGGTTATTATGGTAAAATTTGTTTATAACATATTATCAATAAAATTAAAGCTTAAAATAAGCTTTAATCTATTTGTTCATCCACCGAATAAGCAAAGAAAAGAAAGAAAAAGATTGAGCTAGGCATTCGGCATTTTCAAGCTCAAATTAAGGTATGATTTTGAGTCGGTTTTCGATGATTTTTACGTTTTTGTAATCGTTGCTTCGAGAACTTCAAAACCCATGTCTAAATTTGGTGAATTGATGATGTTTGTGAGTTATGCCATTGTTGATATGTTGAGTTTTGTGATGTTTTATGGTATTAAATGAAATATCTAAGCTTGATGAACATGTTTTGTTCTTGAAGTTTTGTTGAAGTTAGCTAAATAGGGCTAAATTGAGAAAATATTGTTTTGGAGGACTAATTTGTGAATTTGATGAAATATTTGGACTTGTATAGTCCCTAGGGATATTCGGCTAAGCATGAGCATGGGTGGATTTTGTGAATTTGGTGTTTTGTGAAAAATGGACTAGATTGATAAAATGTGTAAATGTGAGGGCTACATTGCAAATAGCCCTAAATGTATGTCTTTGGATTGAATTGAATGAACTAGTGAATAAAAGGGTTAATTTTGAATATGTTTAGATCAAGAATAGAGGAAAACGGATTTAGATCGCGGAAAAGCAAAAGTAAACGAGTAGCCGTTTCTATTCCGATAAACCAAATCCGAGGTAAGTCACTATGCAAATAAACGTACTTGTTTGATATTATATGTGTTCATATGATTAATGTTGACTATGAAGGTTTATGAGAAGTTATGAAAATGAATTCCGAGATAAGTCTGATATAGTGATTAAGTTCGATAATTCTCGTACGAACCTAGGAATAAATAGGATTAGCTATGTCATGACATAGGTAGCTATTCTGTTTTATCATGTAAGACCACGTCTGGGACGTTGGCGTTGATTTGAGATTCGTGTAAGACCTGTCTGGGACAGCGGCAACGATATCTGATTATGTGTAAGACCACGTCTGGGACATTGACAACAATATAAGCTTTATGTATAAGACCACATCTGGGACGTTGGCATCTTTATGATCTTTACGTGTAAGACCATGTCTGGGACATCGGTATCGATATCTAATTACGTATAAGACCCTGTCTGGGACAGTGGCATCAATATCTGAGTATACGTAAGACCTCGTCTGAGACGATGGCATTATACGAATATTTCGAGTTTCTGAGTATCCTACTAGATCCCTATTAGTTCAACGGGCAAGTATGAAATACGAATGACAAATCCGAGTTTTGATAGATTAAGTAAATGAATGTTCGATTCAGGTATGTTGATTATACACCAGATGTGTATATAAGGTAAGTAACTAAGTGTTTTACTATGATGGATTGGAAATATGTTACATGAAACCATATATGAAAAACTATGTGTTTGTGATTCTTGAATTGTTAAATGTGGTGGCTAAGAATATGAATCAAAGTATAAATGTGAGAAATTTACCTTGTAGAAGAAATATGCCAATGTGGTTATATGCTTACATGCTTTACATATCAAGTTTGTTTGTGTATTGACTTACTAAGCTTTTGGAAAGCTTACTCTCTGTATGTGTTTTCTTTGTTCTATAGGTCGTCAAAGCTACTGATAGGCTCGAGACCGTCACGGATCATCATCACACTACTAAAACTTATTTTGGTACACTTTGAAAATGTATATAGCTCAATATGGCATGTATAGTCTAGTTTTGGTATGAGTTGAATAATGAACTTAGCCATGTGATTTGGCTAATTATGTTTTGATAATATGCCTTAATGAATGTGAGATGTGAAGTTGTTTTGGCATGATTAGTTGATATATGAAATGGTTATGAGATGCTATGTATATATTGATGAAAGGAGCTTGGTATAATTTAGATTTAGTCATGCAAATTGGTATGGTTGAAATTGGTTTGATTGTATAGATTGAACAAGTATTGAAGGCATGTTTGATTGACCATTTTGGTATGTTTTGATGGTTATATGTGCATGAGATATCTTGTTAAATATAGCTTGTAGATTTGACCCTTATGGGTGGCATTTTGGCCTTGTAAATGGCCTATAATGTCACACGATTGTGGCACACGGGCGTGCCTAACGACCGTGGGTAAACTGTAGGATGTAGTTTAGTATCACACGGCCTCGACATGGGCGTGTCATCTGGCCGTGGTGTGCAAGTCAGTAGCTAGCTAAAAATTACACGGCTAAATACACAGGCGTGCTTGGTGGCCGTGGTGGGAAAGTCAGTATACGATCTAAAAGTACACGGCCATGGCACACGAGCGTGCCTAATGACCGTGTTGGTATAGTCAGTATATAGACACAGATGGATACACGGGGGTGTCTAGAAGTTGTGGAGGGCACACGGTCTCCTCCCACGGGCGTGCCTCCCCTGTAGTTTAGTAAAGTTTTAAATTTTCCAAGAAATTCTCTATGTGTTTCAATTTATCCCAACTCGACTTCTAAGTATGATTCAAGTCTCGATGACCCGTTTAAGGGACATTATGTCTGAGAATGATGATTGAATGTATAATTTTGCCTGTGAATGTTTCCGATCTGTCTGGTAACGCTCCTAACCCTAATCCGGTAATGGACACGGGATAGGGGTGTTACATTGACCCTTGATAAATTGTCACTGCAAAATAATTCTATCATGCTATCGTTTGGTCTTTTCCTTGTAAATTGTAGCATTTTCATAGGCATTTCGCCTAATCTCCTCTAGTTCAGTGATATCCAATAGCCTTTTCTTTCCAGCAGCTTCATAGTCCTTGTTCACTTGCTTATTTTCCCATATTGCTTTGTGCTCCAGTTCAACTGGCAAGTGACATGCTTTCCCAAAAACCAATTGATACGACGACATCCCGAATGTTTTTAATTTGTTGATTCGATACTTCGGCTTGTCCATCAGTTTTCGAATGATACGTAGTAGCCATTCTATGATTAACTCCATACCTCTTCAGTGCGGCTGCCACTTAGTTGCAATGAAAGTGTGTACCCTGATCACTAATCAATGCCTTTGGTGTGACAAAGCGGATGCGTATATGCTTGTGAAAAAATTTAAGCACTGTTTTTGCATCATCCTTTGGGACTACAACAGCTTCAACCCACTTTGAGACGTAGTCAACAACTACTAATATATAAAGATTTCCAAATGAACTTTGGAAATGATCCAATAAAATCCATACCCCAAACATCAAACAATTCAACCTCCATAATTGGCTGCTGCAACATTTCATTGCGTCGGGATATAAAACCAGTGCGTTGACACCTATTGCATTGATTCACAAAATTGTGGGCGTCTTTGAATAATGAAGGCCAGTAGAATCCTAATTGGAGAACCTTAGCAACAATTCACATGGCACCGAAATGACTTCCATAAGAAGCATCATGACAGTGCTTCAGGATTGAAAGCATCTCCTCTTCCAGAACACAACGTCGAATGATGTTGTCATTGTAGACCTTGAATAAATACGGCTCGTTCCAATGATACTTCACTACTTCACGAAGAAATCTTTCTTTTTATGGCCTGTAACACCCAATGGGAGTTTTCCACACACTAGATAATTAACCAAATCTGCATACCAAAGGGGTTGCATCTACAGTAAATAACTTCTCATCTGGGAATGCTTTGACAATTTGAAGTATGTTTCCGTCTTCACTGCCAACTTCTAATCGAGACATATGGTCTGCAACTTTATTCTTTAAACCTTTTCGGTCTTTTATCTCGATGTCGAATTCTTGCAACAGTAAGATCTAGCGTATCAATCTTGGTTTTGCATCATTCTTCACAAAAAAAGATATCTCAACGCTGACTGATCAATAGATACGGTAACCTTTCACCGAAAAGATAAAAACGAAACTTGTCGAAAGCAAAGATTATAACCAACAATTCTTTCTCTGTAGTGGTATAATTGATTTGAGCCTTTGTAAGAGTTTTGCTAGCAAAATAGATGGCGTGAAATATTTTTCCCTTCTGTTGTCCTAGAACAACACCCACAGAAAAGTTGCTTGCATCGCACATAACTTCAAAAGGTTGAGACCAATCTGGTGCAACAAAAATGGGTGCATTTACAAACTACTTCTTTAATTGAATAAATGCATCCAAACATGCATCATTAAAGATTAATTTTCGAAATTGTTTCAGCAATGAGCATAAAGGTTTTGCAATTTTTGAGAAATCTCTTATAAATCTTTGGTAAAAACCTACATGCCCAAGAAAACCGCGAATACCTTTCACATTTGTCGGTGGAGGTAATTTCTCAATGATTTCCACTTTAGCTTTGTCTAATTCAATGCCTTGACTAGAGATGCGATGGCCTAACACAATGCCTTCAGTTGCCATGAAATAGCATTTTTCCCAATTTAGAACAAGATGTCTGTCGTCACATTGCTTCAATACTTTATCCAAATTGTCAATGCAATGATCAAAATCATTCCCATAGACTGAGAAATCATCCATAAAAAACCTCTAAAGAATCTTCAATCATATCCGAGAATATTGCCATCATACACCTTTGAAATGTGGCTGGTGCGTTACAAAGACCAAAAGGCATATAGCGAAAAGTAAAAGTACCAAAGGGACAGGTGAAAGTTGTTTTCTCCTGATTCTTCGATGCAATAGCAATTTGTTTGTACCCAAAATAGCCGTCTAAGAAGCTGTAATAGGCTCTTCCAGCAAGCCAATCCAACATTTGGTCAATAAAAGAAAGTGGGAAGTGATCCTTCCTTGTGGCAACATTAAGTTTGCGATAATCAATACAGACTCGCCATCCCGTAGGAATGTGTGTAGGAATTAATTCATCTTTGTCGTTGCTAACCATAGTGATGCCACTCTTTTTAGGAACGTATTGCACTAGACTTACCCAATTGCTATTAGAAATAGGGTAAATAATTCCAACATCAAGCCATTTTATAATTTCTTTCTTAATGACTTCCTTCATCTTCTCGTTTAATCTTTTTTGTTACTGAACCGATTGTTTGCCTTTATCTTCCAACTTAATCTTGTGCATGCAAAAAGATGGATTAATGCCTTGGATATCGGCAATACTCCAAGTAATAGCTCATTTATGTTGCTTAAGAATACCGGAGCAATTTCCCTTCTTGAGTTACATCCAATGTTGCGGAGACAATAACTGGGAGAGTATTGTTAGCACCAAGAAAGACGTATTTAAGATGAGTAGGTAGTGGTTTAAATTCCAGAGTAGGAGGTTCGTCAATAGATGGCTTGAAAATTGGAGCTGTTCTGTTGGCTAAATCTAAGGATTCAACCTGTCATCCATACTTGAGTTCAATATTATTAACTTCAACCATGCTGTCACAATCATCTAAGAATTCATCATCAGATGTCATTTCAAACTCCTCAGAAAGTATTGTGCTTTGGTCATTGAATTCTTCCTCATTAGATCATCTAGCACATTGATAGTATGGCATTCTTCTTTGTCCTTGCATTGAATAGATTTGAAAACACTAAAGGTAACGTGCTCATCATTAAGTTGCATGGTCAGTTCACCTTTGTAAACATCAATAAGAGTTCGTCCGGTGGCTAAAAATGGTCGTCCCAAGATTATGCGAACCTCCTTGTCTGCCTTCTAGTCAAGTATGATAAAATCAGCTGGAAAAACAAATTTATCCACACGAACTAAGATGTCTTTGATTTACCCTTCAGGTTGAGCCAAGGATCGATTTGCTAGTTGCAATGTCACTGCAGTAGCTTTCATGTAACTAATTCCCAACTTTCTGAAAGTAGATAGTGGCATTAGGCTGATGCTAGCTCCCAAGTAGCATAAAGCCTTGCCCAAATAATTGTTGCCAATTGAACATAGGATAGTAAAGCTCCCAGGATCTTTCATTTTGTGGGGCAACTTATTTGTCAGAATGGCACTACAACTTTCTTTGAGCGTAATAGTTTCAATATCACTGAGCTTCTTCTTCTTGCACAAGAGCTCCTTCATAAATTTCCCATAATTCAGAATTTGCACAAGAGCGTCTACTAAAGGAATATTGACCTGAAGTTGCTTCAGTGTGTTCAGGAACTGTTGGTACTGCTTATCCTACTCATTCTCCCTGAATCTTTGTGGAAAAGGTAAAAGTGGAGATACATTTGATTGCGCTGACACCTTTGATTGCGTCGACAGTTTCGAGGGTCAGACATTAGGCATATGAGTGACAATTTATGGAACTTCTTTGTTTGGTACATTGACAAGCTATTCAAATTCAACCTTCTCACCAGGGATCACTTCACCAGTATCTTGAGGTGCTACAGTAGAGTCTGTAGTCGGCTCGCCAATTTGTTTGCCACTCCTAAGAGTGATAGCCTTGCAGTGTTCTTTCCCCCTCGGACTGGGATTTTTCGTGTCACTAGGCAGTATGCCCGGTGGTCGAGTATTCAGATTCGGATCAAGTTGTCCTAATTGTGCCTCCAACGCCCAAATAGAAGATGAATTCCCTTTCACAATAGCTTCTATGAGAGTAATATGCTCTAGCATTAAAGCCTCAAGAGCTGTTAACGGGTCAAAAAAAGAAGCTTGCGTGTACTGTTGTTGTCGATGTCCTGGATCATACTGATTCGACATTGAAGAGTTGTGGTTGCATCTGATTTTGGTGTGGATGCATCTGACTGTGTTGATTGTAGTTCTACTGTTTTTGATTGAATTTCCCTTGTCTTGGATTATAATTGCCTTGAGTAGATATATTCTCAAATTGGAATGTCGCAACATTTTGTCTAATAGTCTGAGTTTCCCAAGATTGTTGATTACATGCAGAATTATTATAAGAGCTACCATAAGAATTTTGCGGGTGATACTGACATAAAAACATTCTCTGCATGTTGTGTACAATCTTCATAGCTATGGTTGTCATTGCAAATCTCAAAACAAAAGGTAGGAGCATCAACTTGTTGAGTGACCTGTATATGTGCAACGTCACTAGTCCCTTGCATATTTTTATCATATTTGCAAGAGAAGAAACTTGAGCACTAAGTATAGATTTTGTGTCCAATTTAATAACTCCCAGAGTAGCTCTTGCTTGTGCAGCTCTAGAGATAGGATATTGATAATCATTCTGAGCAATTCTCTCAAGAATTCCAACAACATCATTATAAGTACAATCCAGGAAAGGACCATTTGCTGATGCGTCAACAAGATTCTTCATGTGTGAATTCAGCCTATTATAGAAAATTTCAATTTTTGTTTCTTGTCAGATGCCGTGCATGAGGCAACATCGAAGCAAAGATTTATATCGTTCCCATGTAGTGTGAAGATTCTCATCATCCAACTGATGATAAGTTGTAATATCATTTCGGAGACAAGCATTCATTGTCGGCGAGTTAAAGTGAAAAACAAACTGTGTTGCTAGTGCATTCCAATGAGTAATTGATCCGACAGGTAGCCCAAGGAACCAACTACAAGATCTTCCCTACAAGGAATAAGGAAATAATTGCATCTTCAAAGAGTCATCAAGAACGCCTTGTTGACTAAAGAAAGCACAAATCAATAAAAATGATTTAAGATGTTCTTGTGCATCTTCATGTGGCTATCCATGCCCATTAGAATTCAACATTTGAAACATTACTCACTTGACTTCAAAATTTCGAACTTGGATTGAGCCTAACAACTCCCGGCTGTAAGTCATCCAAGACAGGTACTACAAAGTCTCGTATAGTCCTATTTTGTATTTGAGCGTCTTGCAGCAACGGTGGGTCATTAGCATTTTGGTGTTGCACCTGGGGTATGGCTTCATTGTTTCTTGGTAAAGCTATATTCCTTTGTTATTGAAGTCTCCTATGAACGGTTCTTTCAATTCTGGATCAAAATCGGCAATAAACTCCGAATTGTTTCGGGTCATCAAACATCTAAAATAAAAAGTGAAAATAGCAACAAAAAGAAAACAAGTTAGTGGCAACTAAATATTATATAATAAAAAAAACAAAGTGCAAAAAAAAAAAAAATCAAACAAACGCCGTCCCCGACAACAGCGCCAAACTTGATCAGCTGTTTAACATCATAGCCATAATGTGCAAGCGTACACTGTCGATGCAAGTATAGTAGACAGATATGGGTCTGTTGGATATCAATCCCACGAGGATGATTGTCTTTTGTCTATCAATGTCAGTGCAATAAATATATAGAAATGCGATAAATTGTGAGAGTAGTTGTCGAAGCAATAATTTGAAAACAATAAGATAAAATATGATAATGATAAACTGGGATCCCCAACGTGAATATTCAACAAAATACTAAGTGCTCATAAGGTATGAAAGGATAGGTGATGTCGATGCATTAAATTTGAAATGAATATCTTACCAAGCTTAACTTCTATATTTAATCTGAGACTTAAACATGCACATTAACCACACCTTCCGGTGATGGCAATGGAACATTATTAAGAACAATTGGATTAAATTCCTCTAATCCTCAAGCAACTTCCGTTGTCATGCTTGTTAGCTTGAACTGTCACTGTACTTTCTAGTGTCAGTGACCACAATAATACTTCCATGCTAAAAACATTCAAACCCAAATATTAAACAGTAGAAGCAAGATTGAATAAAATAACATTTAACCCAGAAATCATGTGTACTTCTATACAAACATGAAATAAAAAATAATCCCCATCGTTTAGAAAAGAAATATAAAAGAAACAACTGGAGAATACTATTCCTAGACAATCTCGACTTGAATCTCTCCATTCCCTCTTGTGTCGCACTCAAGGCTCCTCGTCAAGAGTTGATCTGCGTCCCTTTCACGTCAGTTCACCCGTAGGAGACTTAAGCCATCATAGCCAAATATCTTTAAAAGATAGGTTGAAGAAGATAATACCCCCCAAAAAAGCCTCTCATTTTTTCCTTTTCGCGTGAATATTAATATTTATCCAAATAGCACAAGTGTCCTTTCATCAGAATCATGCTACCTCTGTACGTACAAGTTGGTTGTACTAGACTAGACAGCTTGCACGCTTTTGTTCTTATCTAGACAGCTATCAGGTGCGGCAATAATTCTAGGCGCAATCTGGACACACTCATGCATCGACATCGGTACCAAAACATGACAAAATTAAGGATAAATAGACTAAAATCCATTGAGTTATAAAATGCAATTTAATAAATTGAAAATGCTAAAATATATGCTAAAGATAACTAAATGGGGACAAATTAACTAATAAGTAGAGAGAAAACATATTTTCTTTCTAGTACTATCAATAATCATTTTGCACATCATTTCATTTGATAATAGTATTTAAACTTACCATATTATAAAATTCAACAATAAGGGTCAAATACCTTCATTTCACAATATATCAATTTCTCATTTCCTCAATTCAACTCATTCTCGAATATATTGGTTTGTATTATTTTTGTATCAGCCCTCTGGGCTCGTATAACCGATTCGCATAGTCTTTCACATGTTATCATTATTCGTATATCGCCATATTCATCTATATCACCAAATCATATTATCAAATGAATTCGAACATCATTTGTCCAATTTACATTCTATATCCCTATTAACATGACTTGTACTCGAACAGATACACAGATTCCAACCAACACACCAATTTGACACCTAATGCCTCATTGGAATGTCTGAAGTATATAAATTACGCCCAACACTCTTTGGTATAACCGAAGAAAAAGGTGTGCCCATCACTCATCAGAATGTTCGAAGAAAAATGTGCGCTCATCGGCATATAGTCGAAGTAGCCCGTACACAATCTATCCTATGAGATGCCAACAATATCCAATTCTGCCCAAATATTTAATAGGGTATTTCAATATCACAATTTCATACCAATTCCCATCATCAATCATATTATGAATCATTTAACAAGTTATGCATGCTCATCTCTACTATATTCAATTCAAATCACAATTTTGGCATTCAATATTGTTAACGTAATTTGATTCATAGGACAAGTAATAACCTTACCTCAATAACCAAAAGTACAAACTAAATAATCGCGTCACTCGTCGACAACTCTTGCTTTTCCTTTCCCTCTCGACAATCTGACGTTTTCTTTAACTACATATGGTAATACAATAAATAAATAATGTAACACCCCAAACCCAGCCCAGACATTATGGCCGAATCTGGCAATATCACATTGAAGTGTTTTTCGAAAACATTGTTTCTTTAGAAAAATCCATGCTTTTTATAAAACCTCATTTATGTATCTTAATAGAAATTTAGGGTGTCTTGTTCTTTCAAAACTTAAGTGATTTTGGTAGAACATTAATCATATTAATTTGTCACTATATTTTAAAACCAAGTTTGATGCGAAAGCTTTTATTATAAATTATGAAAATGTGGTGTTTTGAAACCAATTATCTTTTGGAAAACCGCGTTCTACTATTAATCAAATGTAAACTAATATAAGTAAAATCCCCAAATTAAAAGTTAAAAATTAAAAAAGCCTTATTACATAACAAAAACCCAATTAAATCCATATAAATAAACTTAAATAATAAATAGATGCGGTTGTGTGGCCACCTTCGACTCTCTCGCAGCACCGATCCGCCTAAGATTGGGGATTACCTGTACAGATAAATAGAGAAGTGAGTTTACGAAAACTCAGCGTGTAACCCCATGCAAATAACTAACCAATTATGCCTTTAGGCAAGTATAGTCTGGGCCTAAGCCCAAGTCAATAATAGTTCAGTCTAATTGGGCCTTAGCCCATTACAATATCAATGTGGGCCTTAGCCCATAACAGTATCAGTGTGGGCCTTAGCCCATAACAGTATTAGTAATAGTTTAAGCATGCAATCAGAAATCCTACCCATCCAGCCTATACACTCCACTACGTCCAGCCTGAAACACCCCAAACCCGGCCCACGAGCTTTGACCAGATTTGGTATGTTCCTTAAGTAAACCGGTTTCAAATTCTTTAGTTCCTTTGGAAAAACTTAAGCGATTTTAAGAAATATATATTGCTTTGGGTTAGGCTTGAGTTGGAAACCAATTTATCTTATATTGAAATCCATTTAATTAAGGTGACAAAACAATTAGGGTTTATTTTTCAAAAAATAATTTTACTCAAACTTTAATTGATAATAATACGCAAACATAAAAAAAAAATAAAGAAATAAAACTATGGCCTTATTACATCAAGTGAAAACCCAAAATAAAATTCTTAAGTACTTAAATAAAATAAAATGTCCATATTGAATAAAACTTCAAGTTGAGCATGGCCACCACAAGTTCTGCCGTCCCGGTCCATCACTGTTCATCACCTGAAAAATGTTCCCACAACGGGGTGAGTCAACAGACTCAATGTGTAAACCAACACTAAAAATTTAATAGATTTAGGCATACCATACATATCATGCTCACAAAATAATTCAAGAAAATGATGCAATCCCAAACCCAAACCTAGATGCCATCCGCTACACATCCCCGTACCAACCTGCACACCGTGGGGACTACTAAGTCAACCCTCCTTCTGCTACACACCATCGAAGGCAGTCGCTGCAGTCGACGTGCTCATCGCCCATATATAATTCGTGGCATAGCCACCAGATAATTGTGTCATGAGACACCATATTCAGATAATGTAACCGTAGTCACCACATTCAGATAATGTAACCGAAGTTACCACATTCAGATAATGTGACCGAAGCCACCACATTCAGATAGTGAGACCGAAGTCACCACATTCACTTCCCCTTTCTCATATAACCCGAATGCCCCATTTTATTCATATCATGCATATCATACTTAAATTCACATTCATGTCACTTTTCACATGTTAAATATAACATATTTCGTAATCCTAGTATGAGTAGGAAACGTACCTGAGTACTTTGTACCACATTAGGGTATTTTAGTCACATTCACATTCTTATACATTCATATATTAAATATTTGCCATATAACATATTAAAAGTTAGTGTGGGGTACACACCTGATTAGCTTAACGAAATCCTTGAAATCCCGAAAAATCGATCTACTACTTTAGATCCGTTAACTCCTATATTCGGCCAATCATTTAAACATATTAATAAACCTTTTTGGCCATAAATCCAAATCCTAGTAGGATTTATACACTTAAAACTTACCTTAAGGATCTTAAATCCCGAAATTATCCCTTGGTTGTAGCTTCTGTCAAAATTCCTAAACCACATGTTAGATCCGATTTCATCCTTAAACATGATAAATAGTTCTAGGCCGAATGTACATATGACTTACCTTGAGTCTTTTAAATCCCGAAACTCTTTTCCTGATTAATGGAGATGCCGAAATACCTTAGATCTGAAATCCCAGAATCACCTTCCATAGTTTCGGCCAAAATACAATAGGAGGGATTAGTCCCTAAATTTCGACAGGCTTAAAAAGAAAAGTAAAGAAACCGAATCTAGATCTTACCCTTACTTGGAGAAATTGATAGAACTCTTGCTTGAACCCTTAGCAGTATTCGGCTATAGAGTCTTAAAGACTAAACGACTATGGCCTAGAGGTGTATCAACACTTTCGGTTCTTGAAGCTTAAAGAATCGGCAATGATGGATAAAGAAGAAGTAGATTTCAGCTTGACAAAATAAAAAGAGAAGAGAAGAGAACTCTAAGAATTCCGACAGAGAGAGAAGAGGAGAAAAATTGATGAGTAGCCCTCTTTCCTTCCTTTTATAGCCAAAATTATTACTCAGAATCCCTTACTTGGCCACCACTCTTCTTTATTTGATAACTTTATCCTTTGAATTAATAATAATAATCCTTCTATTATCTTTTTTTTTATCCATTAAAAATAGAAGGAATTAATCCACAATTATCTCTTAAAAATAATCTAAATAAAATCCATTATTTATCCCCTAATTAGCCGAATTTAAAAGAGAATGAAACTCCTCTTTTGCAAGCCTTGTGCCGTCCACCTCTGGGCTTCTAGAAGCAAAAATAAAACTTCTTTTATTTGCTTCCCATGTGACTCGAACTCAGGCCCAACACCCTTACATGTGGCGCCATTTCCAGAGGCCCTAAGTGGCATCTCCAGGCCACTTTTCCAAGCCTGTTTGTGTGTCAAATTTCACATACTTTTTCTCTTAAGGCCACCTTGCCTTAATTTCCTCTTTTAAACTTTAAAACTCGACATTTCTGAGTCATTTCTAAGTTTCCAAAAATTTTCGTTCGGCTCTTTAAACTTGTCATTTCCTTACATTTCCAAGTTTCCAGAAATGTTTACTTTCCTCTTTTGAATCATTTCCAAATCATTTCCTAGTTTCCAAAAATGTTCACTTTCCATTTTTGAACTTAACATTTCCATACATTTTCAGGTTTCCAAAATGTTCATTTCTACATCTTTTCCATACATTTCCAGGTTTCCAAAAATATTCAAAATTTATTCATAATACTTAAGACATGTCAATTCGTACAATTAAACCGAAAATGCATAGGCCCTTTTCAGGATGTTACACAGCCCAACACTCCATGTGGGGATAAAATCACCCACCCATCCCTACACTTCAAAAATTAGCACCGGTTGCAGCACTAAACAGTATTTGCAGCAGAGCTGCCAGTACAGTACACTTCTTCCAACATAATAATCCCATCCCATGCAACATATCACACATGAATGCAACATACATATATATATATCATGGCATTCTCATATACGAACATAGGGGCAAAACTGTCATTTTACCATAGGGGCATTACAGTCATTTTATCAATTTAGGGTCTAGGTGTACTTACCGACCCATCAGTAGGTCCACAGTCATCTCGGGCGACCCGTGCAACCTTAACAGTCAAACAGTGCAAATGGGCCCAAGGCCCATAATACGGGCCCACTCGCTCGTGAGGCCCACTTAGCCCAAAAAGTGGCCCGACCATGTAATTTACACAGCATGGCCCAAAATTTTCCACACGCTTGTGTGGTTTACCCGTGTGGGCCCAACGAGCCCATTAGGCCCACACAACCCATTTCGACCCAATATAGCCCAAAACGGTCCAAGACCACGAAATCGCTCATGGTGGTCTCGATAGTCTAACGCCCACGTTTTATGCGTTCGGTTCACCACACGAGCGAGCGCACGCTCGTGTAGCATCAATTTTCATACTTTTTTCAGCTTTTTCCTGTTTACGATTTGGCAGTGTTACACACCTGGTTTCGATTCCTTACGAACAGTCGTTCAGGCACTCACCAACCTATATTTGGTCAATCGAACACCATTATCAGTCTTAATTTATGGATAACAAGATACCCAAAATCGACAAACCATTTATAGAGTAGCGTTACCTTCAATCGAACCACAGTGATTCCTCACGAATATTAGACTTCAACGATTGATTAGGAGTTTCTAGAGTCTTTCCTTAACTGCCGTACGATTGTTATCAGTTAATACATAAGGCAGAAAAAAAAGGAAAGGGAAAGATGATTCTTTGAAGAACTTACCAAAAGAGAGCGAGAGAATCGAATAGAAGATGGGTTCGGTACTAGCACGGCCTTTCACCTTCGATTTATTGCTATCAAGCATAGTTAAAAACAACCCCACTTAGTAACTCAAAAGCCAAAACTTTAAGTGCTATACTTACTTACCGAATAGGAAGGAGCCAATGAAGAGGATTGGTTTTGGCAGCACAACCCTTAAGGGAGAAGAGGAGGATCGATTTAGGTGAGAAGAGAGAAACGAAATTGGCAGAGACAACTAAGGCCTATTCGGCCAACACAGGGGAAAAAGAAAAAGGGGGAAGGAAAGGGAAGGAAGGTATTCGGCCAAGGATAAAATAGGTGTCAAAATGTGCAACCAAAGAAAGTATATATGCCCTTACCACAACCGGCTAAAGAGAGAAACAAAGCAGAAACCGAAGAAGAAAAAGAAGTGGGAAAAATGGAGATTTCAGCAGAGAGCACCTCATTTACCCAGCAAATTGAAACTGAGAATCGCCTGAGAATCCCCCTACAACCGAATTCTTGAGTCTAGAGTCCAAATTCGGCACTCCATTACCTCTTCCCTCATCCCTTGATTTTCTCCTCAAATCACTCCACTTGATCACACTCCCCTCAACCATTCAATTCAAATTCACCTCAACCACTTCGGTGTTTCAATCAACCTCCAACACCTCCCACAACACAGTAGCAAAATAACAATTCCCTTGCCAATACCAAGATTCGAACCTCAGTTCTCTGGCCTATGCAACACGCCACTTACCTCCTAGACCAGCAGAATTTTTATGTCACGCTTTACCCGCATTTATTTAAAAGCTTACTAACCAAAAGCAAGGGTTTTATTCCCCAAAAACCAAAATTTTACACAAGCCCAGGCTCGAACCTAGGACTTCTCAGACACTTCCAAACACACCCAAATCACTTGGCCACTAAAGCAGACAGGTATTCATGTTAAAAACATGCAAAAATAAGTACCTAAGTTTTGGGGCATTACAACTCTACCCCCCTAAAAGAAAATTTCGGCCTCGAAATTTACCTGTTAAAACAGATGAGGGTATTGTTGACGCATCGCCTCTTCGGGCTCCCACGTGGCCTCCTCTGAACTGTGATTGCGCCAAAGTACCTTAACCAGTGGGATAGACTGCCTCCTCAAGATTTCACATCACGAGCTAAGATCTGGACCGATTCCTCCTCAAATGTTAGGTCCGGTCTAACCTCAATCTTCTCAGTTGAAATCACGTGCATGGGATCAAAGCGATAACGCCTTAGCATAGAGACGTGGAATACGCCATGAATCCAATCCAACTCTGGAGGTAACTCAAGTTGATAGGCAACCGATCCCACACGTTTTAGTATACGGTAGGGCCCAATGAACCTAGGGCTTAACTTGCCCTTCCGTCCAAACCTCAGTACCTTCTTCCATGGTGAGACCTTAAGAAAGGCAAAGTCCCTCACAGAATACTCAATCTCCTTGCGCTTCAAATCCGCATACGACTTCTGCCTGTCTGATGCTGCCTTCAATCGATCCCAAATTAATCTGACTTTATCTTCAGTATCAAAAACTAGTTCAGGGCCCAGAACACACTGCTCGCCCAACTCAGTCCAACACGACGGAGTACGGCACCTACGACCATATAATGCCTCGTAAGGGTCCATCTGTATGCTAGACTGGTCAGTTCTTAACACTTCTACCATTGCCTTCCTAGTTACTTAAAGCAAGTAGTAAGCAACCGCTTTACGAAAACCTTGTTCATCTATCTATTATATACAATTTGTTACTCTCTGTTCACACCATCACCGGTTACGCTAGTGGGTCCGCCCAAACATCATAATCCAACAATTTAAAACACATTGTTGGAAGGCAGAAGTTCCTGTCGTTTTAAGGCTTATTTTTTTCCTCTTTCGAAAATATTGGACCAAACAAGCCTTTAGTACATTTCTATAGTTTGATTATTTGATGTTATCATTTATTGTCAAGGTCCTGACATTCTTTCCTGGGGGCTTCTTTGATGCATTCCATTTTGTATTACCTGACCCTTTAGGTTATTGTGCAGTATCACTTGGTAAAATGCATGACTGAAAAGAGGGAATGGAATCCCGACTGTTGAGATCAAAGGATTTCATTATTTTATTCAATTATATTCCTTTTAATACTTTTCTGGCTAGCTACCAGAGCATTCTGTGAAAGGATTAATTTCTTTTCTTTTCCTTTTTTGCTTGAACCTCTCTGTGAATACCTTACTAAATACTTTTATGTGCATTTCTATTCAATTTCTGCATGACATTGTCATCTTTAAATGTATGGTGTATCAGTTGCATTGGTAGTTAGTTTAACATCCATGGAATCGCAGATGAAATTGTAAGAAATATCTTTTTCATATAAACCTTTGTCTCTCTTGTAGGGATGTATGATCGTGTGTCAGAGTCTTAAAATTTTATATAAAGAATGATCAAGCGTAGAAACTAACTATGACAACGATTGAGGCAAGCACACCTATCGAACAGTAGTATAGTTTAGTGGCAAGACCTGATTGTTGAACCCAAAGGAACCAAAAGTACTAATAATAACTTTCTTTTTATTATTTAGCCTAAAATAAAAGTGAATTGTTTATTTAACCTAAAATTAACTAACTATTATACTAAAGATGCTAAGACAAAGAGAATGAATTTGGGAAAATACTTGTGTGAAAAACCAATTGATTAAGACAATACTTGAGGAAGAATCCACCTAGACTTCACTTGTTATCTAACTCTGAACCAGATGATTTATTCACTTGACTTGATCCATAAGATTTCCTAATTTATATTAATACCTCTTTCGACGCTACTAATGTCTAATCCTAGGTTGATTAATTGAAATCTCTTTCTAATTAAAACCCCTAGAATTGTATTAACTCGATCTATGGACTCCCATATTAGGTTTGACCCTAATCCGGCAGATTTTCGTCATCCTATTTCTAGGGTTGCGATCAACTCAGCTTAACTATGCTAGATCTACTCTTAAACAAGGACTTTTGCTCCACTGCCTAAGCACATCAATACTTGAATCAATATCCTGAAATATCAAAACAAGAATTAAGAACACATAATTAAGAGCAAATCAAGTACTTATCATATGGTTCAGAAAACAATAACAAGATCCGTCTTAGGTTTCATCCCTCTCAGGTATTTGAGGGGTTTAGTTCATAATAAAAAAAGAATACATCTCAGAAGAAAATATAAAACAAAATATAAGAAAAACCCTAAAACCCCCTGAAGGAATTTGAAGGGAAGATCTTCGTCTTGAGTATAACTCTGGCTTCTTGAGATGAATCAACTGGCTTTCTTCGAGTAAATCTCACAATTCTGGCCTCTCTGGCTTGGCTCTTTGGCCTAACTGGACGCCCCCTTGAAGGTTGGCCTTTAGGGTGTTTATATAGGCTTTTGGAATGGATTTCTTTGCCTCTAAGTACCCTATTCCGAGTGAAATTCAAACAGGTCACGTCAGGGACACGCCCATGGCACATGCCCGTGTGAATTGTAGCCAGGCCGTGTTCGGTTCTGTTAAAGAGGCAAGGCCGTGTGGTCTTGGGCTCAGGCCGTGTCGATTTTGTAAGTTGGCCCATTTACTCATTTTTAGGCCCGTTTCTCGTTCTTTTCATCCTCCAGTGCTTTCCTAAGTATAAAACATGAAATTAAAGGATTAAGAGCACCAAATTCCACAATTCAAGGAATAAATCATCCAAAAGTATGCTAAATGTAGGATTAAAATATGTATATGTTACGGTTTATCAAATACCCCCACACTTAAGCATTTGCTTGTCCTCAAGCAAAATTCTCAACTCACAATTAAAATGAACTTCCTTGATTCATAATATTCATCAATAATATTTCATCATAATTCATAGATAATTCATACATTGATAATTCAAGTAGAAGGATCTTAAAGATTCAAACAATCAAAGTCATAGTTTCTGTAGCATGAAAATATAGGTGTTTTCCCCTTACCTAAATAATCACCTTTTAATTCAAAATTGACAAGAGTTGACATCCTCACTAAAGATTCACTCAAACCACTCATAGTGTTTAAGGTTCAAAATTAAACACTCAAAAGTTGAACATGAAAAGTTAATCCCATAGGCTTGCATGAAAATCAAATCTCTACCACTGTAAATTGAGATGATACACAAATCAAAAGGTCTTTAAAAAGGTTTGTAATGGGGCTCGGGTTAAAGGTGTGGATAAAGGCTGAATTAGAAGGTTAGAATCGAGATTAAATTGACAATTTACCTAACTAGAAAAAAATGAACTAATCCTAAATAATTACATCAATTGAAAACTTGTAATACTAATAATACGAGCTTTTTCTCAAGATATGGAATTTAAACATATAAGCTCACGTAATCATAAAACTAATAATGAATATACTTTGATTTTTTTTAAGAACAAATCAATACAATAATAAGAAAGAACTTTAATAGTTGAAATATAGAACATAGTTAGGCAACTTCTCAAGATCAAATCTCGACAAAAAGGGAGTCAAGGAACGGTGATAACAAATACAAGATGGGTTTTGGGCTAATATTAGTGGGTGAGTAAAAAAAAAGGGTTGTTAGGGTCAAAGAGGTTCACTAAGGGTTAATTGTTAGGGTAAGCTTTTTAGTGGAGTGAGTAGGTTAGATTCTCAGTGCCTTTATCATCTCTGTATATCAAATCAATAATGTGGTCTTGACATGTATAATCGAAGCAAGTTCTAGAATAACAAATCAATGTTGACACACTCATAATCAAAAAGTGAGCACGAAAAGAATCTATGCTCTAAAAGGCTCAAAATCTCACAAAAATTGTGGGTTTTTGATATCAACCTTGTAAATTTCAAACTTCAAGGTAATAATTAGATTCAGGTAGACAACCTAACAAAATTTTAATTTTTTGAAAATAGACTCATCATGCTTGATTCTCTAGTCTCCTAAAGTTTAAATCATCACTGCATAATTATCAATAACTTAATCCAAAACATATCAATAAATAAAAAAAATCATAAATCAAAAGAAATTTCATTCTAATCATAATATGAGAAAATTACTTAAGAACAAGGTGTAATTCAAGGCATAATTCAGGGATTTGAGAATAATGCAGAAAGTTAGGCACTTTCTCGAAATAAATATTCACCCCCCACACTTAAGATGTACATTGCCCTCAATGTACAAAGATATATATGAAATTTAAGAGAAAGGGAGAGGTGAAACTTCCTAAATTTAGATGGCTTCCTTGAGTTGGGAGTGTCGTGGTGTGGTGGCCGCCGACAATCTCTGCGCTAGATGAAGAAATTGGGAAGCTTGTAGAGAATTAGCTAGGAAATAATAAGAATAATTCAAAATATACTAAATATATATTTAAAGAAAAGAAAGATAAAAAGAAAATAAATAAAAAGTAAAATAAAATTAAAAGGAAAGATTAATGGACTGTGAAGTCCTTATCGTTAGATGGTTAGCGAGGTGGGTGTGATTTCTAAGGCCGTGGTGTGTGATTCCTGAGCAGCCTTTAGAACCTAAATCAAAGAAAACGAAATAAAATAGATTAAACTAAGTAAAAGAAAACTAAAGAAAAGGAAAATAAATAAGAAGGGAAAATAAAAAAGAGAAGTTAAATGGACTCAAAGGTCCTTTTCCTGTCGAGTTAATGAAGCGGCCGGAATGAACTTATGTAGATCGGTCTCACAGAGGGAGACTATGCTAGGATCCTTCTGTTTCTTCGACATGGATATGGTTAGATCTAGAGTTAGGGGTAATGGAGAAAAATGAAAATGAAAAAGAAGGGGAGTGTAAGGAGTGTGGAAAAGAAAGGAATGGGGAGTAGGTGAGAAGGGGAGAGGGGTGTTTTAAATAGAGTTTTCAAATTTGGTACATCCCCACGCCCGTGTGCCGTGGGCATGTCGAGTCACACGGCCATGTCGCACGGCCGTGTTGTGCTTTGTTCGTTTATCCCACGCCTGTGTGCAGGTCGCCACGCCCGTGGTGGTGAAACAGTATCGACCACGGCCACGTCGCCCAGCCGTGGTGTTTAGTCAGGGCTCGTGGCTTGAAGATATTTTTCGTTCTATTTCGTACTATCTCTGCCATGCCAGTATGTACATCTGTAGTATCCACACGGCCACAGCCACGGCTGTGTGTAAGGTCATGTGGTATAGAAATATGCACTTTGGTTAGTTTATAGTTAGGTACTAGAAGGGAAAATAAAAGTAAGAATCAAAATGTAAAAATTTATGGGGTTAGTGCTCGGGTTACGTCCCGAGAAGCGCTCGTTTAAAGTCTTAAGTTAGACTTACCTCTCATTCGCATTATCATGGTGGTTTGAGGAGTTGAAAATCCTTTCTCATGCTATCAGTTCTATTATCAATATATAGCTCAAGTCGAGTAGCGTCTACTTTAAAAGTGTCGAATATAGGATTACTTACCTCGACTGTTCTGTATGGGAAAACCTTAATTACCCTAAAAGGGATTTCTTAATTAAGGTTGGAAGGAGATATTCGAGGATCTGTCTTATCTAATAATACCTGATCTCCGATCTTAAATTTGTTTGTCCAATGGGATGGTGTTGGATCTGCTTCGTGTATTCCTAGTTTTTCTTTGAAATGTGTCTTCCACTCTTCTAGTTTATCGATCTGAAGCCTTCGTTCCTCATGAGTTATTTCTTTATTGGCATGAGGTCTAGGATCTGGCTCAGCTGTGTAGTTCCGTGGTGCTTCCTGAAAAGAAGGTTTAACAGAATGGTTATTAATAGAATTTATGTTCTCACCTTGATTACTCGATGTCCTAGCCGAATCAAGAGCTTGAAGACTGATTGATTCGTCACCTACACAAAGTATGAGTTCACCTGCGCCAACATCAATTTTAGTCCTAGCAGTTGCTAAAAAGGGTTTTCCTAAAATTAAGGGGATACTATTGTCCTCATCCATGTCTAAAACGACAAAGTATACTGGGAATACGAATTTATCAATTTTCACAAGAACATCTTCGATTATGCCCCTAGGAATTCTAATAGTTTTATCAGCTAATTGAATGCTCATCCTAGTTTATTTGGGTTTCCCTAGACCTAGTTGTTTAAACATTTTATAAGGCATAACGTTTATGTTTGCCCCTAAATCAGCTAAATCATTATCAACAGATAAACTACCAATTAAGCATGGAATTGTAAAACTCCCTGGATCTTTTAATTTTCGTGGTAGTTTGTTTTGCAACATTGCTGAGCACACTGCGTTTAATTCCACATGCGATTCCTCGTTTAACTTCCGCTTGTTTGTTAATAGCTCTTTTAAAAATTTCCTTGAATCTGGCATCTGCGAAAGAGCTTCAAGAAATGGTAAGTTAATATGTAATTTCTTTAAAAGTTTAAGAAATTTACCGAATTGTTCGTCTGTGTTGTCCTTCTTCATCGCATTGAGGTATGGTATACGAGGTTGGTATTCTTTAATTACTGGTTTTGGCTTATCATGACTTACCTCAACTTTACCTTCCTCTACCACATTCTCTTGGCTTACCTTGGGCTCATCTAACCCTTCACTATCATGAGCTGTTATGGCTTGAAATTGCTCATTTGGGTTAGTTTCAGTGTTGCTTGGCAAGCTGCCTTCTAGTCGTTCTGATATCAGCTTAGCAAGTTGCCCTAATTGGTTCTCGATCCCTTGAATCGATGCTTGTTGATTTTTAAGTGTTGTCTCTGTGTTTTGGAAACGAGTTTCTGACATCGCGATGAATTTTGTCAGCATCTCCTCAAGGTTCGGCTTCTTTTCCTGTGAGTAGGGCTGTTGTTGGAAGTTTGTAGGGGGTTGTTGTCTCTAATTTCCTTAACTACCCCATGAAAAATTGGGGTGGTTCCTCCAACCTGAATTATAAGTATTACTATAAGGGTTATTTTGAGATTTAAAATTATTACCCATATAGTGAACTTGCTCGTTCTCAGTGCTCGGGTTGTAAGGAGGATAGTCTGTGTTGCCCATCCCTCCTCCATTCGTATCGCACTGCATAACTGGATGTACCTGCGAAGAACTACATAAACCAGCAATCTTTTTATTTAACAATTTTACCTGGTTTGATAGCATGGTTACTGCGTCGAGGTTGAAAACACTGGCTGCTTTCGTTGGCTTTGTCCTTGTGCCTGCCACTGATAGTTATTCAATGACATCTCTTCAATGAATTCGTAAGCAGCCTCAGGTGTTTTGTTATTCAGGGTTCCGTCGGCGGCTGAATCAATCAATTGCCTGGTTGAGGGGTTCACACCGTTGTAAAAAGTTTGGACCTGTAGCCACAAGGGTAATCCATGGTGTGGGCACCTTTCAATAGATCTTTGTATCTTTCCTATGCATCGTAAAGTGTTTCTAAATCCATCTGCACAAAAGAAGATATATCATTCCTTAACTTGGTCGTTTTAACCGGCGAAAAATATTTTAATAAAAATTTTTCAGCCATATGTTCCAATGTAATGATTGATCCTTGTGGAAGAAAATGCAACCACTGTTTAGCTTTATTCCTCAAAGAAAAGGGAAATAACCGAAGACGGGTGGCATCATCAGAAACGTCATTTATTTTGAAAGTATCGCAAAATTCTAGGAAATTTTCCAGGTGACCGTTTGGATCTTCATCCTGCAAACCATCAAACTGAACAAATTGTTGTATCATCTGAATAGTGTTAGGTTTTAGTTCAAACTAATTTGCAGCAATAGCAGGTCTAACAATACTTGACTCATTCCTATTAAATTAGGTTTAGCGTAATCATACATAGTTCGAGGAGCATGATTTTCGGCCACCTCTGGAGGTAGTGGATTATTCTCGGCCATCTCTTCAATGGTATTAATTTCGTTCTCTTGCTCTTCTTCTATGTAGTTTAAGCTTCGCCTTATCTCTCTATGATTTCTACGAACAGTACCTTCAATATCACTGTCGTAAATCAGGGGTCCTGTCGGGTTCCTTCAAGTCATAAACTAGAGGTATCTGCTAAGAACAAATAAAAGAAGGAAAATTAGTAAAGATAAAAGCAAAATAAAAATAAAAGTAAATTGCAAAAATAAAAATGGCTAAAGTAATAAAAATTGAGCGTTCTTAATATTTTAGTTCCCCGGCAACAGCGCCAAAAACTTGATCGTGTGTCAGAGTCTTAAAAATTTATATAAAGAATGATCGAGCGTAGAAACTAACTATGACAACGATTGAGGCAAGCGCACCTATCGAACAGTAGTATAGTTTAGTGGCAAGATCGGATTGTCGAACCCAGAGGAACCAAAAGTACTAATACTAACTTTCTTTTTACTATTTAACTTAAAATAAAAGTGAATTGTTTATTTAATCTAAAATTAACTAACTATTAAGCTAAAGATGCTAAGACAAAGAGAATGAATTTGGGAAAATACTTGTGTGAAAAACAAATTAATTAAGACAATACCTGAGGAAGAATCCACCTAGACTTCACTTGTTATCTAACTCTGAACCAGACGATTTATTCACTTAACTTGATCTGTAGGATTCCCTAATTTATATTAATACCTCTTTCGAGGCTACTAACGTCTAACCCTAGGTTGATTAATTGAAATCTCTTTCTAATTAAATCCCCTAGAATTGCATTAACTCGATCTATGGACTCCCATATTAAGTTTGACTCTAATCCGGCAGATTTTCGTCATCCTATTTCTAGGGTTGCGATAACGCAGCTTAACTATGCTAGATCTACTCTTAAACAAAGACTTTTGCTCCACTGCCTAAGCACATCAATACTTGAATCAATATCCTGAAATATCAAAACAAGAATTAAGAACACATAATTAAGAACAAATCAAGTATTTATCATATGGTTCAGAAAACAATAACAAGATCCGTCTTAGGTTTCATCCCCCTCAGGTATTTGAGGGGTTTAGTTCATAATAAAAAAAGAATACATCTCAAAAGAAAATATAAAACAAAACATAAAAAAACCCTAAAACCCCCTAAAGGAATTTGAAGGGAAGATCTCTATCTTGAGTATAACTCCGGCTTCTTGAGATGAATCAACTGGCTTTCTTCGAATAAATCCCACAATTCTGGCCTCTCTGGCTTGGCTCTTTGGCCTAACTGGACACCCCCTTGAAGGTTGGCCTCTAGGGCATTTATATAGGCTTTTGGAATGGCTTTCTTTGCCTCTAAGTACCCTATTCCGAGTGAAATTCAAACAGGTCACGTCAGGGACACACCCATGGCACACGTCCGTGTGAATCGTGGCCAGGCTATGTTCGGTTCTGTTAAAGAGGCTCGGTCGTGTAGTCTTGGGCCCAGGCCTTGTTGATTTCGTAAGTTGGCCCATTTACTCTGTTTTAGGCCTGGTTTCTCGTTTTTTTCATCCTCTGGTGCTGTCCTAAGTATAAAACATGAAAATAAAGGATTAAGAGCACCAAATTCCACAATTCAAGGAATAAATCATCCAAAAGTATGCTAAATATGGGATCAAAATATTTATATGTTATGGTTTATCAATGAATCACTCTTATGTCAAGGTTTGGCATTGAATGATGATTGCAGTGTATACTATCAAAGCATGAAGCGATAGCTTTAGGAACTTATCAAGCAAACAAATCTAAGCCTGAAGCTGCAAGAGAACTTGTGAATAGCAATGGTGGCCTAGTTGATACCGGGGGCAACAGCAAACAGTCTGAGGTAAGGTAATTATGCTTCTTTGAACTGGACTATTATATCCTGATATCTGGTGATCAAAATTCAAAATTATTGGTCTTTTGTTTTATACGAAATGATAGAATATTTCTAAGAGCAATAATGTTTATTATGCATGTCTTCTTGTCCTAAGCATTACCCTGGAACTTAGTTACAAGTTTCTTAACCACTCTCTGTGGTTGTAAGTTTTTTTTTTTTTTTTTTGCTTTAGCCGACATGGTCACATGTTATAGTGAATACCCAAATTTTAAGCATAAAAATTGATGGCATTTGGGAGCTAGCCATGTTATTGCTGTTAGGCTAATTTTTGAAGTTTCATTGGACAGTGGGAATATAATAAAGACATATAACATTTACTTTCGGGTCCATTTTTGGTAAAATTAATATTAGAGGAAAATATTTTGATACACATGTAAACAAATATACTTATGTGACATTTGATTTTCTTGATTGCTTTACTGGTTGAAACGAATCTGTTTGTATACACAATAGATGAGTACTTCGACGATTGAAGTTAGTGGTGAAAAAGTGAAAGCAATGTGGGATAAGAGATTGACAGAAATATTTTGTGATATTTGTATTAAAGCGATATTAAAAGGCAATAGGCCTGGTACTCATTTCACAAAAGATGGATGGTTGAAAATAATGACCAACTTTGAGAAAGAAACGGGCAAGGCTTTTTCACAAAGACAACTTAAAAATAGGTGAGATGCCCTAAAAAAAGAATGGAAAGCTTGGAAGAAACTTAAAGGCGAAGATATTGGTCTAGGGTGGAATCCTATAAAAAGAACCATTGATGCATCGGATGATTGGTGGGTGATAAATCGTGAAAGTAACATATTTTAATCCCACATTTAGTATGCTTTTGGATTATTTAAGCCTTGAATTATGTAATTTGGTGCTCTTAATCATTTGTTTTCATGTTTTATACTTAGGAGAGCACCGGATGATGAAAATAACGGAAAACGGGCCCAAAACGGGTAAATGAGCCATATCACGAAATCCACACGGCTTGGGCCCTAGCCACGCGGCCGTGCCCCATTCAACAGGTTCGAACACGGCCTGGCCACAACTTACACGGGCGTGTGCCATGGGCGTGTCCCTGCCGTAGGAAAGAAGAGTTTCACTCGGATTTGGATACTTAGAGGCAAATAAACACATTCCGAAGCCTATATAAACACCCTAAGTATGACCAAAAAAGGGGAACCCGAGGCTTTAGTCAGGAGGCGTCTGACTAGGCCAGAGGAGGCAGATTTGTGGAGATTTACTCGAAGACAGCCAGTTAATCCGTCTCAAGAAGCCGGAATTATACTCAAGACGGAGGATCTTTCCTTCAATTCCTTCATGGGGTTTTAGGGATTTCTTATGTTTTGTTTTATCTTTTCTTTTGAGATGTTTTCTTTTATTGTTATGAACTAAACCCTCAGATACCTGAGGAGATGAAACCTAAGATGAATCTTGTTATCATTTGCTGAACTATATGATAAATATTTGACTTGTTCTTAATTATGTGTTCTTAATTCTTGTGTTGATATTTCCGGGATATTAATTCAAGCATGATGTGCTTAGGTGGAGGAGCAAAAGTCCCAGCCTAAGAGTAGATCTAGCATAATTAAGCGGAGTTGATCGCGTACCTAGAGATAGGGTGACGAGATTTTGCCAGATTAAGGTGAAACCTAATATAGGAATCCATAGATCGAGTTAATGCAATTCTAGGGGTTTTAATTAGAAAGAGATTTCAATTAATCAACCTAGGGTTAAACGTTATTCACCTCGAGAAAGGGATTAATATAACTTAGGGAATCTTACAGATCAAGTCAAATGAATAAATCGTCTGGTTCAGAGTTAGAAAACAAGTGAAGTCTAGGTGGATTCTTCCTTGGGTGTCGTCTTAATCAATTGGTTTTTTCTAAAGTTATTTTCTCAATTCTATTCTTCTTTGTCTTAGAGTTTTTAGATTAGTTGATAGTTAATTTTAGATTAGATAAACAATTCCCTTAATTCTTAGGTTAGATAATAAAAAGAGAGTCAGTATTAGTACTTTTGGCTCCTTTGGGATTCGACATTCCAGTCTTGCCTTAACTATACTACTGTTCGATAGGTGCGTTTGCCTCAAATCGTTGTCATAGTTAGTTTCCAGGTTCGATCATTCTTTATATAAATTTTTAAGACTCTGACACGCGATCAAGTTTTTGGCGCTGTTGCCGGGGAACTGAAATATTAAGAAAGCTTAATTTTTATTACTTTAGCCATTTTTTTTATTTGTTTACAATTCATTTTTATATATTTAACTTTCCTAATTTTCCCTCTTTTATTCCTTTCAGGTACCTCTAGTTTATGACTAGAAGGAACCCGACAGGACCCCTACTTTACGACAGTGATATTGAAGGTACCGTTCGCAAAAATCGCAGAGAAATAAGGAGAAGCTTAAACTACATAGAAGAAGAGTAAGAAGCCGAAATAAATACTACAGAAGAGATGGTAGAGAATAATTCGCCACCTCTAGAGATGGCCGAACATCATGCTCACGTACTATGTATGATTATGCTAAACCTAGTTTAACATGAACTGAGTTTAGTATTGTTAGGCCTACTATTGCTGCAAATAATTTTGAACTGAAACCTAACACTATACAGATGATACAACAGTTTGTTCAGTTTGATGGTTTGCAGGATGAAGATCCTAACACACACTTAACGAATTTTCTAGAATTCTGTCATACCTTCAAGATAAATGGCATTTCTGATGATGCCATCCGTCTTCAGTTATTTCCCTTTTCTCTGAGGAATAAAGCCAAACAGTGGTTGCATTCTCTTCCACGAGGGTCAATCACTACATGGGATCAAATGACTGAAAAAGTTTTATTAAAATATTTTCCACCGGCCAAACGGCCTAGTTAAGGAATGATATCTCTTCTTTTGTGCAGATGGATTTAGAGACTCTTTACAATGCATGGGAGAGATACAAAGATTTGTTAAGGAGGTGCCCACACCACGGATTACCTTTGTGGATACAGGTCTAAACTTTTTACAACTGGGTGAACCCTTTAACAAGGCAACTAATCGATTTAGCTGCCGGCAGAACCCTGAATAACAAAACTCCTGAAGTGGCCTACGAGTTTATAGAGGAGATGTCATTGAATAACTATCAATGGCAAATTACAAGGACAAGGCCAGCCAAAGCAGCCGGAGTTTTCAACATTGATGCAGTGACCACACTATCAAATCAGGTAGAATTGCTACATAAAAAATTTGATGGTTTATATGGTTCTTCGCAGGCACATCCAGTTATGCAATGCGACGCAAGTGAAAGAGTGGCGAATCCTGAGTAGAGCGAATAGATGAACTATATGGGTAACAATTTCTGATCTAATAATAACCCTTATAGTAATACTTATAATTTAGGTTGGAAGAACCACCCCAATTTCTCATGGGGCGGTCAAAGAAATCAAAGGCAACGACCATCCCAAAACTTCCAACAACAGCCCTACCCACAGGAAAAGAAGCCGAACCTTGAAGAGATGCTGACAAAGTTCATAGCAGCATCAGAAATATGGTCTCAAAATACATAAACACGTTTCCAAAAGATAGAAACAAAACTTGAGGCATTGACACAGGAGTTCAAGGAACTTACTAAGTTAGTTTCTGAAATACGATCAGAAAGCTTACTTAGGGAAAAAGAGCAAGTACAGGCAGTGACACTGAGAAGTGGAAGGGAGTTAATCGAAACAAAGAAAGATGTACCACATGAAACTGATGAGGCAAAGATAACACCGACCCGTGAGGAAATTAAACCAACAATACCATATTCAGCAAAGTTGAAGAAAGACCGCTTAGACACACAATATGGTAAATTTCTTGAACTTTTCAAACAGCTACATATTAACTTACCATTTGTTGAAGCTATTTTGCAAATGCCAACATATGCAAAATTTTTAAAGGAGCTTCTAACAAATAAAAGGAAGTTCGAGGAAATTTCAACAGTGGAACTTAATGAAGAATGCTCAGCTATCATCTAAAACAAGCTACCAACCAAATTAAACGATCCAGGAAGTTTCACTATTCCTTGTTTAATTGGTAGTTTGAGCATAGAAAAAGCATTAGCTCATTTAGGTGCTAGTATTAATCTAATGCCTTATAAAATGTTTAAACAACTTGGTCTCGGGGAACCAACACCTATTAGGATGAGTATTCAGTTAGCTGACAGATCTGTTAAGTATCCTAGAGGAATTATTGAAGATGTTCCGGTAATAGTAGATAAATTTATATTCCCTGTTGATTTTGTTGTGCTTGGCATGAATGAGAATGTAGAGGTACCATTAATTTTGGGACGACCCTTTCTAGCTACTGCTAGGGATGTCATTGATGTTGGTGATGGTAAACTTGCACTAAGAGTAGGAGATGAGGAAATTATTTTCCAAATTTATGATGCCATGTGATATTCTAGAGAATAAGATGATTCTTGTTACTTTGTTGATGCTACTGATCACATTTTTCAAGAATCTTTGCAGGAAATCATGCACAGTGACACGGTGGAACTGTGTCTTTCACAAGGTGAAGGGAAAGATGACGATACCAATGAAGTGAATCCCAAAACATCATCCTCTAGACAGACGAAAATAGAGGACATTGAGGTCAATGATGAACTAAAACAGAAGCCCTCTATTGATGAGCCGCCCAAGTTAGAACTAAAACAATTACCAAAACATTTAGAATGCGTATTCCTGGGGGATAATTCTACACTACCAATAATCATCTCTTCAGAACTAGGACCCAAGGAGAAAGAAGATCTGCTAAAGGTACTAAGGAAGCACAAAAAGGCCATAGCATGGAAAATGTCGGACATTAAAGGAATAAGCCCATCATTTTGCACCCGCAAAATTTTAATGGAAGATGAGTATAAACCGTGTGTGCAACCTCAGAGACGGTTAAACCCCAATATGAAAGAAGTTGCCAAAGTCGAGGTAATTAAACTTCTAGATGCAGGAATAGTTTATCCTATTTCTGATAGCACTTGGGTAAGTCCTCTGTAGGTAGTTTCGAAGAAAGGAGGCATGACTGTGGTAACCAACGAAAAGAATGAATTGATTCCCACAAGAACAGTCACAGGTTGGAGAGTCTGTATTGACTACAGGAAGCTAAACGGCACAACCAGAAAAGACCATTTACCTTTGCCCTTTATTGATCAGATGCTAGAAAGATTATCTGGGCACATGTACTACTGCTTTTTGGAAGGACTCTCCGGCTATTTCCAAATCCCAATAGCTCTTGAAGATAAAAAAGACAACATTTACATGCACATACGGTACGTTTGCTTACCGTAGAATGCCTTTTGGATTATGTAATGCTCCTGCTACTTTTCACGCTGCATGTTGGCCATTTTTGATGAACTTGTGGAAGACATTATGGAGGTATTTATGGACGACTTCTCGGTATTCGGTAATTCTTTCCACCTTTGCCTTAAAAATTTAGAACGAGTTCTAATAAGATGTGAGGAAACGAATCTTGTCTTGAATTGGGAAAAATGTCACTTTATGGTTAGAGAAGGGATTGTGTTAGGACATAAGATTTCTAGTAAAAGGATTGAGGTGGATAAAGCAAAGATTGAAACCATAGAAAAATTACCTCCCCCTAGTTCAGTTAAGGCTATTAGAAGCTTTTTAGGACATGCGGGATTTTATAAAAGATTCATCAAAGATTTCTCTAAAATAGCTAAGCCTTTAACAAAATTACCAGAAAGAGATGTTCCTTTCAATTTCGATCAGGAATGTTTAGATGCATTTAATATCCTCAAAGATAAACTAATAAATGCTCCGATTATAATTGCACTTGATTGGAATTTACCCTTTGAACTAATGTGTGATGCGAGTGATTTTGCAGTAGGTGTCGTTCTGGGACAACGAAGAGAGAAGCATTTTCAGCCAATTTATTATGATAGCAGAACATTGACACCCGCACAAGAAAACTACACCACCACAGAGAAATAATTGCTAGCTATAGTTTTTGCTTTTGGAAAATTTAGGCAGTATTTAATATTATCTAAAGTTGTCGTTTACACTGACCATTCAGCTCTTCGTTATCTTTTAACTAAAGCTGATGCAAAACCTCAACTAATACGATGGATCTTACTCTTACAGGAATTTGATTTGGAAATACAAGATAAGAAGGGAGCTGAAAATCTTGCAGTGGATCACCTCTCTAGGCTTGAGAACCCACATATCGAAGAACTCGATGAAGGTGAGATAAACGACTCGTTTCTCGAGGAACAACTCTTTTCTATAACCAACTCTAAGGTACCATGGTTTGCAAATATTGCGAATTATTTAGCTGTTAACATCTTACCAAAAAGAAGCGATTCTTTACTGATGTGAAAAACTATTTTTGGGAAGACCCATTTCTTTTCCGTTATGTCCAGATCAAGTAATTCAGAGATGCGTTACAAAGGTGGAAGCGAGTAAAATCCTAGAACATTGCCATTCAGGACCTTTAGGAGGACATTACAGTGGGATTAAGACAGCACACAAAATGCTCGAATCAGGATTTTACTGGCCAACTCTTTTCAAAGATGCCAACAGGTATGCCGCTTCGTGTGATAAATGCCAGAGAACAAGTAATATCTCTAAACGCGATGAAATGCCTCAAACATATATGTTATCATGTGAGATATTCGATGTATGGGGTATTGAATTTATGGGTCCGTTCCCTATTTCATTCGGAAATAAATACATCTTAGTAGTAGTAGATTATATGTCAAAATGGGTGGAAGCCCAAGCTTTACCTACTAACGATGCTAGAGCTATAGTAAAGTTTCTTAAGAAACTTTTCTCTCGTTTTGGAACACCCAGAGCAATCATCAGTGATAGGGGCACTCACTTTTGCAATACTCAATTTGAAAAAAGTCTTAAGAAAATATGGAGTACACCACAGATGAGCTACCCGTTATCATCCTCAAACCAGTGGGCAAGTGGAAGTGGCAAATCGAGAGCTTAAGCGAATCCTAGAGAAAATAGTTGAATCAAATAGGAAAGAGTGGGCAGTAAAAGTAGATGATGCTTTATGGGCCTATAGAACAGCATTTAAAACTCCTTTAGGGACATCCCCGTACAAACTTGTTTACGGAAAAAGTTGTCATCTACCATTCGAGTTAGAGCACAAAGCCTACTGGACTATAAAATTCTTGAATTACGATCTTAAAACCGCAGGTAAGAAGAGGATGGTGCAGTTAAATGAACTAGATGAATGGCGAGCTGAGGCCTATGAGAATTCACGACTATATAAGGAGGCAACAAAACGACACCATGATGCTCATTTAAAACAATCAAAGTAATTCGAAGTAGGAGACTTAGTCCTACTGTATAATTCAAGGCTCAAACTATTTCTTGGAAAGTTGAAATCAAGGTGGTCAGGCCCATTCGTGATAAAATCTATTTTTCCTTACGGCACAGTCGAGATAATCCATCCAACTCAAGGAACATTCAAGGTAAATGGCCATCGACTGAAACTTTAAAATGGAGAAGATTTCAAGGACTTGAGAGAGGAGCTTCAGCTCCGTGAACCTTCTTTCAGGAATGAAAACAGGGTGAGTCTAGCTTAAGACTTTAAACAAGCACTTCTCGGGAGGCAACCCGAGCATTAACTTCACTAACCCCATTAATTTTCACATTTTAATTTTATTTTTCCTTTTAACACCTAAATCAAACTAACTGATTCAGTAAAGCGCAGGTTTTCTACCACACGGCCTTACACACGGGCGTGCCCGTGGCCGTGTGGTCACCACAGGATGAAAAACGAGCGTGCAGGCAGACGTGTGAGATGAAGAAGAAAAATTTTTCCTCAACACGGGCTACGATAGTAAGACCACGGCCGTGCGATGCAACCGTGGTCTATTCTAAGTAAACCAACACGGACACGAGCCACGCCCGTGCTGACTAACCGTGTGCAACACTGGCTATATGAACACGGGTGTGGCAAACTTAGCATGGGCGTGGGAGAAACGAATGAAGCCCATCACGACCGTGCGACATGGCCGTGTGAATCGACACACCTAGGGTACACGGGCGTGGGGATATACCAGATTTGGAATTCTATATAAACCAACCCTCCCTCCCTCTTCTCAACCACTTCCCATCACCTTTCTTCCATCCTATTCTTCAGAATTCTCACCTCCCTCTCTCTCTTAAAATGCATATACATCTTTGTACATTGAGGTCAATGTACATCTTAAGTGTGGGGGGTGAATATTTATTTCGAGAAAGTGCCTAACTTTCTTCATTATTCTCAAATCCCTGAATGATATCTTGTCTTGAAGTAAGCTTTTCATATTATGATTAGAATGAAATTTCCTTTGATTTATGATTTTTATTGATATGTTTTAGATTAAGTCATTGATAATTGTGCATTGATGATTAAATTTGAAGAATACTAGAGAATCAAGCATGATAAGTCTATTTTTCAAAAATTAAAAAAGTTTGTTACGTTGTCTACCTGAATCTGAATGTTACCTTAAAATGTGAAATTTACGAGGTCGAAATCAAATACCCATAATTTTTGTGAGACTTTGAACCTATTAGAGCATATATTCTTTTTCATGCTCACTTTATTGATTATGAGTGTGTCAACATTGATTTGTTATTCTAGAAATTGTATTGATTATACATATCGAGACCACACCTATGATTTGATATACCGAGATGATAAAGGCACCTAGGTTTTAACCCACTTACTCCATTAAAAAGCCTACATTCATAATTAACCACTAGTGAACCCCGTTGATCCTAATAGCCCTTTTTATTAACTCACCTACTAATGTTAACCCAAAACCCTTTGTATTTGTTATCACCATTCTCCTTGACTCCCTTTATGTCGAGATTTGATTTGATCAGTTGCCTAACTATTTTATCTATTTCAACTATCAAATCTATCATTTATATTTAACTTGTTCTTTAAAAAAAAGAGAAGAAAATTTTGAAATATATTCATTATTAGTTCTATGAGCTTATACATGTAAATTCCAAATCTTAAAAAAGAAGTTCGTTTTATTAGTTTCCAGTTAATATAATTATTCATTATCAGTTCGTTGTTTCTAGTTAGGTAATTTTTCAAGTCAATCTCGATTCTAACCTTCTAATTCAGCCTATATCCACACCCTAGAACCTAAGCCCCGTTACAACCCTGTAAAGACCTTTTGATATGTGTATCATCTCATATTATATTGGTGGAGATTTGATTTTCATGCAAGCCTATGGGATTAACTTTTCATGTTCGACTTTTGAGTGCTTAATTCTGAACTTTAAACACTTCGAGTGATTTGAGTGAATCTTTAGTGAGGATGTCAACTCTTGTCGATTTTGAATCAGAGGTAATTATTCAGGTAAGGGGAAACACCTATGTTTTCATACTATAAAAACTATGAATTTGACTGTTTGAATCTTGAGGACTCTTTGAGTTGAATTATCCATGTATGAATTACCTTTGAATTATGATGAAACATTATTGATGAATATTAAAGATCGAGGAAGTTCGTTTTATTTGTAAGTTGAGAATTTTGCTTGAGGACAAGCAAAAGCTTAAGTGTGGAGGTGTTTGATAAACCGTAAAAGTAACATATTTTAATCCCACATTTAGTATGCTTTTGGATTATTTAAGCCTTGAATTATGTAATTTGGTGCTCTTAATCCTTTGTTTTCATGTTTTATACTCAGGAGAGCACCGAATGATGAAAATAAAGGAAAACGGGCCCAAAACGGAGTAAATGGGTCATATCAAGAAATCCACACGGCCTGGGCCCTAGCCACACAGTCGTGCCCCATTCAACAGGTTTGAACACGGCCTAGCCACGACTTACACGCACATGTGCCATGGGCATGTCCCTGCTGTAGGAAAGAAGAGTTTCACTCAGATTTGGATACTTAGGGGCAAAGAAACACATTCTGAAGCCTATATAAACACCCTAAGTATGACCAGAAAAGGGGAACCCGAGGCTTTAGTCAGGGGGCGTCCGACTAGGCCAGAGGAGGCAGATTTGTGGAGATTTACTCGAAGACAGCCAGTTGATCCATCTCAAGAAGCTGAAATTATACTCAAGACGGAGGATCTCTCTTTCAATTCCTTCAGGGGGTTTTAGGGATTTCTTATGTTTTGTTTTATCTTTTCTTTTGAGATGTTTTCTTTTATTGTTATGAACTAAACCCTCAGATACCTGAGGAGATGAAACCTAAGATAAATCTTGTTATCGTTTGCTGAACTATATGATAAATATTTGACTTGTTCTTAATTATGTGTTCTGAATTCTTGTGTTGATATTTACGGGATATTAATTTAAGCATGATGTGCTTAGGTGGAGGAGCAAAAGTCCCTGCCTAAGAGTAGATCTAGCATAATTAAGCGGAGTTGATCACGCGCCTAGAGATAGGGTGACGAGATTTTGCCAGATTAGGGTGAAACCTAATATGGGAGTCCATAGATCGAGTTAATGCAATTCTAGGGGTTTTAATTAGAAAGAGATTTCAATTAATCAACCTAGGGTTAGACGTTAGTCACCTCGAGAGAGGAATTAATATAACTTAGGGAATATTACGGATCAAGTCAAATGAATAAACCGTCTGGTTCAGAGTTCGATAACAAGTGAAGTCTAGGTGGATTCTTCCTTGGGTGTCGTCTTAATCGATTGGTTTTTTCTAAAGTTATTTTCTCAATTCCATTCTTCTTCGTCTTAGAGTTTTTAGATTAGTTAATAGTTAATTTTAGATTAGATAAACAAATCCCTTAATTTTTAGGTTAGATAATAAAAAGAGAGTTAGTAGTAGTACTTTTGGTTCCTTTGGGATTGGACATTCCGGTCTTGCCTTAACTATACTACTGTTCGATAGGTGAGCTTACCTCAAATTGTTGTCATAGTTAGTTTCCAGGTTCGATAATTCTTTATATAAATTTTTAAGACTCTGACACGCGATCAGTGGGAGAGTAGGCTAAAGGTATATTAATAATTCTGAATATTTTTGTTTTTTTTTTCTTTTTTATGATGTTATTGATAATTACTATTATTAAACTATCATTTTATATGTAGGTTGTGCCTGAAGCTCAAAAATTTAAAACATTGGGCATTGATCCTGAATTCGAAGGGAAGTTGGACCAAATGTTCATGGGGATAGTTGCAACAGGTGATAAAGCATGGGCACCTTCTTCTGGTACACCCCGTAGTGATTTTTTTTGAGGATGTTAACAATGAAATACCTGAAGAGAATGAAGAAGAAAATGTGAGAAACGATGTTCGCATTTTAAATGATGTTCACATTTCAAATGATGTTCAAATTGATGGAAACGGTCAAAAAAGAAAAAACCCTGAGATATCAAGTTCACATTTTAAAACTGGAAGAAAGAAATCCTCAAAGCAAATTGGAGGGGCTGCAACATTGTCCAATCAAATAGAAAAATTATGCAATGCAGCTGACAGTATGAGTCAAGCTACATCTAGTTTGACTCCTGTTATGGATCCATATGGTATTCCACAAGCAGTCAAAGTGCTTGACAGCATGTCGGAAGAAGTTCCAGAAGCTAGTTCGCTACACTTTTTCGCACTTAGATTATTGCTCAATAAGGACAAGCGAATTATGTTTTTATCAATTAATCCCAAGCTTAGAGCTTTGTGGCTTAAAACGGAAATGGAGGATAGTTGAAAATTTTCTGATCTTCTAGGGTTCAGAGATATCTATTATATGACTAAACAACAATGCTAAACTAGTTTTATCAATAGTTATTTATGTTTGGTTTTTGGATATTGAATTTATGTTCTACTTAATTATGTGTAATCTAGTTTTATCAATGGTTGCTTATGTTTGGTTTTTGGATATTGAATTTATGTTCTACTTATTTATGTGTAATCTAGTTTTATTAATAGTTGTTTATGTTTGGTCTTTGGATATTGAATTTATGTTTTAGTTATTTATACTAAATTAGTTTTATCAATAGTTGTTTATATATGATTTTGGATATAAAATTTATTCATAGGTGATGAGTATAGTTGAGAATTACAGCGGTGATGAAAGTGATGATGAAAGGGAAAAGAAAGAGATTTTACAACGCATGGAATGTTTTAACCGATTATTTGTTGTTGCATCTTCTTCCGTGCAAATATATTACGAGAAGTATATATTGAAGCAACCATACATGGATTCAAAACAGTCAGGTGAGACATGGATCTGAGAGATCCTTGACGGTCACGAATCACGTTGTATGATTAATTGTAGGATGTCTAAAATGGTATTCACAAGTTTGTTGAGAGTTTTGGAGACAAAATACAACTTGCAAACTTCAAGAAACATATCTTCTAGTGAAATGTTGGGAATTTTTTTATACATCTTGGGCACCGGTGCAAAAGTTTCCCAATGTCGAGAAAGATTTCAAAGGTCTGGATCAACAATAAGTTGATACTTTGCAATTGTGCTTGAGAAAGTTTCAAGGATGGCCATTGATCTAATTGCACCCGAAGATCCTTTTTTTAACTCAATACCCAAACAAATATGAAATGATTCTAGATATATGCCGCATTTTAAGGTTAAAATTTAATTTTATATTATTATATTTTAATATTTTTGGTCGACTAAAAATATGCACGAGACTAATATGATTATTTGTTCAGGATTGCATAGGTGCAATTGATGGTACTCATATTGCCGCTATTCTTCCACCAAATGAACAAATTCCTTGTATTGGAAAAAAAGGTATCCCGACTCAAAATGTTATGGTAATATGTGATTTTAGTATGTTTCACCTTTTCCATGGCTGGATGGGAAGGATCGGCACATGACACTAGAATATTTCTTGATGCAATTCGAGATCCAAAATACAAACTTCCGCACCCACCAAATGGTTAGATATTTTATTTATATGTGATTTTTTAAATAATAATGTATAAGTTCTTTAATTGATAATTTTTATAAAAAAATTCTTGAATTAATTGTTTGTTATATTATGACATGTTGGAAAATATTATCTTGTTGATTCTGGATATCCTCAAATGAAAGGTTATCTTGGACCATATAGAGATCAGCGATATCATTTACCTGACTTTCGTAGAGGTAGACTGGTATATGGTAAAGAAGAGATATTCAATCATTCACATTCATCATTACGTAGTGTGATTGAACGAACTTTTGGTGTTTTGAAAAAAAAAAATGGGTCATTTTAAGGGATATGCCAAGTTATAGTTTTGAAAAGCAAACAATGATCGTTGTTACTACAATGACGATACACAATTTTATCCGAAAACATGTCGGTCGAAATGATGCCAATTTTATGGAATACGAAGATATTAATTGGGCATATGAGAATATTATTGATTCAGAAAATGCGCATGATCGAGAAAGTGATGATGACGACGACGACAACAATGATGGTGATGATGACGGTGAATCAAACAATTCAAGTGGTTTTGAAATGGAATTAACAAGAGATGCTATAGATTCTAGTTTAATGAATTCACTTTAAATTGTAAATGCTAATGTAAATTTTTTAGTATTTATATCTGGTATATAAATATTATCCCTTTTTGAAACTTTAATCCAAATATATTTAATATTTTAATTTGTTAGGTTTATATTTTCTATGTTATGTTAATACCTAATATGAGTTATATATTCAAATACATTTTAAAATAAAATAATACAAATGTGTTTAAAGCATTAATTAAAAAAAAAGTAATTTTTAAAATAATACAATTGTGTCAATATCTAATTACAAATATTTAATTATTATATTTAAATATTTAAATATAGTTTATATATTCTAATTAAATTTAATAAATAATTAATGTTAATTACTTAGAAATATTTAAAATTAATATTATATATTAAATATTAATACTAAATTATAATAAATTATTTTTTATATTTTTGCTAAAACATCATAATATTAACTAATTTGAATATTATTTAAATACATATTTGTTACTTTATAATATTATGTCTAAAATGGACATTTTATTTCTCAAAAGCACTTTTTGACAGCAATACCAAACACTCAAATTTTTTAAAAGCACTTCTCAAAAGCATTTTTTCATAGCACTTTTCAAAATCATTGCCAAACTAGCCCTAAAGGTATAATCTATGAGTATAGTTTTGTGCAAAAACATTTGCAACAATTACAAACCATACGTTATTGTCACGTCAACTACTACGATTATATCCCTTCACACAACATACAAATATTAGTTATTATTTTTGTCAAAAAAAAATATTAGTTATTACATTTTTAGTACATTATAAAGATATTCATCCAATTATTTAAAAATTTTATTTTAGGCACTTAAAATAAAAAAAGTTTGCAATTTAAGCACCCACCTTACATAGTTCGGTCATTTTGGTCACTCCTATTAAAATCACAAACGATAAGTTGAAGTGGTAGTTAAAAAAATGGCATAATAATAAATTTAGCCCTCAAAATTTTCATATTATATCAATTTAGTCATAATCTAAAAAAATTAACCCTCAAAATTTACAAATGATCATTTTCTATATATTTTTGAAATTTTTAGAATTATGATCAAATTGAGACCATTTGTAAATTTTGAGTGTTAAATTTTTTTTTAAATTACGACTAAATTGATATAATATGAAAAATATGAAAGGTTAAATTTATTATTATGCCAATTTAATTTATCCTTAAATTTTATATAAATATAGAATAAATTAATATTCGAAAAGAAAATAGGAGGGTTGGCAAGTGGTGGTGTTTAATGACAGATATGTGGTAAGGGGGCATAAATGTTTGAAGTCCATTAAAAGGGAAGATTTAAATGTACACATCATTGTCGAAAAATATCATTCATATGTGGAGATGGCAACTTGTGGTTTTAATTGTGATGATATTCTTCTCATGAATGTCAACACCTTTTTGGCTCTTTCTTCCCTTCAACACACAAATGTATGTTTATGTTTACATTTTCATCACTAAGTTTTAATTTATTACAAAATCAACATTCAATTTATATATATATATATATATATATATATATAATAATTTCAATATTTCAATATTATTGTTTTAATTAAAGTCATATTTAATTGTTTTGAACTACACAAGTGAGATATTAATTATTGATAATTTATATTGTTTTAAATTAATTAGCGTTACAATTATATACCAATTGCAATTAAAATCTATCATTATAAATAGCATTCAACAAACGGAGGTTATTACTTATTAGCATTGGTAAGTTTGAAGTGTCTCAAAAATAATAAAATATTAAAGTAATAGAAAATTTCAAGTCATAGTCAGATAAGAATGACGCTGGAAATAGATAGAAGATCTTTTTAATCAGTGATGACGTGAAATTATAATATTCATTCATCATCACACATTTATTTAGTTTATTGTAATTATTATACTATTTTTTAAAACTCACCTTTATTCACGGGCAAATTATCAAAAAATACCTTTTTTTACAAAATTTACGGAACATGACCGATTTTTTAATTATTTATCGAAAAGGGCCATATCCCCTGAAAACGCGTCCACGTCAGCGCGTTTTAAGGGGATGCAGCAGGAAAACGCTTTCACGAGGGAGCGTTTTGTGCCACATCAGCACAAATCGTGTACCTTGAGGGCGTGCTTTGCTGATGTGGCAAAAACGCTCCCTCCGGGGCGCGTTTTGCCTGCTTTCAATGGTAAAAAAAAACTATAAACCCCCCACCCTTTCATTTTTTTTACACAAAGGTCCTTACTCAAATTTCTCTCAACTTTCTCTCAAATTCCTCTCAAATTTCTCTCAAATTCCTTTAAAGTTCCTCTCAAATTTCACAATAGTCCTTTAATTTTTACAAAAAAGCCCTGTTTAAAAGTTTTTTGAAATATTTATTTTTTGTTAAATTTAAAAATATTCGACGTATTAGCAATGGCCGGAGAATTAATTCGTCTCGACAATAAACACATCTCCGTCCATCAAATGACAATGGTAAGTTATAATTTTAATTTTTCAATACTATTTAATATTTTTTAGGTTTATGCAATTTTAATTAATTTTTATTTTATAATTTTTTAAACTGTTTGTAGATCGGGTGTTGCAATGCTATATTCGCAATATGTCTGGTCCGCCATCGCCATTGATCGAGAATTACCTGCGGGAAGCGGGTTTTTGGCACGTGGTCACGAATAGGCCGGGGGTGCAAGTTGGACGTGAAGCTAATTAGTGCATTGATAGAGAGGTGGAGACCCGAGGCGCACACTTTCCATCATGCGAAGAGTGTACTATCACTCTAAAAGACGTACATTTTCAATTGAGATTGCCGGTGGATGGGTACGTAGTCACTGGGTCCGCAACTTCTGGTGATTGGGGAGTCGTATGCTACGAGCTTTTGGGTGCTATTCCGGATAATATTTACGGAGGTCGGATCGAGATGGGCTGGCTACGAGACACATTCCCGGAGCCGGATAATGATTCGACTGAAATAGAAAGAATACGGTATGCTCGAGCATACATTCTTGAGATGATTTGAGGCTATCTGATGCTGGACTTGTCACGAAACCTCGTACATCTGAGATGGCTGCTGAAACTTGTTGATTTTAGAGCATCCAGTGAATTGAGTTGGGGGTCTGCCGTGCTAGCAAAATTGTATCGGGAGATGTGTGGGGCAACGCGGCCGAATAAAGCGAAAATCGGAGGTTGTCTATCACTACTACAATCATGGGCACAGTTTTGCTTTCCATTTTTACGTTCTCGAGTAGACCACCCATATACATTCCCACTCATAACGAGGTAAATTTAATATTATATTTTATAATTATTACGTAGATTTAAAATATAATTGTATGCTAAAAATTTTATTAATTAGGTGGAACCATTCGACGAGTTATGTTGGAAGACCTACATCGCTTGAAGATATACGGCTTTTATTAAAGCAACGATCAGAAGCACAAGAAAGTATTAAATAAAATATATTTTCATAATAAAATAGTCGTTTCGTATTTCGTATTTAGTATTTGGTATTTAGTATTTAGTATTTAGTATTTAGTATTTAGTATTTAGTATTTAGTATATAACTAATATTTTTATCATGTTAATATAGTTTGAATGGACACCATACGAGGATCCGTCAATTCGGGCAATAATTCCGGATGAGTTCTTTCAAAATCCGAACATTTGGCATGTGAAGGTCCCATTAATCAACTATGCCACCGTGGAGATGCACCAGTCAGATCGGGTTCTGCGTCAATTTGGATTCTGACAACTGATTCCTATGGCACCTGGGGTGCTTGATGATGAGCACAAAGTCGACTTACGACAGTTGCATACGGATTGGCCAAGATTTTGGTCAGCGTATAATTAATTGTGGGAGAACCGGTATGATTATATACCTACTCGGGAACCGATCATCATTCCTGAGTTAGCGTGTGTGCCGGAATACATGTCATGGTTTAGAATCCATGGCAAGCCGTATTTATTGTCAGAAAAGGAGAGGCGACAGCAACTTCGTGAACAAAGGGAACGACGGGGCCCTTTAAATCCAAGGAGAATGGATGATGGGACGGGACTATCAACAGCGCCGACACAACCACCGGGCCCAACACTTCAGCCAATGACACCCACATCACAGCCTTTTCAGATTATGCCAGGTGCGTACCCTAGCCCTTATATGTAGCCTAACCCTTATATGTTTCCTTTTCTCAGTCCCACGGCAGGTTGAAATGCATGGCCCGGTTCGAGTCTGTTCTCGACTACTCCGACTGGCCAGCCGATCTATAGGCCATCGTCGCATGAAGGATCGCACGAGGCGCCATCGGGGAGCTCTTCTTTTTACTAATCTCCTTCGCCTAATGGGATTTAGACACCTCCGCCATGGGCGATGCAAACACCTCCCCAGGCAATATTTTATCAAGGTGGGTCATCCTCCCAACACCCGCAACCAAACCCCCTGCCGGAGGAACCAGAATCCCCGCCTGAGGTTTCACAACCCCCGCCGAAAGCTAGAAGAAGTTTTTTATATCTTAAATAAAATAAAAGTTGTTTTTTATTTTTTTTATTGTAATTTATTTTTTATATCTTAAATAAAATAAAAGTTGTTTTTTATTTTTTATTGTAATTTATTTTTGATATCTTTAATAAAATAAAAGTTTTTTTAATTTTTTATTGTAATTTATTTTTATTTTTTATATCTAGAAACTAAGAAGAAATGGATGAATTAGGACTAAATTGAATAAGTGAAAAAATTTGAGGGGTTAATTTGTAATTTTATCAAGATGGATGTTGATCTAGTGTATGAATTTTGAAGGATCGTAAGGGGCAAAATAATCATTTAGCAAGAAAGATAATTTTGAAGAATAATGATAATGGTGATATTTTAGATTAATTGAATAACTTTTTTTTTGTTTTGCAACTTAGTCCTTCTACAAAAGTTCACCATTTTCATCAAGAAATTAAAAGAATTTTCATAGCCACCAAGAGACAAAAATGATAAGGAGACTATCAACTATTCCAATTTGGACACGAGCGAGATGTATGGCCTGGGTTCCTACACCATCCGCATAACTTCCATTAGTTGGCTGTTTCTCGGATATCCATATTGTTGCGTATTCTAGTTTAGCAAGGTCGACCCTTTGGTTTGCGACGCAGTTCTTTATCCGGTAACAGCTTAAACGGTGCAATCGATACAGACGGCCACTTACGTTCATCTAGGACTGTTGGGAATACGTGTCTCCATACGTTGTACATGTATTCTATTTTATACACTTCGTCGACATAGCTCATGGGATCCAAACAGAGATTCTGACAAGCCGCAATTACATGAGCGCATAGATAACGAAATGTGTCAAATATCCCACAGTCACAGGTCCTATTTCTCAAGTGTACACGATATTGCCCGCCAACAATACCTTGGTTCAGTCTGTCAAACTCTGTCACACGAAACCATAGGTTGTCACGATCGTGACACACTGTGTGTATGGTGTTGGCCCGTGCCTTCGCCTTGTTAATTTTTCGCAATACCTTCGCGCACCATACATGGCCTCCCTGCATTTGGCCTTTATAACTCACAGCTCGCTTTGAAAATAGTGCCCCTAAACGAAAATATGTCTCTCACACAACCGATGTTATCGGTAAATGACGCGTTCCTTTTAGAACAGAATTTATGCATTCGGCCAGGTTTGAGGTCATATGACCATATCGTAGGCCGACGTCGTATGATTGTGTCCACTGTTCGAAAGGTATGTTGCATAGGTAGTTTGCGCCTTCTTCGTTAACTGAGTGCAAACTCGCCAACATATCGTGAAAACGGTCATTATTGATCTCGTACCCTGCCAATATAAGTTGATAGCGAATATTACATACCACTCTTCAATTAAGAATAAAATTGAATATTACAAACGAAATTATATTAATAGATATTACATACCCATGTTGGTCACTTACCGTCGTTCACTTGTAGATCGATGTTGCCCGTGGTAGTTGGATGCAACATACCTTAGGCAATATCGATGGTGTGTGCGATGCCACAGGCTTCCCTATCGCTCTATTGCGGCTAGTATTCCAGGGCCCTGATCCGATATAACGCATATATCAGGTTGGGGGCAGACATGCCTCTTTAACCTAGATAAAAAGAAATCCCAATCATCAGCTGACTCCCCCGGTGTTATTGCAAACGCAATTGGAAGGATTCTCTCACTGCCATCCTGTGCCATAGCTAGCAATAGTCGATGCGTATATCTACCACACATGAAGGTACCGTCAATTTGTACCAATGGCTTGCAGTATAGAAATGCGTCTCGGCATTGCTTAAATGTCCAGAACAAACGCTTGAACACTTGGCATCCACGGAGCAACTGTTTCAAGGTCCGTTATGCTGCCTTGGACATATCTCTCCAGCACCTAACACCACTGCCATACTTCATTATATGAAGCGTCCCACCGACCTTGCAACTTTTCCAACACCTTTTGCTTAGATATCCAAGGCTTCCGGTAAGAGGGCGTGTACCCCAATTGGCTACGAATATTGGCAATTAAGGCTGGCACTGAAGTCTTGGGATTCTCCTTCACCGTCGGTATTATTAAGTTAGCCAAATATTTAAATCCATCTTGGAAAGATCTTGTGAAACACCTGTCAATGAAGTACGTTAAATAATGCAACATTACGCAATATCAGTATTATTCAAAAACCTTGAACACCTAGTGATATTGTACCAGCAAGATATGTATGTGGACCTTTGTACTTTTTAATCTCCCACAAGTCTGTCTTTTTCCTCAACAAGGCCATGATTTTCCATGAACATGTACCGTCTTACACTGCACACTTGGCCTTGTACTTATCGAGTTTGGATTTAACCATCTTGTAGTTAACCCTGTTCTTGATGCTATATTGTTTCAATGCACCAAGAAAACTATCCTTGTTGGAAAACTCTTTACCAACTTCTAATTCACCCGGATCCAACGACGAACTTGTACGGTCACGCCTTCTATGTGGTAGTTCAGGAAACTCCAATTCATCGTCTTGAGATAGATCGACATTATGCATGTGGGCTGGAGGCGAGTACGCCCTGAATCGCAGATCTTCTTCTTCTTCATCTAAACCCCCTTCAACATCTTCAGGTACGGTTGGAACAGGCTCCGTTTCAGAAAACAATGCAACTTTTACACCATTAGGGCAAGGCTCTCGAGGTGGATCCACATCGGACTCATCATCCGACCCACCATCATCTGCAACGAACGAGGTCCCCTCGTCGATGGATGTCGTGGGGAGTACATTATCCCTTCTTAAACAACTTTCATAATGTCCCCAATCATATGTGGATTGCCAACCATTAGAAGTTGATGACGTTCCCCAATACGTATTTCTAGCATCGAACGTCGAAGGAAGGATATGCATATCCCATCCACCAACCGAGTGTCGTGCAGGGGTTGTGTTTTCCATACTACCACCAAACATGCGCGCTTCCGTATTCTGCCTCCCACTAACAGAGTGTCGGCTTGGGGTCGTACATTCCCCTCGAATAGCAGTAGATGTTGAAGTCGAAGGAAGATCACTTGGCGATGAAAATTGTACATATACCTCAAGATAGGGTGATCCACTGGTAAGATGAGTCTCCACCATTGCCTCCAAGCTCCGAGGACCTTTGATGTCGAATGAGTCATATCTCACGGGATCAACCGAAGCACAAAATCTATACTTAATAGACTGAACTTTCATTGGCGTTGTTCTAAAGATTTTACGCCTAATTCTTTTACGAAGTTCTGTCAAATCTATGTTCTGGTTAAAAACCAGTCGCGCTGTGTTCTCTGATAAAAAAATAACACCGTTTTCGGTGTCACAAACCTCGCCATCATAGGAAATAACAACACTAATACGTTCACTCATCTTCAGTTTCTATTTTACTTTTGCCTCAATTTCTATTATGCAACCTGAGAATGAAATTGAGCTCATTTATAGTCTAAGGGCAATTAGGAACTACTGTAGAAAAAGAGCGTCCATGTGGGAGCTTTTTTCACTACTCTTGCTGACAGTGCATCCTGCTTAAAGCGTTTTGGTCACTATTTGTTCAGAAACTTCTTCTCAAAATTATTTTGCTAGAGACTACTGTAGCAAAAGAGCGTCTACGTGGGAGCTTTTTTCACTACTCTTGCTGATAGTGCATCCTGCTTGAAGCGTTTTGGTCACTATTTGTTTAGAAACGTCTTCTCAAAATTATTTTTCCAGAGACTACTGTAGCAAAAGAGCGTCCACGTGGGAGTTTTTTCAGTACTCTTGCTGACAGTGCATCCTGCTTGAAGCGTTTTGGTCACTATGTGTTCAGAAACGTCTTCTCAAAATTATTTTACTAGATACTACTGTAAAAAAAAACCAAATAATTTTTATATTGCTGATATATTTGTATAAGCCCAAATTTTTCCAGGCCCATTAAGGCTAAACCCAAAACCAAAGCCCAATATCCTAACCCAACCCCAAACAAAAAAACAAAACAACAACACAAAAAACCCTAGCCACTTTCTCTGCCTAGCCGCTGCTCCCCCCATCTCCTACCCACTAGCCATTTGCTCCACTTGCACCTGCAAAAGCAAGACAAGACAAAATAAAAACAATAAAAAATCATGTAAAAATGGCTATAAAGTGAAGCAAAAGCATTGTAAGCAGGAGGCTGTTTTTTATTTCTTTACAAGAAACAAGCAATCAAAAAGCAAAAAAAAATTCCAAGGTTGATTCCGTTCTTGATATTACTATCTCTTGTAGTTTTTTGTTTCTTTTGATTTCTTATTTCCAAGTTTCTTTTAAGAAGGAATAATAAAAGAGAAGGGAGGAAACGTACCTAAAGCCCACCGTTCGACTTCGCCAGCCACCAGAGACGATGGTGGTGCGACGGGCGACGACGGAAACTCAACCGTCGGGCATGGGAGGGAGAAAGGAGAAACTATAAAGCTTCAATTTTTTTTCTTCTCTCTAAACTGAATGGAAACGGAACAAAAGGGGGGGTTAAAATAATGAAATAAAACGACGCCGTCTGCTAAGAGGATATGCGCATATCCCTTAAAAGGGATAATTGCGCGTTTGGTCCTTTTTTTTCTGTGCTTATTAATCAAGTTCTATTCGCATTCTTTTTTCATTTTTAAATATTACCCTATTATTTATATCGCGTTACAATCTGGTCATTGTCTGCCTTTGTTTTATATTTGCGATTTCGGTCATCGATATTTTATTTTGGTTTAAATCTAGTTTTCGAACGGTATTAAAGTATTTTTGCTTATCTTTCTTCAGAAATTTTTTTAATTGTCTATTATTACTATTATTACATTTACTATTACTACCACTACTATTATTATTATAATTATTACATTTTATGTACGTATTTTATTATTATTTTGTTTCACTAACTCTATTATTATTACTATTATTATTATTATTATTATTATTATTATTATTATTATTATTATTATTTTACTATTATTACTATACTAATTACTATTACTATTATTACTATTATTATTATATTGTACATACTTTGTATTATTATTACTTCACTATTATTACTATACTAATTACTATTACTATTATTATTACTATATTATGTTGTATATTTTGTATCACTTTTATTTTTTATTATTATCACTATATTACTATTATTATTATTATTATTATTATTATTATTATTAGCATTATTATTATTAATAGTACTCCTATTATGATGTTTATTATCCTCATTGTTACTAATTCTATCATTTTTTACATTGTTTTGTTTTTTTAAAAAAATTTCTCGCTTTATTTTTAACATTTTTATTTTATTTCTTTGTTTTTGTTTCGATATTTTTATGATTATTTTCGTTTGCGTCATTTTATGTAAATCGACAGTTTTGAGATGGTCTTGGATTCAAGGATTTAAAATATCGTGTCCTAAAGTATTGGATGTGATATTTTATTCTTTTGGAACAAGAAGATCTTGATTTTCAATTCGAAAAACTATGGGATGATCTCCGATTCGAGGATTTAAATTATCATGTCCTAAAGTATTGGATGTGATATTTTAATCCCTTGGAAACGAGAATGTCTTGATTTGCAATTCCGGAAAGCTATGAGATGATCTTAGGATCGAGAATTTAAACTATCGTGTCCTAAAGTATTGGATGTGATATTTTATTCCTTTGAAACGAGAAAATCTTGATTGAATTCAAGAAAACTCAAATATTTCCAAAAGAGGTCGGATTTTTAAATTCCTTTAAAATTTTCAACTTTCGACATGAGGACATTAATTGATCAAATCGGTACCAATTTTGGGCGTGACGAGGGTGCTAACCCTTCCTCGCACGTAACCGACTCCCGAACTCGTTTTCTGACTTTTCGTAGACCAAAATTGTTGTTTTGACAAATCAAATGCTTTATCTAAAACAACCACTTTTCGAGGTGACCCGATCACACCTAGCAAAAAAGGATTGGTGGCGACTCCCGTGTTTCGTTTTCATTTTCAAAACCCTAGGTCGATTCCCGACTTTTCCAAAAAAGGGACGGTTTCGACAGCTTGGCGACTCCACTGGGGACAAAAAGAGAGTCAGGCCGCAAAATTGATTATTTTCTGTCCTTTTTGTCGAAATTTGGAAAAGTGTTTTGAAAAATCATGTCTCTTTTGATTTAAAATAAAAAAACTTATCCCCGAGAATGCAAAATGTTGCGCTCTAACTTACTGAGTGTGACATCTCGTTACCTTGAGATAAGAATTTTCAAAATGACAATGATCTGAATTAGATCCTAGCTTACTCTCGAGGATTCAGGGTGCTGTGTCCTAACTTACTGGATATGGCATTTCGTCACTTCGAGAGGAGATGGCCTTTGATGATTATTCCAATTCATTCAAATGTTTTAAGATTTGTATTAATAAAAATGGTCGTATTTTTCAATTCGATCTCTGTTCTCAACTTTGTGGGTGCTAGGATTACAATAAGGTTGAATCTCGTAGGATATTTCTGTATTCATATTTGCATGACCGTTGTGGTCACACCCTTAAGTGGGAGTGAGAAGCTACTCTTTCGTGAGGTTTTCACCTCTGTGCAAGATAGTAGATTGCTTTCGGGATACATCCGTACCTATGTCTTCGTGAGATTTTCATCTCCGTGCAGCCATAGGGAAATGTATCCCCCTGAACCGAACTCGTTTCATATGAGCCTATAATGGGTGAGGATCGAGGAATTTGCTGGTTCGGGTACCCTTCCATTAGAACCAAACCACATGTAGAGAGACCTAGGAGCCTATCCTAGATAAAGCCACGCCAAACCCCCAGTGGTCACCTGGATAGTTGTTCTGTGTTTGTTTATTTCCCTTGCGCTAACGTGCTTCCTTTTTTGTTTGTTCATTCCTCTTGCACTAACGTGTTTTCTCTTGATTTGATTGCATTGCATGCATTTTCATATTTAAGAGATGTCGATTCGGGTTCGATTGCTGAGTTAGAAAGTTCGTCACGGAAAACGACTTTCTTGATAAAATGGAATATAATACGGTTGTTCAAACATAGGCCAAGTAAACAACGAGAGGGTCGAATAGCACATAGAAGAATATAAGACCTTGCCTGAAGATTCAAGCCAACAAAGATTGTTCAAGAGTCATCATGTCTCAATTTCCTAAAAGAAACTCATGAACATTGCAGAGGATAAGTGAGTTAAGAGGTTCGGTCTAGACCAAGCAACAAGGAGCTAGAAGAGGCATACATTTGGAAGATTCGCGGGACATGATCGTAACATCCGATTACAAAAAAGTGGATTGCTGTTTTCACCTGGACTATGAGGACAAAGCCATATTTATAATCCATTTTATGTGAAGAGCTCTGTTTTCTTAAAAAGTTTTCTAAACGGAATCGAATCAAAATCGACGTCTCTTTGCATTCATTCCATGCATTTGCATTACATTACATCGCATGCATTAGGTTTCATGAGAAGGCCCTAATTAGGTGAATCATTTCAGATAACGTGGAAAAAATGGAGCAAAGGTTGGAAAGAATAGAGAAAATGCAAATGCAGATGCAAGAGCAGTTGACCAAAATTCAACGGGACATGCAAGGTCAGATGAATATGATGTGTCAACTGCTAGCTGAAGGACTTGAAAAAAGGAGTAGCCCAGTGATCAACAGTGCGGAGGATGATGAAGAAATCTTTTATTCCCCGATAAATATTTCAACTCAACCAGATGTGCAGCCGCAAAGGAAACCCGTCATTATCAAACCCCAATACCAAATTGGTACCTCAACACCTGTGAACTTCTCAATAGGTTCAACTTCTAGTTCAAGGGATCATCCAATCAATTCTGTTATCCATGATAATCTAGCGGAAACGAAGAAGCAAAGGGTGGAGCTCTCAAAATAATTTGAAGATCATCACAAACGGAAAAGGCGAGAGTGGAGCTCTCAAAACAATATTCCAAAAGCCTCAAAGAAGAGGGAAGATGCGGGGAATAGCACGAGTATATATTCGAGACCAATTACAGTAAGCCAACTAAGGACATCGACTACTAGCCCTCAGGCCCTCCCAAGGCGAGATCCCAATCTAAGACTGAACTTAGAAAAATCTCAATTCTCGCCTATCCCAATCACGTATAAGGAGCTTCACCAAATTTTGTTTGATGCACATGTAGTATCTCCCCACTACTTAAAACTGATACAACCTCCATACCCAAAATGGTATGACCCAAATGCCCAGTGTGAGTACCACGCGGGAGTCACGGGGCATTCGATAGAAAACTGTCTTGCTTTCAAGAAATTGGTGGAAAAATTCATCAACATGGGTATTGTGGAGATAGATGACGCGCCAAATGCAGAAATATGAATCTGGGAGATTTTGAACAATGAGACTGTGAAAGAGATCCTTGTGTTTTTAGAGCTAATTTAGAGTGATATTCAAAACACGCTTGTTGCCTTAAGCCTAGAGGCAATAAGAGTCCTTTTGTGAAATAGGCTTGTGTCCAAAATTGTTGTTTCAATAAAATGCATCTTTATTTTCATTCCTTACATTTCACATTGTGCATTGTTTCATTATCATACAAATAATAATCTTTAGAATCATTTATTCTTTGGATTTTCTGCTTGCATCCTCAGATATCAATGACTAGAGCGACGTTGTTACTGACTCCCTTTTAGTGAGATACGTGTCTAGAGGGATCGGAGGATTTTTGGAAATGACAGAGATTACAACCTATTTCCTAAATTGTTAAGAATGGTAGATCCTACCTTACAGAATGTCAGCACACACTACGAGAGAGATGAAGGTGGAAGCTTAGCTTGTCTCAGGAACAGGGCAATGAATCATTGAGTTATCTCCAAGAGTTCAAAGATAATTTTGTATGATCACGTTAAGACATGCTGGGATTACTGGGGCACGAGTATGCTGTCAAAGCTGAGGAAATCACAGAAGAAGTCTATAAAGGTATCTGAAGATCACATGCTGATGGTTCTACCTTGACTAGGCCAATCAAAAGGCTCGAGCTACTGGTTTACCAAAAAAAGGAAATTGCATCAGTTATGCCGTAATTGCCAAATTGAGGAACACAAGACTTATTTTCCTGTATGTGGGCATGGATGTTATCAAGCCCGAAAGCTCCTAGCCAACATCGATTCATTTTCGTGGATGTCGGTTACTTCATTAAGATGGTAAAAGTCACTTCATATACCAATATTACAATGTTGACAGTCATCAATTCCTATTCTAAAAAAAAAAGAAAAAAGAGGATAAAAAAAAAGATGAGACTCGTGAAAACTGGACATCTTTGCTTCTCCAACGTCTGACCCTGACCGGGGCAACACATTTCTCATTGGTTTATGAAATAAAGACAACTTTGCCCATGAAAGTCAAGATCCCTTCCGTCGAAGTTTTATCGAAGTTAAAGTCAGATGAAGCAGAATGGAGCAAATCCCAATATGATTAGCTGGACTTAATCAAAAGATAGAGGCTAAGGGCCATTCTCATGGTCAAACGTACCAAAGGCAAAAGACACGGGCCTATAACAAGGAGATTCACCCTAGAAAATTCCATAAATGAGTCCTAATTTTGGAAAGAATCCTTCCCATACAAAACGACTTCAAGAGAAAGCGGATGCCAAGCTGGGAAGGACCTTATGCAACAGAGAAAGCCTATTTTGGAAAAGCATGGATATTGATCGAAGGGGACAACAAGGACTTGTCCAATCAAGTAAAAAGGGTTTTCTAAAAAAAAATGAAAAGAGAAAAAGAAAGAAAAAGGAGAGGCCAAAGGCGAAAACCCGAAAAGGGCGCTTTGAGACCAAAGGTAGGTTTGAGTTGAAAACCCGAAAAGGGCAACTCAAATTTGGATCAAAATGGGGCATACAGTAGTCTTGCCACGCTTGAAGTAACAATGAAAGAGAATGTTACGTCTTGGAGCGTCGACAAAGTCCTCTGAATCCCCGAAACACACATTGAGCTTAAAATGGTCCTCAAGAAGTTTGAATAGAGAAACTCAGGCTGCGATATCTGGGGCACCTAGTTTCCATTTTACCCATTTTAAAGTTTGCTATCTTTATCTTTTCAAAATACACTCTAAATAAAATTTCTTTTTCATTGCATTTGCTAACTTTGGTTAACTTGTTTGTTTCGAGCTATGCTCCCAATAAATTTCTGTTTCGTCCATTATTATCTTTTTCAAGCATTTTGCATTGAAATAATGATTACTGGGCTAATAATACTTTCATGAAAGGAGTTTTGCATATTATTCTGGAAACCTCTAAATAATACAGGAGTCTGAAATAGGATTGTTGTTTAGAGTCTACCAAGCTTAAGGGTTGGAAACATCTGAATCCAAATTGAGGTTATCTCCTTGGATTTTTGTCAAAAATGGTGATTGAACAAAATGACAAGGTATTGCGTCAGTGATACAATCCTGACGAGAAATGGGCATTGCTAACCCAAATGCAAAACCAGAATCATTCTCGAAAGAAAACGATATTCCGCATTCATATCTGGTTGGGACACCCGAAGAGTGATCAATAGATGGAAGGATACGGATATTGTACCCTTGAATAACAGCACGATGGGTTAAAGAAGAGACAAATCCTACGTTTTGGAGTCGTAGTGGGATGAATGAAAGGATTTATATCCTATACCCCTAGGTCACATTGAGATAAACCCTGAAGTTACAGTAGGACAAATCTGTTGGGAAAGATGTAATTGCTTTCTTGGGTTTTCGGTCATGAATGCTAGCCGAACAAGATCGCAGCACAAGACATCAGTGATATAGCCCTGATAAACAATGAGCGATGACCACCTTAAACTTTTAGAAGAGGATCATTCTCATGAAATTCTACATTCATGCAAAACACATTTAGTTAGGAGCATTCGATTCATTCTGATCATTGCATCCTACTCATTGTACAAAAATTATCCCCATGATACACATCTATTTAGGGGCATGTGATTCATCTTGATCATTGCATCCTAACCATTGTAAAAAAAAAAAAATCATTCTCATGACATTCTGCATTCATACAAATGTCATTCATAAGACGGATCTATTTAGGGGTATTCGATTCATTCTGATCATTGCATCCTAATCATTATAAAAAAAATCTCATTCATACAAATGTCATTCATAAGACACATCTATTTAAGGGCATTCGATTCCTTTCGATCATTGCATCTTAATCTTCATAAAAAAACCATTCTCATGACATTCTGTATTCTTGCAAATGTCCTCCATAATATCATTTAGTTAGGAGCATTCAATTCATTTCGATCATTGCATCCTAATCTTCGTAAAAAGACCATTCTCATGACATTCTGTATTTATGCAAATATCTTCCATAATATCATTTAGCTAGGAGCATTCGATTTATTACGATCATTGCATCTTAATCATTGTAAAAAATCATCATTCTCATGACATTCTGCATTCAGGTAAATGTCATCCATAGCACATGTAGTTAGAAGCATTTGAGTCATTTCGATCATAGCATCCTCATCATTTATTTAGGCGTAAGCACATTCTACAGGACAGGTTCCTCAAAGAACAGTGTAGCAAATTCATATTGTGTTCCCTAGAGATAATAGTGGAGTAGGTTGAAGATTGAAGTCTTCCTGAAAATAGTAAGGAAGCAAATTGAAAAGTTCAGATTTTTGTTCCCTAGAGATGATAGTGGAGCATATTGAAGATTGAAGTCTTCCTGAAGATAGTAAGGAAGCAAATTGAAAAGTTCGGACTTTGGAGATGATAGTAGAGCAGATTGAAGATTGAAGTCTTCCTGAAGATAGTAAGGAAGCAAATTAAAAATTTCAGGTTTTGTTCCCTAGAGATGATAGTGGAGCAAACTGAAGATTGAAATCTTCCTGAAGGAAGCAAATTGAAAAGTTCAAATAAGATTCCCTTGAGAACTGTGTAGCAAGATTGAAGATCGTCCTGCTGCCACCGACCAGTGGTGGAATGGGTTGAAGATCGTCCTGTTGCCACCGACCAGTGGTGAAATGGGTTGAAGATTGTCCTGTTGCCACCGACCAGTGGTGGAATGGGTTGAAGATCGTCCTTGGCTGTCGACCAGTGGTGGAATTGATTGAAGATTGTCCTGTTGCCACCGACCAGTGGTGGAATGGGTTGAAGATTGTCCCGTTGCCACCAACTAGTGGTGGAATGGGTTGAAGATCGTCCTGTGGCCGCCGACCAATGGTGGAATGGATTGAAGATCGTCCTGTTGCCACCGACCAGTGGTGGAATGGGTTGAAGATCGTCCTGTTGCCACCGACCAGTGGTGGAATGGGTTGAAGATCGTCCTGTGGTCGCCGACCAGTGGTGGAATTGATTGAAGATTGTCCTATTGCCACCGACCAGTGGTGGAATTGATTGAAGATTGTCCTGTTGCCACCGGCCAGTGGTGGAATGGGTTGAAGATCGTCCTGTGGCCGTCGACCAGTGGTGGAATTGATTGAAGATTGTCCTGTTGCCACCGACCAGTGGTGGAATGGGTTGAAGATTGTCCTATTGCCATCGAACAGCGGTGGAATGGGTTGAAGACTATCCTGTTGCTATCGAACAGAAGTGGAACGGGTTGAAGATTATCCTGTCGCCACCGACTAGTGTTGGAATAGGTTGAAGATTGTCAATCTTGTCACCATAAACAGTAGTGGAACGAGGTTGAAGATACAACGAAACAGTGAAGCGAATTGAAGCTACAAGCCCTATCTCTCGGAAGTAGTAGTGGAGTAGATCAAAGTAACAAGTTACAGTGGAGTTTGAAGCTACCTAGCAAAGAAGAGGAGCACCAAAGAGACAAGACTTAGCGGATCCCGACAAACTTGGGCCTTCTTTATGTCTTTGCTCTGTTCCCGTTACACGACAACGAGCAAAGAGGGGCAGCTGTATAAGCCCAAATTTGTCCAGGCCCATTAAGGCTAAACCCAAAACCAAAGCCCAATATCCTAACCCAACCCCAAACAAAAAAACAAAACAACAACACAAAAAACCCTAGCCACTTTCTCTGCCTAGCCGCCGCTCCCCCCATCTCCTACCCACTAGCCATTTGCTCCACTTGCACCTGCAAAAGCAAGACAAGACAAAATAAAAACAATAAAGAATCATGTAAAAATGGTTATAAAGTGAAGCAAAAGCATTGTAAGCAGGAGGCTGGTTTTTTTTTTTTCTTTACAAGAAACAAGCAATCAAAAAGCAAAAAAAATTCCAAGGTTGATTCCGTTCTTGATATTACTATCTCTTGTAGTTTTTTGTTTCTTTTGATTTCTTATTTCCAAGTTTCTTTTAAGAAGGAATAATAAAAGAGAAGGGAGGAAACGTACCTAAAGCCCACCGTTCGACTTCGCCGGCCACCAGAGACGATGGTGATGCGACGGGCGACGACGGAAACTCAACCGTCGGGCATGGGAGGGAGAAAGGAGAAACTATAAAGCTTCAATTTTTTTCTTCTCTCTGAACTGAATGGAAATAGAACAAAAGGGGGGGTTAAAACAATGAAATAAAACGACGCCGTCGGCTAAGAGGATATGCGCATATCCTTTAAAAGGGATAATTGCGCGTTTGGTCCTTTTTTTTGGTGCTTATTAATCAAGTCCTATTCGCATTCTTTTTTCATTTTTAAATATTACCCAATTATTTCTATCGCGTTACAATCTAGTCATTGTCTGCCTTTGTTTTTATTTGCGATTTCGGTCCTCGGTATTTTATTTTGGTTTAAATCTAGTTCGAACGGTATTAAAGTATTTTTGTTTATCTTTCTTCAGAATTTTTTTTATTTTCTATTATTACTATTATTACATTTACTATTACTACCACTACTATTATTATTATTAATATTATTATTATTATTACATTTTTATGTAAGTATTTTATTATTATTTTGTTTCACTAACTCTATTATTATTATTATTATTATTATTATTATTATTATTATTATTATTATTAGTATTAGTATTAGTATTAGTATTACTATTATTATTATTATATTATTATTGTATCGTTATATTATTATTATTATTATTATTATTATTATTATTTTACTATTATTACTATACTAATTACTATTACTATTATTACTATTATTATTATATTGTACATACTTTGTATTATTATTACTTCACTATTATTACTATACTAAGTACTATTACTATTATTATTACTATATTATTATGTTGTATATATTTTGTATGACTTTTATTTTTTATTATTATCACTATATTACTATTATTATTATTATTATTATTATTATTATTATTAGCATTATTATTATTAATAGTACTCATATTATGATGTTTATTATCCTCATTGTTACTAATTCTATCATTTTTTACACTGTTTTTTTTTTTTAAAAAAAATTTCTCGCTTTATTTTTAACATTTTTATTTTATTTCTTTGTTTTTGTTTTGATATTTTTATGATTATTTTCGTTTGCGTCATTTTATGTAAATCGACAGTTTTGAGATAGTCTTGGATTCAAGGATTTAAAATATCGTGTCCTAAAGTATTGGATGTGATATTTTATTCTTTTGGAACAAGAAGATCTTGATTTTCAATTCGAAAAACTATGGGATGATCTCCGATTCGAGGATTTAAATTATCGTGTCCTAAAGTATTGGATGTGATATTTTAATCCCTTGGAAACGAGAATGTCTTGATTTGCAATTCCGGAAAGCTATGAGATGATCTTAGGATCGAGGATTTAAACTATCGTGTCCTAAAGTATTGGATGTGATATTTTATTCCTTTAAAACGAGAAAATCTTGATTGAATTCAAGAAAACTCAAATATTTCCAAAAGAGGTCGGATTTTTAAATTCCTTTAAAATTTTCAACTTTCGACATGAGGACATTAATTGATCAAATCGATACCAATTTTGGGCGTGACGAGGGTGCTAACCCTTCCTCGCACGTAACCGACTCCCGAACCCGTTTTCTGACTTTTCGTAGACCAAAATTGTTGTTTTGACAAATCAAATGGGTTATCTAAAACAACCACTTTTCGAGGTGACCCGATCACACCTAGCAAAAAAGGATTGGTGGCGACTCCCGTGTTTCGTTTTCATTTTCAAAACCCCAGGTCGATTCCCGCCTTTTCCAAAAAAGGGACGGTTTCGACAATATTTTTTCCAAAACCCTAAACCTAAAATTATTTTAATTAATTAACCATAAAATCTAGTTCATTAATTTTCCCATAAAAACCCTAAACCCTAAGACCTTAAAAACCCTAAACCATAGCCTTAAAACCCTAAAAACCCATACCCTAACCCTAAAAACAGCTGAAAACCCTATCGAAGGAAAGCAGGCAAAAGGCATCCCCGAGGGAGTGTTTTTGCCACATCAGCAAAGCGCGCCCTCAAGGACGCGATTTGTGCTGATGTGGCACAAAACGCTCCCTTGTGAAAGCATTTTCCTCCTGCATCCCCTTAAAACGCGCTGGCGTGGACGCGTTTTCGGGGGAAATGGCCATTTCCGGTAAATAATTAAAAAAACAGTCCTGTTCTGTAAATTTTGTAAAAAAAAAGGGTATTTTCTGGTAATTTGCCCTTTATTCACTTTCTCTATCATTATCTAATATGAAAGCTTCACTTTCTTATCTTATACTAATTTTGTAATTTGTATTATGATTAGAATTTTATACAAATCTTCAATTTTTTATTATTGTTTACAATATTTGCAACTCCAAAACTATTAATTGCATCAAAAGTCCAATGTTGATAGATTGAATAAGAAGATCAAGATAGAAAATGACGACGAGAATGATGGATTGGAAGTAGAAATTTAAGATAGAAAATTTAAACATTCTTATAATATTATTAGTATTTATTTTTAAATTAAACATTTTAGGAAGTTGGATTTTTAATTTATCTTTAATTTATTTCATTGTTATTTTTTCTATAATAACATTATATTGTTCATCTCAATAATGGGTTCACTTACAAAAATAAACTATTGGAAAATTAAAGATTATATTATGAATTTGATCAGAATTTGAATTTGTTTTTAATTAATAATTATTTGGTTTTAAATTAGAAAAAATAAAATGTAAAATGCTAAAATAGTTTTTAATACTAAAATTTAAAAATGAAATTAATATTTTAACATTAATACATTAAAATCGAAATGTTTTATTAAATAATAAAAATATAATTGTGTAGTTTTAATAATTAAAATTATAATTAGTTTTATCTAGTATGGATATACAAATTAAATCAAATTCTATTCTCAATTCTCAAATATTTTTTTTTAATTTTTGAAATTTAATCTTTTAAGATATTTACATAAATTTTACCTTTATTAAAACTCATAATAAGTGTTGAAGTAACACATCTCTAATTACATTTAAACTATTCAATTTAATAAATAAGCAATATTATTTAAATTATTTTATTATTTTATTTAAATCAATTTAGTAAAAATTAAAGTATACATCGCTATTAAATGAATTTATATTTAAATTGTTTTTAATTAAATATGTTTTAATTATGATTTTTTATTATAATAATATTTAAATTGTTAAATAAGTTACTTACTTATTTGGATTATAAACTCTTAAATACCCAAAAATAAATGTGAAAAAATAAAAATTAAATGAAAAGAAAACTCTTAATTTATATAAATAAATAAATAAATAAAAAGGGCATTCCTACAATTTATTAGCATTTCGTTTACCAAGGACAAAGAAAGAAGCGATTTCAGCCATTGAACAAAAAAACCAAAAACCAAAATCTTCCCTGTGCTTGCACCACATAACATTTGAAACCAGTCTCATCTCATAACATATGCATGCATGTATATTTAGTTCTTCTTCAAGAGCGTGGCTCTGAGTTCGGCGGGGCAGATCTCATTCACAGTGTTTTCGGGTCTATAGAATCCGGTAACAGGGTCCGGAACCCAGTTAACCTTGTCTTTAGTTGCTGTTGCCATGTCTTCCCCTGTTTTCTTCAACACCGCAGCGTTTCTTGCTGCTTCCTTTACTCCGTTCGACGCTACTCCTTGTGATGTTGCAGCGTATCCCCGTCTAAAAAACAAAACCAAAAACCATTAAATCACTATCGCTTTCTCACTTCTTTTATAGAACTAAAATAAAATATAAATGGGGTACCTTGAGATTGCGTTAGAGATTCCATCGACAACGAATGTAGAGAAAACCTTCATGTTCGAGAAAGAGCGAGCCATTTTTCTTCTCTCTTTTTCTTTTTTTTTTAATAATATAAGCTTAAAGAGAAAACTTCTTAAATGCTACTGCGGATATTTTGTTTTTGAGGTGGAAAAGGAGAAAGAAAATTCCGCAGCAGTGAAGAAGAAACCGTTCTCCAATTAACTCTCTTTCCCTCTCACCAAAAGTTGGGTTAGTAAAGGGGACTCCCTTCGGGGTTTATATAGAATGTTTAAACGGACCTCCTCAATAACGGACCACGCTTTTGCTGCCACTTGGCACTTCTTAATCCCGGTTTTTGCTCTTGCTTTTTTTGGTTTACGTAACTTGTTTTTTTGTATTATGGGTTAATTTCAACCTATATCCTCGAACTATAGTTAAGGTTTTAAATTAGTCTTTAAACTTCGTTTTGATTGAGTCCTCTTAGTATCAATCTTGGTCTTTCAGATAACTTCATGATAAATGCTACTTTAAATGCGACATCAAACATTTAGACCAAATTGTAAATATGTATACCTATCGCATGAACATCTTAACCTGATGTATTGTGAAAAGTTGACATGTTAATAAAATTTAGTAAGATTATTTTTTTAAATGCATTAATTTGTTCATGTAGTACATATACACGTATTTATAATTTGATCACTAAATTTCAAATAAATTTATCATCATATTTCAATTAGCATTCAACGCCCAAGCTAATGACTAATCTAGCAAAATGACTTGGTTGATTCAATACTGATACTTTGAATGTTCGGCTATAGTGTTTTGAAGTTTATGACCAATTTAAAATTTAAAGTATAGTTTTCAATAGAGGTATTTAAACCACTTTTCCAAGTTCGAACCAAAAAATGAGCTTATTTTTTTCCAAGCTGGGCCTGAATTAAGAAAAGTAAACTTGGGCCATACTCGACCCATCCATATTTAATTTTTAGATTAATTTTTATTTAAAATTAAAATTTTAAAAATATAATACATTAAATGCAATAAAAAAGTTAAAATAATTTTTTTAACACATCAAAATACATTTTAAAAGTATTTATAAAAAACACTACTATAAATATAACAAATATTTTATTATATTAAAAAAACAAATAAATATCTTATTGTATTAAATATAAATTTTAAATTTTTATATTTTGAGTGGTTATTTAGTTGGGTAAGTTTTTTTAGATCTTGAGCAATGGATTTAAATGTTATTAGATTAGTGATTTATATAATATAAATATTATTTAACATATATAATTAATATAATATTATTTTATAAACATAATATTCGGGTTGAGCCAAAAAAATTATTGCCCAAGGCCTGACCCATATATAAAACGAGCCTTAAATTTTACCCAAGCCCATTTTTTGGGCCACATATTTTGTCCAAACCCTCCCATTTTTTGGATGGGCCTTTAGGCCTGGACAAGTGGCCTGACCCATGAGCAAGTTTAGTTGCCAACTAGTTTTAACTCAGGTGAGATCGGCATTATCGTCAATGTAGGAGGATGTGGGTTTGAGCATGCTAAAGTGCATTTACCTTCCTATTTAAGTGGTGAGGAGGGAATATTAGCTTTAAGCATTGTATAAAAAAAAATCTATAGTTTGAAATGGATTAAAAGTACTTAGGATGTAACACCCTAAATAATTTAAGTTTACTTTTGGTAAAATTTGACACAAATGTGTATCTGTTTTAGTGGCTAAGTGTTTTGGGTGTGTGTGTGAAGTCTGGGGTTCAAGTCCCACTTTTGGCAATTTTGTTATTTGTATCCTAGCTTAATCCCTACTGGGTAGGCTTATGTGATATTGTTTGTAAACTCATACAAGAATGAGTCTGCTAGTTCGATAGTAAGGTGTTAACTTGCCTTAAGGTCTTGGTTCAAATCCCTATGCGAGCGTGGATGTTAATTTTTTTCTCCTGTGAGTGTTTCAGTGGTATAGTAAAGGTTCGTTGGAAGTGGAAGTCTGTGGTAGTGGGTCGGTTTTGGGGGGATTTGTTAGTTAGTGGGATAATGGGGAGTTGGGATAATCTTTTTTATTATTTATTTTAATTTATTTTTCCTTTCTTTCTTAAAAATCAATCAGTTCTTTTCACGTTATTTTTCTTTGGGTTTTCTTTCTTTTGTTTTTCTTCATCTACTTTCCTATTCAAGTGTTTCAAGTTTGGTTTGGGGAAATCCTTGTCGTGCAAGTTTGATTGCTATTGTTTTGGTAAGTATGTGACCTTATTTAAGTTTTGGTTATGGAAATTAATGAATTGATTGGGGGTTTCATTTGTGTTGTAGTGTGTTTAAGGGGTTTTTCTTTTGACCATTTTTCCTTTGGTTTATTGTTTGATAATCGATTAGGGGAGAATTACGAGTTAGTGAGTGTTTCTCCGATAGAGTGATTGTTGTGGGTCGCTGTCTTCGAGGGTAAGTGAGCCCACCAAACTCTGAATGGTTGCGGTTGTTCGAGTTTTTCAACATGTTAAGAACATCGATGATGTTGAATCAATAATTCGAGAGTTTATGTGGTTTAATTTGTTAAAGTATTGATGATTATAGGTACTGGGATCATCATCTTTGGAAGTACTTCGAAATCGAACAAGGTGTGCACCCTAAACACGTAAAATTGAGGATTCAGCGAAAGCCGAAAAAGGGCACTGTCGACGCCACACGGGCGTGTGCCCGACCGTGTGAATGTCGTAGGTGTGGCCGTGCGACGGTGTGAGTGTGGCCGTATGGGCCACATAGGCAAGGCCAATTGTAACACCCCAAACCCGGCCCACAAGCCATGACCAGATCCGGTATGTCACGGAGTAAAAAGGAGTTTGAAAGGTTTGTACTAATAGTAGAAAATTTAAAAATTTATTAAGGGTATAAAACGGTGTTTGCTAAAACTCAAGTGGGTTGATTTGGTAAATCCGATTGAGTTGAAAATCCTTTTTAAAACCATTTGATTATTTAGATTTTAGAACATTAAAGTGATCAATAGCTTAGAAAATTTCATTACCCGATGGTAACATTTTTTTTTTAAATGACGTACGAGTACTTATTTTTGAAAACGTTACTTTTAACCGATTTGCATAACCGTTCGTAAGTTCATCAGTTATATAATAAAGTAAAAACAACTACCTAAACATCCAAAATAATAATAAGCGGCCATATTACAACCCAATCGAATTGTAGTGAATAATAGACTTAAAGCGGGGCAGAATAAAATTTCGAGTCAACAAAACCAACATGGCCGCCTCGAGCTCTCCTCGGCTCCGCATCCGCGCTCTACTCACCTGCAAGATGATATGGGAAGGGGTGAGTCACCAAGACTCCGTGTATAACTCCCCAACCCGGAAATAACACTCATACACAAGATATTAGTATGACATGCAATTATGCAACCCAACCTAGCCATCCATGCTCCTTTTCTACCCCATGTGGTACCAAACCACTGGTGGTGCCAAACCACTGGTGACTTATAGTCACGATATCCGTCAATACGTGTGGTGCCAAACCACTGGTGACCGAAGTCACAATCAAATGATGGGGCCAACCCATCGTGTGATACCAAATCACTGGCGTCGATCCCGTATCTCAAATGTGGGGCCAACCCACGGTGGTACTAAGCCACAGGGACGAGACACTATGAGGTGCCAAACCTCTGGAGGTACCAAACCTCTGGTGACCGTAGTCACAATGTGTTACCAAAACACTGGTGTCCGTCGACACGAATATTACTCCCTCTCGTCAATCCCACCATCATCATGCTCATATCACAAGTATCATGATCCCATATATCATACAATCGTATATAGCATATGATGGCATACACAACAATTATTGTAGATCGAGTAATAGGGGACTTACCCGAAACCAAGCTTATGCCCACTAGGCAAAATTACCACATTAGAGGTTATTAATATTATCAAATAACAGTTTATACTAATAAAGTGTGTAAGAGCTTACACACCTATTTAATCGGAGGTCTAAAAGAAATCCCGGGTCTACGTGATATTATAAAAATCCCGAACTTGTCCTCGTATAGCTCCTATTATTCGGCCATCACGGGTTAGTATTTAGGGGTCTCATTTGATTAACTAACAAATCCAAAGTTATTGGTCATAAGATAACAAAATAGAGCCTTAGGTCGAACCTTTATTAGTCCTAAATCACGTGGTTTGGAATCCCGGAAACTCCTAGTTTCATAGCCGATTTACCCCCCTAAAGTCAAAGTGCATAAATCGATCATACATAAATGCCAAAATGGCCCTTGGCCGAATGTCAATAACCTCATACCTTGTCTACCGAAGTCCTGAAATTTCCCTTGTGCATTAAATAATCAAGACCCTATACGCCAAAAGTCAGATTCGACCTTAAATACGTAAATCCACATCTAAAACCCCTAGTCGAAATTACGAGTCACCATACCTCGAAGAAGCGAGACCCGAAAGACACTTCCAAGCCCCTTTAGCGTCGGCTACACAAGAAAGATATACCATTAATATGGCCTATGCTCATTCGGCCTATCCATACAAGGGCTTTAACTCGTGCCTTCGGCATGCATTAAAAGAGATGGGTTAAAACCGGAAGTTGAGAGAAAGCTTACTTACAAACAGATTCGACTAGGCCCTTCAATTGATGATGGAGAAGTAGGCCACAAGTGGAGAAGTTGGATTCATCGATGGGGTGTCTTTAAAGGGCCATGCACAGAGCGAAAAAGAAATAAAATGGATAGGTGAGTCTCACGATGATTCGGCCAAGCTTTGTAGAAGAAAGGATTGAGTTGTTGGCTAGTTCAAGAGAAATCAAGGAGAGAAAAAGGAGAATTTTCGGCACCCTCTTCCTCTATTCAAAACCGTAACAAACTTCATGGGGGGTCCCTATAGCAATGCTTCATTCGGCCAAGAAGAGTTTGAAAGAATAGTGGAACAAAAATGTAAAAGAGGAGGAACACACAACAAAAAAAAAATATCAAAAACTTAGGCCATGCTTCTCTTTTTGCTAGACTCCATGGCCGGCCAACACCACCCTCTTACCTAGACTTCAATCCCCCACCCATAAGCATATTTCCCATAATATTCTTTCTATTTCCAACAAACAAATAAATTAAAGAAAGAAAGAAAAAGAATTTAACCCATACATCTTATACATATAAATTAATCCACCCAAGATACAATGCCCATGCTCCTAATAAAATAAGAGAGTTTTACCTCATGCTTATGCAGAAAAATGATAAACAATTGAGCAAAAAGAAAAGGGGGGCACCAAATTTGGCCTCCACGCGTGCATGTGCCCATGCACAGATCAGAATTAGCGCCAGAATAAAGAAAAAGGAAGGCAAATCATCCAGGCGCTGCCCTTGAGTCTCGAACCCGAGACCTGGGGTAGAGACTCCTGCGCCTCAACCACTCGACCTACAGGACTTCCGTGACAAAACGCGCTGCATATTTCTTTTAACCTATGCTTGCTGATCCTTATTGCTTTAGCGCTAAAACAAAAGAAATTAGAAGCACCCGAGCGCTTAACGGGATTCGAACGCGAGTCCCCGAGCTGCAACGAATCGCCACGCCCCTGGCCACTTTGCCAAGGTATAAATTGTGATATGAACTCAACAAAATTTTCTTTTAAAGTCTTCATAGCTAGCCCTCTCGTTTAAATCACCAAAGCCCAAAATGAAATACCACATGCAGCCACCATGACTCGAACTTCAGACTTGCTGAAGCCCCTATACAACCTAGCGCCCCAGCCATTCGGCCAGAGCGTTCATTGTGCCACAAACTCAACGAATTTATTATTATTCCTTTCTCCTTCATGACAACAACAACAACAAAAATAAAACTCCCCCCCCACGCGAATCGAACCTGAGCCCAGCGCCCTTAAGTGGCACCCCAAACCACTTTGCCACACACTTTCTTTTGTCAAACTCCCCCAAATCTTTTCCTAAATTCTTATCTCACCTAGCACCTCCCTTAAAGTGTGCAAATAAAACCCTAGCCCTAAGACAGAATTTTCCTCGGGTTTCAGACTAAACCCTTAAACAACCCTACAAGGGCATTCATTCAGGTGATACAAGAAATAAAAATAATTTCATACAAATCCTTAATTCGAGATGTTACAATTCTACCCCCCTTAAAAAATAATTTCGTCCACGAAATTACCTGGATCAGAAGAGTTGGGGGTATTGCTGCCGCATCGCATCCTCGGGCTCCCACGTAGCTTCCTCCACGCCATGATGCCGCCAAAGGACCTTCACTAAAGGAACTGACTTCCTACGCAAAACTTTTACATCCCGATCTAGGATCTGCACAGGTTCCTCTTCCATCGTCAAATCTGGACTCACCTCAACTTCCTCAACTGCCAAGACGTGCGATGGGTCAGATCGATAGCGTCTAAGCATGGAGACATGGAACACATCATGAATCTGACTCAGTTCTGCAGGTAACTCGAGCTGATAAGCCACTGGTCCCACTCGTCTCATCACCTTAAACGGTCCAATGAACCTTGGGCTTAATTTGCCCTTCTTCCCAAATCTTAACACTTTTTTCCACGGCGAGACCTTCAGAAAAACTTTGTCTCCTACGGCAAATTCTATGTCTCTCCGCTTGAGATCAGCATAAGACTTTTGCCTATCCGAGGCTTCTTTCAACCGAGCTTGGATCTTCTTCACCTTATCCTCCGCTTCTGCAACCAGTTCCGGTCCTAACATCTGTCGCTCACCCAACTCTGACCAGCAAGTAGGCGTGCGACACCTCCTACCATATAACGCTTCATATGGTGCCATCTTAATGCTTGCCTGATAACTGTTGTTGTATGCGAACTCATCTAATGGCAAAAATTCTTCCCAACTACCTCTGAAGTCCAAAATGCAGCCTCTTAACATGTCCTCCAAAATCTGAATAACTCTTTCCGACTGCCCGTCGGACTGTGGATGGAATGCTGTACTGAAATCCAACCGTGTACCCAAAGCCTGATGTAGTGCTCTCCAAAACCTCGACGTAAATCTGGGGTCTCTATCTGAGATGATCGATACTGGTACGCCATGTAACCTCACTATCTCCGCCACATACAACTTAGCTAACTTCTGGAGCGAGTAATCCACTCTTACTGGAATGAAATGAGCTGACTTGGTCAGACGGTCCACAATCACCCAAATTGAGTCCTTCTTGCTGGGCGTGAGGGGTAGCCCATTGACGAAGTCCATAGTGATCCTCTCCCATTTCCACTGAGGAATCTTCACGGGTTGAAGTAACCCTGATGGCAACTGATGTTCAGCCTTTACTCGCTGACACGTGAGACACCTTCCCACGAATTCAGTCACCTCACGCTTCAACCCTGGCCACTAGAACTGCTTCCGTAAATCTCCATACATCTTGCTACCTCCAGGATGCATAGCGTATGGGCTACTATGTGCATCCTGAAGAATTCTCTGCCTCAAGCCCACATCATTCGGCATACAAGGCCGTCCTTGAAAACACATCACCCCATCACCAGTCAAACTATACCCTTCCAAACCGCCGTCTTGAATTTTTAACCTCCGTGCGTTTAAACTGTCCTAGGTGTTTTCCACTCCAACACCGCTTCAACTTTGCGAGGGTCTACTCTAATTCCTTCCGCTGACACCACGTGACCCAAGAAGGTCACCTCCCTAAGCCAAAATTCCCACTTACTGAATTTGGCATACAACTGCTCCCCCCTTAGTACTTGTAGAACTATGCGCAAATGCCTATCATGATCCTCCTCCGTCTTTGAGTAAACCAATATGTCGTCTATAAACACCACGACGAATTGATCTAAGTATTGCTGAAATACCCTATTCATCAAATCCATGAACGCTGCCGGCGCATTGGTCAACCCAAACGGCATCACTAAGAACTCGTAATGCCCATACCGGGTACGAAATGCCGTCTTGTGCACATCAGCCTCCTTCACCTTAAGTTGATGATAACCCGACCTAAGATCTATCTTTGAGAACACCGATGCACCCTTTAGTTGATCAAACAGGTCATCAATCCGAGGCAACGGATACCTGTTTTTGATCGTTAACTTGTTAAGCTGACGGTAGTCGATACACATCCGCATTGACCCGTCTTTCTTCTTGACAAATAGCACAGGTGCTCCCCACGGAGATATACTAGGTCGAATGAACCCTCTATCCAAGAGTTCCTGAATTTGAGCCTTCAGTTCTACCAACTCCCTTGGTGCCATTCGATAGGGTGCTATAGACACAGGTGCTGCCCCGGGCAATAAGTCTATGCCGAACTCAACCTCCCGATCCGGAGGCAGACCCGGGAGTTCTTCTGGAAACACATCAGCGAATTCCCCTACAGTTCGGACCTTCTCAACTGCTGACTCCTTAGCCTCCAAGGCATAAATTTGAACCAACAATGCTTCACACCCTTTTCTGATCATTTTCTCGGCCTTCAAGGTAGACACTACATTGGATAGATAATCTCTTCTGTTACCTATCATGACCACTTCATCACCCTCAGCCGTCTTTAGAATCATGCGCTTAGCAGCGCAATCCAACCTCGCCTGATGCTTAACCAGCCAGTCCATCCCAAGAATTAGATCGAACTCCCCAAACGGCAGTTTCATCAGATCAGCCACAAACACTACCCCTTCGAGTTCTAGGGGTATATCTCTATATAGCTTGTTCACTACCACAGAGTGCCCTAGCGGACTAATTACAGTCATCTCCCTAGAAGCAGTCTCAAAATCCAAGTTCATAGTTTCTACCACACTACTAGCCACGTATGAATGCGTCGAACCCACATCAATTAAAGCAACATAAGGGAGACCGAAAATTAGGAACGTACCGGTGATGACGTCTGGTGCGTCACCCTCCTCGCGACGCCTCGCTGCGTAGACTAAGCCGGGCTGCCTAGCTTCGGTGTTGCCTGCTCCTCTGTCCTGAATTCCGCGACCTCGATTAGGACCATTGCCTCCTCTACCATTACCACGACCCCTCTGCTGTGGTCCCACATTCCTTGCTGGAGTACGGTTCTGACCCTCTGGCTGATTCCTTGCCAACTTCCGAGGACAATCCCTTACACGGTGATCCGGAGATCTACATTCAAAGCAACCCCTCTCACCAGTGTAACAACCTCCCCAATGTGACTTCCCACAGCGATTACACTGAGCCGGTCTCTGATTAGTAGCCATGGTCCTTCCAGCCTGACTGGGCCCACTCTGCCTGGCCCTCTTTTGTGCACTATTTCCCGATCCAGATGACCCAACACCTCTTTTCTGCTTATTCCTATCATAGTTCTGTCTCACAGACTCTCTGACCTTTTCGGCTACCTTGGCCTTCTCTACCAGAACAGCAAATTCACGCACCTGTTGTGGAGCAATCAACAACCTTAAATCATCCCTAAGTCCGTCTTCAAAGCGGACACAACGATCGTGCTCAGTTGCCACAACTCCCCGAGCATAGCGGCTCAGCCTCAGAAATTCTGCCTCATACTCAGATACCGACTTGTTTCCTTGTACCAGTCCCAGAAAGGTCTTCCTCTGAGTATCAGTGTAACTGGTGCCCACATACTTCTTCTGATAAGTAGCTTTGAAGTATTCCCAAGTAAGATCGTCTGCTGTAGCGCCATCTCGAACCGTGAGCCACCACTGGTATGACTCGTCTTTTAGAAGCGACACCGCTCCTTTCAGCTTCTCCTCATTTGTTAAGTCGAGATCGTCCATGATCCTCTCGGTTGATTCTAACCAATATTCGGCTGTACTGGGTGCGACACCTGACACACCCCGAAATACTTCAGCTCCATTGGATCGGAGTCGCTCAGATACAGACTTCCGAGCTCCTGTACCTCTACTGGTCTCAGCCATCATTTCTAGAACACGCAGCATAGCCTGCGATACCGACTCACCCCCCGTCTGATCCGGATGTCCAACACCAAAAGTTGGGGGTGGTGGTGGAGGTGGTATCTCATTATTCGATCCTTGGCCTGACCTAACTGGTTCTGTCATGGCCATCCGGCCTCTACCGCGTCCCCGACGGCCGCGACCTCTAGAACTCATTTCTTATGGCGCAATCTATTTTAAAGAGTTTTATGAGTTAGCCGATGTTTCACTGATCATTAACAAGGAATTTTATGGGCAAAGTCAAGAAGTTGTTCTTTCGATCAAACAAGTTTCAAGTCTTCTATTGTAATTCGAAGATACTTATTCCATTACCCTTTTGTCCAATTCCTAACCCGGGGTATTTTCGTCATTTACCCTACAGGGGTATTTTGGTAATAAAACAAAGTAAGTTTGTAAATCTTGACAAATCAAGGAAAATTTAAAATTTGCAAAACTTGGGGTTCTTTTTGAGGAATTGTCTTCTCAAATGGGTAGTGTTGCAAAAATCTCGAAAATCAGGGTTATTTTGGTAATTTGCAAATTAGGGGCAATTTCGTAATTTTCCAAAATCACGATATTTTGATATTTTGTAAACTAGGGATTTGGGCATAAGAAAAATTTTGTTAAAATTTTGGGGTAGCTTAGTAGATTTTAAAACTAGGGGCTTTTTAAAATGTTCATAAATCAAGAGAATTTTGTAATATGAATCTCACAAGTTTGAGGGAAGTCTTTAAAACTAGAGTTTTTATCAAAACGCGGCTAACTCCCTTTCGAGTTTTAATAATAGGGTTTAGCCCACGAACAAGTCCTCAAGGTTTGGGTGAACCAAAGCTACGCACCAGGTAGGATTCTCGCGAAGAGGAGGTGAGTCGCTAAGACCACTTAAATACCAAGCTCTTCCGGATCCAATCCTAGACATGCGTACACGGGTTACCACACCTTAACTCGATGACTTAGTCATGGGTTTGTTTAATTAGGCAATTAGAATCTTATGCGATTGTTTGGGGTAACTAGCCCTAGAGTTCACATACCTTTCATACTATCTACGTCCCATTTTCTACCCCTTTACAGATAATCATTCACACACAGATTAAAGATACTTACAAAAGCGGATCGGTGCCGGAGACTCGACGCCATGTTGTTCAACCAAAACCATTTTCAAAGAGGTTTTCAAAAGCCTATCTAGCAAAACATTTTTAGGTCTTAGGCCCTCCCAGCCGAGTTTTTGAACCGGGCTCTGATACCAAAATGTAACACCCCAAACCCGGCCCACAAGCCATGACCGGATCCGGTATGTCACGGAGTAAAAAGGAGTTTGAAAGGTTTGTACTAATAGTAGAAAATTTAAAAATTTATTAAGGGTATAAAACGGTGTTTGCTAAAACTCAAGTGGGTTGATTTGGTAAATCCGATTGAGTTGAAAATCCTTTTTAAAACCATTTGATTATTTAGATTTTAGAACATTAAAGTGATCAATAGCTTAGAAAATTTCATTACCCGATGGTAACATTTTTTTTTAAATGACGTACGAGTACTTATTTTTGAAAACGTTACTTTTAACCGATTTGCATAACCGTTCGTAAGTTCATCAGTTATATAATAAAGTAAAAACAACTACCTAAACATCCAAAATAATAATAAGCGGCCATATTACAACCCAATCGAATTGTAGTGAATAATAGACTTAAAGTGGGGCAGAATAAAATTTCGAGTCAACAAAACCAACATGGCCGCCTCGAGCTCTCCTCGGCTCCGCATCCGCGCTCTACTCACCTGCAAGATGATATGGGAAGGGGTGAGTCACCAAGACTCCGTGTATAACTCCCCAACCCGGAAATAACACTCATACACAAGATATTAGTATGACATGCAATTATGCAACCCAACCTAGCCATCCATGCTCCTTTTCTACCCCATGTGGTACCAAACCACTGGTGGTGCCAAACCACTGGTGATTATAGTCACGATATCCGTCAATACGTGTGGTGCCAAACCACTGGTGACCGAAGTCACAATCAAATGATGGGGCCAACCCATCGTGTGATACCAAATCACTGGCGTCGATCCCGTATCTCAAATGTGGGGCCAACCCACGGTGGTACTAAGCCACAGGGACGAGACGCTATGAGGTGCCAAACCTCTGGAGGTACCAAACCTCTGGTGACCGTAGTCACAATGTGTTACCAAAACACTGGTGTCCGTCGACACGAATATTACTCCCTCTCGTCAATCCCACCATCATCATGCTCATATCACAAGTATCATGATCCCATATATCATACAATCGTATATAGCATATGATGGCATACACAACAATTATCGTAGATCGAGTAATAGGGGACTTACCCGAAACCAAGCTTATGCCCACTAGGCAAAATTACCACATGAGAGGTTATTAATATTATCAAATAACAGTTTATACTAATAAAGTGTGTAAGAGCTTACACACCTATTTAATCGGAGGTCTAAAAGAAATCTCGGGTCTACGTGATATTATAAAAATCCCGAACTTGTCCTCGTATAGCTCCTATTATTCGGCCATCACGGGTTAGTATTTAGGGGTCTCATTTGATTAACTAACAAATCCAAAGTTATTGGTCATAAGATAACAAAATAGAGCCTTAGGTCGAACCTTTATTAGTCCTAAATCACGTGGTTTGGAATCCCGGAAACTCCTGGTTTCATAGCCGATTTACCCCCCTAAAGTCAAAGTGCATAAATCGATCATACATAAATGCCAAAATGGCCCTTGGCCGAATGTCAATAACCTCATACCCTGTCTACCGAAGTCCTGAAATTTCCCTTGTGCATTAAATAATCAAGACCCTATACGCCAAAAGTCAGATTCGACCTTAAATACGTAAATCCACATCTAAAACCCCTAGTCGAAATTACGAGTCACCATACCTCGAAGAAGCGAGACCCGAAAGACACTTCCAAGCCCCTTTAGCGTCGGCTACACAAGAAAGATATACCATTAATATGGCCTATGCTCATTCGGCCTATCCATACAAGGGCTTTAACTCGTGCCTTCGGCATGCATTAAAAGAGATGGGTTAAAACCGGAAGTTGAGAGAAAGCTTACTTACAAACAGATTCGACTAGGCCCTTCAATTGACGATGGAGAAGTAGGCCACAAGTGGAGAAGTTGGATTCATCGATGGGGTGTCTTTAAAGGGCCATGCACAGAGCGAAAAAGAAATAAAATGGATAGGTGAGTCTCACGATGATTCGGCCAAGCTTTGTAGAAGAAAGGATTGAGTTGTTGGCTAGTTCAAGAGAAATCAAGGAGAGAAAAAGGAGAATTTTCGGCACCCTCTTCCTCTATTCAAAATCGTAACAAACTTCATGGGGGGTCCCTATAGCAATGCTTCATTCGGCCAAGGAGAGTTTGAAAGAATAGTGGAACAAAAATGTAAAAGAGGAGGAACACACAACAAAAAAAAAAATATCAAAAACTTAGGCCATGCTTCTCTTTTTGCTAGACCCCATGGCCGGCCAACACCACCCTCTTACCTAGACTTCAATCCCCCACCCATAAGCATATTTCCCATAATATTCTTTCTATTTCCAACAAACAAATAAATTAAAGAAAGAAAGAAAAAGAATTTAACCCATACATCTTATACATATAAATTAATCCACCCAAGATACAATGCCCATGCTCCTAATAAAATAAGAGAGTTTTACCTCATGCTTATGCAGAAAAATGATAAACAATTGAGCAAAAAGAAAAGGGGGGCACCAAATTTGGCCTCCACGCGTGCATGTGCCCATGCACAGATCAGAATTAGCGCCAGAATAAAGAAAAAGGAAGGCAAATCATCCAGGCGCTGCCCTTGAGTCTCGAACCCGAGACCTGGGGTAGAGACTCCTGCGCCTCAACCACTCGACCTACAGGACTTCCGTGACAAAACGCGCTGCATATTTCTTTTAACCTATGCTTGCTGATCCTTATTGCTTTAGCGCTAAAACAAAAGAAATTAGAAGCACCCGAGCGCTTAACGGGATTCGAACGCGAGTCCCCGAGCTGCAACGAATCGCCACGCCCCTGGCCACTTTGCCAAGGTATAAATTGTGATATGAACTCAACAAAATTTTCTTTTAAAGTCTTCATAGCTAGCCCTCTCGTTTAAATCACCAAAGCCCAAAATGAAATACCACATGCAGCCACCATGACTCGAACTTCAGACTTGCTGAAGCCCCTATACAACCTAGCGCCCCAGCCATTCGGCCAGAGCGTTCATTGTGCCACAAACTCAACGAATTTATTATTATTCCTTTCTCCTTCATGACAACAACAACAACAAAAATAAAACTCCCCCCACGCGAATCGAACCTGAGCCCAGCGCCCTTAAGTGGCGCCCCAAACCACTTTGCCACACACTTTCTTTTGTCAAACTCCCCCAAATCTTTTCCTAAATTCTTATCTCGCCTAGCACCTCCCTTAAAGTGTGCAAATAAAACCCTAGCCCTAAGACAGAATTTTCCTCGGGTTTCAAACTAAACCCTTAAACAACCCTACAAGGGCATTCATTCAGGCGATACAAGAAATAAAAATAATTTCATACAAATTCTTAATTCGAGATGTTACACCAATCTGGGTATGTGGGCCACACGGGCATGTGAGCCCAGGATTCTGAATTTTTTTCCTAGGGTCACAAGGGTCGTTCCGATCGACTGTGGGCCTATCGTAGGGTTAGTAAGGGCTAACCAAACCCTAACTCATGTGATATGATATTCTGATAGTCTGAACTAAGTAGGACATTGGTAGGTATGTCTGACTGTTCCCGTTTAAGTATTTATGATATTTGAATACGAACATGTTAAGCATGTTAATTCTGTTAATTATGTATTATGTATTTGTGTTTGGGGTGGGATTTGCATATGTGGAGGAAGTGATCTGTACGGTGATCTTTCGCCTATATTCTGGCAGCATGACTGCATATTATTCTGTTTTGTGTCGCATCGACACTATATGGTGTGTTGGGATGGGTGAGAATTTTTAACCCCACATGGTGTAATAGGATGGTCAGGGATGGTGTGTAGAGGATGGGGGTAGGATTCTGTATATCTGTTCTGTTTATCTAATTCTAATATCTGTATTTATTATAGACTTAGGTCTGAATCAGTATCTAACTGTGCATGAAATTCTGTGTATGTTGTATGGCTATTTCTGTTGGGTTACACACTGAGTTTATGAAAACTCACATCTGTTGTCTGTTCTGTTCAGGTAATCCACAGACATAGGCGAGTCTGTGCGACGGAGGCTCAGCGGTGACCACTTGGTGGGAACTGTTTTTATTATTATTAATTAACGGTTTTACTGAGATCTCTGGTTTTCGTGAGAGTTTTGTAATTTTTGGACTCTCTGGACTTTTTGGACTGTTGGTTTGAACTTTTGGGTTGATTGCGTTATGATTTCTAAGCTACAATGATTTGACAAAATACCAATTTTAAGCGAACAAATGTTATTTTTTGAAAACACAAACGTAGTTTTGTTTTAAAGGATTTTCAAACTTTCGCTGCAAAATAATTGGTTAACTTTAAAGAACAACTTGTAATGGTTTCAGTAATATATATAAATGAATATGTTTTATAAAACTTGGACGTTATATCAATTAACTAAACATTGTTTTATCGAAGTACTATTTGGTTCATAACCCTTCTTCGTAACACTCCCAGATTCGGTCATACCGTCTAGGCCGGGTTTGGGGTGTTACATAGGAGGTCCTTGTATTATAGGTATTGTATCAAATTAGTCCCCTATTATTAAATGAACTAATTTAATCCCTATACTATTAAAAAGAATCAAATAAGTTCAAATTATAATAGAATTAAAAAAAATGTCTTGAAATTTTTTTTCCTGAATTGCAGTTTAAAATTTTATTCCTTCTTCACTCCTCTCCCTCACCGGTACTCTACTGCCATGCACTCAATTTCGGATTTCCAAAATTTTCTCTATTTCTTCTCAAGATCCGGTATGGATCTATGCCATATTCAATTTTCCACAAACTGTCGATAAGTTGTTGCGCTGAGTCATGCTGCTTCCTTTTATGTAATCTTGATATACAAAAGATGAGATGTTAATATTTTTAGTTTACCTTTTTGTTTATATACTTAACCAACTAATGTTGTTTATTTATTGATTTAACAATCAAATAGAATATTTTAGATTAATCATGGACCAGAAATTATTTTCCAGAAAAAAAAATCTTTGAATGGGCATGCCTAAAGGCATTGGTCAACATAGATTTTGATGCCTAATGGCACCTAAAGATTGAAATCAATGAACAATGAAGCAAGGGTTAAGTTACCTTAACTTGGTATGATAATTTGAAAATTGGTAGCAGCTATGAACTACCCATTTAAAATGCTAATGCAGTCCATTTTCAATACAGTTAATTTATTAGCAACATATATTATGGTTGATTGAATATTTAATTATAATTTAAGTATTTAATTCACATTAATTTCAAATTCGCATATAAGTTACTAAAAAACGAAGTATTTGCATCTTCCCATACCAGAAGTTGAAATTGCTATGAAAGGCTTTCCACTTATTTTATTCCATCTGCTTCTAGACAAAAAAAAAAAAAAAAAAAAAACCAACGGTAGCTTTATTTTATTTTCATTTTAATAATTTATAAAATTTAATTCATGATAACAATCCTTTTTTTAATAATATCAGAGTTGAGCTTAATTCTTTACTTTAAAATTTTAATATATTTCAAAATACTTGTTAATAATGATTGCATTATTATTGATTTATTGTGCATAAGTGGGTCAAATTTAATGTGATTTGTGTTGGTTAGAAAAGGATTGTAGAAATATAGTGAATCATAAACTTTTACTTCTACTATATTTATGTACCCTCATTAACAAATTTATATAACAAATATATTTATTAAATTTTTATATAAAATTAAAAAAAATTCATTCAAGCGGTACTTTGTAAATAAAAATATATAAAAATAAAAAATAAAAACACCTTCATAATTAAGTACTTTGTAAATAAAATAGTTTTTTTAGTAATTTCTTAATTGGGTTGAGACCCAATTGATGGGTAACACTAATTGAATAAAAAATTTTATAGAAAAAGTGTAAATTATGAGGAAAAGAAAAAGAAAAAAGAAAAAATAGATTTATATAATCTTTGGGCTAGGTTTTTGTTAATGAGAGAGACAATTGCAGGCTTTGATAGATCCTTCATTATACATTGGGAAAATGTTGTTTTTCTTTTAGAAATAATCATTGACAAATTTTAGTAGCAACTCAAACAGAGGGCAAAATGCAATATGACAGGTCCTTGCCCGACTGTTAGTTATACCCTGATGATGAAATTTAATAAAGTAAGAAGACCAGTTAAGTAAAAGGATCGTTAAGTATTTGTACTAGGAGTCATAATGCATTTTGTCCTCTCTACTAGAAAAATGGGCAATTTAGTCTCTGTACATTAGATCAAAGAGCAAATTGGTTATTTTGTTAAAAAATTTATCTATTTTACTGTTAAAAATTGGTCATTGTATGTTAGCATGAGCTACACGTGGCATGCCATATATGGTTGTCTGGTTATTCCATCAACCACGATAGTTTTTAGTGGTAGAAATTGACGAAATTTTTAAACGGAAAAAACCGATTTACTCTTTGATCTAACGTAAAGTGATTTGATCTGCCCATTTTTTTAGTAGAGAGGGATAAAGTGCAATCTAACTCTTACTATAGAAACTCCTATCATTTGCTATCAATAGTTCCTAAGTAATGTGTGTTATACGTGATTTACGTGTTTATTTTAAAAATTATTAAATAATATATATTTTAAACTAATTACATGAGAAACAATCTAATTTGTAATAAAATTCTATTAATTTTGAAATATAATTGAGAGAATAAAATAATATTTTAAAAGTAAAGAAAATAAAAAAGTGAAAAATTGATAACTCTAATATCTTAGAGTTATTTGTATTTTATTTTAGTAGGATTTTAGGATTTTAGTTTATTTTATAAGTTAATTTTAGTATATTTTAGGAATTTTATTTTATTTATGTTTTAGTTAATTATATATTATTAGTGTTAAATCGAACTTATTTTCAAGTATTCTTATCCAGTGCAAGTCCAACAAAGTATGGGAAAAGTTTAGTTTGACATAGACAATTAAGGCAGATTTTCAATCCAGTAAAAGATTTTTCCACCCCAACGAAAGTAGACAGGCAACTTTCCTTTCCAGCGAAAAGATTGTCCGCTGGAGCGGCGTACATACCTGAATAGTTTTTAAGAGTTGCAATTTTTAGGGGTTATAAAAAGGGAAAAATGAGACTATAACTTAAAAGAAAAGATAGGAGAAAAAAAAGGAGAAGCCCTCAAAGCCTTCACGCATCAAGAATAGATGGATTTCATCAAGAAGATTGAGTTTCTCCATCGATTTTCTTTGTGCTTCCTTTTTCTATGACTAATTCTTGCTTTTATCTGAAGATGTTTTTTTAGTTTTTCCATGAACTAAGTTTTCAATCTAGGATTGCATGGATTCCATGTTTAGTTAATTGAATATTTTTCTATTTCCATCCCTCTTTATTCTTAATAGAGATTTGATTATTTATTCATTCTCATTCTTGATTGATAGTCATTAGCCAACTACTAGTCTGAAAAAACCTAAAGAAATCGGAAAAAGATTTTTCGTTTTGTTCATTTTACGTTTAGAATGAAAAACTTTTGGTTTAAATTAGAAAGGTCAATTTGCAATTCGTTATTAGGATAAGAATATACCTAATTACATTGAGTAGTCATAATTTAGGTTTATTCTTAATCAATTTGGTCTAAGTTATTTGCTAAATAGTTAGATTAAATTAGTTCCTTAATTGCTTAGAAAAGAATTAAGGGAATTTTAGTATTTTAGGTTAGCAATCAACTTTATTAGAGTAAATTGGGTGGAGATAGAACATTGGATGAAACTGTAATCCTAAGTTTTTATTATTCATTGATCATTTCGTTTTAATTTGTGTAGCTTAGATTTATTTATTTGAGAAAATTATATTATTGATTTATTTGGATAGGTATTAGAATGATATTTGGTGATCAACTTATAATTAGTAATAGCTTTCTATGAGATTGATATTTTTATACTACTTGTCACGATACGTATACTTGCATGTGCGATATTCAACCAATAGAAAAATATTAAGTAATTAGTTAAAATAACTTGTCATTACAAAGAATTTGTTATAAAAGAGGGCTAAAGCCCTAATCAAGTTAAAGCAACAAGTCTCTCGAAAAAGACCATTTACAAATTTGCCTTCAGCAGGTGTATGACACCTCGAGGAGGTTGGTCAAGAAAAGTAAAATTAACATCCATATTTAATCTCGCATTAGCTAAATAATTTGCCATAGAATTCCTTTGTCGAGGAACATAATTTAGACGACAACTCCAATCCCAATTCAAAAGTTCCCTAATAACCTAGACTAGACAAAACGAAGGATGCATGACATTAACGCCTAACTTAATCATCAAAATAGACGAAAGGGAATCTGACTCAACAGAAACATCTCTATACCCTTTATTCCATGTCATAAGAATGCCTTGATAAAGCCCCTAAAGTTTAGCACAACCAATACCACAATCCCCATATTATGCCTAAAAACTATCAAGCTAAGTATCGTCCTTGTTCGTTAGTACACCATCAACACCTACAAGTCAACCAACACTAGAAACAAACTCAGACAACTGACAAATTCCATCCACATTGAGCTTCTTGCAACAACCACCTGGTTTCTCCTACCCAAAAAAGATTTCAGTTCTCGTTTTTTGTAACATTACCAGTATAGGAACTATCCCAATCATGCAAACCTCAATACAAAATAACCAACTTATTTTCAACAGTCAACATCCTACCAATAAAACAAAACCCGTTCCTCCACTTCCATAAACGCTAGCAAAAAAAAAAAAGAACACGAGCCTCTTTTTACTATACGTACATAAATTAAGAAGAAACCAAGACTCACGATCACATGAAAAGAATTTCATACCTGAATTGTCACCAAACAAAGCTATCCATACTTCCTTAGCCACAGGGCAGTTGTGGAGAACATGCAATGTGCTCTCAATAGCCACACCACACACAATGATGTTTTTAACAAGGGTGAGGCTCCAAAATTTACAATTAGTATTCATCATAATTCTATCCCACCAAGCTAACCAAAGAAAGTATTGAATGTGAGGTTGTCACTAAATTCGCCAAACAGTTTTAACAAAAGAATACTCATTACCTTTCAATTCAATAAGAGAATCATATGCTGATTTCATAGAGAAATCACAGTCAAGCTTTTACTCCAAATAAGTTCATCAGGCTAGGCTGAAGTAAACTGAAGGTAGCATCTGCAATCTCTCCAAAATATCCTCCGGCAACTAATTCCTTAACAATGCTATATCCCATCCAGTAGACAACCAATAACCTCCAACACATTTACTAATTTTAGAGGTAAGAAGCGCTCGATCATAAAAAGAAAAGGGGCCAAAATCCAATAACAGATCTATCCAAAAATCTTAAATCCTAAAATAGCTTAAAGGATAAGGTAAGTTGATCTCTAAGATTCTTTAATCAGCCTGTAACAGCCCGATTTAGGGGCTAGTCGGAACAGTAGTTTCAAGACCACTAAGCCGAGAATAAGGAAAATTATTTTGATATTATTTTATGTGTTATAGCATTAAAATATGGCTATGTAGAAATTTTGGTGCTTTAATTTTAGCAATAGCATGCTTAATTGTGAAAAAGGACTAAATTGCATAATATGCGAAAGTTCTATTTTATAAGGTAGGGGTACCTAATAGCTATAGAATGTAATTTGGAAGATTTTAAAATGCAATTAGCCCATTTTGGAGTGTAATGGCCAGGCATAGGGTGCATAGGGAACAAAAGCATTAATTTTAGTCAAATTAGGTGATAGTTGGGGACTAATTGAATAAAATATGATAAAATAAGATGACTAAAGGAAGCTATCATCTTTCACTATTCATCTCCCCCTCTACTACCAAAAATTTCAGCAAGTTTAAGGGTTTGAAAGCTTGAAAATTTTAGCTACATCTCATTCTTGCAAGTAAGTAATTTTGAGGTTTTTCTTAATGATTTTTGTACTTTTGGAGTCCCCAAAGCTTAAGCTAACTAATAAGGGGACTAATTTGTGATATGGTTGAAAGTCTAAGGACTTGCCATGAGAGTATTCAAGTTGTTAGCTGAGTTTTTATGGAAGAAAATGAGTGCTAGGAAGATGAGAAACAACTTTTGTAAAAGATGTTAGCATGCAAACACCTAATGAGGACTTAAATGCAAAGAATGAATTTGTGCCATAAATGCATGAGATAGTTGGAATGGTGAGTAGTTGTAAGAGATATAAATGTTCAGCAAGGCTTATTTATTGATAAAATATGTTGAAAAATGATTTACGAGCCTAGAGGCAAAATTGTAATTTTGCCATAGTACAAGGGCAAAATGGTCATTTTTGCTTAAGTGTAGAAAATGATGCATTATGATCATAGAATGATCTAAATGAGTGAATCTTATTGTTATAGATCAAGAAGAGCGCGGAATTAACCTTGACCGGGGAAAAGGCAAGGTCACGGATTAAACCATTAGTTGACGCATTTTGCACCGAGGTAAGTTTATGTGTAAACAATGTATATTATATATATTGTTGTTGTTAATTAGTGTATAGCATAATTGTGAATATGTATGATCCAAGTGGATTTGATATGGTAGTTATTGAATAATTCTAGGATGAATGATAGTATGGATATGTAAGTGTGTTATATCAATTCTTAATGGTGGGCTAAGTGCGATACCACCTTAATACTTAATTACGATGGGCTGTGTGCGATACCATCATCTATTTATCATTTGGTGGGCTATGTGCGATACCACCGTAATTAACCTCTTGGTGGGCTATGTGCGATACCCCCGTAATTAACTTCGTGGTGGGCTATGTGCGATACCATCGTAATTAACCTCTTGGTGAGCTATGTGCGATACCACCGTAATTAACCTCGTGGTGGGCTATGTGCGATACCACCCCAAATAAATCTAATGGTGGGCTAAGTGCGAAACCACTGAGAAATTGATCTTGAGTAGTTGACCGATAGATTGTGATGTGCTATATTATGTGATATTGTGGTTCTAAGTGCAGGGAGTTATGCTAATGAATGTATATATATATTGATCTTGTGACATGATTGGAATGTGGAAATGGAAGGAATGAGTAAGCATAATTATGAATGTGGATTGTTTCTTGTACAGTATGTATTACTATATAATTGTTTAGCATATACTAAAATGTTATATTGTTTACATGTAAACTTACTAAGCTTAAAGCTTACTCCCTTTATCTTTTCCCTTGTTTCATAGAGTTTAAGAGCCAAGCTAGAATACATGTATAACCAGAAGATCGCCCACACTATCGGCTCACCTCGGTATATCTAGACTTAGTGATTTTGTATATGGCATGTATAGGGGCTAGACTAGTTAGGTTATTTTGTTATTTTGGCCAAAAGTGTGATAGCCCTTATCAAGATAGTTATATTGTATATTGCCATAGTTGATGGCTCACCTTATTACTTATGAAAATATGAAATTATTCATGGAAGTTCATATTGCAATTATGAGTTGCTTATTGATATGTTGAATGGATTCATGAGTTGTGAGCTAGAAGGGTGCGAAAAGCTTGGTAAATAGCCTTGTTTTTGTCCACATGGGTAGGCACACGGACGTGTGTCTAGACCGTGTATGACAAACGACCAGTTCATGGGCGTGTACCTAGGCCGTGTGAAGTCTGCATCTTGAACTTGGAGTTTGAATCGCCACACGGTTGAAGCACATGGGCGTGCCCAGGCTGTGTGGATTAATCAGGGACGACCACGGGCCAGCCATATGGGTGTGCGTCCAGGTCATGTGATTCAAGTCAGTGTCGACCACGGGCGTGTGAGATGACACACGGGCGTGTCATCTCCCCCACGGGCGTGTAGCCCCTGTTCAAAAAAAGTTTTCTTAAGTGCACAAAAGCTTCCAAATTATCCCGAAACCTTTTTAGAAGCATGTCTAGGGCCTCGTAGGTCCAATATAAGGACGATGACACATGGATGGAAAAGTTTTAATTTGTAATGAGTTTTATAGCCAAAAGTTGTATAACTATGCGAGTTAAGTATGGTAATGCCTCGTGCCCGGTTCTGGTATAGAATACGGGTAAGGGGTGCTACACAGCCAAATCTGATACCATTTAAAAAGAGATATTATCCAAGATAGATCATTATGATTATAAAGTCTTCAAGTCTAAGTAAAATAGCAAGCTTGACCCCTAAGCAAAATGATAAGGATGATGTAAGTTGATTCATCCTTCTTTTCTTTACCCAAATTCAACCAACGTCATTTAGGAGAAGATAAAACATGTTTTAAGGATCATTTGTGATGACGTCACGAACTAACTAAAATACGACAAAGGCAAGCGCACCTATCGAATAATACTATAGCTGGTGAGTCGGGAATATCGTATCCACGAGGACTAAAAGTACTAGTACTTACTATCTTTCTATTATCTAGCCTATAAATTGAATGGTTGTCTCTAATCTAAAATTAAACTAATTATTAAAGACTACACAGAGAATGAATTGGGAAAATATTTGAAGAAAACCGATGAGAGAGACAATACCCAAGAAAGATCCACCTAGACTTCACTTATTATTCTAAATCTAAATTAAACGATTTATTCACTTGTCATGATCTGTAGAAATCCCTAACTTATGTTAATATATCTTTCGAGAATAAAAGCAATTGACTCTAGGTTGATTAATTGAAATCTTTTTCTAATTAAAACCCATATTGTCGCATTAACTCGATCTATGGATTACCCTATTTAATTTGACTCTAATCTGGTAGATTTATGTCATCTTATTTCTAGGATTGCATGCAACTCCACTCAGTTATGCCAGATCTATTCTTAAATAGGGACTTTCGCTCCACTGAATAAGCACATCAATCATGAATTAATATCCTGAAAACATTAAAACATGAATTAAGAACACATAATTGAGATTAAGAACAAATATTTATCATGTAATTTAGAAAAATCAAATAATAAGATTCATCTTAAGTTTCATCCTCCCTAGGTATCTAGAGAATTTAGTTCATACTTTGGAAGGAAAACATCTCAAAATTAGGAAAACAACCAAACATAGAGAAACCCACAAACTTCAAGAGAAATTGAGTGGAGATCTTCAGTCTTGAAGGAGATCCTGCTTCTGAGTTGAATTTGTTGGCGTTCTTCGAGTCTTTTCTTCGTTCAACTCTACGTGCCCCTTTAGATCTTCTTCTAGCGTGTATTTATAAACTTTAGAATGCTCAAAAACCATAAAAATAGGCTTTTCTGCGTAAAAGAGAAACAGGGAATGATATCGACGCAGGCTGGCACATGGGCGTGTGGCTCACACGGGCGTGTGCTCAGCCCGTGTGGGAATGGCCAGGTCGTGTGGATCCTGAAAGTAGCTCGTTCTATCTGATTTTGTCCCGTTTTCTGCTTCTTTTGCTCCCCTATGCTCTCATAAGTATAGAAACATAAAATTAAAGGATTAGAAGCATCAAATTCACTAAATTATATAATAACTCATCCAAAAACGCATCAAGAATGAGATTAAAATATGTTACTTTTATGGCTTATCAAATATCCCCACATTTAAGCGTTTGCTTTTCCTAAAGCAAAATCCTCAACTCACAATTAAAAATTAAACTTTTTCAATTCATAATTCTCATCAATAATGTTTTCTCATAATTCACAAATAATCATACATTGATAGTTCAACTAAAAGAACACTAATGCCAAATAATTACATCAATCAAAATTATTAAAGAATACATGAGCTTCTTCTCAAAATATGAGTATAACTATTAAAGCTCAATCGACATAAAACTATGTAATAATCAATAAAGATAAATGTAAATATAATCATAATTTTTTTTCATTCTTTTCTTCTTCTTGTTTATAAAGATAATAAGAGATAATTTAACAACTGAACAAAAGAACATAGTTAGGCAACTAACCAAATCAAATCTCGATAAAAAGGGAGTCATTAAAATAGGAAAAATTCTCAATGAATAAAAAAGAATGAGTTATGGGTTAATATTGAGGGTGGATCAAGAAACAGTTTTTTAGGTTTAAAGGGGTTCACTAAGGGTTAATTACAAAGGTAGGCTTTTTGGGATAAGTGGGTTAAAACCTAGGTGCCTTTATCATCTCAGTATATCAAATCAGAGGTGTGGTCTCGACGTGTATAAACGAAGCAAGTTCTAGAATAACCAATCAGTATTGACACACTCATAACCAATAATAAAGTGAGCAAGAAAAGTGTATGCTCTAAAGGCTCAAAATCTCACAAAAATTACAGTTTTTTATGTCAATCTTGCAAATCTCAAACTTCAAGGTAATACTTAAATTTAGGGAAACAACCTAACAAATTTTAATTCTGAAAATAAACTTATCATGCTTGATTCTCTCATGTCTTAAAGTTGAAACAATCAATGCACAATTACTTATGAATTTAATCTAAAACACATCAATGATAATCACAAATCGATAAAATTCATTCTAATAGTAATATGAGAAAATTACTTAAACACAAGGCATAATTCAGGGATTTTTAAATAATCATATAAATAAGCTCCTCACACTTAAGATGTACATTGTCCTCAATGTATAAAAATAAATAATCACAATAGGCACATAATATCATAAGAGAGCGGGAGAATTGAAACTGCCCTGAATATTGGATGAAATTCCCATAATAGTGAAAAATGGAATGGTAAACCAAGCTAAATGTAGAGTAGGATTCTGAGCAACTGATAAGAAAATAAACACAAATACTGAAGAGGATTAAAGGATTAAAACTTGATTAGGAACAATTATTAGAAAGAAAAAAATAGTTGAAAATATAAAAAAAATAAACATAAAAATAAAAAGGAAAAGGAAAAGGAAAATAAAAATAAAATAAAGACAAATGGACTCAATGGTTCTCATAATCAGACTCATCAATGTCGTGAGTCGGTGGCGCTAGAGGAGCAATTTGGAGATGCTGACAGATCTGCTGCAAAGTCACATAAATACTGTTGAACTGCTGAACGCAGTACTGATGGAAGGTAGTGAACTCCTCAGAAGATACTTCTCGAAAGCTAGCAGTAGAGGGAACATGGCAGTGACTCGAAAGTGGAGGCTGTGGTGGGTCCTCGTGATAGGGAGGAACATCATCAGGAAAGTCCTCGGGGTCATTCTGATCGTTAGAATGAAACAATTTGTACTGATGAGGATCCACTCCACGATGCCGCTCGATCATCCTAATGTGTATCATGCTCGAGATGCCTTGATGGAACATCTGGCCAATTAGAATGAGTGTAGATGACTGGTCCGGTGTGTCGAGGAGTCCGAAGTGTCGAGCGAGGCGAGTCACGTAAGGGCCTAAGCAGATGAGGCCCTTCCTATGGCGGTCAATCTGATGGCGGAAAGATAAAGCGATGAAGTATGCCAAATCAATAATATGACAGTAGGCCATGCTCTAGAGAAAGTAGGCGTTGTGCGTGCTAACGACTCCAGTGCTCTCTCTCCGTCCTGTTAAGGTGTGAGCGAGGAGTGCGTGAATGTATCGTAAGGCTGGAGAGAGAGAAGTCGCCTTCGAGTGACTCCCATCATAGGGTATCTGGCTGGCTGTGAGATAAGTCCAATAACGCAAATGCGAGTGATGAATATCCCGATAAAGCTGAAGGAAGTCCTCGGCGCTCATGAACTTCTCTGTGTAGAGTCCCATTGCAACACCGAACTCTGGGACGCTCATATGTCACACCAAACTACCCAGGCGAAAAGTGATAGTGCCTGGCTCATCATGAACTGTCATGACCTGCTGTACCAAAAATGTAGCACAGAACTCCAAGGTAAACTCTGTGTAACTGGGCTCGGTGATGGTGAAGAACCTATCCCACGGAGCTATGGCAATGATGGCGTGCACATCATCAGCTAATCAGACCTGCTCCAACGCGGCCCAACCAATACAGCGTTCTAGACAGAGTGGTCATACTCGATAGAGCTGGTATAAGTCCTCCTGAGGGCCCATCACAAATCTAAGGAAGGGGTGACGTGCCTCGACAGAAGCGCTTAATGAGGAGGTCCCATTAGGACCCTTTTGCTTTTTCGAAGCGGGGACGGCGGTCTTGGACTTGCCACAAGTGTTCGTCATGGTATATCTACCATATAAAACATTTCAATATCAGTAAAACAGGAGCCAAAATATCACCAATCAAACACATCGAGAAGCCTACTAATGAGCATGTGAATAAGTCAAAGTTATGACTTAAAGGACTCTATGTGATAAAATAAAAGTGGCTAAGATGTATAATCTATTCCTATATGCACTAACCTCAACATGTCAAAACTAACAGTATGTGAATCTAAACTAACATCATACTAAACTAATTAGCAATAATAATAGCAAAAAGAAATAGCATACTAAACTAACATAGACAAGCCAATGCACCTAATGATGAAAAATAAGTAAATAATAAAGAAAACCCTAACATAATTAACTACTAACCAAATCCAAAACTATCAAAAGGACCTATTATTTAGAAGGGTTTGTGAAATGAATAACAAGAATCAATATAGCAGAATCTCAAATCCAACTGTTCGAAACAATTGTTAATAACAAGAAGCATAAAATTAATAAAAATAAATAATATTAATAATAAAACTAAAACTAACAAAATAATAGTCAATAATAAAATAGAAAATGATAAAAAACCAAAGAATCGGTAAATAAATAAAAAATAAAGTAAAATAAAAATAAAATAAAATAAAATAAAGAAAATAAAGAATATGAGGAAACCAACTGTTATGGTTGTGGTCGAAGGTACGGACGGCGGTTAACGGTGACCGAACGGTGGGGGTAGGATGGTTCAGATCGGCGCTAGGGGGACAGGTCTGGTGCGGGCGTAAGGTTGTGCGGCTGGGGCTGGGGCTGTGGCTAGTTGGTGGTTGGAAAGGAGAGGGAGATGGGGGATGGTTGTCGAGTGTGGTGGAGAGAAATTGGTGAGGGTCGTAGAGGAAGGCTGGTGGGTTGGGGTGGAGGAATGGGTTTCAGTTGGGGAAGAAAGAGAGGCCGAAAGAAAGAGCTGTAGGTGCAAAGGGAAAATCGAGGGGGAAGGGAAAGGGAGAGAGGGGAAGGAAAAGGTGGCTGTGGAGGTGAGGTTTTGGGGTTCGGGGATAGAAGGGAATAAAGGGATGGGAGGATGACGGTGTGAGGATATCGGCTTGGAGCGGGAGGGATGGTGAACAGCGGCCAGAGTGTAGGGATGTGGAGGTGTTGCGGCAGCTAGGGTTTTGTGTGGGAAGGAAGAAGACAAAATAAAAAAAAGTAAAAACAAATTAGGGTTTAAATGGGTGACACGGTCGTGTGAGGCCTATGTTGGGCCACACGGCTGTGTTACACGCCTGCTTGATCTCTTATTTAGCCCATGTGCGTTTAATACTTTTAACCCAGTCGTCACACGGCCATGGACACGCCCGTGTGTCCAGGCCGTGTGGCACATCCTTCATTTCTCCCACGCCCGTGTAACCGCCTATACACCCGTATACTTTAAAAATTCAAGCCCAGTTTTCACATGGCCTTGGACATGCCCGTGTATCCGGGCCGTGTGGTTTACATGGCCGTGTCACACGACTGTGTACAATCTCGTTCGCTTCTCCCACGTCGGTATGACCTTCCACACGCCCGTGTATCTTCTTACACGGCCGTGTGCTTTGCCCGTGTAACTCTTTGACTTGTTTTAAATTTAAAAAATCAAGCTCTAGGTTTCACACGGCCTAAGACACGCCCGTGTGGACTATTTTAACCCGTGTCTCTATCAATTTTTGGAAAAATTAAGTCCCAGGCTCCACAAGGCCAAGGACATGCCCGTGTGTCCAAGCCGTGTGGGTCACACGGCCGTGTTGCTCTGCCATGTAACTCATTTTCAATTTTCTTCAATTTTAAAAACTAAGTCAAAAGATCTACACGGTCTAGGACACGCCCGTATGTCCAGGCCGTGTGGGTTTTTAAAACCATTTTTTTTAAATATTATGATATAAAATTAAAAAATTAGCAGTGTTAGCACTCGAGTTGCCTCCCAAGAAGCGCTTATTTAAAGTCTAAGCTCGACTTACCTCGTATTCGCACTATTACGGTGGTTCGCGGAGTCAAGATTCCTCTTTCTCGCTGTCAATTCTTTTATTTATATAAGATTTAAGTCGAGTAATGTTTACCTTAAAAGTGCAAAAATAAAAATGAGTTACCTCGACTGTACCGTATGGGAAGACATTGAGTACTGTAAAAGAAGTCACTTCGTTTACGTTAAGCTCTGAAGTGGTTATTCGAGGGTCAGTTTCATCTAACAATACTTGATCTCCAAACTTAAATTGGTTCGTCCCATCCTTAAGCTTCTCATGGAATCGTTTTGGTTCATAGTGTATTCTCGGTTTTTCCTTGACGTGTGTCCGCCATTCATCTAGTTCATCGATTTGTAGTCTTCTTTCTTCATGATTTGTTCTATTTTTATCATATAAACTGGACTGTGGCTCTATCATGTTTTTCTGAGGTGTTTCCTGCAAAGAATGTTGAGCCACAATATTATTAACATTAACAAAACTCGTAATATCATCTCGATCACTAGATATCCTAACAGAATCACGAGCTTGGAGTTTAATCGTGTCATCACCTACACAAAGTATTAACCCACCTGTACCAACATCTATGATAGTTCTAGCAGTTGCTAGAAAGGGTCGTCCTAAAATTAAATGTGCGTCACTATCCTCATCCATGTCTATAACAACAAAGTCAACTGGGAATATAAATTTATCAATTTTAACAAGCATGTCTTCAACAATACCCCTAGGAAATCTAATATTTTTATTTGTCAATTGAATGCTCATACTAGTTTGTTTGGGTTTCCTAAGACGTAGTTGTTTAAACATTTTATAGGGCATGACATTTATACTCGCCCCTAAATCAGCTAAAGCATTATTAACATTTAAATTACCAATTAAACAAGGAATAGTAAAACTCCCTGAATCTTTCAACTTATGGGGTAGTTTATTCTGTAAGATAGCTGAGCAAACTGCATTTAGCTCCATATGCAACGAATCATCCAACTTCCGTTTGTTTGCCAAAAGTTCCTTTAAAAAATTTTGCTAAATTGGGCATCTGCGAAAAAGCTTCAATAAACGGTAAGTTGATATGTAACTTTTTAAGAAGTTTAAGAAATTTACCAAATTTCTTGTTTGTGTGGTCTTTCCTTGTCACATCTAGATATGGTACATGAGGTTTATACTCCTTACCTACCGATTTTTGTTCATTGTGGCTTACCTCCACCTTACCATTTCTTACCATAGTTTCTTGCCTCGGTTCAGATTCAGATTGAGCTAACCCTTCTTCATCTCAAACGGTAATCACATGAAGCTGCTCTTGTGGGTTAGTTTTAGTGTTGCTTGGTAAGCTACCTTGTGGTCAGTCTGAAATCATCTTTGCCAATTGATCAATTTGATTCTCAAGCCCTTGAATCGACGCTTGTTGATTTTTGAGTGCTGTTTAGGTGTTTTGGAAGCAGGTTTCTGGCACCGAAATAAACTTCGTCAACATCTCCTCATGGTTCGGGTTTTTCTCTTGGTAAGGTTATTGTTGAAAGCCTGGAGGGGGTTGTTGTCTTTGATTTCCTTGACCACCCCAAGAGAAATTGGGAAGGTTCCTCCAGCCTGCATTATACGTGTTACTATAGGGATTATTCTGAGGTCTAGAATTGTTACCCATATAGTTGACTTGTTCGTTCTCTGTGCTAGGGTTGTAGGACAAGCATTCTGGATTGTTCATCCCTCCTCCATTTGTATCACACTACATCACCGGATGTACCTGCGTAAAACCATATAAACCATCAATCTTTTTACTCAAAAGTTCTACCTGATTTGATAACAAGGTGACAGCATCAACGTTAAAAACACCGGCTGCTTTCATCATCTTTGCTCTCATGGCTTGCCACTGATAATTATTCAGTGACATCTCATCTATAAACTTATAATTCGCTTTGGGTGTTTTGTTATTCAGAGTCCCACCGGTGGTTGCATCAATCAGTTGCCTAGTTGAGGGGTTCTGTAACACCCCAAACCAGGTCTATGCGTTTAGACGAGATTTGGTTTATCACACCAACCGAAAATTTATTTAATTCTCTAGCGAATAAAGTAAAACATTACCACAAAACCTTTTGGAAATAGAGTTTAATAAAAATTTAGTACGATGTTTCGAAAATTTGATGATTAAAGAAAATACTTGTTTGAAAATCTTATTATTTAAAAATATATTTGTCGAAACCTTAAGAAAATTTTGAAAGAATTTAAAAGAGTAATTTAGGTGTTCAAAATGTTATAAATCACAAAGTTTTTAAGAAAACCATATAGATTTAACATAAGCCCATAATAAGAGTCTTAAAACGAAATTTAAATCCATCCACACAATAAAATCCATAAAAACATAATAAGAGGCCTTATTACATCAAACCCATAATAGTAATTAAAATAATAACTTAAATAAAGTTCATAGTTTATAAAACCCAAGTTCGTAGTATGGCCTCCACCAAGTCATCTCCGGCCCAAGTCCTCATCAATTTCCATTACCTGAAAAGGTTGATAAAATTGGGTGAGTTACAAAGAACTCAGTGTGCAACTCACTTACCACCATTATTGGGCCAGATCGTCAAGATATTATGCTGGGCTTGAGCCCAATTACAGAATTCAACAATATATCATAAAATGAAATAAAATAATTTAAAAATGCATGTAAAATGAATTTCCCAAACCAAACCTAATATCCATCCGCTAACACCCCCGTACCAACCAACACACCTGTGGGGATCAAGTCAACCCACCCCGCCAAACACACCGATCATAGGCTTTAAGCCTTTAATAATATTGTAGTGCACTACCGAACTAGATTGTGACATTGTCACCGAACTAGAGGCATTTAGCCAAATTTGTGGCAGGGCCACCGAACTAGAGGCATTGAGCCAAATTTGTGGCAGGGCCACCGAACTAGAGGCATTGAGCCAAATTTGTGGCAGGGCCACCGAACTAGATTTTTGGCAACTGGCCATTCTTCTCTTCATATACCCCACCCCATGCAATCATGCGTGTATAACAAAATATAGTCATATAACAATTTTTCAATTAATCCATAACATCGGTGGGTTTATCATTAATCATTTCATTTGGCCCATAAAAAAAATAGTTTAGCAATTTTCCCATTTAGCAGTTTAGTGGGCTTTGGCCCATTTGTCGAACTAGAGTATTTTGGCCCAATTTAACGAACTAGAGTATTTTGGCCCAATTTATCGAACTAGAGTATTTTGGCCCAATTTATCGAACTAGAGTATTTTGGCCCAATTTATCGAACTAGAGTTTTTCACATATTTCTGGGTTTTAACCGTTTTTTTTATACATCTACTCAAAAGTATTAATATCACAAAATTTCCGCTTTTACCATTTTTACGGTTTATCACGTTACTTACGATTTGGTATCTAACCCGAAAATGAGTGTGAAGTTACACACCTGGTTATGGAGAGAACTAAACTTTCCCGCTCTTCAACACCTATACGTATCATGATAATTAGAACACTATAATCTAATAAATCCGATCTAATCATAATGATCTAAAACCTTACCCTCGGATTTTCGTAATACTTCTACTCGCGGTTTCTCTCCGATCAATGGTTCGTTAACCGAATCGAACCCACGTACGAATAATGGTTCGGGAGTACGAACGACTTCGAACAGTTGATTTTCCTCGGTTGAACGTCCGCAACCCGGTGGAAAATCCTGGATTCCCGAAATAGCCCTTTGTTTGTACTTAGGGGGAATAACGGAACCTCCCCTCTTTCGAAGACTAAACACCGCCCTTTTCTTCCCTATTTTGAATGTCTTCAATGACAAAGGAACATTAATCCAATCTAAAAATAATATCGAAATAATACTAAAGGTTTTAAGGATGTGATTTTCCTTACCACAATAAGTCGATTCCAACGTTTCTACGATTCTCTCGAACACTTGAGTTCCGATCTTCCGTTATTGCACTATATTATAACGAATAAAACGTTAATAGAACGAACGTTTATTTCGATCCAAATGGTCCTTCATGACACCATCAATATTCGGCCATAACACTATTAACTAATCGAAAACGAGAAAGAATCCCTTACCTAATTTCCACGGTCGAAAAAGAAGGATTGAGAATGGTGTTTGTGATCGATGAAAGATTCGGCTATGTATGATCAGAGAAAAGAGAAAATAAATTTGGTTATAGGCACATTAGCATTCGGCCATGAGAGTGTAGATGGAGGAAATTTCGATTGAAAAGAAATAAAATAAGAGAAAAGATGGTGATGATGTTGCTTTTTGATTTCAAAGAGAATAGAAGAAAAAGAAAGAAAGAGATGAGCTTGAGAGAGAGATGTATATTCGGCAATGGGGAGAAGAAAAGAAAAGAAAGGCCTTTTTGGTATAGGTGATTTCGGCACTCAAAGAAAAGGCACAAAACAAATGCTAAAGAAATAAACAAAAATGACCAAATGGTCACAAAAATTAGAGCTTTACCAAATGCACAATTCGGCCAAAGGGAAAAGTTGAGAAGAAGAATTTGCAAAATTTTGCACAAGGTTACTAGGAATGACCAAAACAAAAGACTTCAAATCCTAGCCAACTAACACCAAAAATTTGGCTCCCCCTTTAGTCCATATTGCCGTCCTTATGCATGGTCAAATGGCCATGATATTGTTTCCATAAAAATTTCCTTGATACTTGCCTCATATCTTCATATCTTTCCTTAATTTATTGATTCCCTTCCTTAAGTTAACAATTTCCTTATTCCTTTGATATACTAACCAAAAATAACATGGTCAACACTTACCATATATGCTCTTGGCCGACACTTGCTATACATGTGCAGAAAAATTAAAAAATAAACTTCACCTAGTTGCTAAACAAGGGATTCGAACCTTCTCCCTCATGCACTATCTCATGCGCCAACACCACTTTGCCATTAACTCATCTTATGCTTCACTTTGACACTTAAATTAACTTATGTGTCAATGCCACTTAATCCATTTCCATAAATTCTCAAAAATTAAAATTATTCCATTCCCAATAAATTCTAATTCTTCTTCAGGACTATATTAAACACGAAAATAAATAAGAAAAATTTCAATTACTAGATTAATTACTCAAAGCACACAATGAAACAATACTCGAATTTTTAGGGTGTTACAACTCTACCCCCTTAAAGAAAATTTCGTCCTCGAAATTTACCTGGTTGAAAAAAAATGAGGGTATTGCTGCCGAATTGCATCCTCAGGTTCCCACGTAGCTTCCTCCACTCCGTGGTTACGCCATAACACTTTGACCAACGGCACGGTCTTCTTTCTTAGTACCTTAACATCTCGGTCTAAGATTTCCACTGGTTCTTCCTCAAAAGACAAGTCTGACTTCAACTCCACTTCTTCTACCGGTACTATGTGCGAAGGATCCGATCTATAGCGCCTCAACATGGACACATGAAAAACATTATGAATTTGGCTCAATTCCGGAGGTAATTCGATCTGATAAGCCACTGGACCAACTCGCTTCACCACACGATATGGTCCAATATATCTCGGACTCAATTTGCCCTTCTTCCCGAATCTGAAAATCTTCTTCCAAGGTGAGACCTTCAAGAAAACTTGATCCCCCACGGCATACTCGATATCCTTACGCTTCAGATCCGCATACGACTTCTGTCTATCCGAAGCTTCCTTTAACCGTGCTCGAATAGCTTTCACTTTTTCTTCCGTTTCAGAAATCATCTCAGGACTAACATCTGCCGATCGCCCAACTCAGTCCAACAGATAGGAGAACGACACCTACGACCATACAATGCCTCGTAGGGTGCCATCTGAATGCTTGACTGATAGCTGTTGTTATACGCAAATTCTGCCAACGGTAGAAAATCCTCCCAACTACCTTTGAAGTCGATTACACATCCTCTTAACATGTCTTCCAGAATTTGAATCACTCTCTCCGACTGACCATCTGACTGATGATGAAAAGCCGTACTGAAATTAAGCTTTGTTCCCAGAGCTTCATGCAAAGCTTTCCAAAATCGAGATGTAAACCTAGGATCCCTATCCGATATAATCGATACGGGTACCCCATGCAACCTCACGATTTCAGATATATACAGCTTCGCCAACTTCTGCAACGAGTAATCCGTACGAACTGGTAGAAAATGAGCAGTCTTCGTCAAACGATCAACAACTACCCAAACAGAATTTTTCTTAGTAGGTGTTAAAGGTAACCCACTAACAAAATCCATTGTTATCCGCTCCCATTTCCAAAGAGGAATCTTTACCGGTTGCAAAAGACCTGACGGCAATTGATGCTCCGCCTTCACTTGCTGACAAGTTAAACATTTTCCCACAAACTCTGAAATCTCATGCTTCAACCCTGGCCACCAATACTGTTCACGAAGATCCCGATACATCTTATTTCTTCCGGGATGCATAGCATAAGGGCTACTATGCGCCTCCCTCAAAATCATTTGCCTCAGATCTGAGTCCTTAGGCATACAGACCCTTCCACGGAAACACAACACACCTTCCGGGTTTATTCCAAAGTCCTCTAATCCACCATTTTTAACTTGCTGAAGTAAAGGTCCCAACTTCTCATCTAATATTTGCTTTTCCTTGATTTGCTCCAACCACAGAGGCTTCACCTGAAGTTCCGCTATCAAACTACCATCCTCATACAAACTCAAATGGGCAAACATAGCTCTCAAATCAGATACCATCTTACGACTTAATGCGTCCGCCACCACATTAGCCTTTCCAGGATGATACTCGATTGAGAAATCATAATCCTTTAACAGCTCCACCCATCTTCGTTGTCTCAAGTTTAATTCTTTCTGAGTAAGAAGATACTTAAGACTCTTGTGATCCGTATAGATGATAGACTTTTCACCATATAGGTAATGCCTCCAAATCTTTAAGGCAAACACCACTGCTGCTAACTCCAAGTCATGAGTAGGGTAGTTTACTTCGTGCGGTCTCAACTGACGAGAAGCATAAGCTACCACTTTCCCACTTTGTATCAATACGCAACCTAATCCCGTATGTGACGCATCACAATAAACTGTAAATTCCTTTCCAGCTTCAGGTTGAATCAATACCGGCGCTTCCGTCAAAATCTTCTTCAATTTCTCAAAACTTTCTTGCTGTTTATCAGCCCATATAAACGGTACTCTCTTTCGAAAAAGCTTAGTTAGGGGTGCAGCAATCAACGAAAACCCCTCAACAAAGCGTCTATAGTAACCAGCCAAACCCAAGAAACTCCGAATCTCAGCTACTGACTTTGGTGGTTTCCAATCCAAAACAGCTTCAATCTTCCGAGGATCCACCCTTATTCCTTCGGCTGATATCACATGACCCAAGAAAGTCACTTCTCTTAACCAAAATTCGCATTTACTGAATTTGGCATACAATTATTTATCTCGAAGCAATTGCAATACAATTCGCAAATGCGAGTCATGCTCTTCTTCATTCCTTGAATAAACCAGAATGTCATCTATGAATACCACCACAAACCGGTCTAAAAATGGTTGAAAGACTCAGTTCATCATATCCATAAATGCAGCCGGTGCATTGGTCAACCCAAACAGCATCACCAAAAACTCATAGTGTCCGTAATGGGTTCGGAACGCCGTCTTGTGAATATCCGCTTCTTTCACCTTAAGCTGGTGATAACCCGACCTTAAATCAATTTTGGAGAAAACAGAAGCTCCCTTCAATTGATCAAACAGGTCATCAATTCTCGACAGAGGGTACCGATTCTTGATCGTCAGCTTATTCAGCTGCCTGTAGTCAATACACATACGCATCGACCCATCCTTCTTCTTAACAAACAAAACCGGTGCTCCCCACGGAGACACACTCGGTCGAATAAAACCCTGATCTAGCAGTTCTTGAATTTGAGCTTTAAGCTCTGACAACTCCTTCGGTGCCATTCTATAAGGAGCAATGGACACTGGAGCAGTTCCGGGAAAAAGCTCAATACCAAATTCCACTTCCCGATCTGGAGGTACACCAGGAAGTTCTTCGGGAAAAACATCAGGGAACTCCTTCACAGTTCTCACATCTTCCACTGATAACTCTTTGGCATCTAAAGCACTAATAAATGCTAGAAATGCTCCATACCCTTTTCGTACCAACTTCTCCGCCTTTAACGCAGAAATCACGTTTGCCAAGTAATTCCTCCGCTCGCCTATCATAACTATCTCCTTATCCTCCACAGTTCTTATCGACATCCGCTTTTCAGCACAGTCCAATTGCGCCCGGTGCTTAACCAACCAATCCATGCCCAGAATGATATCGAATTCGCCAAAAGGCAATTCCATCAAATTTGCCAGGAATGTTTCTCTTTGAATTTCTAAGGGTACGTCACTAAATAGTTTATTAACCAATACCGACTGTCCTAAGGGACTAATTACCCTCATCTCACTATCAGAAATTTCAGATTCTAAATTCAAGTTCCCAGTTATGGTGCTAGCAACGTACGAATGGGTAGAACCAATATCAATCAAGGCAATAACGGGTACATCAAAAATGAAGAACGTACCAGTTATCACATCAGGTGCATTTCCATCCTCACGACGTCTGACTGCATACACCAATCTTGGCTGTCTTGCATCCGTGTTGCCTCTAGGACCATTGCCTCGACCCGCTGCACCTTGACCACGTCCAGCCCCATTACCACCACGACCTGGTCCACGACCTCTCGGTGGTTGCTGAGCTCCTCTTGCCGATGGTGCATCAGTAGTACGAACTTCTTGAGTTGTATCCATACGTCGAGGGCAACTCCTATATTGATGATCCGTCGATCCACATTTATAGCAAGCACCCATTTTCCTCCAACATTCTCCCAAATGCCTTTTTCCACATTCAGCACAGTCTCGACTCTGATTAACAGCTACAGGTATTCTTCCTTGAGCTGGTTCCTCAGTCCGAGGCCTCTTCATAAATCTTTTTGAAGAACCCGAATACTTCATATCTCTCTTGCTTCGAACTTGCTCCCGATTCTGACGTTTCGAATTCTTAGCCTCTTCGGCTATCTTGGCCTTCCCCACCAGCGTGGCAAAAGTTCTAACTTGTTGTGGGGCTATCAGAACCCGCAACTCATCTTTTAAACCATCCTCAAAGCGTACACAACGCTCATGATCCGTTGCCACTATCGTTCGAGCGTAGCGACTCAAACGTAAGAACTCAGCCTCATATGCTGCCACCGTCTTATTTCCTTGCACCAGGTTCAAGAATTCCTTCCTTCGGGCATCCACATAGCTTGTTCCCACATATTTCCCTTGAAAGGAAACTTTGAAGAATTCCCAATTGACTAATGCAGCATCAGTGCCTTCTCGGACAGTAAGCCACCATTGGTATGCTTCGTCCCTTAACAAAGATACCGCTCCTCTTAGTTTTTGTTCCACAGTGCACTCAAGATCGTCCATAATTCGCTCCACTGCCTCAAGCCAATATTCAGCGACATTGGGAGCTACACCAGAGACACCTCTGGAAACCTCAGCTCCACTTGATTTCAGTCGCTCCGATATCGACCCACGAGCTGTTGGCCCAGTTCTGGATCCAGCTACCCTTTCAAGGACTCGCAACATTGCTCGTGTTACGGCATTATCTTCATCCATATGATCATGTGATCCCGTCTCACTCTCGAGTGACGCAGGTGCATCCATTTCCGGCATATGACCCGGCGCTTCAGTTGCTCCCCTAACACCTCGTCCTCTACCACGGCCACGTCTACCGCGTCCACGACCACGTCCTCTAGTGCTCATAGCGACTAATTCGATTTAATCTGATTAAGAGTTTTATGAATCAGAATAATATTTCAGTTGTTTATTAACGATGTTTTATGATATGAAAGAGATAGAGTTGTTTTCGCAACCATATCCTATTGTCTCAATCTTTACGGTTTTCAACACCTAAAACTAGAAGTTCTAGAGTGTTTCTTATGATCATATCATAATAATAATAAACAATCAATATACAGATACTTACTTGACTTGGCGCGGGATGTTCATGGTGCCATACTACCATAAGTCTAGACATTTAAATTGCTTTCCAAACAGATTTCATTGTTGAACCCAAACCACAGCCGAGTTTTGAAACTGGGCTCTGATACCATTAAATGTAACACCCCAAACCAGGTCTATGCGTTTAGACGAGATTTGGTTTATCACACCAACCGAAAATTTATTTAATTCTCTAGCGAATAAAGTAAAACATTACCACAAAACCTTTTGGAAATAGAGTTTAATAAAAATTTAGTACGATCTTTCGAAAATTTGATGATTAAAGAAAATACTTGTTTGAAAATCTTATTATTTAAAAATATATTTGTCGAAACCTTAAGAAAATTTTGAAAGAATTTAAAAGAGTAATTTAGGTGTTCAAAATGTTATAAATCACAAAGTTTTTAAGAAAACCATATAGATTTAACATAAGCCCATAATAAGAGTCTTAAAACGAAATTTAAATCCATCCACACAATAAAATCCATAAAAACATAATAAGAGGCCTTATTACATCAAACATAATAGTAATTAAAATAATAACTTAAATAAAGTTCATAGTTTATAAAACCCAAGTTCGTAGTATGGCCTCCACCAAGTCATCTCCGGCCCAAGTCCACATCAATTTCCATTACCTGAAAAGGTTGATAAAATTGGGTGAGTTACAAAGAACTCAGTGTGCAACTCACTTACCACCATTATTGGGCCAGATCGTCAAGATATTATGCTGGGCTTGAGCCCAATTACAGAATTCAACAATATATCATAAAATGAAATAAAATAATTTAAAAATGCATGTAAAATGAATTTCCCAAACCAAACCTAATATCCATCCGCTAACACCCCCGTACCAACCAACACACCTGTGGGGATCAAGTCAACCCACCCCGCCAAACACACCGATCATAGGCTTTAAGCCTTTAATAATATTGTAGTGCACTACCGAACTAGATTGTGACATTGTCACCGAACTTGAGGCATTTAGCCAAATTTGTGGCAGGGCCACCGAACTAGAGGCATTGAGCCAAATTTGTGGCAGGGCCACCGAACTAGAGGCATTGAGCCAAATTTGTGGCAGGGCCACCGAACTAGATTTTTGGCAACTGGCCATTCTTCTCTTCATATACCCCACCCCATGCAATCATGCGTGTATAACAAAGTATAGTCATATAACAATTTTTCAATTAATCCATAACATCGGTGGGTTTATCATTAATCATTTCATTTGGCCCATAAAAAAAAATAGTTTAGCAATTTGCCCATTTAGCAGTTTAGTGGGCTTTGGCCCATTTGTTGAACTAGAGTATTTTTGCCCAATTTAACGAACTAGAGTATTTTGGCCCAATTTATCGAACTAGAGTATTTTGGCCCAATTTATCGAACTAGAGTATTTTGGCCCAATTTATCGAACTAGAGTTTTTCACATATTTCTGGGTTTTAACCGTTTTTTTTATACATCTACTCAAAAGTATTAATATCACAAAATTTTCGCTTTTACCATTTTTACGGTTTTATCACGTTACTTACGATTTGGTATCTAACCCGAAAATGAGTGTGAAGTTACACACCTGGTTATGGAGAGAACTAAACTTTCCCGCTCTTCAACACCTATACGTATCATGATAATTAGAACACTATAATCTAATAAATCCGATCTAATCATAATGATCTAAAACTTTACCCTTGGATTTTCGTAATACTTCTACTCGCGGTTTCTCTCCGATCAATGGTTCGTTAACCGAATCGAACCCACGTACGAATAATGGTTCGGGAGTACGAACGACTTCGAACAGTTGATTTTCCTCGGTTGAACGTCCGCAACCCGGTGGAAAATCCTGGATTCCCGAAATAGCCCTTTGTTTGTACTTAGGGGGAATAACGGAACCTCCCCTCTTTCGAAGACTAAACACCGCCCTTTTCTTCCCTATTTTGAATGTCTTCAATGACAAAGGAACATTAATCCAATCTAAAAATAATATCGAAATAATACTAAAGGTTTTAAGGATGTGATTTTCCTTACCACAATAAGTCGATTCCAACGTTTCTACGATTCTCTCGAACACTTGAGTTCCGATCTTCTGTTATTGCACTATATTATAACGAATAAAACGTTAATAGAACGAACGTTTATTTCGATCCAAATGGTCCTTCATGACACCATCAATATTCGGCCATAACACTATTAACTAATCGAAAACGAGAAAGAATCCCTTACCTAATTTCCACGGTCGAAAAAGAAGGATTGAGAATGGTGTTTGTGATCGATGAAAGATTCGGCTATGTATGATCAGAGAAAAGAGAAAATAAATTTGGCTATAGGCACATTAGCATTCGGCCATGAGAGTGTAGATGGAGGAAATTTCGATTGAAAAGAAATAAAATAAGAGAAAAGATGGTGATGATGTTGCTTTTTGATTTCAAAGAGAATAGAAGAAAAAGAAAGAAAGAGATGAGCTTGAGAGAGAGATGTATATTCGGCAATGGGAGAAGAAAAGAAAAGAAAGGCCTTTTTGGTATAGGTGATTTCGGCACTCAAAGAAAAGGCACAAAACAAATGCTAAAGAAATAAACAAAAATGACCAAATGGTCACAAAAATTAGAGCTTTACCAAATGCACAATTCGGCCAAAGGGAAAAGTTGAGAAGAAGAATTTGCAAAATTTTGCACAAGGTTACTAGGAATGACCAAAACAAAAGACTTCAAATCCTAGCCAACTAACACCAAAAATTCGGCTCCCCCTTTAGTCCATATTGCCATCCCTATGCATGGTCAAATGGCCATGATATTGTTTCCATAAAAATTTCCTTGATACTTGCCTCATATCTTCATATCTTTCCTTAATTTATTGATTCCCTTCCTTAAGTTAACAATTTCCTTATTCCTTTGATATATATACTAACCAAAAATAACATGGTCAACACTTACCATATATGCTCTTGGTCGACACTTGCTATACATGTGCAGAAAAATTAAAAAATAAAATTCACCTAGTTGCTAAACAAGGGATTCGAACCTTCTCCCTCATGCACTATCTCATGCGCCAACACCACTTTGCCATTAACTCATCTTATGCTTCACTTTGACACTTAAATTAACTTATGTGTCAATGCCACTTAATCCATTTCCATAAATTCTCAAAAATTAAATTATTCCATTCCCAATAAATTCTAATTCTTCTTCAGGACTATATTAAACACGAAAATAAATAAGAAAAATTTCACTTACTAGATTAATTACTCAAAGCACACAATGAAACAATACTCGAATTTTCAGGGTGTTACAGGTTCAAACTGTTGCAAAAAGTTTGAACCTGTAGCCATAGAGGTAATCCATGGTGGGGACACCTTCTCAATAAGTCCTTATATGTAACACCCCTAACCCGTATCCGTCGTCAGATTAGGGTTGAGGGGCATTACTACACTAACTCAATTACAAAATAGACTTCAGTTGGATTCAAGTACAAACAATGCAGTCATCTCCATAATATAATATTACAACCAATTAAAATTTAAATAAATGTATAACGAGTTTTATTTCCCGTACTTAATACACACAGATGTCTGAATTACAACTTAAATACCTATCACACACATATATATATCTATATATTTATTAAACCATATCTCAACCTATACCAGATTACAACATATATCGGGTATCAACCAAAATTCATATACATAAACTAAGTCTTATTTATAATACTATAATGCATATGCATATTAAATCAATTGAAATATTTTACCATTTAATAATCAACTACATGTATCAACATATTAATATCACACCTTGGCCGAATATATTATTGCACCTTTCATTTGAATTTGTAATTAATCAACCAAGAAACATATTCATTGCTTATCATTAATAATGACATTGAATATTTATTAACTATTAATCACCCAATCTCATAAAATATATATATATATATATATATATATATATATACTTACTAGATTAAACTAAACATTTCACAAAATTTAATATTCCATATCACATACGGTATTGAAAATGGTTATTATAAACAATTAACTAGTTACAAATAAATAAAGAATAAACATACTATTTTTTTTTTCAATTTATAAAACCATGCGCATGTGGCCATCTTATTATAAAAATATAATTATCACATAATCACGTAGCTAAATCAATTAAACATGGCATTATTTAATTCTTAATAAACATATCAAGCATATGCTATTTCCCCTATGGCCGAAACCCATGTCTTACTCCAACATCATTAGTAAAACATAACCAACAATACACACAAATTTATCTTAATCGTGATCATGCATATATCATAAAAATGACAAACATGCTTCACGTATAAACCAAAAACTAAGACTAAATTTTCTAAAACCATCACCTAGTATATATATATAATTTTATATATATATATATATATATATATATACCGATAGCACCTTCCATATGTGATTTAGGCCATGATCAAATTTAAAACCTCCATTTACATTACGAGCAAGCTATAAAATTCAAAACATAGAAATGATACATAACCAAAGGAAATAGCCATTTTCGCATGGCTATATTCATATACAAGATCAAACATCATATGTTTCAAAAACTTAATCTAGCCTATACATGCCTTCAAAATCATAACCAAAATTTAAAATACCAAAAAGAAGGCGATAGTGTGGTTGACTTTCTTGACGATCCCTCTCGAGCCCGTAGCGTAACCAAAATCTATAAAACAGAGGAGAACATTTCACACAAATAAGCTTACTAGCTTAGTAAGTCCTAAGCTCATGATAATATAACATTTAAATATTTAAGCAATTAAAACATTCAACTTATAACATTTCACATAAACATTTAAGTACATTTATTTATACAAGGCCGAAAACTAATAAATCATTAACCTAAGTAATTGTATTTCATTTCCTTCAACCTACATATCCTTGAAGTTCAAATAGGTATATTACAAAAATCACATGCTCCAATTCGTATAAATATAGCATTCATATCCTTATGTGCTTACCTGAACCGTTAGCTAGATACATTAGTAATGATTTGCCTTAAATAATATTCAGTCTCTCCTTTATAAAACACATCACCGGCATCAAGCCTGCTAGGCGATAAAGCCCGATAAGTAACACCGGCACGAGGCCTGCTAGGCTCGGAGCCCGAAAGTAGTCACTGGCACTAGGCCTGCTAGGCTTAAAGCCCGAAATAAATCACCGGCACTAGGCCTGCTAGGCTTAAAGCCCGAATCACACCAATACGATAAATCATTTCACACACCTTTCGTAACTATATCACATATCCAATTCAACTAAGTTTATTTACATTAAACAACTAAAACCATTCCAATATACTTATATATATTCGGCTATGACATAAATATGTACTAAAATTTATCAAACATAATCACATAATAGGTTCATAAATAATTCTTCAATACATTTTAGCTTAAGGACTTACCTCGGTTGTTAATAGACCGTGTAAATCGGCTATTCGAGAACTTTTGTCTTTCCCCGATCCAATTCCTTTTTCTTTTGTACTTGATCTAAACAATTCAATTTGAACACATTCAAACTCATATTCATTTAATTTAATCCAAAAACTCATAATTACAACATTTACCATTTTACCCCTAGTATTTAAAGATTTCTGCAATTTAGTCCTCCAAGCATAAAACACAAAACACATGGAATTTAAATTAATTCCTTAAGGGCCGAACCTTCTACATCTTGCTGCAAGTCTATACAACCCATCAAATTTGCATTTTAAACCTTTAACCATTTATTCACATAAATTAGACCTTCTCACATCCATTTCATCTAATTTCCTACTCAACCATGTTGATATCTAATTTTTGCTAAAAAGAAATCTTCCATCAACATAATAAAATCAAGGTTCTTATCCATGGCCGAACCTAGAATAAGCTTCAAACTAAAAATTTTCCACGTGGATTTTTATAGTGTTCAAGATAACTAGCACAACCATGCAAGAATTTACAACAAATCAAGCTCAACTACTTACCTTAAGAGAACATGCATCAACCGAAACTATGAAGCTTAAGTTTTTCTCTTCTTTCCTCTTTGTTTTCGTGGAGAAGATGAAGGAAAATGGGGAGATAAAAATAATGTTTTCTTATTATTATTATTCTATTCCCTTCACATTATAAAATAAGTGAATAAAGAGCCATTAACTAAAAACAATTGATTTAATATAAGCATACTATCATTATGCCGTCCATCACCATGAGATTTGGGTTAATTGACATGCAAATTCATTCTTTCAAACAACACTTCAATTAAACCCTTTAATTTAATGAATGCTACTTTTTACCACTTATGTAATTCGGTCCTTTTTCTTAAATTAAACATACAAACAGTCAAATAAATTCACGAAATTTTTAACACATGCTCAATCATATATATTTAACACAAAATAATATTAATTTATTTTTCCGACTAGAATTCGTGGTCCCGAAATCACATTTCTGATCAGGCTAAAAATCGATTGTTCTCAAGTGGGATTTTATTATAATATAGTATTAAATTATAAAACAATTATAATATAATCTTTAACATATAAAATAATACTTAAAAACATGTTATAAGACCACATTGCCGTCCACTATAACTTAAAATGGTTATAATACCCTTTAAGGACTTCACTAAAATAAAGCCACATCAATTTAACCATAAATCAAATAAAAGGCCACTTTTACCAGTTACGCGATTTAGTCCTTTTTAACTAATTGAGCATACAAACAGTTAAATTTTTATGCGAAACTTTCACACACATTAATTCACATATAACTGACTCAAAATATAATATTAAAATATTTCTCGGACTCGGATTCGTGGTCCCGAAACCACCGTTTTGATTAGGGTCAAAATCGGTCTGTTACAACTCTCCCCCCTTAAGGATTTTCGTCCTCGAAAATCTTACCGTTAAACAAGTTCGGATATTGCTGCCTCATTGAATCCTCAGGTTCCCACGTAGCCTCTTCAACTCCGTGTCTATTCCATAATACTTTTACTAATGGAATTCTCTTATTTCTCAACTCCTTCATTTCTCGAGCTAAGATGCGGATCGGTTCTTCATCATATGTCAAATCGGATCGAATTTCAATCTCTGACGGGGTGATCACATGAGACGGATCCGATCTGTATTTACGAAGCATCGAAACGTGAAATACATTGTGCATCTTTTCTAACTCAGGGGCAATTTCAATCTATAAGCAACAGGCCCAATACGTTCGATGATTTCATACGGTCCGATAAATCTCGGGCTCAACTTGCCTTTCCGACCAAATCGGAGTACTTTCTTCCACGGAGAAACTTTCAAGAATACGCGATCTCCAACCTGAAATTCAATGTCCTTACGTTTCAAATCGGTATAGGACTTTTGACGATCCGAAGCAGCTTTCAAATTACCTCTAATAACAGCCACCTTCTATTCTGTTTCTTTAATCAAATCGACCCCGTGTATCTTATTTTCATTGAGTTCGGTCCAATATAACGGTGTGCGACATTTTCGCCCGTATAAAGCTTCATAAGGCACCATTTTTATACTAGATTGGAAGCTATTATTGTAAGCAAATTCAATCAAAGGTAGGTACCGTTCCCATGTACCTTCAAACTCGAGAACGCAACATCTCAACATGTCCTCAAGTATCAAAATAGTTCGCTCAGACTGACCGTCTGTCTGCGGATGAAAGACTGTACTAAAATGAAGTTTAGTACCTAAAGCATCTTGCAATTTCTTCCAAAACCGCGATGTGAATCTCGGGTCTCTGTCTGAAACAATGGAACTCGGTACACCATGCAACCTCACAATCTGAGACACATACAATTCAGCAAGTTTATCAAGTGAATAATCTGTGCGTACCGGTACAAAATGAGCTGATTTAGCCAGTATATCAACGATAACCCATACGGCATCTTTCTTACTCGGTGTCATAGGAAGACCGGATACAAAATCCATTGTAATTCTATCCCATTTCCATTCAGGTATCATGATTGGTTGAAGTAGTCCGGATGGTACCTGATGCTCAGCTTTCACTTGCTGACAGATTAAGCACTTAGAAACAAATTCAGATATATCCCGTTTCATGCCAGGCCACCAATAGAACTGTTTCAAATCGTTATACATTTTTGTGCTACCCGGGTGTATCGATAGTCGACCACTATGGGCCTCACTCAGAATCATCTGTATCAAATCTGAGTTCTTTGGAACACACATTCGGCTTTTATAATTCAAACAATCATTTGCATCAATCTGGAAATCTGATTCTGCACCTTTTTCACATTGAATTCGACTAGCAATCAAATCTTCATCAACTTTCTGTGCATCACAAATTTGTTGAATAAACATCGGTCTTGCTTGTAACTCGGCTATAATCGAACCATCACCAGACAGAGTTCTCTGTGCGTTCAATACACGAAGAGCAAATAATGATTTTCGACTTAACGCATCTGCAACAACGTTAGCTTTTCCCGGATGGTAGTCAATCACTAATTCATAGTCTTTCAGCAATTCTAACCATCTGCGTTGTCTCAAATTTAGATCTTTCTGAGTCATCAAATATTTTAGACTTTTATGATCCGAATAAATGTGACATTTCTCGCCGAATAAATAGTGACGCCAAATTTTCAATGCGAAAACAATGGCTGCTAGTTCCAGATCGTGAGTCAGATAATTTTTCTCATGCGGCTTCAGTTGTCTCGAAGCGTAGGCTATAACCTTGCCGTCCTGCATTAAAACGCAACCCAGCCCATTCAAGGAAGCATCACTAAAAACAACAAATTCTTTACCCGATTCAGGCTGAGCTAACACTGGAGCTTCGGTCAGAAGGGCTTTCAACTGCTCAAAACTTTTCTGACACCTTTCCGACCACTCAAACTTGACATCTTTCTGTAGTAGTTTCGTCAAAGGTGTAGCTATTACAGAAAAGCCCTTTACAAATCGTCTGTAATATCCCGCAAGGCCTAGGAAACTTCGAACCTCGGAAATATTCTTTGGTGGTTTCCAATCGAGTATAGCTGCTACTTTGTTTGGATCCACCCGAATACCTGATGCTGAAACAACATGACCCAAAAGGCTAACTTCATTCATCCAGAACTCACACTTACTAAACTTCACATACAGTTGTTGATCTCTCAAAGTTTGTAGCACTAATCTCAAATGCTCAGCATGTTCGGTTTCATTTTTGGAGTAGATCAGTATATCGTCAATAAACACTACTACAAACTGATCCAAAAACTGTCGGAAGACTCGATTCATTAGATCCATAAAAACAGCAGGTGCATTAGTGAGTCCAATAGGCATAACCAAAAACTCAAAATGTCCGTACCTCGTTCGGAACGCAGTCTTTGGCACATCTGTATCTCTGACTCGCAACTGATAATAGCCTGATCTCAAATCTATTTTCGAAAATACTGAAGCCCCCTTCAACTGATCAAACAAGTCATCAATCCGAGGTAACGGATACTTATTCTTTATAGTTACTTTATTTAGTTACCGATAGTCGATACACATTCGCATAGTCCCATCTTTCTTTTTCACAAATAAAACCGGTGCACCCCAAGGAGAGAAGCTCGGTCATGCAAAGCCCCTATCTGTCAACTCTTGCAACTGTGCTTTCAACTCTTTTAACTTGATAGGTGCCATCCGATACAGAGCTATCGAAATCAGAGTCGTTCCCGGTACTAATTCAATGCCGAACTCAATCTCTCGTACTGGTGGTAAACCCGGTAGTTCTTCAGGAAACACATCTGGGTATTCACATACAACCGATACAGATTCAATCTGTTTCTCGGACAATTTATTATCCAGTACATAAGCCAAATAAGCTTCGCGCCCTTTTCTCACATACTTCCGAGCTAACATCGAAGATATTACTGTAGGAAACTCATTTACATCACTGGATTTAATTCTGATGGTCTCACTGGTTTGACATCTCAAATCAATAAGCTTTCTTTTACAATCCACTACTGCCTCATGTGAAGTTAACCAGTCCATACCCAAAATTATATCAAATTCATCAAAGGGCAACAACATTAAATCAGCTGGGAAGCAAAAATCCTGAATCATCAACGGGCAACCCCTACACACTTTATTAACAAGCAAACATCTACCCAAAGGGTTGGACACACGAATCACAAACTCGGTAGACTCAACTAGCAGAGTCTTACCGAATACTAAAGTTTCATACACATATGAATGAGTCGAACCAGGATCAGTTAGTGCAATCACAGTAGTATCATAAAGGGTGAAAGTACCGGTAATGACATCGGGGGAGGAAGCATCCTCTCTGGCTCGTGCAGCATAAGCTCTAGCTGGAGCTCTAGCCTCAGATCGAACTGTAGTGTTCTTTGTTCCTTTCTGACTACCACCTACATTGCCTGAACGTCTGCGTGGTCCGCCTCGCACTGCCGTGTTGCTCGGCTTAATGTTCTGAACTGTATTCTGCTCAACTAACATCGGACATTCTCTAATAAAATGATCTGACGATCCACATTTAACGCAAGACCGATCATGAAATCTACAGTTCCCAGAATTCCATTTCCCACAGTGCTTGCATTCAACTCGATTCTGTGGAATGTTGCCAACACTGGCTATCGAGGTAGCTCGGGAGCCCACGGGAGGTCGATCCCGTCTAGGTAGATCAGTAGTAGCTTTATGTCGGTTGTAGTCATCTCTGAACTTCTTGGATGTGGGATGAAAGACCTTACCCGAAGATCTTTTACGAATGTCTCTAGCTTCTGTCTCAGCTTTTCTTTTTTCTTTCCCGAGCTCTTCAGCTTTGCAAGCCCGCTCAACTAGTGTCACAAACTCTTGAATTTCAAGAATGCCAACAAACATCTTTATATCTTCATTCAGGCCATCTTCAAATCTTTTGCACATAATAGCTTCAATAGAAACACACTCTCTAGCATATCTGCTGAGCCTGACGAATTTCTGTTCATATTCCGTCACGGTCATTCGCCCCTGTTTCAGCTCAAGGAATTCTTTTCGTTTTTTATCAACGAATCTTTGACTGATATATTTCTTGCGAAATTCATTCTGGAAGAAATCCCATGTCACTTTCTCTTTCGGAACCACTGATACTAGTGTATTCCACCAGTGATATGCAGTGTCCCGCAGTAAAGATATAGCACACTTCAGGCATTCATCTGGAGTACAAGATAGCTCATCAAGTACCCGAATAGTGTTATCAAGCCACATTTTGGCTCGCTCTGCGTCGTCATTATCATTGGCTTTAAATTCTTCGGCCCCAAATTTCTAGATTTTATCAACTGGAGGCCTACTAGATCTCATCGGGTCGATCATCGGGGGTGCTGAAGGAATCGGAGTTGGATTATTCGGGGGTGGAGGTTGGTATACAACCGGATTAGTCTGAATAAACTAGGTAAACCACTCGTTCATCATATGATAGAAGGCTTGTTTAGTCTCCCCCTCGCGGCTACCCGAAACGGGTCGAGAGTCTACCGGCACTGATCCGTGTGCACGGTTAGGCGCTACACTCTCTACATCATCCGCTACGGCTCTTTTAGGATCAGTGTCCATTTATTATATAAAGCAAAGTTCAGGCTGTCAGAAGTCACCACACTATCAATATATGATAAAGGCATGTATAGCTAGACTCACACGCGCTACGGTAGTTCTAGAATCGACTAAACCGTAAGCTCTGATACCAATCAAATGTAACACCCCTAACCCGTATCCGTCGCCGGATTAGGGTTGAGGGGCATTACTACACTAACTCAATTACAAAATAGACTTCAGTTGGATTCAAGTACAAACAATGCAGTCATCTCCATAATATAATATTACAACCAATTAAAATTTAAATAAATGTATAACGAGTTTTATTTCCCGTACTTAATACACACACATGTCTGAATTTAACTTAAATACCTATCACATATATATATATATATATATATATATATATCTATATATATATTAAACCATATCTCAACCTATACCAGATTACAACATATATCGGGTATCAACCAAAATTCATATACATAAACTAAGTCTTATTTATAATACTATAATACATATGCATATTAAATCATTTGAAATATTTTACCATTTAATAATCAACTACATGTATCAACATATTAATATTACACCTTGGCCGAATATATTATTGCACCTTTCATTTGAATTTGTAATTAATCAACCAAGAAACATATTCATTGCTTATCATTAATAATGACATTTGAATATTTATTAACTATTAATCACCCAATCTCATAAAAAAATATATATATATATATACTTACTAGATTTAACTAAACATTTCACAAAATTTAATATTCCATATCACATACGGCATTGAAAATGGTTATTATAAACAATTAACTTGTTACAAATAAATAAAGAATAAACATACTATTTTTATTTTTTTTTCAATTTATAAAACCATGCGCATGTGGCCATCTTATTAAAAAATATAATTATCACATAATCACATAGCTAAATCAATTAAACATGGCATTATTTAATTATTAGTAAACATATCAAGCATATGCTATTTCCCCTATGGCCGAAACCCATGTCTTACTCCAACATCATTAGTAAAACATAACCAACAATACACACAAATTTATCTTAATCGCGATCATGCATATATCATAAAAATGACAAACATGCTTCACGTATAAACCAAAAACTAAGACTAAATTTTCTAAAACCATCACCTAGTATATATATATATAATTTTATATATATATATATATATATATATATATATATATATACCGATAGCACCTTCCATATGTGATTTAGGCCATGATCAAATTTAAAACCTCCATTTACATTACGAGCAAGCTATAAAATTCAAAACATAGAAACGATACATAACCAAAGGAAATAGCCATTTTCGCATGGCTATATTCATATACAAGATCAAACATCATATGTTTCAAAAACTTAATCTAGCCTATACATGCCTTCAAAATCATAACCAAAATTTAAAATACCAAAAAGAAGGCGATAGTGTGGTTGACTTTCTTGACGATCCCTCTCGAGCCCGTAGCGTAACCAAAATCTATAAAACAAAGGAGAACATTTCACACAAATAAGCTTACTAGCTTAGTAAGTCCTAAGCTCATGATAATATAACATTTAAATATTTAAGCAATTAAAACATTCAACTTATAACATTTCACATAAACATTTAAGTACATTTATTTATACAAGGCCGAAAACTAATAAATCATTAACCTAAGTAATTGTATTTCATTTCCTTCAACCTACATATCCTTGAAGTTCAAATAGGTATATTACAAAAATCACATGCTCCAATTTGTATAAATATAGCATTCATATCCTTATGTGCTTACCTGAACCGTTAGCTAGATACATTAGTAATGATTTGCCTTAAATAATATTCGGTCTCTCCTTTATAAAACACATCACTGGCATCAAGCCTGCTAGGCGATAAAGCCCGATAAGTAACACCGGCACGAGGCCTGCTAGGCTCGGAGCCCGAAAGTAGTCACTGGCACTAGGCCTGCTAGGCTTAAAGCCCGAAATAAATCACCGGCACTAGGCCTGCTAGGCTTAAAGCCCGAATCACACCAATACGATAAATCATTTCACACACCTTTCGTAACTATATCACATATCCAATTCAACTAAGTTTATTTACATTAAACAACTAAAACCATTCCAATATACTTATATATATTCGGCTATGACATAAATATGTACTAAAATTTATCAAACATAATCACATAATAGGTTCATAAATAATTCTTCAATACATTTTAGCTTAAGGACTTACCTCGGTTGTTAATAGATCGTGTAAATCGGCTATTCGAGAACTTTTGTCTTTCCCCGATCCAATTCCTTTTTCTTTTGTACTTGATCTAAACAATTCAATTTGAACACATTCAAACTCATATTCATTTAATTTAATCCAAAAACTCATAATTACAACATTTACCATTTTACCCCTAGTATTTAAAGATTTCTGCAATTTAGTCCTCCAAGCATAAAACACAAAACACATGGAATTTAAATTAATTCCTTAAGGGCCGAACCTTCTACATCTTGCTGCAAGTCTATACAACCCATCAAATTTGCATTTTAAACCTTTAACCATTTATTCATATAAATTAGACCTTCTCACATCCATTTCATCTAATTTCCTACTCAACCATGTTGATATCTAATTTTTGCTAAAAAGAAATCTTCCATCAACATAATAAAATCAAGGTTCTTATCCATGGTCGAACCTAGAATAAGCTTCAAACTAAAAATTTTCCACATGGGTTTTTATAGTGTTCAAGATAACTAGCACAACCATGCAAGAATTTACAACAAATCAAGCTCAACTACTTACCTTAAGAGAACATGCATCAACCGAAACTATGAAGCTTAAGTTTTTCTCTTCTTTCCTCTTTGTTTTCGTGGAGAAGATGAAGGAAAATGGGGAGATAAAAATAATGTTTTCTTATTATTATTATTCTATTCCCTTCACATTATAAAATAAGTGAATAAAGAGCCATTAACTAAAAACAATTGATTTAATATAAGCATACTATCATTATGCCGTCCATCACCATGAGATTTGGGTTAATTGACATGCAAATTCATTCTTTCAAACAACACTTCAATTAAACCCTTTAATTTAATGAATGCTACTTTTTACCACTTATGTAATTCGGTCCTTTTTCTTAAATTAAACATACAAACAGTCAAATAAATTCACGAAATTTTTAACACATACTCAATCCTATATATTTAACACAAAAATGATATTAATTTATTTTTCCGACTAGAATTCGTGGTCCCGAAATCACATTTCTGATCAGGCTAAAAATCGATTGTTCTCAAGTGGGATTTTATTATAATATAGTATTAAATTATAAAACAATTATAATATAATCTTTAACATATAAAATAATACTTAAAAACATGTTATAAGACCACATTGCCGTCCACTATAACTTAAAATGGTTATAATACTCTTTAAGGACTTCACTAAAATAAAGCCACATCAATTTAACCATAAATCAAATAAAAGGCCACTTTTACCAGTTACGCGATTTAGTCCTTTTTAACTAATTGAGCATACAAACAGTTAAATTTTTATGCGAAACTTTCACACACATTAATTCACATATAACTGACTCAAAATATAATATTAAAATATTTCTCAGACTCGGATTCGTGGTCCCGAAACCACCGTTCCGATTAGGGTCAAAATCGGTCTGTTACATTATACCTCTCCCATGCATCATATAAAGTCTCTAAATCTATTTGCACGAAGGAAGAGATATCATTCCTCAGCTTGGCTGTCTTAGCCGGTGGAAAGTACTTTAACAAAAATTTCTCCGTCATTTGCTCCAATGTAGTGATAGAACCTCGTGGTAGAGAGTTTAACCACTATTTAGCCTTATTCCTCAACGAGAAGGGAAACAACAGAAGGTGAGTGGCATCGTCAGAAAAGCCATTTATCTTAAAACTGTCGCAGAATTCTAAGAAATTAGCCAAATGAGTATTTGGGTCTTCGTCCTGCAAACCATCAAACTGAACAAACTGTTGAATCATTTGAATAGTGTTAGGTTTCAGTTCAAAATTATTTGCAGCAATAGCAGGTCTAACAATACTCGATTCAGCCCCAGTTAAATTGGGCTTGGCATAATCGTACATAGTACGAGAAGCAGGATTTACAGCAACCACGAGAGGTAGCTGATTATTCTGATTTTCAGCCATCTCCTCAGTAATAAGAGTAATTTTCTCTTGCTCTTCTACTGTACTTTTTTTACTCTGGCACGCTTCTCTACGATTTCTGCGAGCTGTGCTTTCAATTTCGCTGTTGAACACTATAGGTCCTGACGGGTTTCTTCTAGTCATAAACTAAAGGAACCTGCCAGAAGCAAATAAAAGAAAAGTTAGTAAACAAAAATTAAGATTAAAACAAAATAAAATGCAGTGAAAATAAAAATGGATAAAGTAATAAAAATTAAATGTTCCTAATATTTTAGTCCCGGCAATGGCGCCAAAAACTTGATGACGTCACGAACTAACTAAAATACGACAAAGGCAAGCACACCTATCGAATAATAGTATAGCTGGTGAGTCGGGAATATCATATCTACGAGGACTAAAAGTACTAGTACTTACTATTTTTCTATTATCTAGCCTATAAATTGAAGGGTTGATTCTAATCTAAAATTAAACTAATTACTAAAGACTCGACAGAGAATGAATTGGGAAAATATTTGAAGAAAACTGATGAAAGAGATAATACCCAGGAAGGAATCCACCTAGACTTCACTTATTATTCTAAATCTAAATTAAATGATTTATTCACTTGTCTTGATCCGTAGAAATCCCTAACTTATGTTAATATCTCTTTCGAGAATAAAAACAACTGACTCTAGCTTGATTAACTGAAATCTCTTTCTAATTAAAACCCCTATTGTCGCATTAACTCGATCTATGGATTCCCCTATTAGATTTGACTTTAATCCGGTAGATTTATGTCGTCCTATTTTTAGGATTGCATGCAACTCCACTCAAGTATGCCAGATCTACTCTTAAACAAGGACTTTTGTTCCACTAAATAAGCACATCAATCATGAATTAATATCCTGGAAACATTAAAACATGAAATAAGAACACATAATTGAGATTAAGAACAAATATTTATCATGTAATTCAGAAAAATCAAATAATAAGATCCGTCTTAGGTTTCATCCTCCCTAGGTATCTAGGGAATTTAGTTCATACTTTGGAAGGAAAACATCTCAAAATTAGGAAAACAATAAAACATAAAGAAACCCAAAAACTTCAAGAGAAATTGAGTGGAGATCTTCAGTCTTGAAGGAGATCCTACTTCTAAGTTGAATTTGTTGGTGTTCTTCGAGTCTTTTCTTCTTTCAACTCTGCGTGCCCCTTTAAATCTTCTTCTAGGGTGTATTTATAAACTTTAGAATGCTCAGAAACCCTAAAAATTGGCTTTTTCCGTGTAAAAGAGAAACAGGGAGCGATATCGATATAGGCTGGCACGTGGGCGTGTGGCCAGCCCGTGTGGCTCACACGGGCGTGTGCTTAGCCCGTGTGGCTCACACGGGAGTGTGCTCAGCCCGTGTGGCTCACACGGGCGTGTGCTCAGCCCGTGTGGCTCACACGAGCGTGTGCTCAGCCCGTGTGGGAATGGCCAGGTCGTGTAGATCCTGAAAGTAGCTCGTTTTATTTTATTTTGGCTCGTTTTCTGCTCCTTTTGCTCCCCTATGCTCTCCTAAGTATAGAAACATAAAATTAAAGGATTAGGAGCATCAAGTTCACTAAATTATATAATAAAGCATCCAAAAACGCATCAAGAATGAGATTAAAATATGTTAGTTTTATGGCTTATCAATTTGCTTATAGAGAAAACAAACATGGAGGTCTAAGTAAAAAATCCAACAACATAAACCAACAAGCTATCCTGAAATAATGTCTAGACTTCTGTCTAAAGGGTTGTCTAAACATATGTTTGAACAAGTGAGTGAATAGACAAACCAAGAAGTTGTTTAAATAAGGATCAAACCATTAACGCTCAACATCAATGGTCCTAACAAAAACAACCAAAAGAAGTCAAAATATTTGACACCTAATACCTAAAACTAGTAAATTGCTAACTAACTAAAGAAAAAAAATAATGAATATAATTCTTCATTCTTCCTCCTCGCCCTCATTTTTCAACAATATTGAAGTTCTCAAGTTGATAAATTGTAATAGCTGTAACCTGTCTCCGTCATCGGATTAGGGTTACAGAGTATTACAATACATATCAAAACAATTAACATTATCAAACCATTCATTTATTAATTTAAACAACAACATTTAATTCTAAATTTCATTCATAGCATAAATATATTTACGAGCCTTAAATCGAGCTTACGGGGCCTTGAAAGTAGTTTGGAAACAATCTTGGACTAACTTGAAACAAAACAAAAATTTTAGAAATAGGGGTCACACGGTGTATGGTCAAGCCGTTTGACAGAGCCCAAACCGTGTGGCTCAAGGTCATGGCTGTGTGACAACCCGTGTCCTAGGCTGTGTGCACCTTAAAAGGCTTTCAAACCAAGACAAATTTTCAAAAAAACCTTAGATACCAAGCTTGTAACATCCTGAAATTGGGCCTAGTAGGATTGGGCCCAATGGGCCTTGGGCGTAGGAGTGTTTAAAATTTTTGAGAACAAGAGAATGACATTATTGCAAATTGGACTTATTAGTTAAGTGAATTTGGAAAGTTACGGAGTTCTAAGAAGGCTCGGGGTTAAATTGGGGCCTTAGCAAAATTTTTGTGTTTAAGCATTTTAAGGAGAGAAGGTAAACGACATCAAGGCTTAAGGAAATAAATGCATATTTTGTTAGCATAAATGAGCATATGGTAAAGAGGTTATGGCATCAAGTGGAGAGCATGGAGGGAAGGGGTTCAAATCTCATCTAGTGCAATTTGTGATTAATTTTTTTATGCTATTCATCCATAGTGTCGGCCATGGTGGTATTTTAGGCAAGGAAGACTTTTTAAATTATGGAAAGGTGGCTAAGGATTATGGTAAGGAGGAAGATAAGGGATAATGAAGGAAAGAATCAAAAGAAAAGGAAGGATAAGGGAACATGTTGGCTTATAGTGTGGAAGGTGTTTTGGAAAGATTTCATTTGGTTAATGTTCATCTTTTGGAAAAGATGATAATGGTTTGAGAAAGGGTTTTGGTGATAGCCGAATTTCTATGGGAATTGGCAAATTTTTGGTGCATGAGAGGTATTTTTCTCTTTGAGCAATTTGTGTCTCTTTTCCAAACTCTTTTCCCTTTTGCTTTGGCTGAAATCTCCTAGTCCATTTGTCCATTTTTCTCTTTTGTTTTGGCCGAAATCTTCTTAATTCTTTTCTCATCAATAGCTGAATTTCAATCATCTTCCCTTCTCCATCTTGCAAGTTGAACACATCTTCTTTGATCAAATCGGTAAGTGGCTCTATTCTATCATTGTATTTTCTTGTCTCCGTGCCGGATTTTGTGCCCTTGTCTTGGGATGGTTTTCTTAACCGAAAACATCATTTCTTCTATTTTCTCTAAACGTGATCATCTTTCCTCTCGTAGTGTTCTAGTGTGTGCGGTCGTAAAGCACATTCTTGTCGATTCCTCTCTAGTCTTAAGTCAATCGATTGAAGTCGGATCTATCATCATTAAGGTGAAGGGTTCATTTTTTGGATTTTTCGTTATATCTCTATTTGGCTATGTTGCAAATCAGATTGAAGTTTCTACTAATCGGTTATGTTTTAGGGACGAAATCACTCGATATATTCTATTTGCTAATCCATCGGGAATAGTGGTAAGTGATTCAAGTGTAAGTAATACATTGGGTATGAAATCTTTTGGAAATCCGAGGCTAACTTTTGGTTTAAATTTGTTCTAGGGTCAACGAAGAGTGGTTTTTAGGAAATCATAATCAAGGTGTGTAATCCCGTACTTTCCGAATACATGTTTGAGATGGTGTGTAATCTCACACTTCTCTGAAAATTTGCATGAAATATTCTATGATTCGGTCGAAATACCGAAGAAAACTGGAAACCGGCATCCGTGACCACTCGGGAGTGCGTATATTCGTAGTGGTAACCGTATTTTAGCAATGAAACAGTTTGGTGAGCAGCAGTGACGTGGTTTAGAAAAATCACGAAAAATAGGAGGAAGGGAATTAATAAGTGAATAAATATCAAATCAAAGCTTACTGTCTCTATTTTGATATAAAAGAAACGGAGAAGGAAAAGGAGTCTTATATTCTGAGATATCTTAATTTTAGTGAGACTGGTTCTGATTGACTTCGTGGTTCCCTGATCTGTCTTGAAAAAATCATATAAAATTGTACAAAGTGAATTATGGGTTATAATTTATATGTATAGATTCCTTAGTGAGCCTATTTTCATTAGAAACAAGTGGGAGCAGTCTATGAAAATCGTATAGTGAGATATTTGAAATTAAGGTAAGAGAGGTCAGAATCATTGGACAGTGAAACAAGGGAAAATTTAAGGAATAAACTGTACTAAATGGTTAAGCCAAAAATTCTGGAAAAATTGTAGTAAGAAGATATATGAGTCTAGTTTCAAGGAAAATTTACGGATTTAAATTTCAAGTTTTCTAACTCGAGTTATAGTCAATTTAGCCAGTATGATGCAGATGGACAGTTTTAAATTTTTATGCCCACATTAGTAGTTAAGTCTAGGTTGCGAATTACCAAATTACCCTTAGTGGGTAAATTACCGAATTACGAAAATGCCCCTAATGGGTCGGTTTGATAAGATTGCCTTTATGGGCTGATCTGATAATTTGCTATATGGGCCGATTTAATAATTTGCTATATGGGCCGATCTGATAATTTGCTATATGGGCCGATTTGATAATTTGTTATAATGGGCCGTACTTTTGATAATGAATATCCAAATAAATTACTGTTGTTATTGTAAAAACAATCATGAATTGTTATGCATTATATACATGATTTTGCATGGGATGGGATAATATTGAAGAGAAGTTCTAGTGGCTCTGCCACATAATTTTGGTGGCTCTGCCACAAATCTGTATAGTGGCAATGTCACGTAAATTCTGCTATTCTGGTGGCTTGTCCACAATTAAATTTGTTATAAATGGCTTAATGCCTGCGATTGGTGTGTTGGCGGGGTGGGTTGACTTGATCCCCACAAGTGTGTTGGTTGGTACGGGTGGTGTGTAGCGGATGGATTACTAGGTTTAGTTTGGGAATTGCATTTCATACACATGTTATATTTGATACGTTATTATTGTAAATGGGCTTCGGCCCAAGTTATTGTTTTATGGGCTCAGGCCCAAGTTTTTGCTAAAAGGGTTCAGACCCAGTGGATGACGGTAAGGGAATTTCACACTGAGTTCTTATAACTCACCCCCTTTCTTTCTTAATCCTTGTAGGTAATGCTCAGTGACGAGGACTTGGGGCCATGGATGACTCGGTGGAGGCCATACTTCAGAAATGGTGTTTCTAACTTTATTAAATTTCCTTTTTCGTTTATTTCGTTGCTTTTACTATTCGGGTTTTAAAGTTGTAATAAGGCCTCTGGGATATTTTATTTGGTTTTATGTTTAGCTGTACTTATTATTTTTCTGCATTATTTTAAATGGGGATTTTTCTAAAATTATAAATAACGGTTTTCCAAAAATTGATTAACAAATGATTTTCATAACAAACTTTTACAAATGATTTAACTCGGAAATTCTCTTTCAAATTATCGACGACATTTTCAAAAGTCACAGTTAAAGTTCACTACCTCGATTTTCGACTCATCAATCAACCTCTCAAAAATATTTGTATTTTATCTACGTTTCTGCAATGTTTTCAAAATGCTTCTGCAACTCTATTTCCAAACGTCATATTTTCGTAAATTGTTTATTTCAAATATGTTTTCGCAACCAAAAAGGTTTTTAAAGATAATTACGTTTTCAAGTAGATAACAATTGCTTAAGTGTTTTGGGTTTTAATAAAGAGGCTGTAATTCTCAAACAAGTTTTTAACAATCGCAAAGATAGTTTTGAAAAAAAAAACACTTCCATGTGACACGCCAGATTCGGGCCTAACTTCTAGGCCGGGTTTGGGGTGTTACAAAGCTAACTCAAAATCAACCATTTCTATACCTAAAAAACATATTCAAATGAGCTTAAAACATATCGAAACCTACAACTTAAGTGCCTAACCAATGTGCCCTCATTGAAACCACAATTCAATTACCAAATCTATCCATATATCACACCAACTAAGTTGCATTCCAGTTCTTAAATCCATATATAAAACTCATGTCAAACTTACCATTTCATCAAATCCATTCACATTCAATCTCACCATTTTTCAAACACTTTCATAAGGTCTCTGTCAAATAGCCAAAACAACTTTACATAGACATTTACATACACAAAGCTCAAGGTACATACACAAACAAGCTCAACCAATCTTATATCAACCAAAGATGCAACACATGAAGTCATTATCCAAAACATACACATAACACACTTAATACATGCCATATAACCCAAAAGTGAATATGACAAAGACTACCAATGAGTATCTAGATAGTGTGATCTTCAGGTTGATTCGATCCCCCCGACTCCACAAAACGATATCTACAAATAAACAGGAAAATGACACGAGTAAGCTATTATATAGCTTAATAAGTTCAATGGTTGAAATAATAAACTTACTGATAACAAGTTGGATTTGTATGTTTAACGCACCCAATTTTGGTAAATTTTTGCTACTTAGTATGTAATTTTTGTTTAATTTGATCAGGTACTCAATTGGAGTGTCAAAATTCAAGTTAGAAAGCAAATCAAGCTAAATTGGACCACAAGTAATAAAAGGGGGTTGAATTTAAATTTTTGAGAAATTTATGGCTGTTAAGATTTAATTTGACTTTGTAAATGCTAGATTTAGAAAAAAAAATGATAAAAATCATATTTTAGTGGGTTGGTTGTTAGATGAATTAGGCTAATTTTAGCATATGGAATGTATATAAATACAATGTATGGTGGCCTTTGGAAAATACGCTGAAAATTAAAGGAAATACAATCTGTTTTTTTTTCTTCTTTTACTCTTTTCACGTGTCAGGAGAAACAAAAGCATTCTGCCATTTTTGTCCATTCTATTATTTTGGTTAAATTGCTTCCCAAGTCCTTTATCCTTTCTACCATTCATCATTACCATTTAATTCCTTCCATAAACCAACAAATTAGCATGATTAATTTCATGCTTAACTAATTTCCTTTTAGCTTTAACACAGTTATCGTCCTGACAAAAACAATCGTGAGATATGAACCTGCACTAAAAAACCTTTAAACATGGTATTCGCTATAAATGGTATAGTCACAATTGCCCCTTAAAGTTAATTCAAATTCAATTCAAAAAGCGCGCGTTGGGTTGAAGTTTTTTGGCATACAGTTGGGAAAACAAGACGGTCATCTGCCAAGTTCGACTTCCCACAAACAAATTGGCATGTTCAATTGGAAAAAAGCTAGTTGGATTCCGTCAAGGGAGATAGTATCGGATTTAAACGACCCACGTGATTGAGGCCGTTAATTTGAGTTGGGCTTTCTAGATCGCAAGGCTGCCGAAATCTTAAATTAAGGCACGAGTTACATGGTTAGAAATTTGGCAAGGTTTGGTTTGCAAGTCTTATCGGAACTGACTACATAAGGAAAAGTCGGTGGTTGAGGTGTCATTGATCGCTATAACCAACTTATCATTTGGAAGGAAAATTTCCATTTTTCAAGGATCGGTTCGAGTTCGGAGTGTACCGAGGCTGAGGTTAAGCTTTAATATATTTAATTCATCAATTTAATTTAATTCACTTAATTTTATTTTGCAATCATTATTCTATTTTTTATTTTATTTTATTATATATTTGTTTATTTTATTTTTCTTTATCAACTAAATTCCCCCTTTTTGTTTATTTTACAGCTTTGCACGCACAGGTCGAGGGCAAGGCAGCTACCTAGACTTAGAAATCTAGTCATGAAAACAGGAAAATTAGGAATCCCAGTCCCTCAGATCGACCCTACTACTCTATACTACTTTTTAATTAAGTTAAAACGTAGGAATTTATATTTGGTGGTTTCGACGCCCATCACTTACCTTATAAACATATCAGTCACACAATAATATTTAATAAACAATAATCCTGTCAACCACAACCATTCAACATGTGAGTTTTTATGTTTACACACATATTGTATAATCTGATCAATTAACTAGATCATTCAATGCCAACTTATTTTATACATTCAAAAGTTCATATAGACATTTATAAGATTAAATAACGAATCATATAATCATTGTAAACATGCCCGATGAATGATGTAACAGATTCAGATATGCAGTTAACCATCTAGAACACACCAGAATGCTCAAACAAACCAAACCAACCGATAACACACCTGAGCACCAAGTGCCAAACCCGAAGGCTTTACATCCGTCCCCGGTAACACACCAAAATCACTGTAAATATAACACGGTAGTCTGTAACAAATGCTGGACTTCGGTATATTCAGTGGATAGTAATAATTCAATAATCACCATCTCATCACAAGTCAAACCCGTACCGCACGCAATAAAATCTATTGGCATGCCAATTGTATCTTATCCTATGTTCATTTGGCTCAATATAACATCGAATAACAATGTTAAGATCAATTACTTTCTCGACTCACATCAATTTATTACAATTCAATTATATCATAACGTCCAACAATCTCAACTTGCAATTAGTATAACATTTGAATTTATACAAAACTAAATCATACGAACTTACCAGGGCTAAATTGTAGAGATAATGAAAGTCTAAGGACTATTCAATAAGTTTCCATTTTCCACTGTTATCTACTTGTTCTTAATCTATAAAATAGTTTATTTCAATTATTAGCTTGAATTTCATATAATATTCAATTTAGTACATATGACTTCCTATATATAATTTTTCATATTTACCCCAAACTTTTACAGTTTATACAATTTAATCCCTGATATTAAAACGAGTTTATTTTCACAATTTCTTCATATACTCAATTTTTTACCGACCTTTATAAAAAGTTCCTTAATTCTAAATTTTTTGTCAGTAAAATCCTTCCAATTTAACATTTTTATCAATTTCCTCACTAAACTTAAAACTATTCAAATTTACTTTACAAAATAGTTCAAATTCCTCAATTAAGCTTAAAGCTTAAGTATAAACATTAAGTAAGCTTCAAAAACAACAATGATGAATTTTTAAAACTTTGACAGTTTCACAATTTAACCCCCAATTTAGCTAGATTAATCTAAAACGATCTCAAAAGCACAAAATTCATGAAAAACAGGTGATGAATAGACTTACATGCAACCAAAAATAGCAAATCGAAGCTTCCTTCTTCTCTCCAACAATGGCATTTGGTTTCAAGCCAAAAATAAAATGAAGATGATGACAATTCTTACATTTTCTTTTGTTTAATTTTACACTAGTTACAAAAATGCCATTACTAATATATTTTTAATCAAATTTTATAAACCTACCGTCCACTTAAATAAAGAACTGGCTTTATTGCCTTATTAAACCATCCTGTTTTACATAAATACTCAATTGGCACTAAAACACTAATAACAAATGACTTTTGCACCTTTTATGATTTAGTCCTTTTTTATTTAATTAAATATCTAAACGTTAAAATTTCTTAACCAAATTTTAATACAAAACTAATGACCTCATAAATATTAAATAATTAATATTTACGGGCTGACACGTCAGAATTGCGGTCCCAAAACCACTATTTTTGATACCACTAGAAAACGAGCTATTACATAAATATTACGAGCCCTGTTTGAAGCGACCACCCGAAGCCAATCCTTTACATTATTTTTCTTCAAGTACTTCTTTGTCAAGTAATGTACCTAAAAAAACCATACACAATTTTTAAAGAAACTCATCAACTTCAAAAATCAAATGTTTCAAACATTCAGGCAACCCATTAAAAAAGTAAAGTTATTTGAGTAATAAACAAGGTACATTGCTTCATAAGATTCAATTCAAACTATTTTTATGATTTAAGAGATGTGGTACCATTTGGAAAAGTTACGGTTGCTTGAAACATTTATCTTGTGCTTGTTGCGGTATGTAGTGACGACGTCGCTAATAATACTGGATTAATCGCCAACTTTGACATTTTCCTAGAGAAACTTTCCTAATGAGGCGATCATGATATTGTCTAGGGTTAGCTTGGCACAATAGATGGTGAAGGAAACTACCTTCTTTTTTCCACCCTTAGGTATCGCTATTGCCATTAGACGGGTGGCCCGACCTGAAGGCCCACCCAAAAAAGGGGAGGGTTTGGGCAAAACTGTAATGACCCAATTTCCAGTGGATCATAAACTATGGTTCTGAAATGCCATTTTCCTAAAATGTGTTCATAGATATTAATATTCAGTATTTATGAGACTAGTACAGAAACCTATTAAAGTTAGTCTAGTAACTTTGCTTAATCAATAGTAAATTAAGGTACAAGGGTTATAATACTAAAGTCAGTAGAGTTGAAAATTACGATTTCGAGATACCGTTTCCATAAACTGATCTCGTAAATAATATTTATAAATGTTTACGGAGTTAACTTTTTAGATAGATTAAATTTTGGTTAGGTAATTTCATGTTACTTAGTGTTTAATTTAAGTACAATGACTAAATTCATAAGAGGTAAAACTGCAATTTATAAAAGGATTATAATTAGAAATTAATAAAGGGACTAATGTAATTGCCCATTTTCGGTAAAAATTAAAACAGTGGTTTCGGGACCACAGATCCGAGTCCGGAGAGGCAAATTATTTTAATAATATTTTATGATCTATAATAAGATGATAATGTCGTGTGAAAATTTCATAAAGAAATTTTACCGATTACATGTCTAATTTGATAAAGGACCAAATTGCACAAAGTGCAAAAGTTGAGTTCTAATAGTTAAAGGGATTAAATAGCTATAGAACTTAAAAGTGGAGGTCCTTATATGGTAATTATACCATTAAATAAAGTTAGTAGATATTTTTGGATGAATCATCCATGGAAAATTAGAAAAAGAAAATGATGAAATTGGAAACTTGAAAAGTTAATGTATGATAAGTTAAATTAAAGGAATAAAATAATATCATATCATCTTCCCCAAAATAAAAAACCATGGAAACCCTAGTTATGGAGATGGAAGAAAGAGAAAACTTTCTTGGCCAAATTAGGTAAGTATTCAAGCCGTGTTTTTAGTAATTTTCATATTTTTGAGATCGGGATAGTTTACTTTATCTATTTTGGGGGTTAAATTGAAAAGATATCAAAGTATGGAATTTTTACCATGGATGATTATGATGGAAATTTGAAATTTATGGTAGAAAATGAAAGGTTGTTGATAGATAAACAACTTTTACAAAGTGAATTTTGATGAAAAGTTAAATTTAGGGACTAAATTGTAAAAATGTGAAATCCATGGAAAAATTCTGATTTTTATGAAATATATGGGCTGTAAATATTACATGAAAAATTTGGTTAGGCTCAAAACAAGGACTAAATTGCATGAATTTTATTTTCCGAGCCTAGGGACAAAATCGTCATTTATCAAAAGTTTAGGGGCAAAATGGTAATTTTTCTAAGTTTTAAATTGGACTAAATTGAGTATGAATTACATTAAATTGATATTAAATTTACTCCTATAGATCTGGGTAGACCGAATGTGGAGTTAGGACGAGGAAAGGAGAAAATGTTGGATTAATAGATTTTATGTACACGAACAATTATCGAGGTAAGTTCGTGTAACTTAACTATGGGTGTTATTATGCTTGAATTAAATTGTATGAATGTGATTATATATATGTATGTAATGATATAAAATCATATATATGTATATTTTATAAAATTAAAGATGTTCAATAAAGCTCAATAAGTGATAATATCCTATAAATGGTAAGTCCCGGTTGAATAATGAATATCGATGGATAGTGGTGATTTCTCATATGAAATGAGGTCCTGCATGTGTTGTAGAAAGGATTTAGCTCGGACGAGTAATCCTAAGTGAGCCTCTCGAGCGTATGTTTCAATTAGGATTTAGCTTGGACTGGTAATCCTAATTTACTGGATTTAGCCTGGACTGGTAATTCAGTTCGGACTCTATAGGGAATTCTTTGTCGTATAAAGGATTTAGCCTAGACTGGTAATCCTATAAAAGCTCTTAGAGTATATGCGTTACAGATAGAATTTAGCCTGGACTGGTAATTATGTTGTATAATATGTGGCTCGAGAGTGGACCTAAAAAGTACTACTGGATATGAATTGATGGATTATGATTTTGTACACTTTAAGTGTACTACATGAGTATCCATCGATAATTCAAATAAATTCAACAGGAAAAGTTTTGGCAAATATGGATTTGAGATTAATGGTTATAGATTGAGACATGATATGTAGAAGTATGAAATGTTTATACATGAACATGAAATGGTTTGATGAATATGTTCATCTATGAGAATAGATTTGTACACTTTTAAGTGTACTACCCAAGTGATTATCAATACTTCAAATGATTATTGAGTAAGGTTCTGACAAGAAATATATTGGAACTTGAGATGAATTAATATAAAGCATACCTGAAATACATGAAGAAAATTGCATACATGTTATATGAACACATGATGTGGAAAAACATATGTGCATGAGAATCCAAATATTGATGAGTTCATATATATGTTTCTTGATGTTTATATGAAAAATGTGATTAACATGGGTATTGAGAATATGTATTAGGGCTTGTGACCAAATGGTTTGGTTGTGCCTTGTATGTTTAACTAGAATAGAAATGGTTGGTAAGTTAACTATCAAGTTATACGGACTTGCTAAGCTTTATATGCTTACTCTGTTTTATTTTTTTTCTTGTTTTATAGTAAATCGGAAGCTCAATGGATTGGAAGCTCAATGGAGGTCACTCACACTATCCATCGATAATTCAAATAAATTCAACAGGCAAAGTTTTGGCAAATATGGATTTGAGATAAATGGTTATAGATTGAGACATGATATGTAGAAGTATGAAATGTTTATACATGAACATGAAATGGTTTGATGAATATGTTCATCTATGAGAATAGATTTGTACACTTTTAAGTGTACTACCCAAGTGATTATCAATACTTCAAATGATTATTGAGTAAGGTTCTGACAAGAAATATATTGGAACTTGAGATGAATTAATATAAAGCATACCTGAAATACATGAAGAAAATTGCATACATGTTATATGAACACATGATGTGGAAAAACATATGTGCATGAGAATCCAAATATTGATGAGTTCATATTTATGTTTCTTGATGTTTATATGAAAAATGTGATTAACATGGGTATTGAGAATATGTATTAGGGCTTGTGACCAAATGGTTTGGTTGTGCCTTGTATGTTTAACTAGAATAGAAATGGTTGGTAAGTTAACTATCAAGTTATACGGACTTGCTAAGCTTTATATGCTTACTCTGTTTTATTTTTTTTTTCTTGTTTTATAGTAAATCGGAAGCTCAATGGATTGGAAGCTCAACGGAGGTCACTCACACTATTCATCAATTCAATTTGGTATATAAGGTAAAACAAATGTGGTTATAATGGCATGTATAGGTTAAATTGATCAAGGAATGGCATGTAAATATTTGATAATGACTAGCTATGGTAATGGCTAGATATGGTTATGTTTTAGTATAATTATAATCTATAATTATATAAAGTATGAAAATCAAGTTATGATAATAGTCATGTTAGAAAATGGTAAAAACATAGCTATGAAGGTAGGTAAAAATATACTATATTAAGAGATGAAATAACCTTAGCTATAATGTTTGAATTGGTTGGTATGAACTGGTATGTTTTATTGTAGGTAAATGGTTAAATTTGGGTGACGAATGAAGCTAGGAAATGGCTTTGTTTTGTCCACACGGGTAGACACATGGGCGTGTGCCTAGATCGTGTGTGACACATGGCCTGGCATATGGGCATGTGAATTGGCCGTTGTCCCCTGCATCTTGAAATTTAGAAATAGAATACTCTGAATTGAGCACACGGGCAGAGACACAGGCTTGTGTCTCAGCCGTGTGAGAGACACGGCCTAGCATACAGGCGTGTGTCTCAGCCGTGTGTACAAGTCAGAGAGTTACACGGGGTAAGACACGGTCTGTAGCATGGGCATGTCTAAGGGTCACACGGGTTCTAATGTTCTCGATTTAGTGATCCCGATTTAGTCCTGTTTTGGTTCTAATGTTCGTTTTGGGCCTCAAGGGTCTAATCAAGGGACGTCATGATTGTTCTCAAGAAATGAACAGTATTTTACTCGAATAATGTGAAAATGTTTTGTAATCATCAGTAATGCTCCGTAACCCTGTTTCGACGACGGATACTGGTTAGGGGTGTTACAACTAAAGTGGCAATTTAACCACTAAATTAAATTGTTTAGCTGTTTAGTATATATATTATATACGTGTGACCAATTAAAAAGGAAAATGAAAATGAAAAAAAATGAAAATGAAAAGAAACTTTATAAAATATAATAAAAAGGTTTACTTAGTGGGGTGGGTAAAATAGAAACAGGTTGTTTCTTCACCCTCAAACCATCGATGTACGAGGAGAAAACGTTAGGGTTTTCAAAAATTCAAGCTTCAATTGGTATGCTTTAATTAGTTCGTTTCTAGTAATTTTTACGTTTTTAAAATCCTGATTTTATAAGCTACTTGACCCATGTTTTATTTTTCGGTACTGTTAGAGATTGAGGATGTTACCATTGTTGTATTCGTTAAAGTGTTAGAGACCGGTTTGATAAATTTTTGGGTTAAGTTTGAAAGTTATATTGGTCTCGATTTTTAGGGATTTGATTGAATAATATACAAAGGTTGTGTATGGTTCATGTGTTCTATTTGTTTAATCCATAGTTGACGTCAACCCGGAACCTTCGAGGAAGAAGGGAAAAGATAAGGTCGAAGACGAATAGCTTGGTAATCACGATTGGTGTTTCTATGACCCGACTATTTCAATTATTGTTATTAATTATATATACATTTATATCCATAAACATATCACTTGGTTGGTGAGTTTATAAGAAGAATTAGTTCTTGAAATAATTTGGTGTAATGGTCAAATAAAATTAAAACATGAGTTGGAAATGATTTCACACATATTTGTCGGTTCTACCGACCAGCATAGGGCACATTTATTGTCGGTTATATCGACCAGTGCTAAGCACACATATTTGTTGGTTTTACCAACCAGCGCAAGGGGCATTTATTGTCAGTTATACCAACCAGTGTTGAGCACACATATTTTTTTATTTTACCGACCAGTGCAGCATACATTTTATTTTCGGTTATACCGACCAGTGCTGGGCACACGTATTTGTCGGTTTTACCAACTAGCGCGCATTTATTTTTGGTTATATCGACCAGTACTGGGCACACATATTTGTCAGTCTTACCAACCAGCACAGGGCGCATTTATTGTTGGTTATACCGACCAGTGCTAGGCACACTCATTGTTGATTTTACTACCTAGCGCTATGCGCAATTCATTAATACGGATTTATACGTCAGGCGCCAGGTGCCAAATTTAGAGTGTTAATTGGAACCGTATACATGGCTAAATTTGAGTTACGTTAATGAGGAAAATAAAAGAGATGGAATGGAAATATGGATAGAAATGAGTTTGATGAATGGTATTAAATGGAACTTGGATTTGTTGATTATTTTGCAATATAACTTGGTTTCAGATCATAAGAATATTTTTAATTTGTTATCCAGTAAATGACTCCAATTTTTGTTATGTGTATAGATTAGGTACTCTTTTGTTAGATTGTCAGTTCAACATCCAGCGGCAATCCAGGACTCAATGTTGGTGGTTTGTTTCTTTTTGGTCTTGGCATGTACCTAGATGGTTTAAGGTCTTTTTTTTAGTTATCTCTTTTGTAACGATGTAAGAATGCATATTGATACATGAATGTGATCATTTTGTAACATTTAAATGTGTTGAGGTGCCAATTGTGGCATATTGGTTAGATTTAGGATGGATGCTTTTGGCATGCTTCTAATGTCCTTGGAACTATCATAAACCATGTGAAATCTAATTTCTTTTGCAGGGTTTTTCGTAAAATAAGTAGAAATGTTGTCGAATTTTAAAAAAATAATTTTATCACTACACTACCATTTCAATAAAGTGAAATAGTAAAATAGGTTGTTATGGCATTTGAAGGTGGCATTTTATATTCGGATCCTCTAACTGCATTGGATATAAGGTGTCACAAAAAATATAGGCCCGAAAAATGGGTTTGGGCACAAAAATAAGGTCAGTTTTAAAAAACGGGCTGGGCCTCAGGTAAGACATTTTTGGCCTGGGCCCAACTCGAATCCACAAAAGGACAAAAAAATTTCTATTTTCTTGTTTGTTTTCCCCTATTTTGCTACCATTTCACTATTATGTTACTACTAATTTGTTGTTATTGGTTGGATATTGTATAACACTTATTTTATTATTAATTTTATTATTATTTTAGAGGCATTTCCTTGTTAAGTTACATCTATTTTAGCGTTATTTAAGTATACATATTTTAGAAAATTTATTTTCAATTTGTTGAGAAATATTTATTTTAATGTTTCTAGTATTTTTTTATGTATTATATATATTATATAAAAAATAATATAAAAAATTAATACGAGCGGGCCAGGCTTGGGTTTTAGCATTTTTATCTGAGATGAGCTTGGGCAAAATTTTAAGCCCAATTTTCAGGCCAAGCCCGAGCCTAGGAAACAGGCCTAAATTTTTTATTGGGTCGGGGCCCATGAGCACCTCTAATTGCCATACAGGGGCAAGACTAGAAATTTTTTTAGGGGGTTGAAATTAAATTGTAATTTTTAAGATATCAAAAATGCAATTTCACCATTTTAATAGCCTATATCTTTATAATTTTTAAAGGATTAAATCAATTTTTATATTTTTAGGGGGTCAAAGTGTAATTTTACCTTTATTAATTTAAAATTTTAAAAAATTTAAAGAATCTAAATGAAAAAAAATTCATTTTAAGGGAGACCGAAGCCCCTGCCAACCCCATTAGTTTCGCCCTTGTTGCCATACGAGTCATACTCGAGCTAACTAGAGTGTTTTTCATTAAGTTAAATTGATGATAACAAATGAGGAAAAGAATAAAAATGGAAAGGGATGAAAGGATAGAGAAAGTACATTGGTTGATAATAATAATAATAATAATAATAATAATAATAATAATAATAATAATAATAATAATAATAATAAAAGAGATGAAGTTGGAATTGCTTTGAGGTTCAACAAAAAATAAAGGTTTTAGTTTAGGGTTGATTTTTTGCTCTTTTGGGCTTTAACACGTGAGAGAATGAAATCAAGGACGACACAAAGAGGCAAAAGGGCCTTGACCACCTAAAATGATAAAAAAAGAATTAGCCCTTTTAAAAATTTAATTTTTTTTAAAATATGAAATTAAAAAATTTCATATAATAGAACACCTTTTTTGAGAATTCAAAAAGGTGTGTTAGAGAGTCTGCCGTTTTGGCACGTTTTCTCTGTCTGCTTTCTGGCACGTCTTTTTCTTTTGCTTTTTATTTCGATTTCTTGCCAATTGCGTGTAGTCTCCAGTGGTCTGGCTGTATCATCTGAAACTGGATCATGGAGGAGGACTTAAGTATTATTGATGATGAAGAGGAAGCTTTTCAGGAGGAAGAATATGCGGTGGAAAGATCTTACAAATATTGTCTGGTTGGTCGATGTTTAACAGATAGTATAGTCCATTTTCCTTCGTTAAGAAATACTATGGCAGATCTATGGCATCCTATTGGAGGTATCTGCATTACTGATCTTGGAGATAAGAAGTACCTCTTTCAATTTTTTCATGAGGTTGATATTCAAAGGGTCCTTGACGGTACCCCATGGTTCTTCAATAATCACCTGCTTATTATTCAAAGGATCCCCAATGGCGAAAATCCTGTCACAATGCAACTCAATCTTACCGAGTTCTGGGTACAAGTTCATGATTTACCACCGGGTTTGATGACTGAGGCGATGGCCAAGCAATTTGGCAATTTTTTGTGGTAAATTTATTAAATACGATTCGGTTAATCTTTCCTTGGGGGTTAGGACTTTTATGCGTATTCGTATCTCTTTGGATATCTCCGTACCTTTGAAGCGAAAGAAGAAAGTTCAGACTGGGAATTTGCTGACAGTTTATGCCCGATTCAAATATGAAAAACTTAGTCAATTTTGCTTCATATGTGGCAGATTGGGTTATAGAGAAAGTTTCTGCCCTTATCGACTGAAAATTGAGGCAACCAAAATTGTTTTCGGATGGGATTTATCTTTGCGAGCAGAGCCGAGGCGAAGACGGACGATGGCAAGTCGATGGCTGAGGGAAGCGGATGGCTCTCGGAGAATTGATGATAATTTGGAAAGTTCCACTAATGGCAACTCTTTCAAAGCTGGGAATATTTTTAGGAATCAAATGGAGGGAAACATGGAGAATCAGCTTATGAATCCTAATTTTACTCCTTTAGGCGTCAATTAGCAATTATTCCATAATGGGCGGGTTCAGAGATTTGATTGGGGTAAGGAGTTGTTGAATGATGAGGAAACAGCAAATGGGCCTACGGAGTTGGGCTTTGACGAAGAAAATGACCCAATTCCTATTGTGGATGGCAAAAAACGTCAGAGAGTTGGGGTGAGAAATTTGGTTCTCTTGTATTCGAAGGCTGAAAGTGATTCGACAACCTTATCGGCTAGCTCTGATGCTCAAAGCACCCGGGCACAATGAAAATCCTAAGCTGAAATGTTCGTGGTTTGGGGAGACCACGGACTGTTAATAGACTCAAAAATAAGTTGTGAGTCATTAATCCCCCAATTTTGTTTCTCATTGAAACAAAATTAAATGCTAAGAAGATGGAAATGGTTAGATTAAAATGTGGTTTTGAGAATGGTATTGATATTGGTTCGATGGAATCCAGAGGGGGTTTGTCGTTGGGATGGAAAGGTAATTCGTTGGTCAACCTTATAAGTTTCTCATCTTATCATATTGATGTAGAGATAAATGATACAGAGTGTGGTGTAAAATGGCGTCTCACGGGGTTCTATGGCAATCCAGATGGAAAGGGTAGAAGTGCATAGTGGAATTTACTCAGACAATTGGGCAACAATAATAATGATCCTTGGGTTGTCTTGGGGTATTTTAATGAAATTACTAATTCGTTTGAGAAGAAAGGGGGACATGGTGTTCAGAGAGGCAAATGTTGGCATTTCGGTCAGCATTAGAAGATTGTAACCTTACTGATCTTCGATTCAAAGGCCGTTGGTTCACGTGGGAAAGAGGCAAATTTAGTTCCACAAACATCAGAGAACGCCTAGATCGTGGGGCTGCTACTCTTAATTGGTCAGAGCTCTTTCCAGATGCCTAAGTTGAACACTTGACCCACTCTTTTTCATATCATTGCCCAATTCTCTTAGATACTATGGGAGCGGAAAGACCTGATTATATGAATAACCCATGTAGCTTCCGGTTTGAAGCGAGATGGTGTTTAGAATCCTCCTTTGAGGAACTGGTCAGAGGTTGGTGGGCTGATTCAATAGGGAGTATACCTGATAGGCTTAAGGTTATGGGACACAAAATGCAAGATTGGAGTCGACGCAGTAAAAGTGATGAGAATAGAAAGCGGATCTGTTTGGAGAATTGGTTGAATTATCTTTTTACACAAGACATATCTGATGATATTCTAGCTGAGATTGCAGAAGTGCAATTGGATCTCAATTTGGAGGAGACAAGGAAGAGCTTTACAGGGAGCAACGAGCCCAAGTTAACTGGCTTAAGAATGGGGATCGAAATACTAGTTTCTTTCACAAAATGGCTGGTCATCGAAAGTTTCAGAATAGGATTGTTGCGCTAGAAGATGATCTTGGCAATAGATTCTCAACGAATGAAGACATGATCAAGGTTGCGACAGACTATTTTGAGAAGCTTTTTTCTGCTTCTGAGGCAGGTTTTGATAAGCATATCTTTGGTTTGGTGGAAAAAAGAGTTACTGCTAGTATGAATGAATCCCTTACTAAACAGTTTACCGAGGAGGACATTTGCAATGCGGTAAAAACTATGCCATCTCTAAAGGCTCCGGGGGTTGATGGTTTTGTTGCAACTTTCTTTCAAAGGTACTGGCACATCGTTGGACCGGACATTTCTGGGTATTGTCTTGATATTTTGAATGGGCAAAAGGAAATTAGAGTTATTAACAAGACAAGGATAGTGTTAATTCCCAAAATTGATAATCCAAAGAATATGTCTCATTTTCGACCTATAAGCCTTTGCAATGTTATTTACAAGATCATTGCGAAAGTCTTGGTGAACCGAATGAGTGATATTTTGGGAGATTGCATCAATGAAGCTCAAGGTGCATTTATACCAGGGAGGCTCATCTCTGATAACATGTTGATTGCTTATGAAGTGCTTCACTCATTGAAGATGAAGAAGAATGGTAGGAGAGGGAATTTTTCCCTCAAGTTGGATATGAGCAAGGCGTACGATCGCGTGGAATGGGATTTTCTGGCAGGAATGATGAAGTCTCTGGGGTTCCATGATGACTGGATGGTTCTAATAATGAGATGCGTTATTTCTGTATCCTATTCGATTTCTTTTAATGGAATGTCTAGCGACTGGTTCTCTTCTTCAAGAGGGTTGCGACAAGGCGATCCTCTTAGCCCATATTTATTCTTGCTCTGTGCTGAAGTATTCTCTACCCTTTTGGAAGATGCTAAGCAGAATGGTCGAATGAGAGGGGCTTCTATTGGGAGGGAAAGGTTTGCTATTAACCATTTATTTTTTGCAGATGATTGCATTCTTTTTAGAGATGCTACTCATGAAGGGGTGTGTGCGGTTCGAGATATCATTCGAGAATACGAGATGTGCGCTGGTCAGAAGGTCAACTATAATAAATCTCTAATCTATTTTGGAGCCAATGTCAAAGAAGAGGTAAAGGAGGATATCACAAGAGTATTGGGGGTTCGTGTGGCTTCAAGCCCCGAGAAGTATTTGGGTTTACCGATGATGGTGGGCCGAAAGAAAGCTTGGGCATTTGCAAACTTTAAAGACAGATTTCGGAAGCGAGTTGAGGGTTGGAGTCTTCGGTACTTATCAATGGGGGGTAAGGAGGTCTTTATTAAGTCCGTGTTGCAGGCAACGCCTTTATACGCAATGCAATGTTTTCTTTTCCCAAAGACTCTATGTTTGCAGCTTGAAAATATTATGAACAAGTTTTGGTGGGCTAATAACAAGATGAAGAACGGGATTCATTGGAGTGGTTAGAATACGCTTTGTTTACCAAAGTTCGATGGTGGCCTTGGATTGAAAAAATTATTTCTGTTTAATAAGGCCCTTTTAGCTAAGCAAGTTTGGCGTATTTTGACTCAACCGTAATGTCTTTTAGCTAGAGTGTTAACGGCGCGTTATTTCCCGTTTATTGATATTCTAGCAGCTAAAATCGATTCTTACCCTTCTTTTACCTGGCGGAGTATTTGCAACGCACGAGAGCTTATTGAAGAAGGAATGTTGTGGAGGATTGGCAAGGGCGATCGAGTCAACATCTAGAATGATCCTTGGCTCTCTGGAAGGGAGAATAACAGATTATCAGGATAAGAAATTAGAATCAGGTGGAGCACTGTTAATCAGCTAATGCAACCAGATTTATCTACTTGGAACGAGGAGCTAATACACAATCTTTTTGATAAAGACAATGCAAGCAGGATCCTCTCTATTCCTATCTCTGGAAGTAGCTTGGAGGATACACTGGTGTGGAAGATCGAGGGTTCGGGTACATATTCTGTGCGGAGTTGGTATCGGGTACTCTCTAAATCCCTAGTACAGTCTAATGCTTACAGTCCCTACCACGATGAATCAAAAGGTTTTTACAAGAATCTCTGGGGTTGAACATCCCAGGTAAAATTAAAATACATATCTGGCGATTATTTAACAATTTGATCCCTCATTTTGGTAACCTGGCGAAGAGAAATTTGATCGTTGATACGTCTTGCCCTCTGTAAAAAGAAGAGGGGGAAAGCTTAGATCACTTGCTTTGGAACTGCAGTATCTTGCGCAAGGTCTGGGCTTACTTTCAGATCCATATCCAGTTTCTCGAAGAGTCGATGAGCGCAAAAAGATATTTTGCTATAGTTTTTGCTGCTGCGGAAAATCAACAAAAATGCATTATGGCTATTTCATTATGGAGTCTCTAGTTTCGACGAAATAAACTTATACATGAAGGGGTAAAATTCCAATTTGAAGAGGTGGTGGGATTTACTAGGGCATTTGCGAATGAACTCATATTAACCCATACAAATCTTCAAGTTACTGTTAAACCTCATTTGCAGGACCAATGGAAGGCCCCGGAGGCAGGGATTGTTAAGATTAATTTCGACGCTTCATTCCTAAGTAAAGACAGAATAGCAATAACAGCAGTCATAGCTAGAAATTCTACAGGTTCTATTCTTGGGGCAGAGACATATCTTTATGAGAACATAGAAGATCCTTTTGTGGCGGAGGCGCGGGCGTGCGAAAGGGCGTTACTGTTTGCGAAAGCCATGGGTTTCAGGCGGCTAGCGGTGGAGGGCGATGCGCTTTCTGTCATCAAGAGCATAAAGAAGAGGGGTAATGATTTTTCTGTGATCAGATCGATTACTCACAATATTTATGTTATGGGTTTAAGTTTTGATCGAATCTCCTACCATTTTACGCCGCGAGCTGCTAATGGTGTAGCCTACGCTTTGACATTAGAGGGAAGGAGAAGCTGTTACTGTGGGGTGTGGATCCATGGGTTACCATCATCGGTGGTCTCGATCGCGAGGAAGGAAGGACTGCAGTTGCATCTGGATGGTTAATGGGAGGTTTCTTGGCTTTGTTTTTTGGGAAAGGTTCTCTGAATCCTCAAGTTTGGTTGATGATGAACAAAGCTTCTGTCGCATTTATGGCAAGCGACGTTTTGACTGACACCTTGTTGTTTTCAAGTTATCTGGCGGTGGGCTCAAGATTTTGTCGTTTTTTTTTCTTTCTTTTGCAGTCTGGTTATTAATTGTTGTTGTCAGGTTTGATGTTTTGTCTGGCCATGCGTGTTTCGTTTTTTCTGGACTTTGTTTTGTTACTTTGTTATGAGCCGGCCCAATAAGATATCAGTCTTCATTCAAAAAAAAAATTTAATTTTTTAAGTTAATATATAATGATTAAATTGCATCTTGACCTCTTAAGATGGTAAATTTCTTTTGTAATCCCTTTAAACATTATGAAATAATATGTTAATATAATGATGAAATTATATTTTAACCCCTTTAAAAAATATAATTTAATCTTTACCCTTAAAATAAATTTTTAGCGGTGCAATCCCATAAGTTAACAATAAAGCAAATTTGAGTTCTAAAAAGATTAAGAAAAGGTAAAACTGTAGATCAAATTGTAAACACGACTGGAATTGTGTTTTCTGGAAATTGGTAATGTTTCTGAATGTAGGTCAGTCGTCGATTGGGAAATGAAAAAAGTCAGATTTAAGGAAGACGACAGTATTGCGGATGTCGAAATGATAAAGGATGTAGTCTCGCCATCAACGGACTTAGTTTCGCCAGCAAAAATCTCTTGGAAGCAGATGCTTATTGGGAAAAAAGATCACAATCAAAGTGAAAGGCCTCAATCTATACCAGTAAGGATAATGAGGGAGAAATTGAATTTTTGGAAGGCAACGTTAAAAAAACTATGGTTAATGGCATCCTGGCGATAGAATTTTCGGAACGTATTCAACAAATCCTTTTCAAGGATATGGAGACTACGGTGGTGTTGAAATTGTTGGGTAGGAATACTGGTTACATAGCTCTGTTCAACCGGATTAGTAGCTTATGGCGACCATTTAAGCCGTTCAATCTTATGGAGATAGAGAATGGCTATTTCTTAGCCAAATTTCAGAGTATTGAGGATTATAATAAGGCCATTTCGCAAGAGCCTTAGATCATATATGGCCAATACCTCACTGTTCAGCCATAGACAGAGTATTTCAATCCTATGAAACCTTACCCGAGTATGGTGTTAGCTTGGATTAGATTACCGGGGCTCCTAGGTTTCATGTAAAAACAGAGAATCTTGGAAGCTGTTGGAGGTTTGGTGGGAAATGTGGTCAAGCTTGACCTTAATACTGACAATAAAACAAGAGGTCGTTTTGCTAGAATGGTTGTTTTTGTTGATCTCAATAAAGCCCTTATATCCCAAGTTATGGTGAATGGAGAACTGCAAAGGGTCGAGTATGAAGCTTTACTGACCATCTGCTTTTCTTGTGAAAATATGGTCATCTGAAAGACCTATGCCCTTCGCCGGTGGCTAAAAGAGTATTATGGTCGGAGAAGTCAGTGGCAACAAGGACTTGGTGGAATCGACGACTGAGGGTGGGGGATCGGCTTTTGGGCTGTGGATGGTGGTGAAACGAAAAGCTCGGAGGGGTGAGAGTGATACGCGCAATTAGAGGAAAGAGATTCAAAGAAAATCTAGATTGGGGTCGAGATTTTCGGTGTTGAATAGAAAGAGAATTTGGATTCAAGTGGGAAGGGAAAGAATATAGGATTTTGGGGGGTGCTGCTAAGGAAATTAAAAATACTGAAGATGTGTTTGCGCGAATTATGGGGAAAGAAGAAAATAGGTGTGAATGTTGAAGGGGCAGAACCGAATGGTTTTAATAATAAGACAGATGGGTCAGTTGGGCTTGTTATTGATAATTTGGGCCAGGTTTTAGGTGAGAAAGATCCCTATTTTTTTTGTTAATGGTGCAGGTATTAATGCTTCTCTTGTGAACCCAAAGAGTTGGGCCACGAAGGTTAACAATGATGGGCTGGAAAAAGGAGATAGTGTCGACTTGGGCTTGCAGGCTGTGTGGCAAATTGCTAAGGACCTTGCGATCTTACAGACTAGGAAAGGTGGACCACAATAAATTTCGAAAGGTCTCTTTGTAGATGGGTCCACTCAGTCTAAGGGCAAACATTTAATAGGGATGGATCTTTCTTGGAGACGCGTGGGCAGAGAACTGAAACAAAATTAAATGAGAACATTTTTGGGGCTGGTAAACAATTGGATTTTTTCAATACGGATCGGTTGAAATTGCTAACTCCTTAGATTCTAATTTAACTACTTCTCATTACAATCCCACTTTTGAAGGTTTAGAAAGGATTATGATTAAATTAGATGATAAATTCCTGGATCCAGTGAAACATACGGCTGTCATTTTCAATAATAGGATTGCTTTTGATAAAATAAAAAATATTGGAAGCGATATTAAAGTTGGGGGTAGTCCAAAAAGTCATGGATCTTTTGAGAATGTTAGAAGAAATCTGTAACAGCCCGTTTTTAGTCAAATTAGAATAGTAATTTCGGGACCACAAATTCGAAATCAAAATAATTATTTTATTATTATTTTCGTGTTTTCAGTATGATAGAATAATGGTGTGAAAGTTTCGTTAAGAAATTTTATCATTTGAGTGTTTAATTTGATAAAATGACTAAATCGCGTAAAGTGCAAAAGTGATGTTCTATTAGCTAAAGGTGTCTAATAGCTATAGAATTTTAAAATGGAGGTCCTTATGTGATAAATATCCCATTATTAAGATAGTGGATGATAGTGGCTTGGTATTTGGTGTAATTAATACGTATTTATAAGGTTAATTTTGTAATTTAGTTATTAAAGTTAAAATTAAATAAACAAAAATCAAATTCTTTCATTCATCTTCTACATTCACCGATTTTGAAGAACAAAAATAAGCTATTTAGGTTTTTTCATTCGGCCATCTTCAATTCTTGTAATTAGGTACGATTTTTGTCCCGTTTTTAATGATTTCTATGTTTTTGAGATTGTTGCAGCTTAATCTAGCTAGCCTAGGGACTATTTTGCAAAACTGTTAAAGGTTTAGGGTTTTTCCATTGATGAATCTAGGTGTGTTTTGATGTTAAATGATATAAAATGCATGCTTGTTGTTAGATAAACAACATTTATTAAGTGATTTTTAGTAAAATGTCCAATTAGGGATTAAAATGTGAATTATTGAAATTTAGTGGTTAAATTTTGAAATAAATGAAAATATAGGCTGCTAGGGACCTAATTGAAATTCGGCTAGCATGGGTTGTGGTTGAATTGCATGAATTTTTTATTTTATAAAATAGGTACTAAATTGCAAAAATGTTGAAATGTTAGGGGCAAATATGTAAATTTACCTTAAAGTGAATTTTGAACTAAATTTAATAGAGAGATTATTAAATAAGTTAATTTTGATTACATTTAGATCAAGAAAAGTGAAATACTTAGATTGGGGAAAGAACAAGGTTTTGGACTAATCGACCTATTTCATCGTTTTTTCATTCGAGGTAAGTTCGTATGTAATAAGCTTTGTTATAATTGTATTTTAAATGCTTTGATATCGCATAAATTGTGAATACGGCATTGCGGACTTATTTGAAGAAGATTCGACATTGGAAACCCCGGTTGAACCTTAGGAATAAATTAATACACGAATGACATGTCATTAAGGGTTATTATTGTTTGGGTGCTGGTCTGTACATCCTACCGGTGGCTGAGTTATCCAGCATGTGTTGCGGATTCTCGTCAGCTTGTGTGAGCAGCACCGTGTAGCTTCGTCATGGCTGTCAGCTTGTGTGAGCAGACCCGTTGATAGCTCGAGAGTGAGCATTATTGAGATAGCTTCGGCTATGTATTGGCACTTCGGTGCAAGATTTATTGAGATAGCTTCGGCTATATATATTGGCACTTAGGGTGCGAGATTCCCTAGTATCCTGTATTATTCCAAATGGTTCAATGGGTATATCAAAGATATGAAATAGTGAGAATAGATACGTATCAAAACAAGTATGTACGGAAACTATATATGTATCAAACTTATGAAAGAAGTGAACTCATGGTTATATAGATGAGTTAATACATGTTATCATTGTGGTTAATTAATTTGTGGTATGTTATATGCATGTTTTGAATAGTAAATTAAATGGTGAGTTTTTCTTATTATCTTCATACAAGCTTACTAAGCTTCAGAGCTTACTTTGTTTATTTTCTGTGTTTTATAGTGAAATCAAAGCTAGCTCGGATTCGGGATTGTCAGAGACTTCATCACACTATCCTACTATCACTTTGGTACTTTTGTACTTAATTATCTTAAGTATATGGCATGTATAGGAACTTTGGTTATTTTGGGTTATGGTTTGATAATGAATTTAGCCAATTGTAATGGCTTGTAAATGTTAATGTTTTGGTTTTGTATAAAGCCATGAGAGTTGGCTTAATTTGGTTGGTTTGGTTGTGTTTTCATATGTGTATATGGCTTTGGTTAAGTGTTTAAATATGGTTATGTTATGCTTATTAATATTTGGTAAATATAGGTATTAAATGATTGAGAATTGAATTTGGTATGTTAGTGAATCTAGGCAAATAATGCATATTTGGAATTGGTTATTTTGATGTATTGTAAAAGTGAGTTTGGTATGAAATTGGTTGGTGTGTTGTGGTATTGATATGCTTGGTATTGGTTGGTATTGAAATGGTATATATGATGCTTGGATGAGGTTGATTGAATACTTATTTATGTCTTGGTTTGTGCCATTTGAGTTGGTGTAGGTACATGCAATTTGGGTGGCAAAATGGCTTAGTAAATAGCCTATTTTTGTCCACAAGGGCAAAGACACGAGCGTGTGTCTCAGCCGTGTGTGACACACAGTTAGGTTGCACGACCGTGTGTCCCCTGGTGTTGAAATAGAAATCAAGTCAGTATGTTCCACAAGGCCCAGCACACGGGTGTATGACTTGGCCATGTGGCATAAGTTAGTATACCCTACAGGTTTGGCACGGCCTAGTACATGGCCTAGCACACTGGTGTGTGTGGCCATTTTTAGGGCACACGGGCGTGCACGTTGGCCGTGTGACCCAAGTTAGAGAGTTACACAAGGTCGGACATAGGCTGGGACACGGCCATGTGATCCAATTTTGAATGTCCATACGGCCTGTGACACGAGCGTGTCTTTGGCCGTGTGAGACACACGGCCGGGCCACACGGGCACACGGCCGAGCTACACGGGCGTGTGACCCCTGAACTTTGAAAAATTTTCTAAGTCTCGTAAAAGTTTTCTAAGTTATCGGTTTAGTCTCGAACCACTTCTAAAGCATGTTTAGGGCCTCGTAGGCTCGTATTAGAGACAATGTGATTGAGTTTGAATGATGATTATATGAAATCTGAAAATGTATGTCAAATTATTGTTTAATTGTTTATAAGTCCGGTAATGTTCCGTAACCCTATTCCGACACTGAATACAGGTGAGGGGTGTTACATAATCGTAATAGAAAAAATTGAATAAGACTATTCGTAATCGTGGGAATAGTTTTAAGTCCGTTGGGAATGCTCGGGTTACATTGTCTAAGTCTACGAATACCTTGATTGAGGTTATTAATGATCAATTTGACAAAGAAAATATTAAAGGATCAGAAGCCTCGGTAGGAGTACAGAATCTTGAACATTTAGGCTCAAACTAGTAAGTTGGTCTCCTTTTTTCTTTATTTATTAATTATGAACTTAACGATCTTTTCATAGAATTGCTAGAGATTTGTAAGTCCAAAGTTTATTCGCTCTTTTTGTCAGTACAACAGAGAGCATAATCTTGATATTGTTAGCTTGCTGAAAACAAGAGTAAGTGGTTTTAAAGCGGATAAGATTATTTCTAGTTTGGGTTTTCAGTGTTCTCATAGGGTAGTGGCTATTTGATTCTCTAAAGGCATCTGGGTGGGATGGAAGGAACAACTTTCCATTAAGGTTTTATGTAATAATTCTCAATTTATTTGCTTACTAGTTCTTAGAACTGATTCTGTTTTACATATTATCATTGTTTTTGTGTATGGTAGTCCTGATAGACAAAAAATGAAGAAACTTTGGGTGGAACTTCGTTCTGTCATTCCAACAAATGATACTCATTGGATGGCTATTGGTGATTTTAATGCATTTTTTTTATTCGAGTGAAAAGAAAGGAGGGAGAACTGTTGGGAAAGGATGACATCTTTTAATGATTTTCTTGAAGTGTCTAATTTGCAGGATTTAGGTTTCAAGGGGCCTCTATTCACTCAGTATCGTGGTGGGATTTCTGAGAGATTGGATAGAGTTATTAGAAATTATTCTTGGTTAATAACTTTTTTCGGTTTGCTTAATCATTCATCTCCCGAGAATCAAGTTGGATCACAGACCTCTGTTTTTGTCACTTAATCCGAAGTTATCTTGACGAAAGGTCGTCCCTTCAGGTTCATTGCTAGATGGGTAGAGCATTCTAATTTTTTGGATTTCGTGAAAGAAAAGTGGAGTTTTAAAGGTAACATAACTGATTCCCTGAATAGTTTTACCGATAATATTAAAGTTTGGAATAATTCTATTTATGGTATTATTGGAGTTAGAAAGATGTATTTGATGCAAAGGTTATATAATGTTTAAAAGACCCTAGACAGATGTTATTCTATAAATTTAAATATGGTGGAAACTCAGATTTGGGAAGAGTTGGAATGCATCCTTCATTAGCTTCTTTGGAAATAAAAAGTAGGGTGCGATTGGTTGCAATTTGGCAATAGGAACACTAAATTTTTCCACTCTTGCACGGTTCAGAGAAGGAATCGTAATAAAATTTCAACTTTAAAGAACGATGAGGGTGAATGGATTTTTGAGGATAAGTGGCTCCAAATTGAAGCTATTAGGTTTTTTTAGAATTTGTATGGGGAGGTACAGATTTGTACGAAAGCGTTAGCCCCTAACTCCTTTCCGAAGCTTAGCTGTAATGATGAGGTTTTCTTGAGGGGAGCTATTTCTGATGAAGAGATAAAATTGGCTATGTTCGATATGGCATCTCTAAAAGCACCTGGGAGCAATGGTTTTCACTTTCGTTTCTTTAAAAGTCAATGGGAATTGGTTGGTGGAGCTATTTGTAATTGGGTTAGGAAAATTTTTGATGGTGAGCCAATTGATAGTGATCTTAATAATACTCTTCTGGTTCTTATCTCTAAGGTCCAAAATCCTGAGGGCTTCGAGCACTTCCGTCCAATAAGCTTGTGTTCAGTTCTTTACAAGCTAGTTATGAAGATTATTGCTAACATGTTTAAAGTGGTTTTTCAAAGAATCATAGGTTAAGAGCAAGCTGATTTTATTACTGGGAGGAACATTACAGATAATATTATTGTGGCCCAATAGATTATGCATCCTATGAGGAGCAAGCATAAAAAGTGGATGGCTATTAAGATCCACTTGGAAAAAGCCTATGACCGAGTGAGCTGGGACTTTATTGGTGCCTCCCTTCAAGTGGCAAATACTCTCGATTTCCTTAGGAAAGTCATTATGTTTGCTATCACGAGTTCTACCATGCAAATTCTCTGGAATGGGGTTCCAACTCAGAAGTTTAGACCAGTTAGATGTATCAAACAGGAGTGCCCCCTCTCTCCGTATCTTTTTGTTCTTTGTATGGATTGGTTGGATCAAAGCATCATTCGACTGTCCAAGTATGGTCCTAACCTTTCTCACCTATTTTTTACTGACGATCTTATTATTTTTGGAAAAGTAGATATCAAACAAGCTAGGCTTATAAAAGATTTGTTGGATAACTTCTGTGGTTACTCTAGACATTGGGTGAATGCTCAAAAGACGATTATTTTCTTTTCTAATGGTGTGGATGAAAATCTGCAGGACATCTTTATGCTATACTTGGTTTCTGTAGAGTCTTGAATCTAGGTTCATATTTAGGGGTTCCTCTCTTTCACGATAGGTTTACCATCAGTTCATTAAAATTTGTTGTGGACAAAGTCAAATTGAGGCTACAAAGTTAGGACGCAAGGTAATTGTCTTTATCTGGTAGGGTTACGTTAGCTCAATCGGTTCTTCTTACAATCCCTACCTACTTTATGCAATCCTTAAAGATCCCGCAAGGCATTTGTGATGAGATTGAGAGCATTGTCAGACAATTTATATGGGGATCATCTGGAAGAAGTAAAAGAATGGTCTTTGTTAACTGGGATTCGGTGTGTCAATCGAAGAGTTGTGGTGGGCTTGGGATACGTCAGTTGAAAGATCAAAACTCCTCATTTCTATTGAAGTTGGGCTTTACTATTCTGACTAAACCAGAAGTTTTATAGGCGCAGGTTTTGACTGCGAAGTATGGTGTTAAGGAATGTCTTCCACTCAGTAGTCTTCATAGTAATTGCTCTTTTCTCTAGAGAGCTCTTTCTAAGATATGACCTCTACTTAGAGAAAACATTTTCTAGCCTATGGGAGATGGTAATACTATTAGATGTTGGAGAGACAGTTGATTCTGAAGGTTGGGCCTTTGGTGAATTTAATTTCAGCTTACGCTAACTTTGTTGTGGATTATCGTCTTAAGGATAGGGTTACTGAGGAAGATTTTTGGAATCTCGACTTTTTTCAAATGTGGTTATCGAATGATTTAATTGGATGTATTACTAGCATCCCTTCTCTGTATCCTTCAGTAGGTCCGAACAGAACCGCTTGGAAAGTAACCTTATCAAGATGCTTCTCTATTAAAAACGTCTATTGTAAGGTTAAGGAGCCTTCATGGAATCCTTTAGAAGAAGCTTGGAAATTGCCTTGGAAAGTTGAAGTACCTCAAAGGGTTCGAGTTTTCCTTTGGTTGGTCCTCAAATAGAGGTTGCTTATTCAAGCAAAAAGGCTTAGGTGTGGTGTGAGTAATGATGCAAGGTGCACAGTTTGTGGTCATGGAGTTGAAAATGTGCTTCGCGCTATAAGGGATTGCGACACAGCGAAGAAGGTATGGTACCGAATAGTTCCTCCTAATAAATTAATTGCTTTCTTTTCAAGTAATTTGCAATAGTGGCTTGAGGCGAATTTAGAGAACCAAATTATTATTGATTGGAGGGAGGCTGTTTGGCCTTATTTTTTGGCCTTCTTGCTTGGCATATTTGGAAAAACCGAAATATCCATATATTTCGAGGAGTGCCATGGATTATTGAGGAAATTATCAAAGGCGTTTACAGTTGGGCTAAACATTATGGTTCTATTCGTAAAAGAGAGAGAATTGGTAAACATACTTCAAAGGAGGACTTTGTGGGAACTGGAAAGTGGATTTGCATTAGGTTTGATGGAGCTGTTAAAGTTTATACCGAATTCGCTTTGACAGGTGGAGTTCTGAGATACCAAAATGGTGATCGGATCCTTGGTTTTAATCGCAAAGTAGGGATCTGTTTTGTTTATGAAGCTAAATTGTGTGGCACTCTTGATGGTGTTAATTGGCACAAGGAAGCTTTCATAACAGATTATTGATTAAAACTGATAATATGGAAGTCATTAGGAACATTAAGGAAACTTTTTTGAATGGGTCAAATTCTGCTTTAATAAGGTGCATCACTTATCTCTTAAGGAAGGAGACATTCTGGTCCCTTGATTATGTCCCTAGAAAAGATAATATGGAAGCTGATCAAATTTCTAAATTGGCATTTGATAGACAGGAAGGCTTATAGTTGTATGTTGACTCTCCTCTTGCTTCTTTTTAGTTTATTGTAATTCTTCTTTATTCAAAAAAAAAAAATAGCTTCATCCCTAATGAAATGAATGAAGAGCAAAAATAATGGATTCTTTCACATGATTCAAAGTAAAGTCACCATCTATGACCCAATTAGTGTTATATGAGCCCAAAAATATATTTTAAAATTTATTTGGTACGTTACGGATGCAGGTGTTAGACTTTTTTTTTTTGAGTAAATTTCGATTGGGCTTTTATTATAAAAGAAACTAAAAACAAAAAGAAGTCCAAAGTTAGCCTAACAAGAAAACGTCCCACTTGCAAAAATTAAAGCTGAAATGAAACAGAAAAAATCTAGATATTTTGGAAACCGTCTGCTGTCTAATCTTGAAGAAATAAAACGATCGCCCCTAATGCCCAATCAGAAACGTCTGAAATCTGCCAAAGTCTCTATCTTCATAATTGTTTCTTCAGTTTGACGATTTCTTTTCTCTGAGAAGAAGCTGTGTTATTTCAAAGTAAGACTTTCATATATAATTGGTATAAGTGTGACAATCTAATATTATCTTTTTTTTTTCTCAATAGCTAGGGTGATAATTGATAAACCCCCATTTTTTTGTTTTGCACATCTCGTAATGCTTAAATGGGATAGGTATATATAGTTCACACAGTTTGGTACCCTGTTCAAAAAATAGAATCTAAGCTCTTTGCTTCAATTTTTATTATTTTTTGCATATTTTATTATCAATTTTTATGTATAAGTTGTAGATTTAGTTCTTATATTTTAATTTGATTATTTTGATAGTAGTTAAAATCAATTGTTTTCAAAATCTTATTCTACAAACAAATTATCACATATCTAATATTATGTTAGCTTGATATTTCCACACAAACTCCCAGAAGTCATGTTATTTTAGTTAATGGATTTAATGACTATCGTTTTGAGTAATGTTGAAATTTCAAAATCTAAAAAAATATAAATTTAAAAGTGATCAAATTAGAAAATAAATTCACTACTTATGTATGGTACATTACTAATAGCATAATTCGATTTATCTACTTGTTATCGCTTGGTTTGAAATTAAAAATTTTAAAATTTAAAAAAATATATAAATTAAAAATAATTAAATTAATATATAAAGTCTTATAATAGAGAAAGAGGAAGAATGGTCCTATGTCACATTGCGATGGCCTTTTTGGTGGCTGTTGAAAGGGTAAGAGTTAAGAAAGAGGGGGATTGGTCAATTATGGATCCACCAAACCTTGTCAAACTAAGAGCCCATTTTAAAGGAGATTGAAATTAAATTAATGACAACGTGTTGATTTTGGTTTCAATTTCCCAATATATGATTTCTAGAACACATTGAACTCCTCCTTGTGTGTGTTTTGTTTTAGGAATGAGATTTAATTTAATTACATTTTTGAAAAATTTTGATCCTCCCACCTGCTCTTTTGCATGAATTATTACAGCTTTAAATGGTTTATATAATTAGAAAAAAAAATTGAAGTTTGAATAGCTAATGAAATTTGATTATTATGTGAATTCAAGTATTTTTAATGTTCGACTTAAATAGCTTGCAAGATTAATCATATTTTTAATCAGTGTTGAAATTTTTAAGTTATATTTAAATTTATCTAAATTTGAAATTAAGTATTTTTATTAGGTAACCAATTGAATTCAGAGAAAGAATTGTATGAAATTGTGATTTCACAACATTCTTATCTCTTTTCAATAAGAGAATGACAAAACAAATCATTTTTAACAATTTTAGTTAGATTTAAATTTTTTTAGGAGAAAAAAAAGCTGAAAATCAAGAAAAAAATCTGATTTGTCATTCTCCTATTGAAAAATAATAATGATACGTGAAATCACAATTTCATACCATCACCCCAACTAGAACTAAACTCATTTTTACTTGACAAAGACCAAGTCCGTAAGATCTTGAGTATCTATGAATTCCACCACATTTAAAGTTATGCGTAAATTTTCTCTAAATTTAATTTTTCAAAATCTTGGATGTACCCTTATACTTATTTTTTTTAGTGCTTAATTATGATGATATTTATAATTATAATTATACTTCTCCCCTATCATAAAATTGCATTTTGTATAAAAGAAAAAAAAAAAGTTGATACCAACAATTAATACAAGTGGTTGCTCTTCAGCGCACTTCCTTCACCTTTCTCTAAACAAGAAAAACATTGCCTTTGCAATTGCTTTGCTCTTGCTGGCTCTCATTTTTGCCTTTGCAATATACGGTTTGAGTTATTTCTCTCTCTCTTTTGTTAAATGTTATCCTCTCTTTGGGTCCTTAATACGTAAATAAACCAAAAATCTGTTATCCACTGTGAAAAAAGAAAAAAGGAAGAGTTAAAGTTGTATTTTCATGAACATGGAAGTTGAATATAAGGAGGTAAATAAAGCAGAAATGGCCTTTTTCTTCATTTTTATGCTTATTGTTTTTGGCTATTATATATATGAATGCTTCCATTGATGAAAACGTTCATGAAACTCAGGAGAATATAAAGAATTCAAGAGGAACTATGCTTTTTACCTGCAGATGGTTGCCTTCATCTTCTCCGAAGGCTCTTGTTTTCCTTTGCCATGGTACCCATCCCTCATCATTATGGTCTAATTCTAGTTTTACTCCCTCTATTATGTTAGAGTTTGAGATTCAATCTCTCTAGTTTAATTTGGCATTATTTTAACCCTTGTCGACAGGGTTTTGACATCTCAAGAAGAAGTCTTTCAAGTGTCGTCTGTCAAAAATTGATGAAGACCTCAACAGGTCCACTATTGGGTCCAGAATGTCTGTTCGGATTTATCAACGGATTTTGTACCAAGCGGTGCCTAAGTTGCCCATTAATGAGGCTTTTGGTAGAGGTGGAAGAGGATAAAACCAAGCATAGACATTTCAAGCCCATTATCGAACATGTTGAGAGAATCAATTGATCCTTGAGAGATGACACTTTGAAGACTTCTTCTCTAGATATCAAAATTCCCTCCACAACCCTTCTACTTTTTATAATGTTATTAGTAGGTTCATATACAACTGATTGATGCTGTCAAAATATTAATAGTATGGGCTATTAGTTGATAACAACATAATAGTGTTAACAGAATTGTAAAAATTCCTATCATTTTAATGATAACAATTATTACTAATAGCATTATAAAAGTATGATTGATGAAATTAAGTGAAATAAAAAATTAAATTTCAAATTCTAAAATTAAAATTAGAGTAGTAATTACTATATTAATTAGAAAAAGAAAAAAAGAGTCGGGGTAATGGGTGTAAAATATTAAAATTCATTAATGTGAATTGCAGGTTATGGCATGGAGTGCTGTGAATTCATGAAAGGTAATAAATACCTCTTAAATGCCTGTTTTTTTCCTTTTACATATAAACTCATTTTGTCACTATTTTTTCGTCCATCCATTTTTTTTTTCAATTTTTATTAAAGAAATTGTTAACTAATGTTTTTTTATATTATATTAAATAATATTAATTAACTTTTTTTTTTTTAAATCCTCAGAAACACCGACAGGTTGAATTTGTAAAACTAGTTTTAATTTCAATAGTTGAATAAGTTATTTTCAAAACTTCAAATTTTACTCTATAATATTAAATAAATTAATTATATTTTATTGAAATTGATCCGGATCTAAATAGTATTTACACCTAAATATAATAAATATTTAATAAAAAGATTAAAATATGATATTAGTCTATGTATTTTAAAAGTTAAAAATTCAATTTTCTTATTTTTTTAAATTAAAAATTCTAGTCCAATCATTATTATCATTGATAGTTTCTATCAAGATTTGTCAATTTATCAGGATTTTTTTCTATCGATCATATGTCACGTCATATGAAGACAGCTTAATCAAATTTCAAAATCTAAAACAAAATACTTACGATTTTAACAACTTCATTGAAATTTTTAAATCATAAACTAGAAGGGCTTAATTTTTATTATAGACTAAATCATAAATTCTATACAAATATAATCACGATAACATATTTTAACCGATAAAAAATCAATAAGCTATGGTGTCAAAAGCTCAAATCTTTCAATTTCCATTCTTTTTAATTTAATTTATGCTTGACTACTTATTTAATTTTTTTATTAATGATTTAAATTTTGGTTTTGGTTCTTTAATATTTAATCTCTGCTTGATAATATCATAACATCATTAATTAATATGGTTTAAAAACTGATGTAATTCTTTCTTAGAAAATCCCTTCCAACACAAAACAAAATCATGTCAACATAATGAGTTTGGAAGGTCTACCTCAGCATTTTATCTAAAATATTTAATGATAAATAAATATTTAGAGTAATTAATAATAATTTATACTCATGTCAAATTAAAGTAAATAGAATAAATCCCATATTTGAGCATAACACAAGGACCCAAACCAAAATTTGACCTTTGTTACTACATGATCACCAATCACATTGACAATGATTTTAAGTTTATGAATTTTGAAGATGTGGGTCAGCTGTATATTGATTGGGTTGGCAGACAACCACTGGCCCCACCGAGATCTTTGTAATATTAGAGGGGACTGAGGGGGAAGCTAAGAATTACGTTACATGATCAAGATACAATTAAAATTTGTAAGGGGTTAAAGTGAATTTTTTATATTAAAATGAATATTTGAGAGGGACTACAGTCCAATTATACCATTTAACAAGGGGATTGATGAAGAAAATAAGCATTTTACTTTGCCTAAATGAATCGATTGGTTAACTGATATCATGGTTTTTATAGCAGAATGTGGAACCAGGTTAGCTGCTGCGGGATATGCGGCGTTTGGGGTGGATTATGAAGGACATGGGAGGTCCAAGGGTGCTCGATGTTACATTAACAAGTTTCAGAAAATCGTTAATGACTGCCGAGAATTCTTCAAGTCTGTATGTGGTATGTGTTCTTCGAGTGTTTGACAAAATTACCAAGCCAACTTTTCTCCTTTAAATCACAATGGTTTTGTCATTTTACAGAGCTGGAAGAATATAAGGATAAGAACAGATTCTTGTATGGAGAATCAATGGGAGGTGCAGTGGCACTGTTACTTCATAAACATGATCCTTCTTTCTGGAATGGTGCTGTTCTTGTTGCACCAATGTGTAAGGTAAATGGTTGAGAAATGACCTTTTTTTTTTTTAGTTCACCAATTCATTAAGAATAAAAAATAATGTCAATATAGGTTGGTTTAGTTGGTTGAGTACTTGTTAGCACTTTGATAAGTATCAGGCTCGAGTCTCACTAATAATCTCATTTGATGGGTGATTTGAAAGTATCACTTCTAGTTTTTTATGAGATCGATGGCATGCCCTAACTTTGGAGGTGTAGCGGTAATGTTAGTGCATAAAAATGATCCCACTTTGGAGTTGTGCTGTTCTTGTTGCATTAATATTTGGATTTGGGGGGTTTGAAGATGTTTCAAATTAGAGGGTAGAGAGTTGTATGACCGAAGGGTCTTGAAAGTGTGGCAAAAAAGATTAAGAAGCTTGTAGCTTCTTAAAGGGAGAGATGAGATCTCCATGAGTCCCTAACATGGGTTTTCTGTTAAGAAATGATGGAAAAGATTGTATAGAATTAAAAATACTTCCAGTATATTTCTGCTACTATAGCATGATTGTAATATAAAAGGTATGAAACACCCTAAACCCGGCCCACGAGCCTCGACCAGATCTAGTATATTCCTCAAATAAAAACTGTTCAAGTTCTTTGAACATCTTTAAGTGATTTCAAAAAAAATTCGATTTGGGTTGGGCTCGAGTTGAAAACCAATTTGTTTTGAAATAGAAGTTTTTATAAAGATGCCATTGTTAAGTTCAAAACTTTTAAGTTAAAATATATGTCGAACGATAGATTTTATATTTAATTAAAATCATGTGAATTTATGTGTCAAAACATTTAGGGTTTATTTAAGTAAAACATTTAGTCTTTAATTTGATAAAAAGTTCGTAATATAAAAAAAAAATTAACGTGCATGCAGAAATAAAGTTCATACTAAGGCCTTATTACATAAAACAAACCCAAATAGTTTAAAGTACTTAAATAAAAATAAAATGTCCAAATAAAGTAATTCCTTGCTGAGCATGGCCACCATTACGCTCCTGCCGACCCGGTCCATCACTGATCGTCACCTGGAAGAAAATATTCCCTAACGGGGTGAGTCAAACAGACTCAATGTGTAACCAACACTAAAATTTAACAATTTAGGCATACATTATCATATCACATACATATTCATATAACAGATAGGAAATAATGATGCAACCCGAACCCAAACCTACATGCCATCCACTACACATCACCCGTACCATCCCGCACACCGTGGGGACTACTAAGTCAACCCTCCATCCGCTACACATCATCGAAGGCAGTCGCTGCAGTCGACGTGCTCATCCCCTTATAAAATTTGTGGCATAGCCACCAGATACATAATTTGTGTCATGAGACACCATATTCAGATATCGTGGTCTTAGGTCACCACATTCACTTCCCCTTTTCATAATATCCCACATGCCCCCATATAACATACACATTATGCAATATCATGCCTTAATTCTCATTCTTATCAATATGCTCATATTAAATATTGCCATAAATTATATTAAAGATAGTGTGGGGTACACACTTGATACTCTTAGCGGTTCACTTAAGTCCCGAAAGCTTGATCTAATGTCTTAGATCTCAAATCCCTTGCTGCCGATTGACTTAGAATCAAGTCCTGAAACTTTGTTGTATTCCTTCTTGTAAATTCTCAAATCCCGAAATTAACTCCTTGGCTATGGAGATGTCGATATGCCTATAGAGTACATGTTAGATTTAATCCAACATTAAAACACAATGGAATGGCTTATGGCCGAATCTTATAGTTACCTACCTTGTGGATATTCAAATCCCGAAAGATCACTTCTCCAAACGATAGCTACAAGAATCCTCAAAGACCCCTTTCAAAGTTCGGTCAAAAGAAAAGGATTAGTTTCCCTAGCGTCGACTTAATTGAAGGTATAGAGAAGAAGATCAACAACAAAGAATTCCTTACCCCACTATTAGAACCGATCGAATAGCTTGCATCAAAAGATCAACCTCACCCCCCCTCTGACTACTGAGAGATTCGGCCACAGGAGAAAAGGTGATCCGGCTATGACGTCTAGAAGAAGAAAGATTGGTAATAGGAAGAAAAGATTGGAGCCTTGAATAGTTTCGGTTTGGTCAATTGGAGAAGAAACAAATGGAATGGGATGAGAGAAACAAATTTCGGCAAAAAAAAAAAAGAAAATGAATAAAGAAAAGAATACCCAAAACAATGATCCCTCCTATTTATACCCCTTATTTCTTTCCTATATTCTCTCCATACCTCTCTTCAAATAAAATTAAATAAACCCAACATTTAAAAAAATAATCTATCACATTATCCATTATCATCCCATTTAAAATTAAATAAACTAAAGTCACCATTATCTTCTATCTATACCAAATAAAATAAACTCACACTTATTCAAAATAAATTAAATAACCCCCATTCATCCACTATCTCAATATTTAAAACAAATAAAACAAAAATCCCCAATTATCTGCCCACTTAATATAAATAAACTAAATCCCCACTTATTCAAAATAAATTAAATAACCCCCACTTGACGCCAAAATGAAAAATAAAAGCACACTTTGCTGCCATCAAGACTCGAACCCAGGCCCTTCTCCTTGGCTTGAGGCGTCACACTCCAAGGCCCTAAGTGGCGCCTTGCAACCACCAAGCTCGATTTCATGTCATATCTCCTCTATAAATTTTTCTTAAGACCACCTTGCCTTAGTTTCCTCTTTTAAACTTTAAAACTTAACATTTCCTAGGACATTTCCTTACATTGCCAAGATTCTAAAAATGCACACAACACATTCACAACACATAAGGCATACTTTTTCATAAAATTAAACAAAAATGCGCAAGCCCATTTTCAGGATATTACAGTTCTACCCCCTTAAAATAATTTCGTCCTCGAAATTACCTGACTGAAATAGGTGAGGGTATTGCTGTCGCATTGCTTCTTCTGGTTCCCACGAAGCTTCTTCCGATCCATGATTGCGCCATAACACTTTGACTAGAGGAACTGATTTCCTCCGTAACACTTTCACATCACGTTCTAAAATCTGAATCGGCTCTTCCTCGTAGGATAGATCTGGCTTTAACTCCACTTCTTCAATCGGTACTACGTGAGATGGATCTGATCGATATCGACGTAGCATGGAAACATGGAATACGTCGTACATCTGCTTCAGTTCCGGTGGCAACTCCAACTGATAAGCCACTGGTCCAACTCGCTTCAAAACCTTATAGGGGCCTATAAACCTTGGACTTAACTTCCCTTTTCGACCAAATCACATCACCTTCTTCCAGGGCGACACTTTAAGAAACACTTGATCTCCCACATCAAAATCTATCTCCTTCCGTTTGAGATCTGCATACGACTTCTGCCTATCAGATGCTTCCTTCAACCGTGCCCGAATTATTTCAACCTTCTCTTCAGATTCTGCCACTAATTCTGGACCCAAAACTCGACGTTCCCCTAATTCCGTCCAACACGTCGGAGTGCGACACTTTCGTCCATACAACGCTTCATACGGTGCCATCCGAATACTAGCTTGATAGCTGTTGTTGTAGGCAAATTCCGCTAGAGGCAAATATTCCTCCCAACTTCCTCTGAAGTCCATCACACAGCCCCTCAACATATCTTCCAACACTTGGATTACCCGTTCAGACTGCCCGTCAGACTGTGGATGAAAAGCCGTAGTAAAATCCAACTTGGTGCCTAAAGCCTGATGTAACGCTTTCGAGAACCGAGAAGTAAACCTTGGGTCCCTATCTGAGATAATCGACACCGGCACTCCATGCAACCTTACGACTTCCGCCACATACAACTTTGCCAACCTCTGCAAAGAATAGTCAACTCTCACCGGAATAAAGTGCGCGGACTTGGTCAATCGGTCCACTATTACCCATACCGAGTCCTTCTTAGTAGGCGTAAGGGGAAACCCACTAACAAAGTCCATGGTAATTCTCTCCCACTTCCACTGCGGAATCATGATTGGCTGAAGCAATCCTGACGGAACTTGGTGTTCAGCCTTAACTTACTGACACGTCAAACACTGGCCAACGAATTCAGTAACTTCTTTCTTCAGACCAGGCCACCAAAACTGTTCTCTTAAGTCTCTGTACAACTTAGTGCCTCCAGGATGCATAGCATAGGGGCTACCATGCGACTCCTGAAGAATCTTCCGTCTTAGCTCCGGATCTTTAGGCATACAGACTTTACTCTTGAAACACAACACTCATTCGCCATTGATGCCATAGTCTTCCAACTCTCCATGTTGTACTTGCTGTAGCTTAACACTTAGATCCTCATCAACCAACTGTCCCTCTTTTACTTCATCCAACCACGTCGGCTTTACTTGCAACTCTGCCAAAAGGCTTCCATCATCATACAAGCTCAGATGTGCGAACATCGCCCTCAGATCCGACACGACCTTCCGGCTTAGGGCATCCGCCACTACATTCGCCTTGCCCGGATGATACTCTATCGAACAATCGTAATCCTTTAACAATTCCACCCACTTTCGCTGCCTCAAATTTAATTCCTTCTGAGTCAACAAGTACTTAAGACTTTTGTGGTCGGTGTAAATTACCGACTTTTCTCCATAAAGATAGTGCCTCCACACCTTAAGAGCAAAGACCACTGCCGCCAATTCCAAATCATGAGTTGGGTAGTTAACCTCGTGTGGCCTTAATTGTCGAGACGCATAAGCGACCACTTTCCCATCTTGCATCAGTACGCATCCCAATCCTGTATGAGAAGCGTCACAGTACACCACGAATTCCTTTCCTGCCTCCAGCTGTATCAATACCGGAGCTTCCGTCAAAACCCTCTTAAGTTTCTTAAAGCTCTCATGTTGCTTATCCGTCCATACGAAAGGTACTTCCTTCCTTAATAACTTTGTCAAAGGTGTAGCAATCGACGAGAACCCTTTCACAAACCTTCTGTAGTAGCCTGCCAATCCCAAGAAACTACGAATTTCAGCCACCGACCTAGGTGGTTTCCAATCTATCACTGCTTCAATCTTTCTAGGATCCACCCTTATTCCTTCTGCAGACACCACATGTCCCAAAAACGCAACCTCCTTCAGCCAAAATTCACACTTGCTGAATTTGGCATATAGCTTCTTCTCCCTTAACACTTGCAACACCACCCGGAGATGCTCATCATGTTCCTTCTCTGACTTGGAGTACACCAGGATGTCGTCGATGAACACAACGACGAATCGATCCAAGTAAGGTTGGAAAACCCAGTTCATCATATCCATGAACGCGGCTGGGGCGTTCGTCAATCCAAACGGCATTACTACAAACTCATAATGGTCGTATCTTGTCCTAAAGGCTGTCTTATGGATATCCGCCTCCTTCACCTTCAACTGATGATATCCAGACCTTAGATCTATCTTCGAGAATACTGCTGCCCCCTTAAGCTGATCGAACAAGTCGTCAATCCTCGGCAAAGGGTACTTGTTCTTGATGGTCAACTTATTCAACTGACGGTAATCTATGCACATACGCATAGTTCCGTCCTTCTTCTTTACAAACAAGACCGGTGCTCCCCATGGAGACACACTGGGTCGGATATACCCACGATCAAGTAACTCTTGAATTTGAGCCTTGAGCTCAACCAACTCCTTTGGCGCCATTCTATACGGAGCAATTGACACAAGAGCTGTACCAGGTAGTAAGTCAATTCCAAACTCCACCTCCCTATTCGGGGGTATTCCAGGTAATTCCTCCGGAAAGACATCTTCAAACTCTCTTACAGTGCTAACTCCACTAACACCTTCTTCCTTCTGATCCAACGCACTAACAACGGCCAAGAACGCCTTACATCCTTTCCGAACCATCTTATCAGCTTTTAGTGCTGAAATTACGTTAGACAAGTAGTTTCTTCTTTCCCCTATCATAACTACCGCCTCATATTCCGGCGTCCTTAACTCCATTCCCTTAGCTGCACAATCCAAAATAGCCCGATGGTCTACTAGCCAGTCCATTCCAAGTATGAGATCGAACTCTCCGAAGGGAAGTTCCATCAAGTCGGCAGAAAATACTACGCTTTGGATTTCTAGGGGTACACTTCGGAAGATCTTATTCACCACTACAGTTTGACCTAGTGGGCTTACTACAGTCATCTCCCTATCAGAAAGTTCAGAGGTTATGTCTAGAGTCTCAACTACTCTACATGCAACATACGAATGGGTCGAGCCCACATCAATTAGAGCAAAATAGGGCTTGCCAAAAATAAGGAACGTACCGGTTATGACGTCCGGCGCGTCTCCATCTTCCCTACGGCGAACTGCATATACCAAACCCGGTTGCCTTGCCTCAGTATTATTAGTACCTCTGCCAGGTGTTCCACGTCCTCTTCCAGGACCACGGCCTCGCTGAGGCTGCTGTCCACCTCTTCCAGCCTGATTAACATTCTGAACTATTGGTCGATCCCCATCCGGCCTCTTAGGACAATCCTTAATCATATGGTCCTTAGACCCACACCTAAAGCATCCTCCAATCTTTTTTCAACACTCTCCTAGGTGTTTCTTCCCACATTGATCACAAGTACGGTATTGCCCTCCAGTACCAGCTTGCTGACCTCGCGGCCCATCAACTCTAAACCTTTTCTGAGCATTCCCCGACGATCCTGACGGCCCAAATCCTCTTTTCTGCCTATTCCGGTCCATGTTCTGCCTCGCAGAGTCCTTAATCCCCTCAGCTATCTTAGCTTTCTCTACCAACGCAGAAAACTCCCGCTCTTGATGTGGAGCGACTAACAACCTCAGGTCATCCTTTAGTCCGTCCTCAAACCGGACACATCTTTCATGTTCAGTAGCCACTACTCCTCGAGCATACCGGCTCAATCTCAGAAATTCAACCTCATATTCTGCCACGGACTTGTTCCCTTGAACCAGCCCCAGAAAAGCCTTCCTTTGCTCATCAGTATACCGTGTGCCGACATACTTTTTCTAATATGCCGCCTTAACATACTCCCAGGTCAGATCCTCAGCTGTGGCACCATCCCGGACTGTTAACCACCATTGATACGCTTCATCGTGTAGCAGTGCCACCATTCCTTTCAGCTTCTCCTCAGGGGTCAGATCCAACTCGTCCATAATACTTTCCGTTGCTTCCAACCAATATTCAGCTGTACTGGGTGCCACACCAGATACTCCTCGAAACATTTCAGCCCTATTGGCTCGGAGTCGCTCGGGTACAGATTTCTGAGCTCCCATATTTCCACCTACTCCAGCCACCATTTCAAGAACTCGCAGCACAGCCTGCGATACAGCATCATCCCCCGTCTGAGCTTGCTGCTCGACACCAACAGCTGGGGGTGGTAGTGGCGGTGGTATCTCATTGTCAGACCCTTGACCCGATCTAAAGGGTTCCGACACAATCATTCTTCCTCTACCGCGTCCACGACGACCGCGTCCTCTAGAACTCATATCTAACGATTGTGCTTTAATCTGATTAAGAAAGTTTTATGAATTAGTCCTTGTTTCACTGATTATTCGCGAAGAATTTTATGAAGAGAGCTTAATGGGGATTCTTTCGATCATTCAAAGTTCAAGTTTTCTATCCTAATTCACAGAAGAGCACATCCATTCTATAGTATCTCCCATACACATTCACTCGTCGGACATTTCTATCCGTTCCTATCCCAGGGGTATTTTCGTCATTTGTCCTACAGGGGTATTTTGGTAATAAATCGGGGTTAGTTGAAAATTTCAATAAATTAGGGTACTTTGAAATTTCAAAACTCTCGAGTACTTTAAAAATTTTCTCAAATCACATGTATGGCAAAATTTTAGAAAGCAGGGTCATTTTGGTAATTTTGGTAACCCAGGGGTAATTTCGTAAATTTTCAAATCGGGGTATTTTGGACTTTCGCAAAATAGGGTTTTGGATACTTTTTCAAAGTAAGAAAGTTTTATTAAAAGTTTGGACAGTATGGAGATTTTTGAATCCAAGGGCATTTTTGTAATCTTACCACTAGGGGTATTTTGGTAATTTTGGAAATCAAAAATATTTTGGAAAGATTTTCACAATAATCTCTTGCTACGATTAAGGATTTTAAAACTAGGGTTTTCATAAAAAAATACGGCTAGTCCCTTTCGGGTTTTAGTTAGGGGTTTAGCCCGTGAATAAGTCCTCTTGGTTAAGGTGAACCGAAGCTACGCACCAGGTAGGATTCGAGTGTAGAGGAGGTGAGTCATGCGGACTGCTTAAGTACCAAGCTCCCACTGAATGCCAATCCTAGACATGCGCACAATGGTTGCCACACCCTAACTCGGCGACTTAGACACAGGTTTGTTTAATTAGGCATTTAGAGTCTTATGTAATTTGTTGGGGTAACCTAGTCCTAGGGTTCAAGTACTTATCATACTATTCTACGTTCCATCCCATTTTTACCCTTCTACAATTCATAATATAAATCACACAGAAGATAGGGGTACTTACCTGGTGGACTTCGGGTCGGAGACTTAGGTGCCATGCCAGAAAAACCTGCTTATTTCACAAAATTTTCACAAACTTCTTTTGGGCTTAATTTTGAAAATGTTTTGGGCCTTAAACCCAAGGCCGAGAGTTTAAAAACCTGGCTCTGATACCAAACTGAAACACCCCAAACCCGGCCCACGAGCCTCGACCAGATCTGGTAAGTTCCTCAAATAAAAACTGTTCAAATTCTTTGAACATCTTTAAGTGATTTCAAAAAAAATTCGATTTGGGTTGGGCTCGAGTTGAAAACCAATTTGTTTTGAAATAGAAGTTTTTATAAAGATGCCATTGTTAAGTTCAAAACTTTTAAGTTAAAATATATGTCGAACGATAGATTTTATCTTTAATTAAAATCATGTGAATTTATGTGTCAAAACATTTAGGGTTTATTTAAGTAAAACATTTAGTCTTTAATTTGATAAAAAGTTCATAATATAAAAAAAATTTAACGTGCATACAGAAATAAAGTTCATACTAAGGCCTTATTACATCAAAACAAACCCAAATAGTTTAAAGTACTTAAATAAAAATAAAATGTCCAAATAAAGTAATTCCTTGCTGAGCATGGCCACCATTACGCTCCTGCCGACCCGGTCCATCACTGATCGTCACCTGGAAGAAAATATTCCCCAACGGGGTGAGTCAAACAGACTCAATGTGTAACCAACACTAAAATTTAACAATTTAGGCATACATTATCATATCACATACATATTCATATAACAGATAGGAAATAATGATGCAACCCGAACCCAAACCTACATGCCATCCGCTACACATCACCCGTACCATCCCGCACACCGTGGGGACTACTAAGTCAACCCTCCATCCGCTACACATCATCGAAGGCAGTCGCTGCAGTCGACGTGCTCATCGCCCTTATAAAATTCGTGGCATAGCCACCAGATACATAATTTGTGTCATGAGACACCATATTCAGATATCGTGGTCTTAGGTCACCACATTCATTTCCCATTTTCATAATATCCCACATGCCCCCATATATCATACACATTATGCAATATCATGCCTTAATTCTCATTCTTATCAATATGCTCATATTAAATATTGCCATAAATTATATTAAAGATAGTATGGGGTACACACTTGATACTCTTAGCGGTTCACTTAAGTCCCGAAAGCTTGATCTAATGTCTTAGATCTCAAATCCCTTGCTGCCGATTGACTTAGAATCAAGTCCTGAAACTTTGTTGTATTCCTTCTTGTAAATTCTCAAATCCCGAAATTAACTCCTTGGCTATGGAGATGTCGATATGCCTATAGAGTACATGTTAGATTTAATCCAACATTAAAACACAATGGAATGGCTTATGGCCGAATCTTATAGTTACCTACCTTGTGGATATTCAAATCCCGAAAGATCACTTCTCCAAACGATAGCTACAAGAATCCCCAAAGACCCCTTTCAAAGTTCGGTCAAAAGAAAAAGAAAAGGATTAGTTTCCCTAGCGTCGACTTAATTGAAGGTATAGAGAAGAAGATCAACAACAAAGAGTTCCTTACCCCACTATTAGAACCGATCGAATAGCTTGCATCAAAAGATCAACCTCACCCCCCTCTGACTACTGAGAGATTCGGCCACAGGAGAAAAGGTGATTCGGCTATGACGTCTAGAGGAAGAAAGATTGGTAATAGGAAGAAAAGATTGGAGCCTTGAACAGTTTCGGTTTGGTCAATTGGAGAAGAAACAAATGGAATGGGATGAGAGAAACAAATTTCGGCAAAAAAAAATGAATAAAGAAAAGAATACCCAAAACAATGATCCCTCCTATTTATACCCCTTATTTCTTTCCTATTCTCTCCATACCTCTCTTTCAAAATAAATAAAATAAACCCAACATTTAAAAAAATAATCTATCACATTATCCATTATCATCCCATTTAAAAAATAAACTAAAGTCACCATTATCTTCTATCTATACCAAAAAATAAACCCACACTTATTCAAAATAAATTAAATAACCCCCATTCATCCACTATCTCAATATTTAAAACAAAAAACAAAATCCCCAATTATCTACCCACTTAAAATAAACAAAATAAATCCCCACTTATTCAAAATAAATTAAAACCCTCATTCATCCACTATCTCAATATTTAAAACAAATAAAACAAAATCCCCAATTATCTACCCACTTAAAATAAAAAATAAATCCCCACTTATTCAAAATAAATTAAATAACCCCCATTCATCCACTATCTCAATATTTAAAACAAATAAAACAAAATCCCCAATTATCTACCCACTTAAAATAAATAAAATAAATCCCCACTTATTCAAAATAAATTAAATAACCCCCATTCATCCACTATCTCAATATTTAAAACAAATAAAACAAAATCCCCAATTATCTACCCACTTAATATAAATAAAATAAATCCCCACTTATTCAAAATAAATTAAATAACCCCCACTTGACGCCAAAATGAAAAATAAAAGCACACTTTGCTGCCATCAAGACTCGAACCCAGGCCATTCTCCTTGGCTTGAGGCGTCACACTCCAAGGCCCTAAGTGGCGCCTTGCAGCCACTTTACCAAGCTCGATTTCATGTCATATCTCCTCTATAAATTTTTCTTAAGACCACCTTACCTTAGTTTCCTCTTTTAAACTTTAAAACTTAACATTTCCTAGGACATTTCCTTACATTGCCAAGATTCTAAAAATGCACACAACACATTCACAACACATAAGGCATACTTTTTCATAAAATTAAACAAAAATGCGCAAGCCCATTTTCAGGATATTACAGGGTAGGTAGTAACTAATTAACCTACTTCGTACTTAATTACAAGTAACTAATCCCTAAATACTAGGGGCTGTTATAACAACTTATTTTACCAGCTTCAACACCCCCCTCAAGTTGGAGGGTGATATATGTCTATCACTCCCAACTTGGATATTAAGTGTCGATGTTGTTGTACTGCTAGTCCTTTGGTGAGAATATCTGCAGGTTATTCCTTTGTGGAAATATGTTCAGTTTTCACCAAGCCTTTTTGAATATTTTCTCTTACAAAGTGGCAGTCGATTTCAATGTGCTTGGTTCTTTCATGGTAAACGGGGTTCGCTGCAATTTGAATTGCGGCTTGACTATCACAATAAAGCATAGCTGGTTTATCTCCTTTAATCCCCAACTCTTCAAGTAATCCTTTTAACCATTTCAACTCTACAACAGTAGATGCCATGCTCCTGGATTCTACTTTTGCTGAAGATCTTGAGACCGTACTTTGTTTTTTTTTATTTCCAAGAGATTAAGGAACTTTCAAGCTTTATGCAATATCCCGTTACTGATTTTCTAGACATAAGGCAAAATGCCCAGTCTGAATAACAATATGCAGTTAATATAGGATCTCCATCAGAAGCAAGCAGAATTCCTTGTCCCGGATTGCTTTTAATGTATCTCACAATCCTCAAAGCAGCTGCATAGTGAGACTTTTTAGGCTTATGCATGAACTGACTCAAGTGTTGTACACTATAAGTAATGCCTGGTCTGGTGTTTGTCAAGTATAACAATCTTCCAATAAGTCTTTGATAAATTACTGCATCAGCTAAGACTTCATCATCATTTTTCAACTGCAATGTTTCATTAAATTCTACTGTTGTAAGCTTTTGATTTTGCTCTAATGGAGTGACTGCTGCTTTTGCTCCTTTTAAACCAGCATCTTCAATTAATTCGAGAGCATACTTTCTCTGATTTAGCACAATACCTGCATCTGACCTTAATATTTCGATCCCAAGAAAATATTTTAAACTCCCAAGATCCTTCATTTTGGAATTCTTGTGCAATATGCCTCTTAATTCATTGATCAAATTACTATCATTCCCTGTAATCAACAAATCATCAACATATATTAACATGATGACTTGTTTGAATTCTATCCTTTTTGTGAACATTGAGTAGTCATGTTTTCTTTGAATGTAGCCATGCGAAATCAATGTTTCAGTCAACTTCAAGTTCCATTGTCGTGAAGCTTGTTTCAGGACATAGAGAGATTTAAGCAACCTGCAGATCCTATTCTCCCCCTGGTTGCGAAATCCCTCAAGAAGAGTCATGAATACTTCCTCGTGTAAATCACCTTGTAAAAAGGCATTGAAGACATCTAGCTGATAAAGAGGCCAGTGAAAGAGGGCAGCAAGAGCAATAATAGTACGGACAGTGACCTGTTTTGCGACTGGAGAGAATGTTTCTTGGAAGTCAATACCTTCTTGTTGATTGTAACCCTTGGCGACGAGCTGAGCATTGAACCTTTCAACAGTTCCATCAGAGTGATATTTGATCTTATATACCCATTTACAACCAATGGAAGTTTTCCCAGGAGGTAAAGAGACTACTTCCCAAGTGCCATTTGATTGCAAAGCTTGAATTTCCTGTTGCATAGCCTTTATCCAACATTTGTGTTTAATAGCCTCAAAATAGGATTTTGGTTCAACAAGATGTGATATGGTGGCAGCAAAATGGTGTGTATGTAAAGGTAAATGATCATAAGAAAGAGTAAGAGGATACGAACCTTTTATTGCAAGTGAAGAGGATGAAGAAGATGGATGAGAACATACAAAGTCTTGGAGCCAAGATGGTCGTGTTGTGGTTCGGATAGATCGTCGAAGTGGAGGAGGTGGATGTAAAGGTGGAAATGAGGAAGGATCCAAAGTGAAAGAGGGTGAAAAAGAATCAAAGGAGGTAATGGGAGAAGGTATAAGAGGGCTGGAAAGAAAAGTTGAGTCTTCAATGGGGCCAAAATTAGTGATGGGAAACATCGGAGGAGGAAAAGATGAAAATTTGAAAGGAAAAATAGTCTCATGAAAAACGACATGGCGATTAACAAAAAATTTCTTTGAAAAAAGACCAAAGAGAATGTAACCCTTTTGAACTAGAGAATAACCAAGAAAAACGAAAGGAATAGATTTAGGGGAAAGCTTATCATGGTAATAAGGTACGGTGGCATAACATAAGCAACCAAAAACCCTTAGATGATCAAGAGATGGAGGAGTTTTGTGGAGTTTTTCATAAGGAGATGTCCAAGACAAAACAAAGCTAGGTAAACGATTGATAATGTAGCAAGCTGTTAGCACACATTCACCCCAAAATATAGATGGTAAATTAGAGTGAAATTTCAAGGCTCTAGCAAGCTCAAGGAGATGGCGATGTTTACGTTCAGCAACTCCATTTTGTTGTGGAGTGTCGACGCATGAACTTTGATGGACAATACTAAGAGAAGTGAAAAAATGTGTGCAAGTAGAGTTAAAAAATTCAGAACCATTATAACTACGAATGATCTTAATATCAGCTGAAAATTGTGTTTTGACATAGGCAACAAATTGTTTAAGAGTAATAGATGCATCACTTTTGGTCTTCAAAAGGTAGACCCAAGTCATTCGAGTGAAGTCATCAACTATAGTGAGGAAAAAACGATGACCACTATGAGTTGAGATTCTATAGGGTCCCCATAGGTTAATATGAATTAAAGAAAAAGCATGAGTTGTTTGAGTGAGACTGCGAGGAAATGGCAATTTAGTTTGTTTAGCCAATGGACAAATAGAACAAGAAGATAATTCATTAAGATCATGGAAAACAGATTGCAATTGAACAATTTTTTTTCATTGTGGAAATAGATGTGTGACCAAGGCGAGCATGCCATACATGGAGATCATTATGTAAAGCCATAAAAGAAGTAACAATGGGCAAAGAAGGATTGGCAGATTTGTGAAGAAGCACAATACTGGAAGAAAGCTGTTGTGGTTGGAAGTAGTAGAGACCAGCATGTTCTTTACCAATCCCCAGCATCCATCCACTGTAAAGGTCCTGTAGAAGGCAAAAAGAAGGATAAAAAAAGACACAAAACAATTAAGGTCTTTAGTAAGTTGAGAAATAGAAAGCAAATTGTAATTAAAGTCAGGTATGTATAAAACATTAGTGAGTTTATAATTGGGGGAAAGAATATGATGGCCAACATGAGTAACAGGGGCTGATTTCCCATTAGGTAATTGAACACACGAGCTGTCAGGAGCAAGAATAACAGAAGAATTCAAGCATTGAAAGTCAAATGTCATATGGTTGGTAACTCCTGTGTCAAGGATCCAGCTAGATGATGTAGAGGAAGAGAGCATACCAGCCATCTGAGCAGTAGCAGAAATAGATGAATCCTTCTACAAAGTATGCAGAAGTTGCTGGTACTGTTCCGATGTTAAAGTAGGAGCAGATGGAGTCTGAACAGATGAGGGATTCACAGTGTCAACAGAATTAACCGAAGAGGTGACATTAGTAGCAACCGATTTCTTACGAGTGAACTTAAAATCAGGAGGGAAGCCAATCAGTTTATAACAGGTCTCACGTTTATGACCCCGATATTACAGTAGTCACAAGCGCCATTGAATCTACGCTTGGAGCTACCAGTGGGAGTAGTCGAGGAATAAAGGGCGGTCGATTCAGATGAAGAAAGCAATGGAGAAGAGAGCTGACGGTGAGATTCTTCCTGAACAAGCATGGAGTGGGCTTGATGGACTGACGGCGTCGGTTGCATAAGTAAGATTTGACTTCGCACAGCAGAGTAAGAATCATTGAGACCTATTAAAAATTGAAAAAGTCGTTGTTAAAGAAAAGAATCAGATGCGGTTCGAGCATTGGCACAGCCACTCGGAGAGCAAGGCACCAAAACATCATACTCATCCCACAAAAGACGAAGTTGTGTGAAATAAGTGGAGATAAAAGCAGTACCTTGAGTGTGAGAAAAAATAGTATGATGGAGGTAATAAATTCTAGACCCATCGACTTTATTGTAGCATTCTTGAAGATCCTTCCAAACAAGGCAAGCACTCGAAGCGAAAACGATACCAGCTAAAAGTTCTTGGCAAATATGTTGAGGATCCAAGAGAGTACAATGGCATTGCAATGGTCCCATTGAGAATGAAGATCAGCTGGAAAATCAGCCTGTGAGCAAGTGCCATCAACAAATTCGAGTTTGTTTTTGGCAAGAAGAGCGATATGCATAGATCGACTCCATATAGTATAATTTTCAAAACCAAGAAGCTGATGAGAGACCAACATAGCGCCAGGAGTATCAGAAGGATGAAGGTAAAGAGGGTGATGAAAGTCAATGAGAGTAGAAGATGGATTGATGGCCATTGAAGAAGATTATGAAAAAAATCAGAGAGGCAAGGAAAAGTTTTTCCTGGATACTGATACCATGTTAAGAAACGATGGAAAAGATTATATAGAATTAAAAATACTTCCAGTATATTTCTGCTACTATAGCATGATTGTAATATAAAGGGTAGGTAGTAACTAATTAATCTACTCAGTACTTAATTACAAGTAACTAATCCCTAAATACTAGGGGCTGTTATAACAACTTATTTTACCAGCTTCAACATTTTCTTGTAAATAAGAAGAGAAAAAAGTGGGGGAGAGTTGTCTCTTGTTCTTATCCTTTAAAAGTGTATATAAAAGGTGCTTTTGTTGGAGTTGTATAATGAGGTCTTAGTATGTATAGGGTGACTATAAGGCAGAGTTTATATGATATGTCTAGATATTTATGTATAACCAATTTGAGTTGGTTTAGTTGGTTAAGTAATTATTAGCATTCTAACAAATATCATAATTCGTGTCTCATTAATAATTTCATTTGGTGAGTAATTTTTAAGTACCATTTTTAACCTTTTACGGAATCGGGGCTACTCGTACTTAAACTTTAGTTAATCAAAATATGTATATAATCTTTAGCTTTAAAATTTTGTTAAAGATATCTGAGGAAGCGAAGACACATCCAATGGCGGTGAATATGTTGACGAAAGTGGAAGAAATGGAAGATAGTACCAACCAAAAATGTCATTGACACGGCATTCAAGGACCCTATTAAGCGAGAAACAGTTAGGACATTTAATTCCTCTTGTTCTTGTTCAAGTCTCATGGTTGCTTGAATTGGTTTATTTGATTTTAAATGATTTAATTGCATATACAGCTCAGGGGTGTCTCTTTTAATTTATGGTTGATGCAGATAAGGAAAATTAAGTTAATATACCAAGACAAGCCTAGACTCAAAACAGCCCAGGAAATGCTCAGAACTAGCATAAGCCTTGAACGTGGTTTAAATGAGGTTAAATAATCATCTCCTCTTAATCCCCTCCCCATTGCAAAAAATTTGCCTGTATATGTTTTATGTGTTTTTGGCTCCTGTCTCATCTATGTATTAATCTCCGTATCCGACACTCATCCGAGTCGTAAGATCTTGGAATGAGTCAATTTCTTTCATTCATTTATACATTTATATGGGTTGGTTGGAATGGTTTTTTGCAGGTGACACTCCCCTTCTTTGTGTTGCACGGGGAAGCAAATATAGTAACAGATCCTGAAGTAAGCAAGGCCTTGTATGAGAAATCAAGCAGCAGTGACAAAACCATAAAACTGTATCCAGGGATGTGGCATGGCTTGACATCGGGTGAGCCCGATGAAAACATCGGGATCGTTTTCACGGATATCACAGCTTGGCTTGACAAACAACTCCTATAAACTTTAAGCAATAAAGGGTTCGAAAAACTCACTAATACGAGCATTGAAACCTGGTTGCAGAACCCAATGGAATGGGTTCGTAGACATCACTAACCCACTTATCCTGATAGTACCATATTAGCTACTGTCTCTGTATATTTTCTCTACATTAATAGAACTAAAAGATATGAAATTGCTTCAATACTGCAATGTTTGAGGATCTGATTAATTTGTTTCATTGAAAATGCTTTGTTGTTGTTTTTATTAGGAGGAGACATTGAAGTTAAGATAGATTTATGATGATTTGCCTTTGTGTTTCACTGCCCATGAAGTTGATGGGTTCAATAAAAGGACATTTTGCCAACAATTTTAAGTTGGTTGGGAATCTGGTGTTAAGGGTCAAATTTATGAAGAATATTAACCAATTGTTGGGAGGCATCTCTCAACCTGTCCAGAATTCAAGCTCTGTATGCAATCCATGATGCATTTCACATGAATGTAGTGAGCATCGGCATGATTGCAGAAATAATATAACTCATAAGCCACTGCCTCATAGAAACTTTGTCTTATTATATATTCTTGGAATCTGCAAATTTATATCTATATGAAATTTTTTAAATTTGTCTTTTAAGTCTTTCAGTTTTTCTTCAAAAAATAATTAGGTTTCCCTAATTTTTTTAAAATTTCTCATTAAGACTTAAATTTTATCAAAATTTTAATTAAACCATCTGAAATTTATAAAAGTTCTCTTCCTTAAACTCAAAATTTAATTTCAAGCCCCGTACATAAGTCCTTGCTTGAAGAGATCAATTCATTCATTTTTTAGATTATGTATATAGGGCCAATTTGTGAAGTTTATCGTAATCAGACGGATACACGGATCGAACCAAAACATACCAGTTTGGCACCCAGTGTCTCATTGGCCATGCCGAAGTAAATTGGTACCCAGTACCTCATCGAATTTATCCGAAGCAATAATTTGACACCCAGTGTCTCATTGACTTGAAGTCAAAGTATCCTTGAACTATTTCAATCCTATGGCATGCCATCTATATCCGACTCAGCCCGATATAGTTAATAGGGTTTCAACTCACTTTTCAAATGCCAGAATTATCCAATACTCAATTATCACATTAATCACAATTTCACATACATTCAATTCAATATAAAAAATGGTAACACTTACCTTATTTATTTACCATAAACATTTAAATCAAAATACAACAATTAATAATTAAATTCGGATTATAGAAATACAAACCAGAATTTCTGAGTTACTCCTCGTCGACTTTATCTTTTCCTTTCTTAGTCGAATTTTCCAGTACAGTGTTAGCTACGGAAATTAAAACAATTAAAATTCATCAATACAATACAATTTCACATTAAATATTTCAATTTTTATTCAACTTTTGCCTAAATCCCAATTTAGTCCCTAAACCGAGACTAACTTTATTTCTTCAAAACTAATTCCATATTTTCATTCAATTTCCACTTTAGACTAAATTAAACTCTCTAATTTCACTCAAATCCCTAAATTTTGAAATTTTTACAATTTAGTCCTTAATACTCAAAACTTATAATTTATTTTATAATTCAATCCATTTTTCATTTCTAACTTAAAATTCTATCAATTTAATCCCAAATACTTCAATTATTCAACATGAACAACATCTAAAAATTAAATATTTTCTAAAATTTCAACATAGGTTAAGTAGTATTTAACATTAGGATTCTAAAAACATAAAAATTACAAGAAAATAGACTAAATTAACTTACTAATTAAGCTTTAAACCGTTGAAAACCCTAATTTTTCTCCTTTTTCTTTCTCTCTTTTTTTTCTCTGTTTCGTTCTACTTTGTTCTTCTTTTTCTATTCTTTTTCTTTCCTTTATTTTATGTTTTAATTATTATAACAATATAATATAATAATATAATAATATTTACTTAAATAATAAGTAAGTAATAATTATTATAAATATATGTATTTAAATGTTACACATGTCATTACCAATACCACACACTTGTTAATTTAAGGGTTAATTCGTATTTAGTCCCTTCACTTTTCTCTAATCTATAATTTAACTTTCTCCCTATATGCAATCTAGTCATTACACCTAATTACTCTTAAATTAAGCAAATTCACCTAATCAAAATCTAATTAATCACACAGCTAACTTTGTAAATATTTTTATTAAATATTTACGAATCCGTTTTCCGCAAACGGAGACCAGAAAATACACTTTCCAATACCCGTAACTATCAGGTCGTTTCAAAGACCTACTAGTTGATTGGTAGAATAAAACCCTCATTATTACGACCATTGCAATTCATGTTCTCGTATTACTATTAAGACTTTGAGGATGGTGATCTTCATCCAAAACTTCGAGCTTTAGACAAAGCATCATTCCAAGAACACCAACAATGAAACTCAAATGAACACTCAAGATAGCAATTTTAGTTGAATGCTTCATTTTTTTCTTCTTCTTATTGTACATATTGAACACATAAGAATCTAATGACTCCACCAACTAAAGACCACCTTTCAAGACAAAAAAAAAAATCAACATGAAAATTATTTTTTTTTCAATTGCTGTAAAGAGGTCTAAAGGAAAGAGAGAGAAAATGAAGAGAGAAATGGAGTATATAGGGTGTGGGGGAGAGGGAGAGGGAACGAGGGTGGCCGTGGCAGTAGAGTTTTTTTTATTTAATATTAATATAATTATTTTTATTTAATAAGAATATTAATATTAATAAAATTTAAATTAATTATTATATTTTAAAAAATATTTATGTGTTTATAAATTTTATATATTATTTTTTTGTCTAACAATAATTTTTTTATTTTTATATATTTTCATTTTTATTATATTTTTAAATATATTTATGCATTTTTATATATTTCTTTGAATTTTTTTAAAATTAAGATCAAATTTAGAACATTTTTAAATTTTGAGGAATAATTTTTTTTAAATTACACTACACCAAAATAGACTTTTAACGGCGTTTTTTTGGCTTTTAGCGGCGTTTTTAAGCGCCACTAATACTATTTGCGGCGCTTTCAAAAGCGCCGCAAAAAGCGCCGCTGAAAAAAGCGCCGCAAAATTTAGCGGCGTTTATTGTGAAAAAACGCCGCTAAAAGTCTTGACTTTTAGCGGCGCTTTTATAAGAAACGCCGCCAAAACTCCTCACTTTTAGCGGCGCTTTTCTAGAAAATGTCGCTAAAGGTGGGGTCTTTTAGTGACGTTTCTTATAAAAGCGCCGCTAAAGGTGGGGTCTTTTAGCGGCATTTCTTATAAAAGCGCCGCTAAAGGTGGGATCTTTTAGCGGTGTTTCTTATAAAAGCGCCGCTAAAAGTCCAAACCTTTAGCAAAAACGCCGCTAAATGTGGGGTCTTTTAGCAGCGTTTTTTACAAAAACGCCACTAATTTGCACAGATCTGCAATGCTCTTTTTTTTCCAATATCCTACCCTCAAACCAAGCAAAAACAGCAGCAATTGCATATAATTCCAACCCAAGGCAGCAAATAAAACATTTAAATCTCACCAAAAGCATTAAATCTAAACGATACTTCAAATTTAATAAAAGATATATGATATTCATTAATAAATGAAGCATAATTCAAACAATTCTTACAATAATGTTTAACTGTAACAATGTTAAAAAAAATCTTACAACAAGAAAACAAATGTCTAAGAGGGCGGCCTCTGCGACTGCTGCTGGAACAACTGCATCATAGTTTGCAGCTGTAGCTGGAGTTTTTCATACTTTCTGTTCTGCTCTGCCTCCCGCACTGCTGCCTCCGCTCTAAGTTGAGCAATATGCTCCGCCTCCCTCGCTGCTGCCCCCACTCTAAGCTGAGAAATTTGTTCCGCCTCCCTCGCTGCTGCCTCCGCTCTAAGCTGAGAAATTTGCTCAGCTGTGCTCGCTTCCATCAGAGATATCTGGTCTTTTAGTCTCTGAACTTCAGCACGAGATTGACTCCCGGAAGGCATGTATTGCCGGGAGCCGGATCCAAAATATTGGGTCGGGGTAACACCTGATCCTTGACATCGAACCCGACCATACCTTGTAAGACCCAAAACATTAGTGATAATTCTGTTATAAATATACTCAAGATTAACAAAACTATCAATCGAAGCAGTCGTACCTTTCAGGACCCAAAACATCAGTAATAATTCTGTTATCAATCTCCTCGAGATTAACAGAACTGTCAGACGAAGCAACCGCTTCATACTCCGCCTTCTTCTCCTTTAGTTTATCCTAATAAATCAATAAAAGAGTTAGAAACGAAATATATAATAAAAAAGAATGGAACATAACTTTATAAATTTAAAACTACAAACGATGAATTAAACTATTATAATTAAACATTATAAATATTTATAAAAAATCAAATTTTATTAAATAAATATACCAAAATTTCTGCAGCCTCGGATGTCATCGGAGATCCATCCTTCTTCCTATGCGTAATGTCAAAAAGCTGAAGGCGTCCAACTTTTTGACCTGACGAAACTTCCTACATTATAGCAGAAAAAATATAATTTAATAGTATAAAGTCATTAATATTTGAAAGAAGTAATAAATTATAATACCTCGACTTCAGCTACACGAGCAAAACTTCTGGAACCTGCCGTGTGCGTGAATTGTTGTTTCTATCTGCTGCTTGTTCCAACTCGCTCACGGTCCTACATAATGGAATTTGAATTATGTATATAGTAAATACGATAAATCGAAAAATTTATAAGACTTTGAAAGTACGTAATACCTCTCCTTTCTTTGAATTCCAGAAGCTAACTTGATCTTCCCATTGGTACCTCAACATTCCCGGCGGGACATTTCGCAATTTTTCGTCGAGGTTTATGTCTTTCTTAAAATATTGTTTTTTTAGGGTGCTTTTGTTGTCTCTCCATTTTTTACCTAACGTCTTCTTAACATAGTCATCGGAGACCTCTTTTTTAAAAGTTAATATAAATCAAGGTTAAATTAAAGTATTATAAATTACATTCACCTTTTATTACCTTAATATTATCGAGAGCCTGATTTTTGTTGGCATCAGGCATGTGATGCCATGATTCGTAGTTAATGGGCAACATATTCGAATTTCGTGCTATAATGCCCAAATAGCCTGCCAACAATCGAGCTTCAGATCCGATAGGCTGGCCATGATTGTTTCTCCTTACTTCAACACGCTCGGTAGGCTCTAAGTCGTATAAATCTGTAAGTAATGTACGTCCCCGACCTCTGCGCGTCCCACCACCCTCAGCTGAAAAATGATATATTATTATATTAAAATTGAAAAATGAATCAATAATAAAATTCAACATGCATGTAAAATAAACTTAACATTACTTTGGAATTCTCCATGCTCGTCATCTATGTCCGGCAGACTAGAAGATCCAACAACTGTATCCTGTCCACTATTTACTTCTTCTGGATTTGGAGTATTCTGGACAATATTTAAACCTCGTAATCGTCTTCTAGGCATTTTTCTTGCAACACACATAAAATAGTTCAAAATTTTAGTAACAAATAACAACAATAATAGGACATTTAAAATAGTTAAATTATATAACATGACCAACATGAAAATTATAATATTACATATAAATAATAAATCGTTAAATCTTACTACATCATATTTCGTAAATATCTTCGTCCACATCCTGACGAACCCATTGAAATTGTTGACTAGTACTAGGGATATTTTCAGTTAAGTCTTGTTCTGGAAAAGGCAAAGTTTCTGATCTTTCGACTATGTCATCTCTACTTCCACTGCCAATGTCGAACAAGTCTCTAGGGGTGTTATGAAGTACAACGTACCAACCCTCATCAGTTGGATCTTCGGAGTAAAAAGCTTGTTTAACTTGAGAAGAAAACACATACGGCTCGTCCATCAGTTGTTCTCCGGTGTGAATCAATCGAGAGAAATTCACCATTGTAAAGCCATATTGATCGTTTTTAATTTCGCGAGCCGTATTCACATCAGCCCAATCACCTCGAAATAAGACAACTTTGCATTTGCCATAATAATCCAACTCAATGATGTCAGTAATAAGTCTGTAATACTCCAGATTCCCCTCGACCGGATTACTGTTCCTAGCACTAGCATAACTTGTAATCGAAGAATTAACAACAATTCCGCAATTTTGGGTTCTCCTCAATCTCTCGCGATACCTTGTATGAAATCTGTATCCGTTGATGAGGAAACCACTATATCTTTTAACTATTCTGTTTGGACCTTGTGAAAGCCATTTAATGTCGTCATTTACTTCATTCCAACTCCAAACCTATTGAGTCGAAAGTAAATTGAGTAATTATGAATGTTATGAGAAAACATTATGACTTGTCAATGAAAACTTAAATTGCATACCATTTGGCTTAACCATTCATGGAATGATTCTGCGAACAACTTATTAATTTCTCGTCGATTTAATCTTTGGGATCGTGAACGAGCTCTCAATATTTGTTTGTACTCACTACAGTAAAAAAGGTTTTACTTTGTTAGAAGACAAACAAATTATAATTGATGAGTATTTATCAAATTCTAGAACTTACTTCCGAAATGGTTCCATTGAATCGTGATGAAAAAGAATGTATCGATGTGCTTGGACTATCGTCTAAGTCTGCAATTTCGACTTTGCCGATCGGTTCTCCGAAACTTTGAAATAAATAAGTTTCGGCCAAATTATGATCTGTGAGCCCAGCATTTCTACTTGGTCTGTTCATTCTTGTTTCAACATCTTCCAAATACCTTGAACAGAAAGTCATACATTCCTCTGCCAAGTAGCCCTCGACAATTGATCCTTCCGGATAACGCTTATTGCGGCAGTATGACTTCAATTTGGAAAGGAACCTAAACACGGTATACAACATTATCAAAAGTTGCAACTAAAGGCATTGAGCTGAATGAAGGAATATTTTGCAAATAAAGTAAGACCTTTCAATGGGATACATCCATCGATAGAAAACGGGTCCACCAAGAAGTGTTTCACACGGGAGATGAATTAACAAGTGCACCATAATAGTGAAGAAGGAAGGCGGGAAGATCTTCTCCAGATTGCATAAAGTCAATGCGGCTCGATCTTGTAGTCTCTCAAGTTCTTGAACATTCAAAACTTTACCACAAATGCCTTTCATTATATTTGACAGTTCAATTACAGGAGCCATCACCTTTTTCGACATACAACACCGCATAGCAACTGGCAGTAAGTCTTGCATCAAGATGTGATAGTCATGCGATTTTAAGCCATATAGTCTTCGATCTTTAAGACTCACACATCACGATATATTTGATGCATACGCATCCGGGACCTTTATATCCTTCAACACCGTACAGAACACTTCTTTCTCCGTCTTCGACATTGAAAAAATAGCAGGCGGCAACCGATATTTCATATTCGGAAGTTCTCGGGGATGAAGCTCACGCTGAATTCCCATGTGGACTAAATCAAGTCAACTCTGAAGATTATCTTTCGATTTTCCATCGACATTCAAAATAGTCCCAATGATGTTCTCGCAGACATTTTTCTCTATGTGCATGACATCAAGATTATGGCGTAAAATCTGATGCTTCCAATAAGGCAACTCGAAAAAAATACTTCTTTTTTTCCACAAGTCCGCCTCATTAGGATCATCCTCTTCATCAGATTCATCCCTAGATCTTCTATTTCTTTGCTAGTTGGCCGGTTGATTCATCTTCCCATAAATGAAATTCATATCTTTCAACATTAAGAATATTTCGGATCCACCGGTCTGTGAAGGAGCTGGTCTGAACTCTTCATTACCATCAAACTGAGCACTCTGAAATCTAAATGTATGATTTTCCGGTAACCACCAACGATGCCCCATGTAAGAGAACTTCTTCCCATTATATAACCATTGCGAACATGTCTACGCAGCACAACACAGACAAGCATAACGTCCCCTGGTACTCCAACCAGATAAATTAGCATAAGCCGGGAAGTCGTTAATAGTCCACATTAAAGCCGCACGTAAATTAAAGTTCTCTTTTCTCATTGCATCGTATGTCTGAACACCAGCCCATAGTTGTTTTAACTCGTCAACAAGTGGCTGCAAATAGACGTCAATATCATTCCCCAGCCCTTTCTCTCCAGGTATAATCATAGACAAGATAAAAGAAGATTGTTTCATGCAAACCCATGGAGGCAAATTGTAGGGAACAAGCACCACAGGCCAAGTACTGTACGTTGTGCTCATGAGTTTGTAAGGGTTAAATCCATCGGATGCTAGCCCAAGCCTCACACTCCCAGGATCACTTGCAAAGGTTGGAAATTTGGAGTCAAAAGATTTCCAAGCTAAAGAATCTGCAGGATGCCTTAACAACCCATCATCTGTTCGTCCATCACGGTGCCACGTCATTGATTCGGCTGTCTTCGACGACATGAAAAGCCGTTGAAGCCTTGGTATTAGCGAAAAATACCGTAAAATCTTAACTGGCTGCTTCTTTGACTGTGTATCGTGTTCATCCTCGTTACCGTCCTCTGTATTTCTATTAATCCAACGGGATTGGCCGCATACATGACAGCACTGTTGGTTTATCCGATCGCCCCAATACAACATGCAGTCATTTGAGCAACTGTGAATTTTGTTGTAGCCAAGGCCCAAATCCTTTATCAATTTCTTCATGTCTTTGGAAGATTGAGGGATTTTTGCAAACGGGAACATTTCTTGCAGAAACTCTAACAGCATTGTCAACGAGTTTCCGGTCCACCCCCCCAAACATTTCAAGTGAAAAAGACGAATACAGAATGACAGTTTGGAAAATTTTGATCCCTCATACAGTTCTTCATTCATTTCACCAAGTAACGTGTAGAACCTCGCCGCTTCTTCATTTGGCTGTTCATCCGGTACACTTCTTCCCCCTTCGGTAAAAGTATTTCCACCAAAATTATGATCATCGGTTGCACCCAAGTCAGGTGGAAATGACCCGAAACCATCACTGTGCATATTAAAAGCATCCCGCAACATGTTTTCCATGTTATCGTCTCTAACATTCTGATTGAAAGCACTATGAGGATACCCCAGATTCATCGATGAAGATGCTCCACTAGATGTACACTCTCCATGAAAAAAACTATATTTTGTACCCCCAGACAAAGCCATCAACAACTAGATGTTCGTAGACCACTTCACGATAATGCCAGTTAATATTGCAACACTTCTTACACGGGCAAAGAATCATATTCTCTTGGCTTGCATTTTGAAATGCGAAATTCAGAAAAGTTTCTACTCCATTTCGATAGCCGTTGCTTACCCTTGACAATTTCATCCAACTCCTATCCATTTCGTTGTTGTTGAAGTCTAAAGTTGACAATAATTTACACGGCTAAATTGTTAATTGATAAGAATTTGATTTTTAAAACAAAAATTTCTTTAAGATTCATCATACATGGCATTTTAAGTTATGTATTCTTTAAGATTCATCATACGCGGCATTGTTACACCTGGGGAGGATCCGTTATATCTTCCAGTGAGATATAAGGCAACCCGTCAGGTTTCCAGCCTATATACTTTGAATCTTTTTATTTTTTTCTATACAAGTATTAAGTAAGTTATGTATTCTTTAAGATTCTTCATACGTGGCATTGTTACACCTGGGGAGGATCCGTTATATCTTCCAGTGAGATATAAGGCAACTCGTCAGGTTTCCAGCCTATATACTTTGAATCTTTTTATTTTTATCTATACAAGTATTATGTAAGTTATGTATTATGTAAGTTAGATAATTTGATGAAAGTTATGTAAGTTATGTAAGTTATGTATTATGTAAGTTAGATAATTTGATGAAAGCTATGTAAGTTATGTAAGTTATTTATTATGTAAGTTAAATAATTTTATGTTAGTTATGTATTACGTATTATGTAAGTTAAATTAAAATTTCAAATCGAGAATCAGTTGAGGTGTGAATATATATGGCATACATTATATTGTAGTTTTTTTTTAAATATTATTATATATTATTATATGTTTTTTTAAAATGTTATTATATGTTTTTTATAATGTTATTATATGAATTTTTTTTAAAATGTTATTATATGTTTTGTTATAATTGAAATTTGCTGTGATGTTAAATTTAACAAGTTTTTAACTTACTTCTTTTAAAAAAAGAATTTATTTTCTATTTAAAACATATTTAAATAATGATCTATATTATTATATTGATAACAAAATATTTATAAGTTTTTAAATTTAAACAGTTTTTAAATTACTTCTTTTAAAAAAATTATTTTTTATAATAAAACATATTAACATACTGATCAATATTAATATTATACTGATAACAGAATATTACTACCATTTTATATCATTTTATATCATCTTATATGCAAGATTTTAGCCATTTTATTTTACAATTTTTAAAATTTAGGTCTCATTATTATTATTATTATTATTATTATTATTATTATTATTATTATTATTATTATTATTATTATTATTTGTTAAATTAAAGTTAATCAGAAACGTAATTTTTACATTTTTAAATTTAACAACAACAAAAAATTACAAGAATTAAATTTAAAATATAACAAATTTATAACATATTTTAATAATTAAATTTTATATTGTGTTTATGTTAATCTTTATATCGTTTCATACCTTTAATTTTAAAAAATAATACACGGGAGCTTGTAAAAAATATAAGCGCAATGATTAGATAGCAATTTGGAGGTTGTTCCAACACTATTAATGATAAACAACAATATTAAACAGCAATTTAGACAGAAATACTTTATGATTCATCATACGTGGCATTGTTACACCTGGGGAGGATCCGTTATATCTTACAATGAAATATAAGGCAACCCGTCAGGTTTCCAGCCTATATACTTTGAATCCTTTTTTTTTTTTGAACAGCAGTATAATAAACAGCATATATACCAACCAAGCATGATAATAAATAGCAATTTGGAACTATACTCATACTAATGATATAAAAAAAAATGAGGACAACTATATGTAAACAGTGAAAACTTACCAACAAACTAACGGAGAACAATCTGCAGAAGAAACTAAGTTCGAACAATCTGTAGATGAAAGTAGGGTAGAACAATCTGCAAAATAATTATGGCCATTTCATTTCCAGATTAGCACCAAATAAACGATTAACACCTAATATAATTAATTCATGTGAACCAAATATAAAAACTTTATCAATAGCACTACCAGATATTAAATCGAAGATTAAATGTAACTCTTCAGTTGAACTAGAAGTTGCAGAAGGAGCAGGAAGCAGTAACTGATTAAATCCAACAGTTGCAGGAGCAGTCGGAAGAAGTAACTGAAATACAAACAACATATGAATTAACACATACATATGAATATATACAAGAAGCAGATAAGAAGCAGAGAACCATGCAGATACTGCTGAAGTTGATGCAGCTGTTCAATTTCAGTTTATTTAGTTACTTGAAGTGATGTTCTGTAACTTAGTTAAATTAGAACCAAGTTGTTAATGTACTTGATGTATTTTTTGTTGACATTTGAGCTGATAAATCAACTTTACCAAGTGTGCAAGTTTAGTTTAGTTTCAATATAAGTAGTGGTAGTAGGTAGATGTTTAGGTGAAATTTGTTTGTTTTTTATCACCCTATTATATGTAATGGCATTATGCCTCAATTTGAAGTTAATGAAAATACACATTTTCTTCTTCATTT